>OX424575.1:87640490-88385490 GCA_949152435.1 Gastracanthus pulcherrimus
TGTTCGAAAGATTTCGATACTAGTTCGACCGATTTTTACATTTGTTCAACAGATTTCTACACTTGTTCGACAGATTCCGACACTAGTTCGACATATTTTTTACATTTGTTTAACTGATTTCGGTACTTGTGTGACAGATTTCGATACTTGTTCGGCAGATTTAGAGACTTGTTCGATAGGTTTCTACACTTGTTCGATAGGTTTCTACACTTGTTCGATAGGTTTCTACACTTGTTCGATAGGTTTCGACACTTGTTCAACAGATTTCGATACTTGTGTGACAGATTTCGACACTAGTTCGACATATTTTGACATTTGTCCAACAGATTTTCCGATACTTGTATGACAGATTTCGAAACTAGTTCGATAGATTTGGAGATTTGTTGGACAGGAATCTACACTTGTTCGATATGTTTCGACACTTGTGCGACAGATTTCGACACTTGTTTGACTGATTTCATCACTTGTTCGACACATTTCGTCACTTGTTCGGCAGATTTGGAAACTGGTTTGACAGATTTGGAAACTGGTTCGACAGATTTGGCTATTTCTTCGGCATATTTCGATACTTGTTCGAGAGATTTGAATACCTCTTCGGCAGATTTCAACACTTGTTCGACTGATTTCGAAACTTGGACGATATGTTTCGACACTTGTGCGACATATTTCGACACTTGTTTGAGTGATTTTAACACTTGTTCGACAGATTCATTTTGACTCTTGATCGACAGATTTCAACACTTGTGTGGCAGATTTCTATATTTGCTCAAAAGATTTGGTCATTTGTTCAATAGAATTCGTCACTTGCTAGACAGATTTTGAAACTTGTTCGAAAGATTTCGATACTTGTTCGACCTATTTCTACATTTGTTTAACAGTTTTCTTCACTTGTTCGTCAGATTTCGACTCTTGTTCGACAGATTTCGACACTAGTTCGACATATTTCGACAATTGTTCGACAGATTCCGACACTTGTTAGAAAGATTTCGACAATTGTTCGACAGCTTTCGACACTTGTTCAACAGATTTCAATACTTGTTCGATGGATTTCGCGAATTGTTCGACATATTCGACACCCCTTAGACAGATTTGGAAAGTTGATCGACAGATTCCGATACTTGTTCGACAGTTTTCGACACTTTTTCGACTTATTTGTACATTGGTTCGATAGATCTCGACACTTGTTCCACAGATTTGGACACTTGTTCCACAGATTTGGACACTTGTTCGACTGATTTCAACACTTGTTCGACAGATTTCGACACTTGTTTGACAGATTTCGACACTTGTTTGACAGATTTCGACACTCCTTTGACAGATTTCGTCACTCGTTTGGGCGATTTCGACACTGATTTGATAGAGTTCGTCACTTACTGGATAGATTTTGAAACTTGTCCGAAAGATTTCTATACTTGATGGACCGATTTCGACGTCTGTTCAATAGATTTCGATACTTGTTCGACAGATTTGGAAATTGGTTCGACAGATCTCGACACTTGTTCGACAGATTTGGACACTTGTTCAACAGATTTGGAAACTGGTTCGTCAGATTTGGCTACTTTTTCGGCAGATTTCAACACTTGTTCGACAGATTTCGACATTTGTTTGACAGATTTCAACACTCGTTTGACAGTTTTCGTCATTCGTTTGACCGATTTCGACACTTGTTTGATAGAGTTCGTCACTTGCAGGGCAGATTTTGAAACTTGTTCGAAAGATTTCTATACTTGATGGACCGATTTCGACGTCTGTTCAATAGATTTCGACACTTGTTCGACAGATTTGGGAACTGGTTCAACAGATTTGGCTACTTCGTCGGCAGATTTCGATACATGTTCGGCAGATTTGGAAATTGGTTCAACAGATCTCGACACTTGTTCGACAGATTTGGACACTTGTTCAACAGATTTGGAAACTGGTTCAACAGATTTGGCTACTTCTTCGGCAGATTTTGATACTTGTTCGGCAGATTTGGAAATTGGTTCGACAGATCTCGACACTTGTTCGACAGATTTGGACATTTGTACAACAGATTTGGAAACTGGTTCGACAGATTTCGACACTTCTTTGACAGATTTCTACACTCGATTAACAGTTTTCGTCATTCGTTTGGCCGATTTCGACACATGTTTGATAGATTTCGACACTTGTGTGGTAGATTTCGACACTTTTTCGACAGATTCCGACACTTCTTCGAAAGATTTCGACATTTGTTCGACAGTTTTGGACACTTGTTCGATAGATTTTGACACTTGGTCGAGAGATTTGAACATTGGTTCAACAAGTCTCGCCACTTGTACGTTAGATTTGGATACTTCTTCGGTAGATTTCGTCACTCGTTCGATAGAATTCGTCACTTTCTGGGCAGATTTTGATAGTTGTTCGAAAGATTGCGATACTTGTTGACCGATTTCTACATTTGTTCAACAGATTTCGACACTTGTTCGACATATTTCGACTCTTGTTCCACAGATTTCGACGTTTGGTCGACAGGTTTCTACACTTTTTCGACAGATTTCGACTCTTGTTCGACAGATTTCGACATTAGTTCAACACATTTTGACATTCGTTCAACAGATTTTTCGATACTTGTATGACAGATTTCGAAACATGTTCGATAGATTTGGAGACTTCGTTGGACAGGTTTCCAGACATGTTCGATAGGTTTCGACACTTGTGCGACAGATTTCAACACTTGTTTGACTGATTTCAACACTTGTTCGACACATTTCGTACTTGTTCGGCAGATTTGGAAACTAGTTCGACAGATTTGGCTTCTTCTTCGGCTGATTTCGATACTTGTTCGACAGATTTGAATACTTCTTCGGCAGATTTCGACACTTGTTCGACTGATTTCAATAGTTGTTCGACAGATTTCAACACTTGTTTGACAGATTTCGACACTCGTTTGACAGATTTCGTCACTTGTTTGGCCGATTTAGACACTGATTTGATAGAGTCCGTAACATGATGGATAGATTTTGAAACTTGTTCGAAAGATTTCGATACTTGTTTGACCGATTTCGACATTTGTTCAACATATTTCGACACCTGTGTGGCAGATTTCGACACTCGTTCGGCCGAATTCGACACTTGTTCGATAGAACTTGTCACTTGCTGGACAGATTTTGAACATTGTTCGAAAGATTTCGATACTAGTTTGACCGATTTTTACATTTGTTCATCAGATTTCTACACTTGTTCGACAGATTTCGACACTAGCTCGACATATTTTTTACATTTGTTTAACAGATTTCGGTACTTGTGTGACAGATTTCGAAACAAGTTCGATAGATTTGGAGACTTCGTTGGACAGGTTTCCAGACATGTTCGATAGGTTTCGACACTTGTGCGACAGATTTCGACACTTGTTTGACTGATTTCAACACTTGTTCGACACATTTCGTACTTGTTCGGCAGATTTGGAAACTAGTTCGACAGATTTGGCTTCTTCTTCGGCTGATTTCGATACTTGTATGACAGATTTCGAAACTAGTACGATAGATTTGGAGATTTGTTGGACAGGAATCTACACTTGTTCGATATGTTTCGACACTTGTGCGACAGATTTCGACACTTGTTTGACTGATTTCAAGACTTGTTCGACACATTTCGTCACTTGTTCGGCAGATTTGGAAACTGGTTCGACAGATTTGGAAACTGGTTCGATAGATTTGGCTATTTCTTCGGCATATTTCGATATTTGTTCGAGAGATTTGAATACCTCTTCGGCAGATTTCGACACTTGTTCGACTGATTTCAACACTTGTTCGACAGATTTCAATACTTGTTCGACTGATTTAGACACTCGTTTGACAGATTTGGTCACTCGTTTGACCGATTTCGACACTGATTTGATAGAGTTCGTCACTTGCTGGACAGATTTTGAAACTTGTTCAAAATATTTCGATACTTGTTTGACCGATTTCGACATTTGTCGACAGGTTTCGACACTTGTTCTTTACAAATCTTGACATTTGTTCATTAGATTCCGATACTTGTGTGACAGATTTCGAAACTTGTTAGATAGATTTGGAGACTTGTGTGACAGATTTCGTCACTTGTTCGACTTATTTCAACACTTGTTCGACTGATTTCGAAACTTGGACGATATGTTTCGACACTTGTGCGACATATTTCGACACTTGTTTGAGTGATTTTAACACTTGTTCGACAGATTCATTTTGACTCTTGATCGACAGATTTCAACACTTGTGTGGCAGATTTCTATACTTGCTCAAAAGATTTGGTCATTTGTTCAATAGAATTCGTCACTTGCTAGACAGATTTTGAAACTTGTTCGAAAGATTTCGATACTTATTCGACCTATTTCTACATTTGTTTAACAGTTTTCTTCACTTGTTCGTCAGATTTTGACACTTGTTTGACTGATTTCAACACTTGTTCGACACATTTCGTCACTTGTTCGGCAGATTTGGAAACTGGTTCGATAGATTTGGCTATTTCTGCGGCATATTTCGATATTTGTTCGAGAGATTTGAATACCTCTTCGGCAGATTTCGACACTTGTTCGACTGATTTCAACACTTGTTCGACAGATTTCAATACTTGTTCGACTGATTTAGACACTCGTTTGACAGATTTCGTCACTCGTTTGACCGATTTCGACACTGAGTTGATAGAGTTCGTCACTTGCTGGACAGATTTTGAAACTTGTTCAAAATATTTCGATACTTGTTTGACCGATTTCGACATTTGTCGACAGGTTTCGACACTTGTTCTTTACAAATCTTGACATTTGTTCATTAGATTCCGATACTTGTGTGACAGATTTCGAAACTTGTTAGATAGATTTGGAGACTTGTGTGACAGATTTCGTCACTTGTTCGACTTATTTCAACACTTGTTCGACTGATTTCGAAACTTGGACGATATGTTTCGACACTTGTGCGACATATTTCGACACTTGTTTGAGTGATTTTAACACTTGTTCGACAGATTCATTTTGACTCTTGATCGACAGCTTTCAACACTTGTGTGGCAGATTTCTATACTTGCTCAAAAGATTTGGTCATTTGTTCAATAGAATTCGTCACTTGCTAGACAGATTTTGAAACTTGTTCGAAAGATTTCGATACTTATTCGACCTATTTCTACATTTGTTTAACAGTTTTCTTCACTTGTTCGTCAGATTTCGACACTTGTTTGACTGATTTCAACACTTGTTCGACACATTTCGTCACTTGTTCGGCAGATTTGGAAACTGGTTCGACAGATTTGGCTATTTCTTCGGCATATTTCGATACTTGTTCGAGAGATTTGAATACCTCTTCGGCAGATTGAGACATTTGTCCAACTGATTTTCCGATACTTGTATGACAGATTTCGAAACTAGTTCGATAGATTTGGAGACTTGTGCGACAGTTTTTGACACTTGTTTGACTGATTTCAACACTTGTTCGACACATTTCGTCACTTGTTCGGCTGGTTTGGAAACTGGTTCGACAGATTTGGCTATTTCTTCGGCAGATTTCGATACTTGTTCGAGAGATTTGAATACTTCTTCGGCAGATTTCGACACTTGTTCGACTGATTTCAACACTTGTTCGACAAATTTCAACACTCGTTTGACAGATTTAGATACTCGTTTGACAGATTTCGTCACTCGTTTGACTGTTTTCGACACTGATTTGATAGAGTTCGTCACTTGCTGGACAGATTTTGAAACTTGTTCAAAATATTTCGATACTTGTTTGACCGATTTCGACATTTGTCGACAGGTTTCGACACTTGTTCTTCACAAATCTTGACATTTGTTCATCAGCTTCCGATACTTGTGTGACAGATTTCGAAACTTGTTGGATAGATTTGGAGACTTGTTCGACCGATTTCTACATTTGTTCAACAGATTTCTACACTTGTTCGTGAGATTTCGACTCTTTTTCGACAGATTTCGACACTAGTTCGACATATTTTGACATTGGTTCAACATATTTCGATACTTGTGTGACAGAGTTCGTCACTTGTTCGACTGATTTCAACACTAGTTCGACTGATTTCGAAACTTGGTCGATATGTTTCGACACTTGTGCGACATATTTCGACACTTGTTTGAGTGATTTTAACACTTGTTCGACAGATTTCGTCACTTGCTCGGCAGATTTGGACATTTGTTCAACAGATTTCGATACTAGTGTGACAGATTTCGAAACTTGTTTGATAGATTTGAAGACTTGTTGGACAGGTTTCTAGACATGTTCGATAGGTTTCGACACTTGTGCGACAGTTTTCGACACTTGTTTGACTGATTTCAACACTTGTTCGACACATTTCGTCACTTGTTCGGCAGGTTTGGAAACTGGTTCGACAGATTTGGCTATTTCTTCGGCAGATTTCGATATTTGTTCGAGAGATTTGAATACTTCTTCGGCAGATTTCGTCACTTGTTCGACTGATTTCAACACTAGTTCGACTGATTTCGAAACTTGGTCGATATGTTTCGACACTTGTGCGACATATTTCGACACTTGTTTGAGTGATTTTAACACTTGTTCGACAGATTTCGTCACTTGCTCGGCAGATTTGGACATTTGTTCAACAGATTTCGATACTAGTGTGACAGATTTCGAAACTTGTTTGATAGATTTGAAGACTTGTTGGACAGGTTTCTAGACATGTTCGATAGGTTTCGACACTTGTGCGACAGTTTTCGACACTTGTTTGACTGATTTCAACACTTGTTCGACACATTTCGTCACTTGTTCGGCAGGTTTGGAAACTGGTTCGACAGATTTGGCTATTTCTTCGGCAGATTTCGATATTTGTTCGAGAGATTTGAATACTTCTTCGGCAGATTTCGACACTTGTTCGACTGATTTCAACACTTGTTCGACCGATTTCTACATTTGTTCAACAGATTTCTAGACTTGTTCGACAGATTTCGACTCTTGTTCGTCAGATTTCGACACAAGTTCGACATATTTTGACATTTGTTCAACAGATTTCGATACTTGTGTGACAGATTTCGACACTTGTTCGATAGATTTCGAGACTTGTTCGACAGGTTTCGTAAATTCTTCGACAGATTTGGGCAGTTGCTCTACAAGTTTCTACACTTGTTCGATGGGTTTCGACACTTGTGCGACAGATTTCGACACTTGCTTGACTGAATTCAACAGTTGTTCGACAGATTTCGTCACTTGTTCGACAGATTTTGACACTTGTTCGCCATATCTGGAAACTGGTTCGACTGATTGGGATACTTCTTCGGTAGATTTAGACACTCGTTTGGCCGATTTCGAAACTTGTTCGATAGAATTCGTCACTTTCTGGGCAGATTTTGAAAGTTGTTCGAAAGATTGCGATACTTGTTGACCGATTCCTACATTTGTTCAACAGATTTCGACTCTTGTTCGACAGATTTCGACACTAGTTCAACACATTTTGACATTTGTTCAACAGATTTTTCGATACTTGTATGACAGATTTCGAAACATGTTCGATAGATTTGAAGACTTCGTTCGACTGATTTCGAAACTTGGACGATATGTTTCGACACTTGTGCGACATATTTCGACACTTGTTTGAGTGATTTTAACACTTGTTCGACAGATTCATTTTGACTCTTGATCGACAGATTTCAACACTTGTGTGGCAGATTTCTATACTTGCTCAAAAGATTTGGTCCTTTGTTCAATAGAATTCGTCACTTGCTAGTCAGATTTTGAAACTTGTTCGAAAGATTTCGATACTTGTTCGACCTATTTCTACAGTTGTTTAACAGTTTTCTTCACTTGTTCGTCAGATTTCGACTCTTGTTCGACAGATTTCGACAGTAGTTCGACATATTTCGACACTTGTTCGACAGATTCCGACACTTGTTAGAAAGATGTCGACAATTGTTCGACAGCTTTCGACACTTGTTCAACAGATTTCAATACTTGTTCGATGGATTTCGCGAACTGTTCGACAGATTTCGACACCCCTTAGACAGATTTGGAAAGTTGATCTACAGATTTCGACACTTGTTTGACAGATTTCGACACTCGTTTGACAGATTTCGTCATTCGTTTGGCCGATTTGGACACTTGTTTGATAGAGTTCGTCACTTGCTGGACAGATTTTGAAACTTGTTCGAAAGATTTCGATACTTGTTTGACAGATTTTGAAACTTATTCGAAAGATTTCGATACTTGTTTGACCGATTTCGATATTTGTTAAACAGATTTCGACACTTGTGTGGTAGATTTCGACACTTGTTTGACAGATTCCGACACTTCTTCGAAAGATTTCGACAATTGTTCGACAGGTTTCGATACTTGTTCGATAGATTTTGACACTTGGTCGACAGATTTGAACATTGGTTCAACAAGTCTCGACACTTGTTCGTCAGATTTGGATACTTCTTCGGTAGATTTCGTCACTCGTTTGGCCGATTTCGAAACTTGTTCGATAGAATTCGTCACTTTCTGGGCAGATTTTGAAAGTTGTTCGAAAGATTGCGATACTTGTTGACCGATTTCTACATTTGTTCAACAGATTTCGACACTTGTTCGACATATTTCGACGCTTGTTCGACAGATTTCGACGTTTGGTCGACAGGTTTCTACACTTGTTCGACAGATTTCGACTCTTGTTCGACAGATTTCGACACTAGTTCGACATATTTTGACATTGGTTCAACATATTTCGATACTTGTGTGACAGAGTTCGTCACTTGTTCGACTGATTTCAACACTAGTTCGACTGATTTCGAAATTGGTCGATATGTTTCGACACTTGTGCGACATATTTCGACACTTGTTTGAGTGATTTTAACACTTGTTCGACAGATTTCGTCACTTGCTCGGCAGATTTGGACATTTGTTCAACAGATTTCGATACTAGTGTGACAGATTTCGAAACTTGTTTGATAGATTTGAAGACTTGTTGGACAGGTTTCTAGACATGTTCGATAGGTTTCGACACTTGTGCGACAGTTTTCGACACTTGTTTGACTGATTTCAACACTTGTTCGACACATTTCGTCACTTGTTCGGCAGGTTTGGAAACTGGTTCGACAGATTTGGCTATTTCTTCGGCAGATTTCGATACTTGTTCGAGAGATTTGAATACTTCTTCAGCAGATTTCGACACTTGTTCGACTGATTTGAAACACTTGTTCGACCGATTTCTACAGTTGTTCAACAGATTTCTAGACTTGTTCGACAGATTTCGACTCTTGTTCGTCAGATTTCGACACAAGTTCGACATATTTTGACATTTGTTCAACAGATTTCGATACTTGTGTGACAGATTTCGACACTTGTTCGATAGATTTCGAGACTTGTTCAACAGGTTTCGTAAATTCTTCGACAGATTTCGGCAGTTGCTCTACAAGTTTCTACACTTGTTCGATGGGTTTCGACACTTGTGCGACAGATTTCGACACTTGCTTGACTGAATTCAACACTTGTTCGACAGATTTCGTCACTTGTTCGACAGATTTTGACACTTGTTCGCCATATCTGGAAACTGGTTCGACTGATTGGGATACTTCTTCGGTAGATTTAGACACTCGTTTGGCCGATTTCGAATCTTGTTCGATAGAATTCGTCACTTTCTGGGCAGATTTTGAAAGTTGTTCGAAAGATTGCGATACTTGTTGACCGATTCCTACATTTGTTCAACAGATTTCGACACTTGTTCGACATATTTCGACTCTTGTTCGACAGATTTCGACGTTTGGTCGACAGGTTTCTACACTTGTTCGACAGATTTCGACTCTTGTTCGACAGATTTCGACACTAGTTCAACACATTTTGACATTTGTTCAACAGATTTTTCGATACTTGTATGACAGATTTCGAAACATGTTCGATAGATTTGAAGACTTCGTTCGACTGATTTCGAAACTTGGACGATATGTTTCGACACTTGTGCGACATATTTCGACACTTGTTTGAGTGATTTTAACACTTGTTCGACAGATTCATTTTGACTCTTGATCGACAGATTTCAACACTTGTGTGGCAGATTTCTATACTTGCTCAAAAGATTTGGTCCTTTGTTCAATAGAATTCGTCACTTGCTAGTCAGATTTTGAAACTTGTTCGAAAGATTTCGATACTTGTTCGACCTATTTCTACATTTGTTTAACAGTTTTCTTCACTTGTTCGTCAGATTTCGACTCTTGTTCGACAGATTTCGACACTAGTTCGACATATTTCGACACTTGTTCGACAGATTCCGACACTTGTTAGAAAGATGTCGACAATTGTTCGACAGCTTTCGACACTTGTTCAACAGATTTCAATACTTGTTCGATGGATTTCGCGAACTGTTCGACAGATTTCGACACCCCTTAGACAGATTTGGAAAGTTGATCGACAGATTTCGACACTTGTTTGACAGATTTCGACACTCGTTTGACAGATTTCGTCATTCGTTTGGCCGATTTGGACACTTGTTTGATAGAGTTCGTCACTTGCTGGACAGATTTTGAAACTTGTTCGAAAGATTTCGATACTTGTTTGACAGATTTTGAAACTTATTCGAAAGATTTCGATACTTGTTTGACCGATTTCGATATTTGTTAAACAGATTTCGACACTTGTGTGGTAGATTTCGACACTTGTTTGACAGATTCCGACACTTCTTCGAAAGATTTCGACAATTGTTCGACAGGTTTCGATACTTGTTCGATAG
Organism: Gastracanthus pulcherrimus; assembly: GCA_949152435.1. Lineage (NCBI taxonomy): Eukaryota > Metazoa > Arthropoda > Insecta > Hymenoptera > Pteromalidae > Gastracanthus > Gastracanthus pulcherrimus. The sequence goes on from OX424575.1 coordinate 87,651,138, forward strand.
ATTTTGACACTTGGTCGACAGATTTGAACATTGGTTCAACAAGTCTCGACACTTGTTCGTCAGATTTCGACACTTGTTCGACATGTTTCGACTCTTGTTCGACAGATTTCGACGTTTGGTCGACAGGTTTCTACACTTGTTCGACAGATTTCGACTCTTGTTCGACAGATTTCGACACTAGTTCAACACATTTTGACATTTGTTCAACAGATTTTTCGATACTTGTATGACAGATTTCGAAACTCCTTAGACTGATTTGGAAAGTTGATCGATAGACTCCGACACTTGTTCGACAGATTTCGACGTGTGACATCGTACATTTATTTACGTACGTACATATAGTTAAAATCTAAAAACATAGAAAATAAAAAACAAACTTTAAAGCATCGTTTCATGCTGTCGCCGGTGTGAATCTAGCTTTTTCTAAGCAGACGCACTGCACAGCAAGTATACGTCTGACAAGTGCCGTTAGACGCGCACATTTGCGTTTGCTCTCCCTCTACCCTAGCTGAGAGATAACGGAAGCGTGGACTATACGCAGCATTTTCCGAGCAGAAAAATACAGACTGTAATAACTTTTTACATGTATAACATCGTAATATAGTTTTATAATTCAAATTAAAATGTTGTGCGAAAGAATCAAGTCGATATCTTGATTCTAAATGTAGTTTTAAATATTCTGTTGTAATAAGAATATTTACATATAATATAATAGTTTTAAGTACTGAAATATGAATGTTTATTCACTAATTACAGTTTGCATTATAGTAATTTTTACTGCAACCTTTTATTATACACACTTTGAATTTAAGTAAACATAAATTAATATTAACTTTACCTTCATTACTTACTCTCTTTATTATAACTATTTAATCTTTTACTATTTTAAACATATGTACACTTTAACTAATTACTATAATTGTAATGTGGGTTTTAACAAAAATAATTACTATATAATATAATTATATATATATAGAAAGTAAATATTTTCATAATATTATCATTAATGATTTTTTATGAAATAACTATTATATTTATGATCATCTAGTAAATAAAAATATAATAAACATTTATATTTTAAGTTCAATATTAAGAAAATCAAATGTAAAATGCGAAAGGTAGAGAAGGAGCAAGAGAGCAAGCGAGATAGAAGATCTCCCTTCTCTCTCTAGAAAATGCTCGCCCCACCAAAAAGGCCCGAGCCCAAAACATAGTTGCGCGCGCTTCTTTAGCGTCGCCCATATGGAGACCTTTTTACCCGCCCCCTCTCTTCTTTTTTCTCTGTTTGAAGCATTAACCTAATAAGAGGAAAAGCGCGTAGGAGGAGAAAAGGTATGAAACGTTCATTGCTATTCGTCCTTTCTCACCCTCATCCCGTTCGCTCGACCCTTCTGCTTAGGCAAGATACGGCGGAAAACTGTTTAAAAGACACCGGTCCACGGGGTCTTACTAGCATTAGCTCACCCGACCCCGGGCAAGCTACATGGCTCACGAGCATTCGCCACAAGCATCTCCGGAGCACTATCTGCTCTAGTACAGCTTTGCTTTTGACTCTCACTTGCTTAAGCAACTGTCGACCACTTACACTGGCTGAGTACAGCTAGGCTCGTGTTATAGGATAATCTCTCGATTCGCCACAAGCACCTCCGGAACACTATCGGTTCTAGTACAGCTTAAGCTTACGTCAGACTCCTAGTAAAAAGACTTAGCTTGTCCGAGCATCTCTCGATCACTTACACTGACTGAGTACAGCAAGGCCGGCAACAGATCTTTGTAGAAAAGTTGTAGACAAATCTTCCAAATACGTATTTCAATATCAGGGTAGACAGTTTTAGTCGAAGACCCACGCATATTATATATTCATTCAAATATTTCGGGTAAAATAGCTTAAAGCTAAACGCCAAAGATTAAAAAATCGTATCATTCAAAAAACGATTTGTATTACAATAAAGAAATCATCAAATAACCAAAAAGTAATCATATTTAATTCATATTGTATCGTTTAGTTAAAGGCCATTTCTTATATACAATTAAAAAAAAAACAAATTATTTGAATAAACAAAAAATTATAAAATAAAATATTCTCAATTATTATAAACCTAAATAAAACACATACATACACATATATACATACATATCTTCTATATATAAAAATACTGGTCCTGACTGACTGACTGACTGATTCATCAATGCCCAGCCAAAACCACTCATCTGATTAACTTGAAAATTTGTGAGTACCTTCTACCCACATAGTAGGTGCTCACTAAGAAACGGTTTTTTGAAATTCCACCCCCAGGGGATGGAAAGGGTTAAAATGTGTTTTTTCGATTTTTTACTATATTTCTGCGGGAAAAGGAGATTTCGAGACGGTTCTCGCGGAAAAAAGTATGGAATAACATCAGGAAAAAAGCAATTTCTGGGTTTTTCGGAATTTCACCCCCAGGGGGTGAAATGCGTCGAATATGCATTTTTCGTTTTTTCACTATATTTCTGCGGGGAAAGAGATTTCAGGATGGTTATTGCGGCATTATATCTGGAATATCATTACTCAGAAAAAAATTTCTTAGGTTTTTAAATTTCACCCCCAGGGGGTGAAATGCGTCAAATGTGCATTTTTTCCAGCTGTACTATATTTATGTGGGGGAAAGAGATTTCAGGATGGTTCTTGCAGCATCATATCTGGCACGACATTACGAAAAAAACAATTCGAAAAAATCACACCCTCCGTGCGTGCAAACGGTTGAAACGTATCTTCCATTTCTTACTAAATTTTCGCAGGGAAAAAAATTTTCGCAGAGAAAAAAATTTTCGCAGAGAAAAAAATTTTCGCAGAGAAAAAAATTTCCGCAGAGAAAAAAATTTTCGCAGAGAAAAAAATTTTCGCAGAGAAAAAAATTTTCGCAGAGAAAAAAATTTTCGCAGAGAAAAAAATTTTCGCAGAGAAAAAAATTTTCGCAGAGAAAAAAATTTTCGCAGAGAAAAAAATTTTCGCAGAGAAAAAAATTTTTGCAGAGAAAAAAATTTTCGCAGAGAAAAAAATTTTCGCAGAGAAAAAAATTTTCGCAGAGAAAAAAATTTTCGCAGAGAAAAAAATTTTCGCAGAGAAAAAAATTTTCGCAGAGAAAAAAATTTTCGCAGAGAAAAAAATTTTCGCAGAGAAAAAAATTTTCGCAGAGAAAAAAATTTTTGCAGAGAAAAAAATTTTCGCAGAAAAAAAAATTTTCGCAGAAAAAAAAATTTTTGCAGAGAAAAAAATTTTCGCAGAGAAAAAAATTTTTGCAGAGAAAAAAATTTTCGTAGAAAAAAAAATTTTTGCAGAGAAAAAAATTTTTGCAGAGAAAAAAATTTTCGCAGAGAAAAAAATTTCAGTATGACAGAACGAGACTGTTTTCGTGTCGTAACTTTCGAAATGATAATACGAAGGGAACGTGCAGTGTTGATATCTCTCATGAATTTTAAAGTATGTAATACCGATAAAGAGCCGCTAGATGGCTACGCTGAGCTTCAACCACAAGAGAAATAATCGAGTCTCATTATATATAGAGGCGATGAAGCCTTGAAAAGGCATTAGGAGTCTCAGAACTCTAGCCTATTGTGAGTAATATCACGGTTTTCCTGCGTTGTCACGATGATTGTGGAAATATTAAGCATAAATGGCGTTATGACGCCACATAAAGTAGTTCCCATGTTGGTGGATGGTGCTTGCCTCTTCAATGCAATATCTTTTCATCTGTACGACACTCAAGTTTTGTCTCGGGAGATTCGTATTCAGATTGTAGATCATGTTGTTAACAAATGGCAATATTTTTCGATCATGTCTCATGATGATATAGGAAATAATTATAGAAATTCTGAGGAATACTCGATCGATATGTTAAAACATTCCACTTATGGAAGTTTATGGTTTCACTTTTGAGGTATATCGCAATGGACATCTGTATGAAAGATTCGGTGTAGAAGGAAGTCCCATTAAGAGACTTCGTTTCACATTAGACTTATCAAACGGACATTTTGATGTTTATTTACCTTGCAATGACGCTACAACTGTTCAAAATATTTCTGATAAAATACCGAGTCCCGCAAAGCGTATGGAAATTTCTGATCCAATATCCAGTTCTGCTAAGCGTAATAAGAAACGTCGTGCAAGATTCACAAATAACGTAAGGAAAAATCAACTCAAATGAGCCGCTAAAAAATATCAGATGAATCATCCGGAAGTTCATAGAGTCGCTGCTTCTTCTTATCAGCAAAATCATCAGGAAGCTCATAGAGCCGCTGCTTCTTCTTACCAGCAAAATCATCCGGAAGCTCATAGAGCCGCTGCTTCTTCTTACCAGCAAAATCATCCGGAAGTTCATAGAGCCGCTGCTTCTTCTTACCAGCAAAATCATCCGGAAGTTCATAGAGCCGCTGTTAGTGTTTATGAACAAAGCCGTCCAGGATTACGCTCAGAAAGGCGCTTACTTCCATGAAAGATTAAAGCTCTTTCCGGAATGAAATACGATCCGGAACCGATAAAACTGTATCCATCGGCACTATGAGTCACACATGCAAACACTGTGGCGCTTTAAAGTATAAAACTGAGCCACTCGGAATGTGCTGCAGTGCCGGCAAAGTGCAACTGCCACCTACTTTGCGTCTTCCCGAACCCCTTTTCAGTTTGATCATGGGCTCTCACCCGGACCATGTATATTTCATGGGCAGGATTAGAAAATATAATAGCTGTTTCCAAATGACATCTTTCGGAGCCAAACAAATCAAGGAACATGGATTTATGCCTACTTTCAAAGTACAAGGTCAAGTGTATCATTTAATTGGTGGTCTACAACCTTTGCCCCAACAAATTCCTCAATTTCTACAGATTTATTTTGTTGGAGAGGATGAAAGAGAGGTACGTATAAGATCTGGTCACATCCTTGACGTACGCCAGGATCTGATAAAACAACTGCAGACGATGTTGCATCGTTATAACTCCTACATAAAGGATTTGAAGACTACTCTCGAAAAAATACCTCAAAATTGTAAAAACTTCGAAGTTGTAATTCATGCTGATAGGAAACCAGCCGATGCTCATCGTGGCCGATATAATGCTCTAGCAGCAAGTGAAGTTGCATTGGTCATAGTTGGGCAGCAGTTTGAAAAAAGGGATATTGTATTACAAAGTCATGATGATAAGTTACAAAAAATAAATGAGGTGCATCGTTCGTATGATGCCTTACAGTATCCTTTACTGTTTTGCCGGGGTGAGGACGGTTACTCTGTAGATGTTTATCAGATCGATCCAAAAACAAATTTACCTCTTAAAAAAACAGAATCTGCAATGAATTTCTATTCATACCGCATCATGATCCGAGAAACAGAGATCAACCATTTACTGTACTTTCGATCTCTCTTTAATCAATTCTTAGTAGATATGTACGCGAAAATTGAAACAGAACGATTAAACTTTATTCGGAACAACCAGGCGCAACTTAGAGTAGACAATTATATGCACCTAAAAGATGCTATTGGAAGACAAGATACCGATGTCGCCGAACTAGGTCAGATGGTAGTGCTTCCGTCGTCTTTTACTGGATCACCACGGTATATGCATGAAAAGGCCCAGGATGCTATGACGTACGTCCGCAATTTTGGTCGTCCGGACTTATTTATAACATTTACGTGTAATCCCCGATGGAGCGACATTACAGAAGCATTACTACATGGCCAAAAGTCTTACGACCGGCATGATATCATAGCTAGGATCTTCCACTTGAAAGTGAAATCGCTTATAGCATTATTAACGAAGGGTGAATTATTTGGAGAAATGAAATGTTACATGTATTCTGTTGAATGGCAGAAGCGAGGTTTACCTCACATACATATTTTATTGTGGCTTAAACTACGTTTCACTCCAGATCAGATAGATGATGTTATTAGCGCAGAAATACCAGACCCAGCCGAAGATCCTCTTCTTTATGAAATCGTCAAGGCCAACATGATCCACGGACCTTGCGGTAGCTTAAATAACAGGTCGCCTTGCATGATAGAAGGTTGTTGCAGCAAAAAATTTCCTAAAGAATTTCTGCAAGAAACTCAAACAGGAGATGATGGATACCCAAAATATCGACGTAGGAAACCGGAAGATGGTGGTTTTATTGTTGAAATCAATGGCATCACCATTGATAACCGCTGGGTCGTACCATACAATCCTGTTCTTTCACGGATTTTTGAAGCTCATATCAATGTGGAATACTGCAACTCTGTTAAATCGATAAAGTATGTTTGTAAATATATCACCAAAGGCAGTGATCAGGCTGTATTCGCTATAGAAGATAAAAAAGACGAAGTTAAAATTTATGAAAGTGGTCGATATATCAGTAGTTCCGAGGTAGTATGGATAATCTTAAGTTTCCCTATTTATGAAAGATTTCCAACAGTCTTTCACCTCGCTGTTGATTTAGAAAATGGTCAACGCGTCTACTTCGATCAAAAAGATTCTAATCGCTTGAGGAATATCATAAATCATCCGCCTAAAACTACACTTCTTGCATTTTTTGAATTATGCCAGGTAGATAGTTTTGCAAGAACGCTTCTTTACGTTGAAGTTCCATTTTATTACACATGGAATAAAAATAAATTTGAAAGAAGAAAACGTGGGGATGATGTCAGTGGCTGGCCTGAAGTAAAGAAAGATACGGCTCTAGGTAGAGTATATACCATCCAGCCTAATAACTCTGAGTGTTATTATCTACGCCTTTTGCTTCACGAAGTTCGAGGTCCAAAATCTTTTTTGGAATTGAAAACTGTTGATGGCATTGTACAACCTACATTTCAGGCAGCGTGTAAAGCCTTAGGTTTATTAGAAGACGAAAAGCACTGGGATGCAACTTTGGAAGAAGCAGTACTTCGTGACTCTCCACTCAGATTGCGAAATTTGTGTTATTATTTTGTCATTTATCTGATGCTTCAAGTCTTTGGGAAAAGTTCAAAGATCATCTTTCAGAAGATATTCGGCGTGAAATGGAAGCTCACTTACAAGATGGGATCATCAACTCAATGTTGAGTAAAATTTATAATAAATGCTTAGTTTGTCTGGAAGATAGTTTGTTGTCAATGGGTGGTCAATGTCTGCAGCAATATGGTCTGCCTCAGCCATCTAGAGATGAGTTATCTCTACAATACAGAGACTATATTCGAGAAATCAGTTACGATACGAATGCTCTGGAACAAATTATAACTGATAGCGAAATTTTACTGAACGATGAACAGTCTCACGTTTACAGAATAATTTTAGAAAGCGTCGAGAAAAGTAGCGGTCAAATGTTTTTCCTTGATGCTTCTGGAGAAACCAGTAAAACATTCCTCATTAATCTTTTACTTTCGAAAATAAGAAAACACAACCGTATAGCCTTAGTTGTTGCTTCTTCAGGAATTGCAGCTACATTGCTGCAAGGAGGTAAAACGGCTCATTCTACTTTTAAATTACCTTTGAACTTAAATAAACTCCAGACACCAATTTGTAACATTTCAAAACAGTCAAATATGACACAAGATTTGAAAGAGTGTAAGTTAATAGTTTGGGATGAATGCACAATGGCCCATAAAGGTGGATTTGAGGCTCTCAATAGAACATTGCAAGATATAAGGGGAAATGATAGATTGATGGGGGGAGTCACTATTCTATTAGCTGGAGATTTCCGGCAAACATTGCCCTTTGTACCTAGAGGTACACGTGCGGATGAAGTGAATTCTTGCATAAAGAAGTCATATTTATGGCCTCATATTCAAAAACTTTCTCTGCACACAAATATGAGAGTTTATTTAAATAATGATGAATCTGCCGGAATTTTCGCAGAAACACTACTCCAAATAGGCAACGGAACTTTCTCGTCCGTAGAAGATGAGATTGTTATTCCATCAAATTTATGTACGGTAGTCACCACATTATCATAACTTATTTCCAAGATATATCCTGATGTGAATAATATAAAAGATAAACCCATAGATTGGTTGTGCGAGCGAGCTATTTTAACGCCAAAAAATGATAAAGCAGCTACCATTAATGAGCTACTCTTGAATGCTTTTGAAGAACAGATTGCTGAATATAAATCATTTGATTCTGTTATTGAAACCGATGATGCTGTCCACTACCCTGTTGAATTTTTAAATAGTTTGATTCCACCCGAGTTTCCACCTTATAGATTGAACCTCAAAGTTGGAGCGCCTATAATGTTGTTGAGAAATCTTTGTCCTCCTAAATTGTGTAACGGAACTAGACTACAAATAAAAACTCTTCGTAAAAATGTTATAGAAGCTACAATAATCACTGGAAGTGCTCGCGGGGAATCAGTTCTTATTCCGCGAATACCTCTAATCCCATCAGACTATCCGTTTGAGTTTAAGAGAATACAGTTTCCAATCAAGTTGTGCTTTGCCATGACAATCAACAAATCTCAAGGGCAGTCATTGAAAATGGCTGGCATCGACTTGATAGAAAACTGTTTCTCTCACGGACAGTTTTATGTGGGATGTTCTAGGGTAGGCTCCGCCAGTAATCTGGTAATATTAGCTCCAAAAGGCAACGTCGCTAACGTAGTTTACAGAGAAGTTTTAGACTAAGACATTTTTTATTGATTTATTATTACAAATGAAACAGAAAATCATAATTATAGATTGAATGAATTCTATTAACAAATGAATTCCAGACACTCAAATCGCGGGCGAAGCCGCGACGGGGGACGCTAGTATATAATAAACACACCTCGTCACTACTATCTAGGAGCGTACAGTGTTTATTATAATATTAACGTATTAACAAATGCATCTCGTCCCTACTATCTAGGAGTGTACAGCATTAGTTAAATATATAAAAACATACATACATATATATAATAAACACACCTCGTCCCTACTATCTAGGAGCGTACAGTGCTTATCATATTAAAATATTAACAAATGCACCTCATTCCTACTATCTAGGAGTGTACAGCATTAGTTAAATATATAAATATATATATATATATATATATATATATATATATATATATATATAATAAACACACCTCGTCCCTACTATCTAGGAGCGTACAGTGTTTATTATAATATTAACGTATTAACAAATGCACCTCGTCCCTACTATCTAGGAGCGTACAACATTAGTTAAATACATATAAAAATATAATAAATACACCTCGCCCCTACTATCTAGGAGCGTACATTGTTTATTATATTAAAATATTAACAAATGCACCTCATTACTACTATCTAGGAGTGTACAGCATTAGTTAAACATATAAAAACATACATATATACAAAATACTTTGTACTAACATTTGAACTTCATTTACTAATCTGTTCCCATTAAAATATAATAGTCGAGAACCCGTGTAAGCTCAGCTATATGACACATGTATACTGAAACTGGGAGGAGTTCAAGACAATACGGGCTTATATACGTACGATCACCTTAAGAACTTTGGCTAGTGTGCGAAAGCATAGGGCTAAAAATAAAGGCGCGTTATAATAATGCTTAATAGCTTTGCTCTAATGAAGTCATTTGGACGTTACATAAGAGATTTAAAATTTGGAGGCTCCGGATCGGGATATAGGTTAAACGCAAAGAAAAGTATGTGTATAAGCTTCTTATTATAATATTCAGAACAGAAACTTATTAAAAAAAAATAATAAAAGTATTTTGATAAAAATTGTTTGCATGAAAATAAATTATAAAGACAAGAAATAGTTCGCAAGATGTAACGATTTACATAATGAAATAATTATAGTAAATAAATAAAACATAAATCATTAAATATACAAAATAAATCTCACGCCGAGATTAAAAATGAAAAATTTAAAAATTGTTTAAAAATACAATTTATATCGTGAATAATCGCGATATCAGATATATATTTTAACTGAATTTAATATATGAAGAACTAAGAATCTTAAGAATAACTCAATTTATAAATTTATGACAATACAAATTTCATGATTATCTATATAAGTTAAGCACCAAAGCCTCTGAATCACGAGAATGATCACGCGAAACTGCCGCTGAACTATTAATTTTATAAGGCACAAATAGACATAGATCTATCCCTGAGGCCAATAACATGCCCAGCACAAACGTAAATTCGTCACTGAGGCTGAGATATTTAACAAATTGAATAAAAATAACTATTATTGGCATCATTTTGAAAAAAACAAAATATAGTAAGATTCTTAGGCGAGGGGTAACCTCACTTTGCATAAAATAAATAAAATTAAAAAAAAAACATATTTATCATGAGTCAAATTTTAACTTTTCTGATTTTGTATTTTTCGAAAATATTAAATTTAAATATGTATATATACATAATTAGGAGATATACTATTCAACTAGATACAGATGGATTTATGAAAAGTTTATAATCAAAAAAACAGTCGGACACTTAATGTGAAATGAATTTATAGAATTCATTTATAAATAACTAAAATAACATTTATAAAAGAATGAAGAAAATTAATTATATTTGAAAACAATAGTTAATGCACTATGAAATATAAAAAAAAACTAATCTTTGAAATATAAAAAATGATTAGTAGCTAAATAAACAATAAGAATAAAAATGAATTAACGAAGAATATATAAAAAATATAATATACTTATTTCTCTAATAAACTTCACTTCTTTACTGTTTCAAAATGACACATTTCAAAGAATCAAATAATCAATTTGATGCATGCAAAAATGCTTACTTTTCTGAACTTGATAACCAAATACAGATGGATTACGAAGACGTAATTCACTTTGCACATAGAATAGCAGATGTAGGACTAAAATATGATATTTATAAAACAACTATGAATGACTTTGACGATTTAATAATTTCATTTATTAAAAGAAATATGAAAGAAAATGCTGTTAATTAAATGTCAATTGTGTGACAGAATTGGTTGCGAGGGCGATCATTATTCAGATAATCAAAAGGATAATACCAGATTTGATCAGGTTAAGGATTTAAAAGAATTTTATAACATTAAGCCATCAAATTCAAAATTTTCATATAATGAATATAAATATTTAAAAAGTATACCTAATTTTGTAATTACAGAATTTAACATTGATTATACAGAATTAAAGTTACTTGATGAATATATTTTTTCATTTCCGAACATTAACAGTGCTGCATGTTTGAAAACATTCATAAAAAAATGCGACGAATTATCCGACATGAATAATTTTTTGGAGCTAGAGCCAATAATAGTAAAATTATTAAACATCTAGATAACTAGTAAAGTCCAGATTTCATTGAAGAATACAAATTTTGAAACAATTGAGCAATTTAAAAACTATTTATCACAGATATATATTACACAGGTTTTTAAAAAACTATAGATTAATAACCCATCTTGCGAAATACTTGATTAATATACAGATTATTTTATTTGTTTAAAGAAACAATTACTGAATGAATGTATGTATGTTCTATTTAAATAACCATATAGAAAAGGTACTAGATACAAATATTTTAAACGTTTTTATGCGAGGCTTAAATACTCAAATAAAATTAAAATTGCTATTGAGGCAGTTGGTTTGTCGCGTTCAGTTGGTAACGCGAGAGAGCCGCATGGCGATAGCGGCGATTCAGCGAAGCAGCACGAGACGCGAGCAATGCGCGATATACGCGAATAAGCGTTCGGGAGTCTTCGGAAAGTTTCGGGAAGAGACAAGAGGCAAGAGGCTCCAGAGTGTCGCGAGCGGCACCCGTTCTTTCTCTTCTCCGTCGACCGTTGCAGCGTGCTCACGTGTTAACACTTCGCGCGAGAAAATAAAGAGAAAAGCTCATTAACACTTTATCTTATTTCAACCTCTCCTTCTCCTCACAGAAAAATATTAGAACAAATATTAATAAAAGTTCTAATAGGTTATGGGTCCAGATCACGTTTAGCTGCGCATCTGGCTGTGAGTGAGAAGTGAGATCGCGTTCACGAGGCACGGGCAGTAGCCATAATTGAGTACGGTCGGACACCTGTTGCAATTATCGGGACGCGAGTGATTTGCATCCGAAATGTCACAAGACAGATCAGCTCGACATGTGATGAAATTCGACGGAACAAATTTCCAAGGATGGAAATTTCAGCTCAATGCTTTATTTATGGCGAACGATATCGATGAGATAGTAGACGGGACACGTGTTTTGCCGGAGGATTGTGCGACGCCGGAAGCGAAGCAGTGGACGCGTGATAACGCAAAGGCGATGTTTCTCATCTCATCAGCGCTAGAGCCGACTCAGCTCGAGCCGCTGCTAGTGTGTGAATCCGCGAAGGAAATGTGGGATAATTTAAGCCGAATCCACGAGCAGAGATCCGCGGCGAATAAACTTTTGCTGATGCAGAAATTTCACGAATATCGTATGGCGCCGAGCGATTCGGTCGTACAACATATCGCGAAGATTCGAAATTTAGCAGCGCAAATCGGAGACGTGGGCGAACACGTGATGGATCTGACTGTGATAGCCAAGATTCTCGGAAGTTTGTCGGCGAAATACAGTACGCTGCAGACGGCGTGGGATAGTGTTGAGCCGACACGTCAAACTCTGGAAAACCTGCAAGAGAGGCTGATTCGCGAAGAAGCTAGATTGGGTTTGAGTGAAGACGGTGATAGTGCTTTTTCGGCCGCGAAGGACGGAAATGTGAAACATAATAAAAGGAGAGGGAAGCCGAAAAAGAACACTGATAATAAAAAGAACATTAAGTGCTTCAGGTGCAACGAAATGGGGCATTATGCACACGAGTGTCCGACCAAGATGAGTGGGGGTTCCGGTAATCGAGATCAGTCACGTGACTGTGCGTTCGTCGTTGAAAAATCGCGGGATGCGAGCCGCGAATCGAGTAAATCCGAAATGCCGAGTGGCAGGCAACTGCGAGAGTTGCTCGCGGTAAATAGGAATGACGTGTGGATAACGGACAGTGGTGCATCGAGGCACATGACGTATCGAAAAGACTGGTTGACGGACTACAAGCCCATCGCGAATGGCGGAACGGTATCACTTGGTGACGGCGACGAGTGCAGTCTAACGGGAAAAGATGTCGTGCTCGCGAAAAAGCTCGTTGGAGGTTTATGGTGCGATGCGCGCAGCGAAGACGTTCTCTATGTTCCCGGACTAAAGAAAAACCTATTTTCCGTTGGTGTTTGCACGAAGAAAGGCTTCGAGGTGACCTTCAGAGACAATTATGTGATTATCGTGCGGGATCATGAAATCGTCGCGTCCGGTGTTAGACAGGAAAATGACATTTATCGTATGTTTCTTCGGGTTGTCAAATCGAGTGCGAAAGAAGCCAACGCGGCGGCATATAATCTACGAGTGTGGCACGAGCGACTCGGCCACGTCGATAAGCGCGCGATACGTGAGCTCGTAGATAAAGGACTGGTTCGTGGATTGTCAATGTGCAACGCGATGGATTTCGTGTGCGAGATGTGCAGGCTCGGAAAGTCTCATCGGTTACCTTTCTACAATCGCGAGAAAGTGTCGACAAAACCGGGAGAAGTGTTTCACACTGACGTTTGCGGGCCGATGTCTGTTGAATCGCCGGGCGGTGCAAGGTATTTTCTAACGTTTATAGACGACGCGACCGGATACCGTTTCGTTTATTTCTTGCGTCACAAATCGGATGTTTTCGAGAAGTTTAAAGTTTTTGAAAAGTTAATCGCGAACAAGTTCGGGTGTACAATGAGTCCTGCGGTCGGACAACGGAAGAAAGTTCCGAAATAAACAAATGGACGAGTATCTTGAAGCGCGAGGCATCAAGAAAGAGAACACAGCGCCGTATACGCCGCAGCAAAACGGCAAGGCGGAGCGGGAAAACCGAACGATTGTCGAGAGCGCTCGAAAAATGATTCATGCGAAGAGTCTCCCGTTATCTCTGTGGGCCGAGGCGACCAACACTGCCGTATATGTGTTAAATCGTACTGTGTCGTCGGGCGGATCTTCCACGACGTACGAGAAGTGGGTAGGGAAGAAGCCAACGATGAGTCATCTCAGGATCTTCGGCTCAGTGGCGTTTGTATATATGCCGAAACAATTCACGAAGAAGTTTGACTTACGAGGTCAAAAGATGATTCTGGTTGGATACGAGGGCGATTCTCCGAATTTCCGCGTTTACGATCCGACGACGAAGCGAGTCAGCGTCACTCGAGACGCGACATTCCACGAGCAGATCGGTAAAGTGGAAATCAGCGAGGACGAAGACGGAGTCGAAACGATAACGCTTCGAACGGCGAAAGAGGAGGGTCAAGGTCAAGAAGAAGATGAAGCAGTTCCGCAGCACGAGGTTCCGGATGAGTGCGATGTTCAACAGCAAAAGGGAGTACGTGAAAATGGAAACCAAGGTCATGAAGGTCAAGCAATTCAACAAGAAGAGCGAAGGTTAAGAAAATCGATTTAATTAAAAACACAAACGTGAAATCCATTCAAATTATCAAAATTAATTTCAACAACCTAAAATTAATAGCTGAAAATACAAATATCATAGCAACAAAGTTAAGGTCTAGCGCAAAGAACATAGCGACCATCCCTGCGACTAATATTGTTCCGAATATCGTGAATCCAAAATCAAAATTCAGTATAAACTACAAGGCAGATGCGCGCAAGGTCTGAGTTATTAAAACATTAACTTCAATTTTCAACAATTTGATATTAAGTAAATTTAGATCTACGCAGAAAAATGATTTAAGAATATCAATTAAGGTGAGTTTCAAAACGCCTAAACTTCTTGCAAATGAGAAAAGCAATTTATTTAACTGCAGTATTTCCGATATTTTACAAAATTCTTTAAGACATTTATCAAACTTACGAATAAATCAAGTACTGAACCTTATGTCTAGATAATATATGATAAATTATTCAAAATAGCAATAGTTTTTTTTTTAATCAATAGGCCACAAAAATATTTTAATTTAAGAGAACAAAGTATAATAATAATGAAAAATAAATAAAAAAAATATATAAAAAAAAATAAAATTAGCGTAATAACAATAAATGAAAAAAATTTTAATTATCGTAAATTATATAAATAAAATAACAAATTAAAATTCTGAAAACTTTAATAAAGACCTGGTGTATATAAAAAAGGATTTAAATATGCCTCAAAAGCTCTATTTATATAGAAATAAAATATTGTCGATAATCTATTATTATCAATTCTCATTGAAGTTATGATTTTCGGCAACAATCAACCGTTATTATAAACGTTTTTTTTAAATCGAGGCATCAAATTCTCGGTAACATGAATTGCATCAAATTTTGATTTTTATATATATATATATATATATATATATATATATATATATATATATAATAAAAATTCACCTGATAAATAATTCAATATTATAGCTAACATATGTATTTATATTTTCAAGTAAAGGTACTTTAAAAAAAAATGTTTTCTAAATTAATAAACAAAAATATATTCATTATTATTTCAGAATAACTTCGCAGAGTCTTATTTTAAGTGAATATGCAATTCGATTAAATATTAAAATTTTCATACGAACAATTATGATCTTAATTCTTAATTGTGTGATAGTAATAAGTTTTACTTCAAATTATATCAATAAGATACACTTGTTAGTTGCATTCAGCTATGATAAACAAATATTTTCTAAAATAGTTCTTTTAAAATCAATCAATATTATTAAACTAAAAAAAATGAGCAATGTATGAAAAATTATTTGGACATTGATTCAACAAGTCTCGACATGTGTTCGACAGATTTTGACACTTTCTGGACAGATCCCGACACTTGTTCGACAGAGTTCGTCACTTGTTCGACAGATTTCGTCACTTGGCCATCAGATTTGGAGACTTGTTCGACAGATTTCGACATTTGTTCAACAGATTTCAACACTGGTTCGACTAATTTGGACACTTGTTCGACAGATTTGGACATTGGTTCAACAAGTCTCGACAGTTGTCTGACAGATTTGGATACTTGTTACACAGATTTCGTCACTCGTTAGAGAGATTTCGACGTTTGGTAGACAGGTTTCGACACTTGTTCGACAGATTTCGAAACTAGTTCGACATAGCTTGACATTTGTTCAATACATTTAGATACTTGTGTGACGGATTTCGACACTTGCTCTACAAGTTTGTACACTTGCTCGACAGATTTCGACACTTCTTTGACAGTTTCCGAAACTTGTTCGACAGATTTCGATTTTGTTCAACAGATTTCGATACTTGTGTGACAGTTTTCGACACTTTTTCGAAAGTTTTCGACATTTGTTCGACTGCTTTCGACAATAGTTCGACATATTTTGACATTTGTTCAACAGATTTCGACACTTGTTCGAAAGATTTCGACACTCGTTCTACAGATTTCGACGTTTGGTCGTCAGGTTTCGACACTTGTTCGACAGATCTCGACACTCTGACAGATTTCGTCGCTTGTTCGGACGATCTCGACACATGATAGACAGAGTTCGTCATTTGTTCGACAGATTTGGGCACTTGTTTGATAGATTTGGACATTGTTTCGACAGATCTCGACACATATGCGACAGATTTCGCGAATTGTTCGATAGATTCCGACACTTGTTCGAATGATTTCGACACTGGTTCGACTGATTTGGACACTTGTTCGACATATTTTGACATTTGTTCAACAGATTCCAATACTTATTTGACAGTTTTTGACACCTGGTCGACAGATTTGGAGACTTATTGTACAGATTTCGACACTTCTTTGATAGATTTTGACACTTTTTCGACAGATTTCAACACTTGTTCGACAGTATCGACAATTGTTCGACAGATTAGGTCACTTGTTGGATAGATTTTGACACCTGTTTGACTAATTTCGACACTTGTTCGAAAGGTTTCGACATTTGTTCGACTGCTTTCGACAATAGTTCGACATATTTTGACATTTGTTCAACAGATTCCGACACTTGTTCGACAGATTTCAACGTTTGGTCGTCAGGTTTCGACACTTGATCGACAGATCTCGACACTTGTTCTACAGATTTCGACACTCGTTCTATCGATTTCGACGCTTGCTCGACATACTTCAACACTTGATCAAAAGATTTCGACACTCTGACAGATTTCGTCGCTTGTACGGCCGATCTCGACACTTGATCAACAGATTTGAGCACTTGTTTGATAGATTTGGACATTATTTCGACAGATCTCGGCACTTGTGCGACAGATTTCGACACTTGTGCGACAGATTTCGACCATTGTTCGATAGATTCCGACAATTGTTCGAAAGATTTCGACACTTGTTCGACATATTTCGACACTTGTTCGACAGATTTTGACACTCGTTTAAATGATTTCGACACTTCTTCAAAGGTTTCGAAACTTGTTCGACAGATTTCGATACGTTCGACATATTTTGACATTTGTTCAACAGATTCCGATACTTGTGTGACAGTTTTTGACACTTGTTCGACAGATTTGGAGACTTGTTGTACAGATTTCGACACTTCTTTGATAGATTTCGATACTTATTTGACAGATTTGGACACTATTTCGACAGATTTCTACACTTGTTCGACAGATTTCGACTCTTGTTCCACAGATTTCGACACTTATTCGACAGATTTTCTTACTAGTTCGACAGATTTGGACACTTTCTCGACAGATCCCGACACTTGTTCGACAGAGGTCGTCACTTGTTCGACATATTTCGTCACTTGTTCGACAGATTTGGACATTGGTTCAACAAGTCTCGACAGTTGTTTGACAGATTTAGATACTTGTTACACAGATTTCTTCACTCGTTTGGCCGATTTCGACAGTTGTTCAATAGAGTTCGTCACTTGCTGGACATATTTTGAAACTTGTTTGATATATTTCGATACTTATTCGACAGATTTCGAAATTAGTTCGACATAGTTTGACATTTGTTCTACAGATTTTGATACTTGTGTGACGGATGTCGACACTTGTTTTAGAAGTTTGTACACTTGTTGGACAGATTTCGACACTTCTTTGACAGATTTCGACACTTCTTTGACAGATTTCGACACTTTTGAGACAGATTTCGTTACTTGTTCGACAGATTTCTACACTTATTCGACAGATTTCGACACTTTTTAGACAGTCTCCGAAACATGTTCGACAGATTTCGATTTTGTTCAACAGATTTCGACCCTTGTGTGGCAGTTTTCGACACTTATTCGACAAATTTGGAGACTTGTTCGACAGATTTCGACACTTCTTCGACAGATTTCGACACTTGTTCGACAGATTTTTACACTTGTTCGACAGATCTCGACATTTGTTCGACATATTTGTATATTTATTCGACAGATTTCGACACTCTGACCGATTACGTCGCTTGTTCGGCCGATCTCAACACTTGATCAACAGAGTTCGTCATTTGTTCGAAAGATTTGGGCACTTGTTGATAGATTTGGACATTGTTTCGACAGATTTCGAAACTAGTTCGACATAGTTTGACATTTGTTCAACAGATTTCGATACTTGTGTGACAGATTTCGACACTTGCTTTACAAGTTTGTACACTTGTTCGACAGATTTCGACACTTCTTTGACAAATTTCGACACGGCTTCGACAGATTTCGACACTTTTGAGACAGATTTCGACACTTGTCCGACAGATTTCGACACTTGTTCGACAGATTTGGACACTTTCTCGACAGATCCCGACACTTGTTCGACATAGTTCCATAGTTGGCCGATTTCGACAGTTGTTCAATAGAGTTCGCCACTTGCTGGACACATTTTGAAACTTGTTTGATATATTTCGATACTTATTCGACAGATTTCGAAATTAGTTCGACATAGTTTGACATTTGTTCTACAGATTTTGATACTTGTGTGACGGATGTCGACACTTGCTTTAGAAGTTTGTACACTTGTTGGACAGATTTCGACACTTCTTTGACAGATTTCGACACTTCTTTGACAGATTTCGACACTTCTTTGACAGATTTCGACACTTTTGAGACAGATTTGGGCACTTGTTTGTTAGATTTGCACATTGGTTCGACAGATCTCGACATTTGTTCGACATATTTGTACATTTATTCGACTGATTTCGACACTCTGACAGATTACGTCGCTTGTTCGGCCGATCTCAACACTTGATCAACAGAGTTCGCCATTTGTTCGACAGATTTGGGCACTTGTTTGATAGATTTGGACATTGTTTCGACAGATTTCGAAACTAGTTCGACATAGTTTGACATTTGTTCAACAGATTTCGATACTTGCGTGACAGATTTCGACACTTGTTCAACAGATTTCAACACTGGTTCGACAGATTTCGACACTAGTTTAACTGATTTCGACAATTGAACGGCAGATTTGCACATTGATTCGACAGATCTCGACATTTGTGCTACAGCTTTCGACACTGGTTCGACTGATTTGGACACTTGTTCGACATATTTTGACATTTGTTCAACAGATTCCAATACTTATGTGACAGTTTTTGACACTTGGTCGGCAGATTTGGAGACTTTTTGTACAGATTTCGACACTTCTTTGATAGATTTCAACACTTCTTTGATAGATTTTGACACTTTCCCGACAGATCCCGACACTTGTTCGACAGAGTTCGTCACTTGTTCGACAGATTTCGTCACTTGGCCGTCAGATTTGGAGACTTGTTCAACAGATTTCGACACTTGTTCGACAGATTTCTACACTTCTTCGACAGACTTCGACACTTTTTCGACAGTTTCCGAAACTTGTCGACAGATTTCGATTTTGTTCAACAGATTTCGACACTTGTGTGGCAGATTTCGACACTTGTTCGACAGATTTTGACACTCGTTTGACTGATTTCGACACTTTTTCGAAAGGTTTCGACATTTGTTCGACTGCTTTCGACAATAGTTCGACATATTTTAACATTTGTTCAACAGTTTTCGACACTTGTTCGAAAGATTTCGACGTTTGCTCGACATACTTCAACACTTGATCGACAGATTTCGACACTCTGACAGATTTCGTCGCTTGTTCGGACGATCTCGACACTTGATCGACAGAGTTCGTCATTTGTTCGACAGATTTGGGCACTTGTTTGATAGATTTGGACATTTTTTCGACAGATCTCGACACTTGTGCGACAGATTTCGAGAATTGTTCGATAGATTCCGACACTTGTTCGAATGATTTCGACACTGGTTCGACATATTTTGACATTTGTTCAACAGATTCCAATACTTATGTGACAGTTTTTGACACCTGGTCGACAGATTTGGAGACTTGTTGTACAGATTTCTACACTTCTTTGATAGACTCCGACACTTGTTCGACAGATTTCGACATTTTCTCGGCAGATTTGGAGACTTGTTCTACAGATTTCGACACTTAATTGATAGATTTCAACACTTCTTTGATAGTTTTTGACACTTTTTCGACAGATTTCAACACTTGTTCGACAGTTTTCGACAATTGTTCGACAGATTTGGTCACTTGTTGGATAGATTTTGACACCTGTTTGACTAATTTCGACACTTGTTCGAAAGGTTTCGACATTTGTTCGACTGCTTTCGACAATAGTTCGACATATTTTGATATTTGTTCAACAGATTCCGACACTTGTTCGACAGATTTCAACGTTTGGTCGTCAGGTTTCGACACTTGATCGACAGATCTCAACACTTGTTCTACAGATTTCGACACTCGTTCTATCGATTTCGACGCTTGCTCGACATACTTCAACACTTGATCAAAAGATTTCGACACTCTGACAGATTTCGTCGCTTGTTCGGTTGATCTCGACACTTGTTCGACAGATTTTGACACTCGTTTAACTGATTTCGACACTTCTTCGATAGGTTTCGAAACTTGTTCGACAGATTTCGATACTAGTTCGACATATTTTGACATTTGTTCAACAGATTCCGATACTTGTGTGACAGTTTTTGACACTTGTTCGACAGATTTGGAGACTTGTTGTACAGATTTCGACACTTCTTTGATAGATTTCGATAGTTATTTGACAGATTTGGACACGTTTTCGACAGATTTCAACACTTGTTTGACAGATTTCGACACTTGTGCGACAGATTTCGACCATTGTTCGATAGATTCCAACACTTGTTCGAAAGATTTCGACACTTGTTCGACATATTTCGACACTTGTTCGACAGATTTTGTTACTCGTTTAACTGATTTCGACACTTCTTCGAAAAGTCTCGAAACTTGTTCGACAGATTTTGATACTAGTTCGACATATTTTGACATTTGTTCAACAGATTCCGATACTTGTGTGACAGTTTTTGACACTTGTTCGACAGATTTGGAGACTTGTTGTACAGATTTCGACACTTCTTTGATAGATTTCGATACTTATTTGACAGATTTGGACACTTTTTCGACAGATTTCAACACTTGTTTGACAGATTTCGACACTTTTGAGACAGATTTCGACACTTGTTCGACAGATTTCGACACTTGTTCGATAGATTTCGACATTTTCTCGACAGATCCCGACACTTGTTCGACAGACTTCGTCACTTGTTCGACAGATTTCGTCACTTGGCCGTCAGATTCGGAGACTTGTTCGACAGATTTCGACATTTGTTCAACAGATTTCAACACTGGTTCGACAGATTTCGACACTAGTTTAACTGATTTCGACAATTGTTCGGCAGATTTGCACATTGGTTCGACAGATCTCGACATTTGTGCTACAGCTTTCAAAACTGGTTCGACTGATTTGGACACTTGTTCGACATATTTTGACATTTGTTTAACAGATTCCAATACTTATGTGACAGTTTTTGACACTTGGTCGACAGATTTGGAGACTTGTTGTACAGATTTCGAAACTTCTTTGATAGACTCCGACACTTGTTTGACAGATTTCGACACTTTCTCGGCAGATTGGGAAACTTGTTCTACAGATTTCGACACTTCTTTGATAGATTTCAACACTTCTTTGATAGATTATGACACTTTTTCGACAGATTTCAACACTTGTTTGACAGTTTTCGACACATATCTCGGCAGTTTTTGACACTTGTTCGACAGATCTGGAGACTTGTTGTACATATTTCGACACTTCTTTGATAGATTTTGACACTTTTTTGACAGATTTCAACACTTGTTCGACAGTTTTCGACAATTGTTCGACAGATTTCGACACTCGTTGGATAGATTTTGACACCTGTTTGACTAATTTCGACACTTGTTCGAAAGGTTTCGACATTTGTTCGACTGCTTTCGCCAATAGTTCGACATATTTTGACATTTGTTCAACAGATTTCGACACTTGTTTGACAGATTTCAACGTTTGGTCGTCAGGTTTCGACACTTGTTCGACAGATCTCGACACTTGTTCTACAGATTTCGACACTCGTTCTACAGATTTCGACGCTTGCTCGACATACTTCAACACTTGTTTGACAGATTTCAACGTTTGGTCGTCAGGTTTCGACACTTGTTCGACAGATCTGGAGACTTGTTGTACAGATTTCGACACTTCTTTGATAGATTTCGATACTTATTTGATAGATTTCGATACTTATTTGACAGATTTGGACACTTTTTCGACAGATTTCAACACTTGTTTGACAGTTTTCTACACTTGTGCGACAGATTTCGACCATTGTTCGATAGATTCCGACACTTGTTCGAAAGATTTCGACACTTGTTCGACAGATTTTGATACTGTTTTAACTGATTTCGACACTTCTTCGAAAAGTTTAGAAACTTGTTCGACAGATTTCGATACTAGTTCGACATATTTTGACATTTGTTCAACAGATTCCGATACTTGTGTGACAGTTTTTGACACTTGTTCGACAGATTTGGAGACTTGTTGTCCAGATTTCGACACTTCTTTGATAGATTTCGATACTTATTTGACAGATTTGGACACTTTTTCGACAGATTTCGACACTAGTTTAACTGATTTCGACACTTGTTCGACAGATTTTGACACTCGTTTAACTGATTTCGACACTTCTTCGAAAGGTTTCGAAACTTGTTCGACAGATTTCGATACTAGTTCGACATATTTTGACATTTGTTTAACAGATTCCAATACTTATGTGACAGTTTTTGACACTTGGTCGACAGATTTGGAGACTTGTTGTACAGATTTCGAAACTTCTTTGTTGGATAGATTTTGACACCTGTTTGACTAATTTCGACACTTGTTCGAAAGGTTTCGACATTTGTTCGACTGCTTTCGACAATAGTTCGACATATTTTGACATTTGTTCAACAGATTCCGACACTCGTTCTATCGATTTCGACGCTTGCTCGACATACTTCAACACTTGATCAAAAGATTTCGACACTCTGACAGATTTCGTCGCTTGTTCGGTTGATCTCGACACTTGTTCGGCAGATTTTGACACTCGTTTAACTGATTTCGACACTTCTTCGAAAGGTTTCGAAACTTGTTCGACAGATTTCGATACTAGTTCGACATATTTTGACATTTGTTCAACAGATTCCGATACTTGTGTGACAGTTTTTGACACTTGTTCGACAGATCTGGAGACTTGTTGTACATATTTCGACACTTCTTTGATAGATTTCGATACTTGTTCGACATATTTGTACACTTGTTCGACAGATTTGGACGCATGTTTGACAGATTTCGACACTTGTTCGGCAGATTTCGACACTTGTTCGATAGCTTTCGTCACTTGTTCGACGAATATTGACACCTGTTCGACAGATTTGGAGACTTGTTCCACATATTTTGTCACTTGTTCGACAAATTTCGACACTTATTCGACCGATTCGACACTTGTTCGACAGTTTTTGACACTCGTTCGACTAATTTTGACACCTGTTCGACAGATTTGGAGACTATTTCGTCATATTTTGACACTTGTTCGCAGATTTGGACGCTATTTTGACAGATTTGGACACTTGTTCGGCACATTTCGACACTTATTCGACCGATTTCGACACTGGTTCGACTGATTTGGACACCTGTTCGACAGATTTGGAGACTGGTTCGACATATTTTGACACTTGTTCGACAGATGTCGACACTTATTCGAGAGATTTGGACATTGGTTGGACAGATCTCGACACTGGTTCGACAGATTTGGACACCTGTTCGACAGATTTCAATAATTGTTTGACAGATTTCGACGCGTGTTTGACAGATTTCGACACTTGTTCGACAGTTTTCGACATTCGTTCGAAGGATTTTGAAACCTGTTCGACAGATTTGGAAACTTTTTCGACATATTTTAACACTTGTTCATGTTTTTGTAGAGTTTAAAGTGTAAAATTAAATGTCTCAATTGAAATACACTCTCTCTTAAGTTTAGAGCTGATTGAACCGTTTGACGTATATAGTTATACATACATGCTATTTTGTGTATAAAATTTTTTTTGACAAAATTGAAAATAGATTGTCTAAGACCTTGGAAATATTTTTCTCCTACTTTGAGCCTAATAAACTATGACACAAAATTTGGAGTGTCTAGGTCTTTTAGTTTTCTAGATATGACTCTTTCGTGGAATTACTCCGACTGAGGTAATCAACAAGTGTCATAATTTTTTTTTGGTTGACCAAGTTTTTACAGTTTTCATTAGTGCTATTAAGTAAGCAAGGCTTATTTTAGATGTTTGAAGTACATAATAATTGAAAAGAATTGATTGGCTTACTCAGTTATAGCATTGTATACCTCAATAAACTTATTAAAACTTGTAGAATTTATTCTAACTGTAAAATCTCACATTCCGCTGAATTGGCCATTCGGTCTAAATGTACTCTAAACTCAGATCTTGAAAACTAAAGGAGCTAGACATCTGAAATTTGGTTTGTAGGTCTAAAGTGTATAAATAAGTAAGAAAAAATAGTTTTAAAGTCTTTCATTAAACTTTTCTTCTATCGAGTCTAAATATTTTGAATATTGAATTTTTATATAACTATAATGCTTCAGATTGATTTATACAATCTAATAATTGAAAGAAATTTAAGATGAGTCAAAAGCAGAGTAGTGCAGGCTATACTTCTCTTTCCAAGGATAAGATTTGGGGCCTGCGGCGGCTCAGTCGGTAGAGTGTCGGATTCCCACGCCGGTGACCCGGGTTCGAATCCTAGTCTCTGCCGATTGATACAAGCACCTCTGTAAAAATTACATGTGCTTTGTTTACAAACACACCGCAGACCCCCGTCGCCGATTAGCACCACATGGAAGCACAAACATGGCGACGTTAAATAATATAAAAAAAAAAAAAAAAAAAACACTTGTTCGCAGATTTGGACTCTAGTTTAACAGATTTCGACACTTGTTCGACACTTTTCCGACAGATTTCGTGACTTGTTCGACAGGTTATGACACCTGTTCGACAGATTTGGACATTTGTTGGACAGATAATACTCCACATAATAATGCTACTTCTGTAGAGCCTATACAAGTTAACAGCCAACAGCTAGAGTTGGTAGTATCAAATACTGCGTTCCATTTTCAACGACAGGAATATGTTTATATCAAGAACCTCAATTTAATGGAACCGATTCAGTCGCGATCAAGCGTTAGCAGTGAGCAGACGTGTTTATTTTCACACTGTAATCTTAGTGCCGCGTATAGTTTATACGTATGTTTACAGTGTGTGGGCTTCGGCCCGACGAACGCTTACAAGTGCAAATTACAGCAGTAGAACATGGCTGTAAATCACACTAAAAATCAGCAAACGGGGGAGATGTTGTCCAATATGGATAACATTTGTGAGCCTAAATTGAATCTGGAAAGTGCAATCATACCGAAAGTAGTTCTACAGTTTAACACTAAAGATTTTGACGTTGGTAGCTTCGCAAAAAAGTCAATGATGAAAAGTGTCTCTCCCGTGATCAAGCAATTGTTATGCAATGTGTAAATAAATTGACAAGAGACGATTATTTAGTTGCCATCGATAATATCGTACAGCCTACTAATGTACTGTATGCATCTAGAATAGCAAAAAATCGCATGTGTATACATTTAAGCAGCAAAGATCTCGTTGAGAGTTTCACTAACAAGTATAGTGTTTTAGAAATCAAAGAAAAGTTAGTATATATTCGTCCCTTAATATCACCGTATAAACGTATTATTTTCTCAAACGTCTCGCCTTCGATACCAAACCGGTATTTCGAGAAAATTCTGGATACTTTAAAAGTAAACAGAAACTCTGCGGTCACGCGCATGAAAGCAAATGTTAGAGTTCCGGGCTACGAACAGGTGGAAAGTCATAGAAGGCAAGTGTTTGTAAAAGAAGAAGATATTCCAAAGATTCCTGATGGTATAAATCTCAAACATGATGACATCGACTACTTTATTTACGTTGGCCCTGATGTAATAACATGCTTTAAGTGCGAAAATTTTGGCCACCAAACCGTGTACTGTACTGTTCTAGAACGCGATTTAAATATTAATCCCGAACTACAGCTATCCCCGTCTTACACAGTACAAACACAAAATCAAACGTTATCAATTGGCCTTGAAACTAACGATGTAAACAAGTTTAAAAGGCCGATGTCTAGCAGCAGTTCATCGCTAACAAATAGTGTAAGCTCGTCTTTAAAAACAAGTGTGAGTAACTTAAGATTAATTAAACCTATACAGAGCCCAAAGAAAAAGAAAATGGAAAAAACTCATGAAGAGAAAATGGCGGAAATTGAATCAGCTTTTTTACCTTGTGCTTCTATCTTTGCTAAAGAAAAAAATCCACCGTGCAGTCTCGCTGATTTCATTCTATGCTACAAAAATACGTATGGGAATAGAAATGGAATAAATGAATTTCAGAAAAAAATTAGTAATAAACAAGAAACAATTAATGTAATTGATCAAATTCATCCTCTACTTAAAGTTTCATCTATCAAAACAAAACTTACAAAACTTAAAAATAAGCTAACTCTTAATAATTTTGAAGATAATATTGATATGTCCCAAAGTGAATTTGAATCTAGTGATAATGAAGCTTAATAACATTTCATTCAAAACAAACAATGGATCTCAACAACTCCGAAGATAACTTATTAAATGATCATAAGTCACTTAGAATCCTATTTTGGAATGCTCGTAGCATACGCAAACGCGATCAAGAACTTCCAGTGCTTCTAAAAAACATAGATGTTTTCTTGTGCGTTGAGTCGTGGTTGAGTGACAATGACGATTATACAAATGCAAACAGTACTAAGGACAAAAATAATAAATTGTTTTTTAAATCTCAAATTGCTGCTAATTTCAAACAACTGAAGAAAAATCGTCCAAATCGAAGAGGAGGAGGTATTCTGGTTTTGATTAAAAAATCAATCGCTTATACATAAATAAATGTAAACTCTCCAGATCCATCAATTGAACTTTGTAAAATTCGTCTTACCGACACTATACCGGCCATAGAAATTATCGTTTGTTACAGAGCTCCTGGGATTATTACACAACTAATATACGATTCTTTAATGTCATTTGTCGACCCAAATTTCCCTACGCTTTTTGCAGGGGATTTTAACGCACATAATATTATTTGGAACTGCCGAGTTACCGATAGTAATGGAGAATTTTTAGCAAATAGTATCGACAAAAATAATTTTTTTAGACATAACTCAGATTCATTAACTCACATCAATCCGGCTGATTGCTCTCACTCAAATTTAGATTTAATTTTATCTACCTTAAACTTAGCACATAAAGTAAATATAGTCATATCCGATGAACCCAAGGGCTCTGACCATTACCCTATCTTTTGTCAAATTGAACTTGAAAAAAATATCTATAAAAAAAATCATTTAAAATAAAGTCGATACGTACAAATTGGAGTAGATTCATAGACATACTCAAAAAAAAATTTGATATTTTTTTAGAAAATGACTTTGTTAGGGCCTCGGCGGAAAAGAAATATGAAACTTTTACCGATGTGACTGTAAATTGTTTAAAAGAAAGTACTCCGTCAAAAAAATCTGTACATCCATCTAAACACAAAAATCCCGTTCCGTGGTGGGATGAGGAGTGTAATAAACTTAGAAGACTACGTAAGGCACCGTTTAGAAAATGGAATTACAGTAAAAGTTTGTCAGATCGTATAGCTTATAATAAAATAAATTGTTTTTTAGTTAAAAGATTTAAACACAAAAAAAAGAATATTTCAAAAAATTTGCAGAGACCATAAATATTTACACAAATCCATCTTACGTGTGGAACAATTATAAAATTTTTAAAGATAAATGGACGAAAACAAAACCAGATAGCGTTAGCAGTAATTTACAAAATTCAGACATTATAAATATCACTCTCAACAGAATATGCCCGGATTCAGTAAAATCTGATCCAGATTATTTTCCAAAATGCAGCTCATTTAATAGCCAAATTTTTTATGTCCCATTTGACTTTGCAGAGTTTAATGCAGTATTATAAAACAAAAAAAATAAATCTGCGACTGGTCTTGATGGTATTGACTATGAAACCTTAAAAAATATACCTATTAAGTATAAACTCCTTCTAGTAGACATTTTCAATGAGATATAGGTATATAAACAATAAATACCCTATAGCGTGGAAAAAATATTTTGTATTGTTTATTAAAAAGCCAAATAACGCCGGAGTAAGACCTATCTCTCTAACATCAAGTCTCTGCAAAGTCTTTGAATCACTCATAAAAAATAGATTACAGTGGTTTTGTGAATATCATGACATTCTACCTCAAGACCAATCGGGCTTTAGGAAGGGCCGTTCTTGTACTGACAATAACTTAGATTTTACATTAAAAACAGTAAAAGCTCTCACAGTCAAAAATGACCAAATTGCAATATTTTTAGACGTCAATTACGCTTACGATAATGTGTAAAGTGACATACTTATAGACAAATTAGCTGACATTGGTTGCACCGAAATGTTAATACAATTTATAAAATTTATTACTCATGAGAGATATATTTATACAGACTCCTTAAAAGGTGAACATCGACTATGCTATAAAGGCATACCACAAGGCGGCGTGCTTAGTCTACTTCTATATCTCATTTATGTGAAAGATATCACAAAAAATATTCCAAAAAGCGTAAATATTTCGCAATTTGCGGATGATGTTGAAGCGTATTGTAGTTGTTGGCGTCATGGCGTTTTCTTGGCGTTATATACGGTTATAAGTTTTCTTTTTATTCACACATAGATTCTATAATTCAAAAATGTAATAATAGAGCCAATATCATTAAATTTTTTTGCGGCGTAAAATGGGGATCTCACCCTAATACCTTGATTTCACTTTATAAGAGTTTTGTGCGTTCGATTATAGATTATAGTTGTTTCATTTACTTTCCTAAAGACAAAAACATCTAGAATCGTTAGAAAGACTACAATATGCCTGTCTTCGAATCTGCTTAGGATACCGAATAACAACTCCAACCAATGTTATTCTATCAGAGACAAAAATACAGTCAGTTATCGAGCGCACAAAATTCCTGTATAAATGCCATTTGACCAAAGTATTATCTAATGCAAGCTTAAATATTCACAATACTATTATAAATATAGCTCCAAAAATCATTAAATCCTTAAGTACTAAAGCATCTCGATTAGTTATAGACTGTATTGAAGAAATGTTAAAACTAAATATAAAAGCATTTAAAATATTCAATATTTGACTAGTATCGATATAAATATAGAATTAGGCCACAAATTAAAGTTGAGTAATGATCCAAATTATTTACTAAATGAGTATGTCAACAAATATAACACTCACACTCTGTATACAGATGGTAGTAAAAATCAAAATAATTCGGTTGGACTAGCTTGTTTTTATTCAAATCAAAATATTCATACAGGATTAGCATTACTTTGCAATGCCTCAATCTTTACAGCAGAAAGTTTGGCAATCCTTAAAGCTCTTCAACTCATTAAAAAAAGCAACTATACCGACTTTACTATTATTTCTGATACATTAAGTGTGTTACAAAGTCTTAAATCAGTTAAAATTAATATTAAAACAAACTTCTACACCCTTAAAATTAAACAACATTATAATGCAATAGTCAAAGAAAGTCCAACAAATATTATTAGATTTTTATTCTTCGCACATTGGTGTGTTTGGCAACGAGAAGGTGGACCTATTAGCCAAATCATTTACCAATAGAAAGGCATCCACTACATTCGCTCTACCCTATACAGATTTATTTCAAAAATTCAAAAAAGATTCATATGTAAACACTAAT
The DNA here is from genome assembly GCA_949152435.1 of Gastracanthus pulcherrimus. Lineage (NCBI taxonomy): Eukaryota > Metazoa > Arthropoda > Insecta > Hymenoptera > Pteromalidae > Gastracanthus > Gastracanthus pulcherrimus. Next base: position 87,681,249 of record OX424575.1, read on the forward strand.
AATTTCTGTTTAGACAATAGTCTCAAAGGAAAAAAATATTTCGATCTGTATTATAAAAATTCATCTAAACCCTGGTTTTACAAAAGTAATTGGTCCAGAAACTTTATAGTACCAATAAATAGGTGTAGAGCAAACCACTTTAATTTAGCTGCATCATTGGCTAGAGTGAATATAGTGAATTCCGCTCTGTGTCTACACTGTGAGTTAGAAGTGGAAGAGGACTTGAATCATGTATTATGGCAATGTCCGTTGTACGATAAACAAAGATTAGACTTAATCAAAACAATTTGTAAAAATACAAAGTTACTTCCGCAAAACATCGATAATATTCTAGTTTTTCCAAACTCACACACTTGTATTAATATAATTAAACTTCTCGACTCTGTACATAAACAAGTGTAAAAATGCGTACGTAAATATTTGTATAAACTATATATATTATCACATATGTACACTCAATAATTTTGTATTTAAACTATGGAAATAAAGGTTAAATGCTGATATAAGGCTCCAAACACGTCTTCAAAAGCATGCATATAAAAAAAAAAAAAATGGAACCGATTACATAAAAGCGTAATATGTTGGTTCAAAATCAGGAAGAACCATCACTTAATTCTGTTGATTCGCAGAAAAATCTATTGACCAATGCAAGAATAAACATTGAGGCTTCAAAAGCTAAAATTCGGAAATCGAATCGAGATTCTAGATCTGATCTTCCCGATCAATCTGAGAAATTTGAGGAATCTCTAGTTAAAGCTTCTCTACAAGACTCTGGCAGCAATGTAGATGAATCGTTTTTATCCAGAAATGGCAACAATTATATCATTGTTTCATCACCAAATTCACAGTCGATATATAGTTCTCGTTGCAAAGAAAATCTAATAAGAAAGAGCTATTTGAAAATTGGAGTAAAGATCAGAATTATGGATTCAATCATATGATGTTGGAGTCTATGTCAAACGAGTCAATAATAACTCCTGGGAATTCAAAAGCTAAAGTTTACAATTTTAATAAAACTTGCCAGGCTTCCTACATGACTAGTGAGGAGGATGTAAAATCTCTGGCTAGTGAGAGGTACGAAGAATCTTTGACTAGCTATTCTCTACGAGCCGCTGATAGTAGTGTAGAATCTATTCCATCCACTTATGATAGTAATCATATGATTGCTACTGGTTCACCAAAATTACAATAAAATTTTGGTTCTAATGGACAATCAAATATGGAAGATTCATATAAGAAATGGATAAGAAGAAGAAATCATAATTATGGATTTGATGACAGGAATGACCCTAATATATTAGTCGATGGTCTCCGACTAATCATGGCTACGAATCCATTTGGGATACACAATAACGAGATTCACTTCATCCTTAACGAGTTACGCAAAGCAAGTTACATATACTGATGTATTTAAATTACGTTAACGATATTCAATATGAAATTACGATCGATTTGACGTCGCCAATATTGAAAGATATTTATGCAGAAAATTTACCAGTAATCTGAATTCAAGTTCTAATTTATACACTAAGAAGAAAAGGAAGTGTATTAGAGTGGAGTGTTCTTTTGTACCAGGCAATCCACTGCCGGATATTAGTTTCCTGTTATTAGATGCAGCGAAAGAGCATATACAAAATTTAGTGTCTCAAGTTGATATAAAAATTCGAACTTCCCGATATATTACCTCTCTTCATTCTTTAATTTTCCCGCCGCTGGGTCTTGAAGTTAAATCACAAGCACATTTACGCGAGCGAGTCGCGAGCAGGGGCAAGTCCACCAGGTACCAAGATATCCACTACGAGAGACTCAAATACACACGACCAGATACCCAAGTATCCGCTCGCAATCAGATACCAGCGACAAGATACCCAAGTAGCAGCGACCAGATACCCGAGGTATCAGCAACAAGCTTCCCAGCTACCTATAACCAACGATCCAGAGCCAGAATTTCGCGCGTTCAAGACCACTTCCGTTCAAAGATAGAATTCATTAGGTCAGTAATACGATAAATTTATCGGAGCCACGGTAGCTCAGAGGATTATGACTCAGCCTTCTACACAGAAGGTCCCGGGTTCGAATCCCTTTAGCAAAGTATCATAGTTCTGATGGTTTGGACTCCATCTAAAACTGTAGGGCCAGTTGTGATGCATCTTTAAATAGGGTGGGGGAGAGGGAAGGAAGGAGGGCGAGGTTAGATGCATCATAACTGCAGGGATAGTAATATTCTTATTACATCGCTTTAAATGGTTGTAAAGATAATATATTTCTGTTAAATTGTAAATAAGAGATTTAAGCTTCTCAATTATCTTATGCTTCTTCAAAAAGAAAGCTTTTTTGTTTCACTTTCCTAGTAGAAATTTCAAACTGTGAAAACCTGTGAAAATCTGTAACAAATGTGTGAAAAAGAGTGTAAAACCATGAAATTTTGTGAAAAATTGTGATATTAGACTTACATTTGGAAAAGGATTTTAAACAATATTATAGAATATTTCTTAAATTTTGTCACAGTTTCTACATATCTGTTCAGAGTTTTTCACAGTTTCTCACATTTTATCACAATTTCTCACATTTTATCACAATTTCTCATTTTTATCACATTTTCTCTCATTTTATCACAATTTCTCACATTTTATCACAATTTTCCACATTTTATCACAATTTCTCACAGTTGTAATTTCCTTTATATAAGAGAACGCACGAAAAAAATGTAAATCAAAGAAAGTACCTGTCGAAGGCTTAAAAACCAACTTTTTCTTGCTTTCCTAAGATAAATGAATCATACCAACAAATTTTGGCAAGACCACTCATTGATTTTCCGAGTATCACCGTGCGAATGAGAGTGTAAAACAGCGTTCAAAGAGAGGACAGTTACGTCGAGGACAGTTACGTCGTAATGAATTTAACATATATAGCATTGTAAACAACAATATTAAAACGACGAAATCTATTAGTGGCCGGTACTAACCAAATCTTTTCATAAATCTTAAATAACCACATTTGAAGTTTGAATTATAATTCATTCAAATTATTGTTTCCTTACAGATTCTATTCAACAATTAAATTCAAATTTTTATTTATAATTTCACCGTCAAAGTAAAACATTATAGACAAAGTAGCTGTGGGGTTGTTATTATGCAAGATGGACCTATAAATCGAGTGACCGAGTCAAGAAGTTTAAGTTTCAATACAACTTTCTTACCTTAAATATTTTTTAATTTTAATTTATTGACCATATACACCATATTAAAACTAAGACAACTATTAGTCGTCGGCACTAATAAAATATTTTCATAAATCTTAATAACACCACATTTAAACTTTCATTTATAATTAATTCAAATTATTATGTTTCCTTATAGAATCTATTCAACAATTAAGTAGCTGTGGGGTTGTTATTACGTGAGTCTGACCTATAAATTGATTGACCGAGTCAATAAGTTCAAGATTCAATACTACTTTATAACTTAAATATTTTTATTTTAATTTATTGGCCATATACAACATATTAATACTACGAAAACTATTAGTCGACAGCACTCGGCATAGCTTTTTATAAATCTTAAAAACACCTATTTTAAACTTTGATTTATAATTCATGCAAATTATTATGTTTTATTACAGAATCTATTCCACAATTATAATCCAATTTTTACATATAATTTCACTGTAAAATTAAAATGTTATATTCAAAATATCTGTGGGGCTGGTATTACGCGAGTCTGACCTATAAATTGATTGACAGAGTCAATGTTCAAGATTCAATACTACTTTATACCTTAAATATTTTTTAATTTTAATTTATTGGCCATATACATCATATTAATACTACGAAAACTATTAGTCGTCGGCACTAATCAAACCTTTTCATAAATCTTAATAACACAACTTTCAAACTTTCATTTATATTCATTCAAATTATTATGTATCCTTACAGAATCTATTTAATAATTAAATTCAAATATTTATTTATAATTTCACCGTCAAAGTAAAACGTTATAAACAAAGTAGCGGTGGGGTTGTGATTATGCAAGATGGACCTATAAATCGAGTGACCGAGTCAAGAAGTTTAAGTTTCAATACAACTTTTTTACCTTAAATATTTTTTAATTTTAATTTATTGACCATATACACCATATTAAAACTAAGACAACTATTAGTCGTCGGCACTAATAAAACATTTTCATAAATCTTAATAACACCACATTTAAACTTTCATTTATAATTAATTCAAATTAGTATGTTTCCTTATAGAATCTATTCAACAATCAAGTAGCTGTGGGGTTGTTATTACGTGAGTCTGACCTATAAATTGATTGACCGAGTCAATAAGTTCAAGATTCAATACTACTTTATAACTTAAATATTTTTATTTTAATTTATTGGCCATATATAACATATTAATACTACGAAAACTATTAGTCGACAGCACTCGGCATAGCTTTTTATAAATCTTAAAAACACCTATTTTAAACTTTGATTTATAATTCATGCAAATTATTATGTTTTATTACAGAATCTATTCCACAATTATAATCCAATTTTTACATATAATTTCACTGTCAAATTAAAATGTTATATTCAAAATATCTGTGGGGCTGGTATTACGCGAGTCTGACCTATAAATTGATTGACAGAGTCAATATTCAAGATTCAATACTACTTTATACCTTAAATATTTTTTAATTTTAATTTATTGGCCATATACATCATATTAATACTACGAAAACTATTAGTCGTCGGCACTAATCAAACCTTTTCATAAATCTTAATAACACAACTTTCAAACTTTCATTTATATTCATTCAAATTATTATGTATCCTTACAGAATCTATTTAATAATTAAATTCAAATGATTATTTATAATTTCACCGTCAAAGTAAAACGTTATAAACAAAGTAGCGGTGGGGTTGTGATTATGCAAGATGGACCTATAAATCGAGTGACCGAGTCAAGAAGTTTAAGTTTCAATACAACTTTCTTACCTTAAATATTTTTTAATTTTAATTTATTGACCATATACACCATATTAAAACTAAGACAAGTATTAGTCGTCGGCACTAATAAAACATTTTCATAAATCTTAATAACACCACATTTAAACTTTCATTTATAATTAATTCAAATTATTATGTTTCCTTATAGAATCTATTCAACAATTAAGTAGCTGTGGGGTTGTTATTACGTGAGTCTGACCTATAAATTGATTGACCGAGTCAATAAGTTCAAGATTCAATACTACTTTATAACTTAAATATTTTTATTTTAATTTATTGGCCATATACAACATATTAATACTACGAAAACTATTAGTCGACAGCACTCGGCATAGCTTTTTATAAATCTTAAAAACACCTATTTTAAACTTTGATTTATAATTCATGCAAATTATTATGTTTTATTACAGAATCTATTCCACAATTATAATCCAATTTTTACATATAATTTCACTGTCAAATTAAAATGTTATATTCAAAATATCTGTGGGGCTGGTATTACGCGAGTCTGACCTATAAATTGATTGACAGAGTCAATGTTCAAGATTCAATACTACTTTATACCTTAAATATTTTTTAATTTTAATTTATTGGCCATATACATCATATTAATACTACGAAAACTATTAGTCGTCGGCACTAATCAAACCTTTTCATAAATCTTAATAACACAACTTTTAAACTTTCATTTATAATTCATCCAAATTATTATGTTTCCTTACAGAATCTATTCTACAATTATATTCAAATTTTTATTTATAAATTCACGGTCAAAGTTAAACGTTATAGACAAAGTAGTTGTGGAGATGCAAGGTTGACCTATAAGTCGATGTTTCATTACAGAATCTATTCTACAATTATATTCCAATTTTTATATATGAGTTCACTGTCAAATTAAAATGTTATAGACAAAATATCTGTGGGGTTGTTATTACGCAAGTCTGACCTATAAATTGATTGACCGAGTCAATAAGATCAAAATTCAATACTACTTAACAGCTTAAATATTTAATAGTTTTAATTTATTGGCCATATAAACCATATTAATACTAAGAAAACTATTAGTCGTCGGCACTAATCAAACCTTTTCATAAATCTTAAAAACACCACTTTCAAACTTTCATTTATATTCATTCAAATTATTATGTATCCTTACAGAATCTATTTAATAATTAAATTCAAATATTTATTTATAATTTCACCGTCAAAGTAAAACGTTATAAACAAAGTAGCGGTGGGGTTGTTATTATTCAAGGTTGACCTATAAATTGATTGACCGAGTCAATAAGTTTAAGTTTCAATACTACTTTCTTACCTTAAATCTTCTTTAATTATTATTTATTGGCCATATACGCCATATTAAAACTACGAAAACTATTAGACGTGAGCACTACGCATAGCTTTTTATAAATCTTAAAAGACCTATTTTAAACTTTGATTTATAATTCATGCAAATTATTATGTTTCATTACAGAATCTAATCCACAACTATATTCCAATTTTTATATATAATTTCACTGTCAAATTAAAATGTTATATCCAAAATATCTGTGGGATTGGTATTACGCGAGTCTGACCTATAAATTGATTGACAGAGTCAATGTTCAAGATTCAATACTACTTTATACCTTAAATATTTTTTAATTTTAATTTATTGGCCATATACATCATATTAATACTACGAAAACTTTTAGTCGTCGGCACTAATAAAACATTTTCATAAATCTTAATGACATCACATTTAAACTTTCATTTATTATTCATTCAAATTATTATGTTTCCTTATAGAATCTATTCAACAATAAAATTCAAATTTTTATTTATAATTTCACCGTCAAAGTAAAACGTTATAGACAAAGTAGCTGTGGGGTTGTTATTATGCAAGAGTAGTACTAAGGCCACCATGGCGAGACGCCGGTATTGATTTTCCCCGTCCCCTCCTGGACCTATATTGGGGGAGGCCCGACATGCGGGGCCTGTGTCTATATATAATATATAACAATATATATATATATATATATATATATATATATATATATATATATATATATATATATATATATATATATATATATATATATATATATATAGATATATACACATATATAAATAAATAGATAAATAATAAATATAAAAAATTATCAAATATAAAGCATAAATAATTTGCTTTTTCCCCTGAGTTAACTATGAAAAATGAGTGTGTTCTACGTATCATATGGCATTGTTGCCCTGAGAATGGCCGTTGTTACGATTAAATTATAATTTTTTGTAGCCGTTTTTTTCGGGCAGACTTTTCCCTCGACTCTGGTAATCGGGTACTTGGCTGTGGTTTTTGAAAGAGCATTGGCATGCGCTAGAAGAACGCCGGGGCTTATTTTTGCGCGTCGGACGATAAGTGTTGCTTCCTTCATTCGTACGGAAAATTTTCCATCGTCGGAGAAATCCATGAGGCAAAAGGCATCTTGGCTACGCTCTAGCCTCACTCTCATTTCAACGCCGTTGAATAAAAATTTCGATTGGTTCAAAATGTCCGCGTGGAGGTGGGCCAAAACGTCGAATGATTTACCGCCTACAGAGTAATGTTGTCGATTGTCCTAGCGAATCGCCGTACCACAATCCAGAAGTCAGATGTGAATGTATTGCCGGAGAAGCGTAATTTAACAGTGTTTCTATACAGGCTCTATAAGGATAGACGTTGTATGGTGAGGAAACTAATTTTTAATTGAAAAATATGTCAATCTGATCGAACAAAGAGTGTATAAAATTATTGACGGGTGCATCTTTGCATTTTCCAACTCCGTTTCCGATGGTAAAATCTGCACGGTCAAATGTAGCATGGTGTGCGCGAGATCTATGTAATGTTCCGTTGAACTCGGAACTAAAAATTCCAACGGCGAATCACTTTTGTCACTGAGAGACGATACAGGCTTATAGTGAAGAAAAGAGCTGCTTTCGATGGATGTCTGTGTAAGTGATAGAGTGAAGAGATCCAGCTCGCTCTTCATACCCTCTCCACTGCACGCGTGTAGAAACGCCATTTTTCAGACTTATTTCGGTCCGAAAATGTCTGCGATACTTCTGACAGATTTTCTGGTCCTCCGGCGCTTGGACGGTTTTTTCTTACTATTGCGTGTTTTCCGACAGCTTTCTTCTTGCGGAGCATGTGGCGTGCATTTACACGACTCTTTCTCGACTGTCGTTTACGCTTGGACGCACGCGCCTTATATCCACTGCCTTTCATCATTTCGGATATTTTATTTGCTGCTTTTCTCTTCAAATTCTTACCAGACTCTTTGAAACGTATGTCAAAGGATTCTTTGAAATTAGAGCCGTTATTCGCGACGTCGTCCAACACGTTAAAGCCAGCGCAAACGACCTCTTTTACCACAGCCTTTGCACCGCTAGCGATGTAAGGGGCGATTTGTCGAAAACTCGAACCTAAGAAACTACCGATACCCGAGCCTCGCTGGTACGCTGATCCTACAAATACGTTTTTAACACCACTGCCGCCACCTAGTTGCGCGTTGTAATAATTCACGTAATGACTCATTTCGGCATGGTTTATTGGCTACGCTTAAAATGAAGCGTAACCGTCAGAGTTCCGTACTCTAATAATATATTTCATAACCAAGTAGGTCTCTTATATCGATAATGATACTTTGAAAAGAATCATGCAGCAAGGGTATATAGTGTATCGGAGCAAACTGTTTTACCATGTTGGTGCCGAATTTATACTTTGAACTTTCGAAAGCTACTATGCGCAAAAGAGCTGCTTGTGTATCGCCGACCGTGTAGGGGGTGCATATATCGGTGTAAACGTACCGCTGATCTGGTATAGCTCGGGCTAGACAAGCTGGTCTACTGCCTACGTTAGCGTTTATACCAGAGTTTGATGTGACAAAAGTTCCTGTCTGTCTCTGTGTAAAATCTTCAAAGCCAAAAATGCGTCGAATTTTTTCGTTAAATTTCGTGTAGTGAGGTTCTTTGCATGTGCAAGTTCGTTTCAAAGTATAGTAGCATTTCTGAAACTCTGTGGGTGTGAGTATTTGATGTTCACGTGCATCGCGCACTTTATTTATTTCCGCCGCAAGTTGGTCGACGCTCTCGTATATACCGTGCGGGAAATTGTAAAATTCATCGTTTTCGGAAACTTTGCATGTCTCGCTGCCCAATTTAAACGTGTAAGAAGCTTCGGATTCTTGAATATGCATAACCGTACACTGTACGTGAATCTCGGCTAGCCCCACATGCCAATCACCCGTTAGTCTTATTTCGCGGCACATGTGCGTGGTAAAGCATGTAGTCGCGTTATCGGGATAGTAGACAACACTACTACTACTTTGAAGTACCAAATAAAAGGACTCCACGTTATCCATGTTTAAAGGCGCTTGAACGTCGGACGCGTTTATCCAAGAGTTAAACTTGTCGGGATAGCCGATCCACTTTACAAACAATTGTTGTATACTGATGCATACATAGTCGCCGATCTTGTATTTAGCGTATTTCGCTGATGTTTGTTTCTTATATCTCGAAAGAGTGCGCCTCTGTAGGTATGCCCGAGCTTTAGCCGCAGGTTTAATATTTATAGAACTGTGGAGACTGTTATTGTACGCGTAAACAATTTTATGTACCACATCGATGTATCGATGAGTGTTGTGGTGCGTAAAATATCGCCACATGCGTTCCTTTAAAGTACGATTGAGCCGTTCGACCACGGCTGCTTTGATGTCGGGATTTCGAACGGCTCTAAACAAAATGTTGTGTTTCTTGAGAACCCTCTGTAGGGCATGACCCACAAATTATTTTCCCTTGTCTGTTTGCAAGCAGACGGGTACACGCCCGTTGGCTCTTTTGAGAATCTTTTCGAATGCCGCAGCCACACCTTGAGCAGTTTTATCGCGTAGCGGCTCTAAAAATGCAAACTTGCTGAGCACGTCAATGACAACCAGCAGGTAGCAAAAACTATCGTTATCGTTTTTGAGCGACGTCAGCTGGCACAAATCAGCCTCCCAAACGTCATCCACGTTAGACATGTTGTAGTGCAGTCTCAAAAATTTTTTACGTATAGGCCTGTGAAGTGTGTAAGAATCTTGATTGCTCGACCACTCGTAGATACGCTCTTTCTCTTTCTTATTATGCACGACCGATTTACCACGTACGTTGACACGTAATAAATTTCGAGCACCCGCGTCACCAGCCTCGTGCGCAGCGTCGTAATATTGATTTTCGTATTTAGACATTTTAAGCGGGCAATTTGAACCACCTTTTTTTTACCGCGTTTCTCGTTTGAGGAGGTGTAAATACTGACTCCGTCATTCTTCGTTTCGCCGTATTTAAGGTCGATGTCAATCTCTTGGCAATTTTTAAGACGGCAATGTTTCCAATGGGAGGATCGTACTCGTACCCGTCTCGCTGTTTTCTCTTTTTCAAAACATCATTCAATGGATCAGCGATGTTTGACTGAGGAATTATCTTACCATCGACGATGACACTGCCTGTATTATCCCATTTAAGACGACCGGGCTCGGTCGTACGCCAGTGCTTGAGCAGCAAACGGGCTTTTTTAACGTATACCTTGGGTACACTCTCGAGAATATCCTCTTCCGAGAGTGGTGTCTTTGTAGCCTCGACTTTGTCGACGCTGCGATCAGTTTCTCTGTCCTCGGCTCGTTCACTCTCTTTAAAGAATAAATATCGTCATAAAACTTGTAAATAATGCTCACACTTTTCACGTTCATTGGTAAACTTTTTCGAATTGAGTATCGCGTGCATCTCCGAATCTAGTCGTGATAAATTATCACCGAATGTTTGAACGGGATTTTCGTTACTGGTAGAAGTATCTGATGTCAGAAACTGGGATAGCGCTGGTTCTTGTGGTGCAGGCTGCGCGAAACTCTGTATCCGGTCAAGAGTAGCTTCGGGATCTATAACCATCTTTCATGCGTGCTCCATCTTGTGGACAAGAAATTCCGCATCCGATGAAGACTTGTTAAATATTTTAGAAAAAACAGTGCTTATGAGTGGTTCCAGTAAGAGAGGTGAAAAGATACCGCTGCTCTGAACGATTGTGCATTTTCTGCTTTTCCACGCTGAACCCCCGCTGCTTTTTGTTCTCTTAACCAATTTTGGCAGAATTTTTTTGTGCTTTTTCAATCGATGTTTTTCGGAATCTTTAAGTTTTACCACACCGTGCAGTACATTCAACGCGCACTCGTAAATGCACTTTCTGAGATTTTTATCGGACGTGCGTATCAAGACGGCACGCTGCTGACTGTCTGCGTGGCAGAGTGCAGCCAACAGAGCCACGTGTTTCTTTGAAAAGTGTTTCCTGGCTACACAGCGCAGGCGCGAGTCACGGGTATTTTTTCGCTGTGGTGGTGGGGGACAACGCCCCGATGTTACCTCAGCCATAGTCGTTGACAGACTGTTTTTCAGGGCCTCTTCTTCTAACCTTTTATCCATACTGTTTAGCGAGCATTGGGTTCATATGCGTATTGCACTTTGTCGTCGGGAAATATACACGAACAAAAACGAAATTCATCCAGAGTGTCCTGCTTTAAATCCAAAAGTAAGTAGCTATGCGCTCGGCTGCAGGCATCGATAAACGCTTCTTGTAAAAATTTCGGGTCTTCGGGATCGACTTGTCGCGCGAGATATTGTATTTGAGCGCGATCTCGCGGGTTTTTAAAGAGCACGATATAATTCGTGTTGAGCGATAGGTCGCGCAGATTTGCGCCCTTATGAAAAATGTTTTGCGTGATGAAAATCACACTTATAATTTTATGATGACAGCCTTTGGTGAATAAATCGAGTACCCTGTTATTCGAGGATTCGCGCATTAGATCGTCGAGAATTAGTAATTTTTTCTTATCGTTATCTTGCGAATAATCGTTCGGTTGTGGTAAACCCTCTAGAAATTCTATACCGCGATCACCGGGTACTTTAAGTTCATTTTGTTACGCGTCTTGCCATTCAGCATAGTAAAAAAGAATGCGGCAGCTTGGCGAGAAAACGTTTCACAAAGACAGTTTTTCCACACATCGTGGGACCGACACGATGCACGTGAATGTTTCCAACGTGTATCCATGCTGAATACTCAGTAAAAAAGTATCCGGTTTGTTAATTTTATAAAAAAGATACTAACCAATCGAGCCACCCAACAACCAGCGCGGCAGTGGCGGTGGCGATTTTTATTTCAGCTTATTACCGCAATGAATGAGTGCGCCACCTTTGGTAAGTTGAAGTGACATCACCTGTAGCCGCTCTGCTATTTAATAATATACTAATAGTTTCTCACTCTGAGGAGTGATTCTTTTATAGTGGAAAGGATCCTCTACTAGGCTCGCACGCTGACGCCAAAAAACCACACCTTGCTGTGTTTTTTATTTGAGCCTGAAGGGATTTTCCGCTAAAGAGTATAAAACATACCTCAAAATACCACCACTATAGAAGGTGCAGGAGAACGTTGTTTTTCATCGTGGCTATATCTCGTTCACGTCTTTCAATCCATTTATTTATTTATTTATTTATTTATTTTTTATTTATTTATTATTTATTTATTTATTTATTTATTTATTTATTTATTTATTTATTTATTTATTTATTTATTTATTTATTTATTTATTTATTTATTTATTTATTTATTTATTTATTTATTTATTTATTTATTTATTTATTTATTTATTTATTTATTTATTTATTTATTTATTTATTTATTTATTTATTTATTTATCTATTTATTAATTTATTTATTTATTTATTTATTAATTGATTGATAAATTAATTAATTTATTTATTTATTTATTTATTTATTTGTTTATTTATTTATTTTTCTTTTTTTTTTCCTATTTTTATTCTTTTTTTTTGTGATACGCAGTATTATTATTTAATTCAGTTCAACAAGTTCTGGTTTTATTTAGCATTATATTACTTCTTTTATTTATCTAGGTAAGTATGGCGTCTTCGTGCCAGAAGTGAAAAAAAATTACAAAGCCAAATTCAATTATGCGTAGATGTAAGGACTGCAATAAACCGTATCACAATTTGTGTCATGACTGGACGCCAGTAAGCGGAAATAAATATAGATGCCTGAAATGTAAATTAGAAGAAACGAATAGTCCAGATAATTTGAGTAACACCGGGAGCAGTGAATCAAACGGAAAAAATGACAATAAATTAATTCTTGATGTTGAAAGTGCAGATGAGTCCCTCAAGGATATTAATAAATGAACGGACAAACATATTTCCGCGTCAACGCCATTTGTCCCGTCCATCAAGACCGTAGTTCATAAAAAAGAAAAAAATATTGAGACTACCTGCAACTTAGATCTAAGCGCTATCCGTTACTGTACGCTATCTTCATCGATGCTTAATTTATTTACCATCGATTTGATTTGTTTGAAGCAGCAGTAGGTGATCTTAAGTTTCTTCTAGTGGGGAAAATTGATGCTATTGGAACAGTCTCAACTCTCGTCCCATCAACAGAGGGTCTGATTGATGATCTGGCTGTTAAGTTTTCGTCACTTAAAGAGAAAATTGCTGCGCAGTCTTCTAAGCTGGAAGGGCTGCACAATGATCGATGGCAGCTACGTCAAGAAAATAGAGTTCTTAAAGATAAAAATAACTCCTTACTCACTAAAATCTCAACATTGGTCGGGAGATAGAGAGAGAGAGAGAGAGAGTACTGAGCAGCAGCGCGGTGAGGGTAGTCAAAAATGCGTCAACACCGACGATTCTCAAATATTTTTGTCACTCAAAGACTTAGACAAATCTGCCCAGTTTTTAGACGCTAAAAATAATAGTAATTATAATAGTAGTAATAAGAATAGTCATAGTTGTAAGGATAGTCGTAGTAGTAAGGCTAGTCCTTACAATGCGAAAATATATAATAGAAACGATGACCGTACTATTGTCGTCCGTGCGGATGTACATGCTGCCCCATCGGGTCTCACCCCGCTGGACGAAACCACCTCTTGATGGGTTTCGAACACAACACGATCGGCGTCAAACCAGGGATCGTCGCCACATGTTAGATGACCCCTCTAATTGGAATAAGTATTGTTCTCCCATGAATAGCACAAATTATGGAGAGGGCACGGAAGAATTAATTATTTCTAATATCTTTGACGGTACTGATAAACAACGTGCGGACGTAATCCACGCTGTCCTCTCCACAGTTGTCCCGTCCATTGAGAGGGATGACATTGTGTCTATACGCTTACTCCAATCAGACGGGCAAATCCCAACCACATCTATCTACTACGGCTCTACTGCGGCTGACCTGCAAGCGATCGCAGTGTCTTTTAGAACTGCTAAAATTGACCCTATCCCGATTGATAAGGCTAACGCAAAAAAAAAATAAAATAACTACTTTGAGTTCGTCAGACGATATTGCTATTGAAGTAGCAAATGTAGCAGTAGATTGACAGATGGTCCACGAGTCAAAGAGATACATTGTGAGGGATTTAGAGCAGGCTTTCTAAATGTAAACTCGCTAAAAAAACACGTAACTGCTTTTCGCCAATTGCTACTTGCTCATCCCTTCTATCATCTTTTCGGCATTGCTGAGTCGCGTCTCGAGCCAAGTATCGGGGATGATTACGTTCAGATCGATGGTTAATTCGTGCAAAGCTACAGTATTATGTTCCTCTTCAACAGTGAAGGACGAGGGTAAGCCGCTCGCTCCTGAATACTTGATGTGTAGTGTGCAACAGGGATGATCCTCGATCCCCTTCAGACAGGTTTCCGTCTGCATCATAGTATGCAGACAGCACTACTGAAATTGGCTGAAGACATACGATCCGGTATAGATAATAACAAGCGGCTAATTATCATCCTTTCACTATTTGATTTTAGTAAGGCGTTCGACACTATTTCGCCATCCAAGTGGTTACGCAAGCTGATCAGAATGGGGTGATCTCCAGGGGAGTAGTCATGTGGATAAAATCATATATTACAGGGCGTAACCAAAAAGTTTTTACGGCATCTAATGGTAGTTCAGATTGGCTCACAACCAATCTCGGCGTACCTCAGGGTTCTGTCTTAGGGCCCCTTTTGTTAAGCCTTTATATTAATGACCTTCAGGAAGTTTTATCGGGCTTTAAAAGTACGAGGGATATTCTTACGGATAGTGTATCGCATTTATTATACGTGGACGATTTGCAAACCTACACTCAAGCTACTTACGATAACCTTCATCAGGGGATAAGACGCTTGTTGGGTGTGGCCAAAGCAGTGTCGGTGTGGGCTTCTGAGAACGCTCTGTGTGTGACGTGTATTTCACGTCACAATAATATTAAATACGGGCAGTCAATCGCGACCCAGTCACCCGTCACCAGAGCCGAGCATTTTCACATTTAATTAGGATTGTTATTAATGGGGGGATTGGTATTTATTTGTTGAGGGAATGAAGATAAGGAGTCGCGACCGAGGACGGCCGTAGACCGGCACACACACGCACACACCCATACCGGCGGCACCAGCTGATCGCCGCAGCGACGACTGCTCGGAGCGAGCAACGGCGACGAGTCTACACACACAGGCACAACACCAACATCACTGCACGGTGTACGCGCGACCCTCTCTCTCTCGCTTGCTCTTTCTTCCTCGCCTCTCGAGGATGATGAGCCGCTGCCCGCGCACACACATACATACACGCGCGCGTGGCCGCCCTCTCTCCCGATGCACGCAGACGCGGGAGGAGAGAGGATTCACAACGGCAGCGGCGGCTTCCTCGAGGCACACCATCTCGGCTGTAGCCACGAGAGAGAGAGAGAGAGAGAGAGAGAGAGAGAGAGATATACCGACACGGCTGTCGGCAGAGGGGAGAGCTAGCAGCCGCCACGCCGCGAGCCGCGTGAAGCTGCCGGCCTCTCCTAGCATAGGCCGACGCGCGCACGTCGCCGCTGCCAACTGTGTTGGTCCGGCAGCGACAAAACCGAAAGCGCCCGATATAGATATACACGCCGGGTTGCCCGCGCGTGTATATCTAGCAATTCATAATTGCCCGCGCTGCGTAAACAGGGCGGCATTTGCGGAGCGAGCCAATGAGAAGTAGCGACTCAAATCACCGCTGACTTGGCCTTGATTTTTGCATCTAGGGAAAATCAAGGCCAATCACCGTAAAGGAAAGGGCGGAAGCAACAAGTGTTTGAGCTGAAGTTGTGCGAGAAGAAAAGCCATAATTTTGGAAGAGATTTCCGCCCTCTCCGATTTTGGGCATTGACTGCCCGGCCTTCAGCAACGATAGACGTAGTAAAGTTTTGCCTGCCGTTCGAGCATTTTAGACCGCGTGGAGAGACATCGACCGTCCGCCCGTCGGCGACGTAGACATAATCCCGGAGAGCTAGAGATTGGGCTAACATTAACCGTCGACCTTGTGACCTGCGAGGAAGGACATCGCGAGACGCGCCCGACTAGCGACGGTGAGTGGACTGTAATTGCCGAGCTTCCCTCGGCACTTGCAAGTGAATTATATTAACAATTGTCGTACCTCGCCGCCATGTGCTCGGGGTTCTTAGGAGAATAAATCCGTTGTGGTGTGACATCGGTATGTAAGATCAGTGCGGGTCGGACCGGTAGTAAATTCAAGTACTAGTGTGGGGAAATTCACGCGACTCGGGAACTCGGGAGACGTGGTGAGTTTGGTCGTCGCGAGGGACGCGTGATAAGGCTAGCGTAGCCAGGTTGTATAGCGATAAATTAGATATAAGAGTAATTGTAAATTTGCGACCGATAGTATTACCCGACGATAATTTATGAATTCCTGATTTTTCCTCTTCACGGAACTTCCTCTGGGAAAGGGCTCGTGCCGAGTTAGCCGCGCTTTACCTGGCGCCCATTACTTTAGAAAATCTGGTAAAGTGTCGAGATAGTAATAAGCCATAGTAACCCCCCACCTTACAAATGACGTACCAACGGGGGCTTAGTGACTCAGGAAAAAACAGGAAAAATAGCAAAATAAATTAATTAAGAGAGTTCGGTGAAAATCAGACAAATTTTTTTTACATAGTGATATTTTTGAGAATTTTCCGAAATTATTTTGTGAAAGTTTTTCGATTTTTGAAAATTTTTCGATTTTGAGAATTTTCTGGAAAAATTTTTTGGATATTTTTGAGAATTTTCCAAGATTATTTTTCGAAAATTTTTCGATTTTGAGAATTTTCCTGAAAATTTTTTTTGGATATTTTTGAGAATTTTCCGAAATTATTTTTTGAAAATTGTTTGATTTTGAGAATTTTCCGGAAGAATTTTTTTTTGGTTATTTTGGGAATATTCCGAAATTATTTTTTTTTTTTAATTTTTTTTTATGTGAGGAATTTTCCAAAGGAAGGAAGAGTTTTTTTTTGAGATTTTGAGAATTTTCAAAGATATTTTTTTTTTGAAGGGTTTTTGTTGAAAAAAATTTTTTTTTTTGGAGTTGAGAGTTTTTTTTTATATTCTTGAAAATTTTTCGAAAATTTCTGAGCGATTATTGAGGGCTTTCACAGTTTGGGTGTGTAGTGAAGAAAATTTTCGTTTCAATTGAGACCTTTCGTAGGATTCTTTTGAGTATTGAAAATTTTCGGTTATTGGAGGAAGCTTGTAGCGATATGTAAAGAAAATAGCGAATTACGAGTGTAAGCGGAAGGCTGCGGCGACGCACTGAATATAATAGCGATAAATAGAGAAGGTGGGTAAAATAGGAGACAAATTCAGAAAATCTTTGTTGGAGATTTAGTGAAATTTGAGTAATGGGCTAGAGTGATAGATAAATTAATTGTGTGT
This sequence comes from Gastracanthus pulcherrimus, assembly GCA_949152435.1. Taxonomy (NCBI): domain Eukaryota; kingdom Metazoa; phylum Arthropoda; class Insecta; order Hymenoptera; family Pteromalidae; genus Gastracanthus; species Gastracanthus pulcherrimus. The sequence continues at coordinate 87,699,009 of OX424575.1, forward strand.
AATTTTCTGAATTCTGTCCTATTTTTCACGTCTCCTCAACGACTTTTAAAGTAGTAGAGTAGGAGTCACACCACCGTATAGGGAAAATTCATTTTGCGAACACCTCCACAAAATATTATTGCTGTGCTACTACCCCCAAATCGATTAGTAAGAACGATTTATAATTAGTTAAGAGTAAAATTTTTCTAACAACTACTGGAAATTGGGTATAAAAATACAACAACTAAAGTTATTGTATTTCATAGTATAACTACTGTGTCAAAGGAAAAATTGATTATTACATATATTTATATTTATTTAATTGTATTGGAAATTATTTACTGAAAATTAATTGCGACCAAGAAGAAGCCTCAGATTATTACTCCAGATATAAACAAGAAGAGAAGACCAAGAACTACTGAAGACTGAATAGCGACTTTATTAGATTCGCGTCAGGGTATTTCAGCAGCTGCTCAAGAGCTAGGCAAACAAATTTCGAGTAGGCATTTTCAGCTAAAGGAACCGATAAAGAAGACCTCAAGAAAAGAAGCTATTTTCTTTGTTTATCTCCTTTTGTCCCTTTAGCAAAAGTACATACGGTAATCTCCAGAGTAACATACATATATAAATATACATATTATTATTATAAATCATTATAAAAATTGAAAATTAGTGACACAGTAGTTAGGCAGGAAAATTGTCCCGTAAGAGAGTTAAGACTGATTCCTTTATTAGCGACCTCTCCATTCACGTGCACCAGGTATTGCAAGTTAAATCCCCGTCTTTGAAAAGATTCCAAAAACTTGGGCGGGCCCTCCCAACATAGCGAATACTGCAGTAACTGTAGAGTGTAACTAGCGACCAAACCGCTGTTTTTGTTTTTGTCCCTTAGGGTACGAGTAGAGTACAAAATGAACACAAGACAAGCAGCAAAGAAGGATCCGCACATACGCCAGCGAATGGCAGTATCAAGTAGAATAAATGGGATGGACCCGAGCGAACTTATAATAATTCTAGATCAGATGGGACTTAGCATATCTGGGACAACAGCCCAACTTAGAGACAGACTCTTGCGGGCAAGTATTAGGACAGTGGAACCAGGTGCAGCAGTAAATTGGAATGCAGTATGGGACAAAAGACCATGGGATCAAGTACCAGCAACATCGGCGGCCATAATGCGAGAGGAATCTTTTGAACAAATACCTCAGAAGAAGAAAAGAGGTAGGAAGCCTAAGAGAAGGACCAAAGAAGTAGAGTTGCAAAGCACGGAAACGGAGTATAGCCAAGAAGAGGGACAGGCAATCACGGAGCAGATTCAAGAAGTCACAACACAACAACAAACGACCGATGTACCAGTAGTTACGCTAGAAACGATAAGCAAAGCGACCACCACTATCACTACGACGACACCAGTTCGTACACGGGGACCAACGGATAGCTTCGCGATGCAGATGGTGTCTGCAAACACACGACCAAGAGTGCAAACAGGGTTTCCACCGCAACTCTTAGCGATGAGCAGTCATACACAGTTGGCATATACTCCGGGACTAATGAAGATGATACCAACCGGCTACCAATGGAGGCTACCAGAGCCACTTTTCCATTATACAGGAAATCATCCATCACCGGATTCCAGTACGGGAACTCCCGCGGTACCAATGATCCAGAGACCAATACAATTGATTACACCAGGGAACTCCCGCGGTACCAATGATCCAGAGACCAATACAATTGATTACACCAGCGTCAACGGCTTCGGAACAAACGTTACCTTCGATGCCAACCACCGCAGCGCCGTCGGTCACACGACCTCCTGCAATGGCACAAGCAACGAACGTCGGGGCCGGTCCGGGGACTAGTCAGAGGGGACAACCCCTAGCAAGAAGTGACAATCCGACAGGAACATCACAAAGCCAAACGCCACTGCAGGGGATAAACCAGAACGACAGTATTCAATATATTAGACAAATAAAACATAAAGACCCCATAGCCAGTAACCCAAGAAATGGGAACTCAACAGACAGTAGCGACGTAAGCAACAAAGAAGAAGATGAGAATCGAGAAGAAGATGCCATTCCACGAGGGGCAGGACCATACGAACGGCTACTGCAGGAGTTTGAACATCTGAAAATGGCACAACATAGACCAATTCTCCTCCGAGAACCGGTATACGCGCCACAACCTCCAGTAGTCCCAGCTCCGGTAGCAAACCCACAGGATTACGTAGACACTCCGAGACCACCGAGGGAATCTCAAGAGAGAAGAGAGCGACCCAGAAATCACGAAGTGGCAGAGATTCGGAGTCCTAAGGTGAACACCGTTCGTAGGCCAACAGACCAGCAAACCGAAGCATCAAAACAGAGAAGAGGAGAACGAAAGCGACTGTCATCGAGTAGCTCGGAAAGTAGCGTACTAGACCGAAGATTAGTAAAGAAGAGAGATAGCCGTAAAGTGAAAAACCGTAGACATAGGAGTTCGAGTAATAGTACCACAAGTAGCGACGGTAATACAACGTCATCAGACTCAGATAGCGACCACAATAAAAGAAGTACAAAACACAGGAGAGGCCACAAACGGAACCAGTCGATATCGACTAGCGATTCGGAATATGAAGATAAGAAAATGAAACAAAAAAATAGGAAAAGTCATTTGAATGCAGATATAGCGGGGAAGAATGTTAAAATATTGCAGAGCTGGAACCTAAAGTTCAATGGGGAAGATAAGGAGCCAGAGGAAATTTTGGACCGGCTGCAGGATTGCAAAGCAAGCCTAGCCATGAGCGACAGGGAGCTGTTGAATGCTTTACCATCGATCTTTTCGAAAAATGGTAGCAGATGGTATCGATCGAAGCGACCAGACTTAAAATCATGGAAAGACTTTAAAAAAGCATTCAGAAGGCAGTATTTGGGCCACAGAGATGAAGAAGACACGATGACGGACTTACGGAACCGATCGATGGCAAAAGGACAAAAGATTGCCAATTATATATCCTGCGTAGAATACATTGTCGACCACTTTAAGCGACCCCCATCCAGGAAAACAATAGTAAAACAGGCCTACAAGGGCTTGAGGAAAGACTATCGACACTTCATGGCGGGGAAAGAAATCAAGACGCTCAAGGATATAGAGAAACTAGGAAGAACTTGGGAAAAGGAGAAAGAACTAGATGACCGGTTTGAAGAGCCTCCACCAAAGGAGAAGATGAGCATACCAGGTGCAGCATACTCTGGGACACCATCAGTCCGTAAGGTAGCGGTAGCCTACGAGAAATTGAACCCAGAAAGCGACACTAGCGACAGCACATCAGCGACAACCAAACCGGCGAGAAAGAAAAATTGGAATAGAAAAGCGAAGAAAAAACAAAAACAAATAAATGCGGTAGCCGCTGCCAAGGAGAATCAAAGGCCTGAGGCCAACGTACAAGCGACCCCAGTACAGCCAGCCTCACACAACGCGACCGCAACGATGACGCACAGCACACCACTGAATCCACTGCGACTGAGTTTTGTGCCCGCTTGGCAATGGTCTTCTCCCCAGAATGTTAACTCGTTTCAGGGTAGAGGTGGTCAAGCCCAAGGATTCACCGGCCAAGGCGCCAATAATATGAGAGGAACTAGAGACCAAAATGGGCCTTCTGCCCAAAATATACCAGTATATGGTGCATGCTATACATGCCAGATGGTAGGGCACCGAGCAAGAGAATGTCCACAAAGGACATGCTACTTGTGTAGGGCTATGGGACACTATGCAAACGAATGTCCCAATAGACAGCCGGCATGGCAGTCTTCTCCAAATAATCAGGCCATGGGAAACGGGATGCAGGGGAGGCAGAAGAGTCCCATACCTCCTCAGCAACCGCAAACGGGACGAAACTGGCAACAATAGAGGGAAGCCAGCATAGCGCCCAACCGACCATACAGGAGAAGAGAATAGCGACCCCAGAGAACGCGAAAATTAGCAGCGACCAAGAGAGAAGTGGATCGATGATAGTCGAGGCAGCTAAAAGTATTAAGTCCACATTGTCAGATGGGGAGACCCACCCAGTATGGAGCAATACTTCAAACAGCGGAGGATTAAATGGGACCTCACCAATAGCGACCACAAAACCATTAAGTAAAGAGAGTAGTGAGAGCAACAAAATTCGAGAAGAGAGAGAAAAAGTAGAGAGTAGAAAGAGTAGAGAGAGCAACAAAATTCGAGAAGAGAGAGAAATAGTAGAGAGTAGAGAGAGTAGTGAGAGCAACAAAATTCGAGAAGAGAGAGAAAAAGTAGAGAGTAGAAAGAGTAGAGAGAGCAACAAAATTCGAGAAGAGAGAGAAATAGTAGAGAGTAGAGAGAGTAGTGAGAGCAACAAAATTCGAGAAGAGAGAGAAAAAGTAGAGAGTAGAGAGAATAGTGAGAGCAACAAAATTGGAGAAGAGAGAAAAAAAGTAGAGAATAGAAAGAGTCGTGAGAGCAAAAGGGTGACCGAAAGAGTGACAACCTTACCGATCCTCGAAGGGTCCGACGTAACGGCGCTCAATCCAACAGCTGACGAGCAGAAGGATTTCGAGCACCTAGCCCTCGTACGAGAGGCGGTCGACCTTCTGGAAGGGTCACAGGTGTCCACTCCCTCGTTGGAGGGCCCCTCCACCTTTGTTGCAGACTTAGATGTTGGGTTGCCCACATCTAGTCTAGGGGGGGAGAGCAGCGTACTACGTACGCCGGAGGCCGACCAACTGGAGGTTCCGGAACCAGGCGAAGTCGAAGTCGCAGGTATGAGCGCAGAGAACCGCATCTTCACGAAGGTAATACTAGGTGGTAGACCGTACAGAGCCCTAATTGATGGAGGAGCCAGGGTCTCCCTAGTAGGACCAGAGATAGCGGCTAAGTTCAAGGACCGATTGCGACCAGCGAACTCTGTTATAAGAAGTGTGTTAGGTGGAACAAAGAAAGAATTGGGGTATCTGGACATCAACATGGAATTGGATGGCAGGTCCAGAAAGCTGACGGTAAGAGCCGTAGATCCTTGCGACCACGACATTTTACTTGGACAGGACTTTACCACCCCATGGGACGTTGATGTAAGATACGCCAGACGGATGTGGAGGACTAACGAGGGCCCGTGGAAGAAATCTTGGGACGACGAGGAAATCGAAGCGACCCCAGCATACGCCGAATGCGCCGGAATTACCGAGGCAGACGACGAGCAGCGGAAAGCCATAGAAGACCTAGTGACCAAGATATTACCTCCGCCATCGGAAAATTTAGGAACGACCACACTGACCGAACATCACATAGATGTACTCTCCGCAGCCGCCATCAAACATCGGCCAAGGAGAATGTCACCCAAACTTCTGCAAGTAGTACACGAAGAGATAGAGAAGATGTTCAGGAGTGGAGTAATAGAGCGATCGGCAAGTGAATGGAGTAGCGCCCCGGTAATCATCAAGAAGCCAGACGGGAGCTATAGATTTTGTATAGATTATCGCGACCTCAACAAAGTGACCCGGAAGGATGCATATCCTATCAGGAGCATGGATTCCATATTGGACAAATTGCGTAAAGCCAAATATTTGACCAAAATTGACCTCAAGCAAGCCTATTTTCAAGTACCGATGGAGCAAAGCAGCAAGAAATTTACAGCATTTGCAGTGCCGGGGTCAGGGCTTTGGCAATTTGTAAAAATGCTCTTCGGACCCAGAAAAGGTATCGCCAGTGACAGAATATCCAGCGCCGAAGACCGTTAAGCAGCTGAGACGATTTCTGGGTATGGTAGGATGGTACTCGCGATTCATTGAGAACGACTCAGAGATGAAAATTCCGTTAGTGAAGTTACTAAGAAAGGGGCAAGAATGGAAATGGGATAGCGATCAACAAGAGGCCTTTGAAGGTCTAAAGAAGGCGCTAACGGTAGCTCCGGTCCTGGCAAGACCAGATTTTGGCAAAACCTTCACGGTCCAGAGTGATGCAAGCGGAGTGGCGATTGGGGCGGTTTTGACACAGGAAGGGGATGATGGAGAGCACCCCATCGTATATGTGAGTAGAGTACTCACGGCGGCTGAACGAAATTATACCACGTCCGAAAGAGAATGCTTGGCGTTATTATGGGCCATTAAGAAGTTGCGACCATACCTTGAAGGGTACGAATTCAAGGCCATCACCGACCATAGCGCCCTCCAATGGCTTCGTAATCTGAAAGACCCTACTGGACGACTAGCCCGTTGGGCACTTGAAATGCAGCAGTGGGACTTCGCAGTAATCCATCGGAAGGGCACTCTGCTGAAAGTGCCTGCTGCGTTGTCCAGGATGTATGAGGATGGCGGGGAAATAGCTGGATTTTAAGAGATACAGGACGAGCGGTACGTAACTAAGATGGAAGAAGTACAAAGACACTCACACCGATTCCCAGACTGGCGAATCGAAGATGGCATGTTGTACAAATTTCGTAGTGACCCCCTATTAGACCCAGTGACATCTCGAGAAGAAGGATGGAGACTTGTCGTCCCAGTAGAGTACCGTGAGAGAGTGATGACGGAGAGCCACTCCATCACCTCCGCGGGACACCTGGGACTTGAGAAGACCTATGACCGAGTGGCCCGCGAGTACTACTGGCAAGGCATGTACTACGACGTGCGCCACTTCGTCTAGGCTTGTCTCGAATGCCAGAAGCACAAGTCCTCTCAGACGGGACCCCTAGGGCTACTAGGCAAAAGAATTGTAGAGCGACCATGGGCCGTAGTGGCAGCAGACCTTATGGAATTTCCACCAAGTAAGAGCCAATTCAAATACTTGGTGGTATTCCAAGATCTCTTCACGCGGTGGATCGAGCTGAAGCCGCTAAGGAAGGCGGATGGCAAGTCGGTGGCTCGCGCCCTAGAGGAGCTCATCTTGTTTCGGTGGGAGACGCCGAACTACGTACTCACAGATAACGGGAAAGAGTTCATCAATAAGCGCCTGACCGCCACGCTGAAGGAGTATGGAGTGACCCATGTGACCACGCCACCGTACCATCCGCAAGCCAATCCAGTGGAGAGACCATGATAACGACCTTCGTAAAACAAGACCATCGGAATTGGGATGCCCATCTTCATGAGTTTAGGCATGCAGTCAACACTGCCATGCAAGCGACCACCAAGGTATCACCAGCCTTCTTGAATTATGGACGACACCCAAGGCCGGTGAAGAGTTTACGAAGAGAAGTAGAGCCAAAGCGACCAATTATTAGTAGCGACCCTGAAGATTGGTTAGAGAGAGTAAGAAGACTGGATGCCCTACGCGACCTAGTAATCAGGCATATCGATTCTGCAAAGGAGCGACAAGCCAAATACTACAATCGTGGCAGGAAGGAGGCGACATTCCAGGTAGGAGACTTAGTAATGAGGGCAAACCACCACTTGTGAAACAAAGACAAGCGTTTTTCGGCTAAGTTAGCTGGCCGGTTTGACGGCCCGTTTGCCATCAAAGAAGTTAAGTCTCCGCTGGTATACGTGCTAAATATGGGTGAGGATAAAAGAATACCCGAGGTGCACGTGAGCGAATTGAAAAGATATATATTCCCCCAAGGGGGAGAGCCCCGTAATAGCGACCTCCTCTTTACAAGCGACCTTGAAGTGGTTATTTATCGAAGCGACCAGTGGAAGGAGAACAAACTGATCACTCTAGCGACCACAATGCTAATAGCGACCCATCCGAGACCCTAAGCATCGGCGACCAAAGGGGCATAACCTGAGAACTACTAGCGACCGAAACCTGGAGTGACGGAGGCATACCCATGCCCAGTAAGTTGTTAAAAGTCTTGTTATTTATTTATTTATTTGGAATTTTTTTATTTAGGATATTATAATTTCCCCTATGGTCGCGCGATCTATGAGCGCCGTTGCTCTGTGGTCGGATTGGGAGTAGTAAGGTGGAGGTATTAATAAAATTTATGTTTGTTTTCAGCTTGATTAGTTTTAAGTATAGATATGTAGATATATTGTTTCTTGCAAAAGCTCTGGTGCCGAGGGTTGCTCGGGAATCGCGTTGATGGGATACAATGGCCCAATTAGAGTCTCGTTTGATTATTGGAATAACCAGTCCACTCCTGGCGGTGTGTCCCGTTTAGAGGGGGAGAGTTTGTGACGTGTATATTTCACGTCCCAATAATATTAAATACGGGCAGTCAATCGCGACCCAGTCACCCGTCACCAGAGCCGAGCATTTTCACATTTAATTAGGATTGTTATTAATGGGGGGATTGGTATTTATTTGTTGAGGGAATGAGGATAAGGAGTCGCGACCGAGGAAGGCCGTAGACCGGCACACACACGCACACACCCATACCGGCGGCACCAGCTGATCGCCGCAGCGACGACTGCTCGGAGCGAGCAACGGCGACGAGTCTACACACACAGGCACAACACCAACATCACTGCACGCTGTACGCGCGACCCTCTCTCTCTCGCTTGCTCTTTCTTCCTCGCCTCTCGAGGATGATGAGCCGCTGCCCGCGCACACACATACATATACGCGCGCGCGGCCGCCCTCTCTCCCGATGCACCCAGACGCGGGAGGAGAGAGGATTCACAACGGCAGCGGCGGCTTCCTCGAGGCACACCATCTCGGCTGTAGCCACGAGAGACAGAGAGAGAGAGATATACCGACACGGCTGTCGGCAGAGGGGAGAGCTAGCAGCCGCCACGCCGCGAGCCGCATGAAGCTGCCGGCCTCTCCTAGCGTAGGCCGACGCGCGCACGTCGCCGCTGCCAACTGTGTTGGTCCGGCAGCGACAAAACCGAAAGCGCCCGATATAGATATACACGCCGGGTTGCCCGCGCGTGTATATCTAGCAATTCATAATTGCCCGCGCTGCGTAAACAGGGCGGCATTCGCGGAGCGAGCCAATGAGAAGTAGCGACTCAAATCACCGCTGACTTGGCCTTGATTTTTGCATCTAGGGAAAATCAAGGCCAATCACCGTAAAGGAAAGGGCGGAAGCAACAAGTGTTTGAGCTGAAGTTGTGCGAGAAGAAAAGCCAAAATTTTGGAAGAGATTTTCGCCCTCTCCGATTTTGGGCATTGACTGCCCGGCCTTCAGCAACGATAGACGTAGTAAAGTTTTGCCTGCCGTTCGAGCATTTTAGACCGCGTGGAGAGACATCGACCGTCCGTCCGTCGGCGACGTAGACATAATCCCGGAGAGCCAGAGATTGGGCTAACATTAACCGGCGACCTTGTGACCTGCGAGGAAGGACATCGCGAGACGCGCCCGACTAGCGACGGTGAGTGGACTGTAATTGCCGAGCTTCCCTCGGCACTTGCAAGTGAATTATATTAACAATTGTCGTACCTCGCCGCCATGTGCTCGGGGTTCTTAGGAGAATAAATCCGTGGTGGTGTGACACCGGTATGTAAGATCAGTGCGGGTCGGACCGGTAGTAAATTCAAGTACTAGTGTGGGGAAATTCACGCGACTCGGGAACTCGGGAGACGTGGTGAGTTTGGTCGTTGCGAGGGACGCGTGATAAGGCTAGCGTAGCCAGGTTGTATAGCGATAAATTAGATATAAGAGTAATTGTAAATTTGCGACCGCTAGTATTACCCGACGATAAGAAATAAAGCTTGAGTATATTTAAAGTGAAAATTGTGAGTGCTTATTTATAATGAACATAAATTTATAATTTATGAATTCCTGATTTTTACTCTTCACGGAACTTCCTCTGGGAAAGGGCTCGTGCCGAGTTAGCCGCGCTTTACCTGGCGCCCATTACTTTAGAAAATCTGGTAAAGTGTCGAGATAGTAATAAGCCATAGTAACCCCCCACGTTACATGTGTCTCAATGTCGGGAAAACGAAGGCAATTATTTTTGGGTCAGAATCTAACATTAAGAAAGTACAGAGTATCGATTTGCCTGGCATAGAGATTCAGGGTAACGTCTTTGTTCCCTATGTTGACAAAGTTACTAACCTCGGGTAGTCATGGATTCGAAGTTAACATGGAAACCGCAAGTGGATGAAGTTAGCCGAAAGGTTAATAAGGCCCTACATGGGCTTAAATCATTTCAATCCAGCACCACCGAGGCGTTACGCAAACGGCTTGCAAGTGCTCTTGTCCTGTCTCATTTAGATTATTGCTCTTTAGTGTATCTTGATGTGTCAGGTGAGCTCCGGATGAGACTGCAAAGATTGCAGAATTCATGTGTGAGGTACATATGTGGCGTTAGAAGGTATGAGCATATCAGGCCCTACAGGAGTAAACGTGGCTGGCTTGATCTTGAGGAAAGAAGGGCGTATTTTGCGGCGGTACAATTATACAAAGTTATTAACATGGGTCAACCCACGTATCTTGCAGCGCTTTTAAAAAAAAAACAGGCTCGGACCTCTAGTAGGACTGATTCTAGGGAGCTCTCCATTCCATCGTCGCGTACCGATACAGGGTTGAAATCTTTTCAATCTCAAGGTACGCGCCTATGCAATACGATCCCTCGACGTATTAAGCACTTGCCTTCACTTCACAGATTTAAAGCGACAATTCGCGACTATTTGCTGTGTAAGTCCAGGGACATGGACCATGTATATCTAATGTAGAATGACGCTAATCATACGAATGTTGACTATAATAGAAATTGAAGTTTGATAGTTACAAAAAAATGTATTATTCATAATGATAAGAATATGTGATAAGTGTAATGACGTGATTGATGTACGACAGATATAATATTTTGCAATATATGTAAGTTAATGACGATCAATTTTGAGCTGTGATATGATTGACTATACTAATAATCTCTGTAAATATGTATTATTATTGAATGTAGTTTTATTGTTTTTGTCTTGCACAAAATAAACATCTAATCTAATCTAATCTAATCAGCTGATTATTTAGCAGCGGTGGGCTACTTCAGCTGATGCGCCCACCGCTAGTGTTGACGATTCAATGGAGATGGATTTGGCTTATATTTCTTTATTTATATATTATTGTTATTATAGTTATTCATAAATTATTTATTGATACAGAAAATATTTTAATACATTGTCATCTATTAAAAAGTATATCTACACATTTTTTTTTGTTTTTACACAGTAATTAGCTCGCAGTATTAATTACTAACAACGAAGAAATTTATACAGTCTTATTGCTTATAGCCAAAAGGTAGAGAAAGACTTTTCGATATATGTCGTCTTTTTTTCAAAACAGTGCTAGAGATTTTAAATTCAGTGCACGTTACAACTTCGTGGGTAGCTGTACGATGTATAGACCTAAACACCACTTTAATGATCTTTTTAGGGTTTTCTTCGTTTTGCTCTTCTTCAAAGTTATTGTCGAGCAAAGACTTTACGCTATCAAAGTTTATCTTTAAGGAGTTTTTAAAATTCACACCCATACCTTTTACCTTGCAGCATTCTACAGTGTCGCCGCCCTGTGTGATTGCGCGAAAAGTGTAAAATTTTTGAGCTGCGGACATCATGGTCTCTATGTATGTACCCTCACCGTACCCTCTGAGTTCATCCGTCATATCGCCCAAAAGATATCTCAAAGGGGGTTCGTATTCGCTCGGATTGCTCTCCTTTTTCACGAAAACGCACGAATCAGTGTCACAGTACAATAATCTACCTTGGAGACGCTCAATGTGTCTGTAAAATCCTAATCGCGCTTGAGCAGTTGTGTAAGCGGCGATCACGACATTGGTGTGAGGGGACGGTGCCACGGCTTCATCTATAAATTGCCAGTTGACGTACATTATTTTTTCGTCTACCGGTAAGACACTAAAAACTTCTTTATAAGGGCAAGTTAAAAGTTTCAAGACAGCTTCCCGCGTCTTTACAATCGTTGTCTGTTTTAAATTTGTGCGCTGACCAAACTTACCCCAAAGACTGTTCAAGCACAATTTGGCAACCGCGCGCAACCCCGGATTTTTAACAATTTTTTCGCGATCCAGTGCGATACCCTCATCCTTCTTGTATTCGTGTAAGTAACGAACTTTCAAGGCATCGTCCGCGCACCAGTCTGGATAACCGCAGGACTCTTGCTTAATTTTCAAAAAAGTGTTGACGTATTCGGTAAAAAGTCCACCGCTGTAGCCATCGAAACGCGTAGTCTCGTACTGCCAAACGATATATATCTCGGTTATACGATAGCCAAGTTTAAGGGCTTTACGCAGTTCGTCGGCCACCCACGTGCCTGTAAACTCACGATCGATAATGTTTGCATGAGTACAGTCACCCTCTCGCGCTTCCTCGCAGCAAGATCGGCAAAGCGCAAAGAGCAAACGTCCGTGCATCTTAACAGGTAAAACAGGTAGATATAAATTTCGCGGCGGAAGAACTTTACATTTGATTAGATCCTCGACACGATCGAGTTTGTTATTATCGCCATCAGTCAACTGGTGACATTCACCTCCCACGTAAATACGCGGATAACCTATCAGAAACTTACCGCGCTTGCACACGTAGGGATATAGAGAACATATATCTGTGTATTTGATTTTCTCGTTCTCTTTGACTTTGTAAAAAGGAATAATATTTTCAGTGCGTCCACCGAAAAAAACGTCGCGAGGATTCAAAGTTATCTGACTCATTACCGGATGATTTTTCACGAATCGTGCAATTTCAGGATTTATTACTTTTATATCGTCAAACTGACATGACACGAATTTCGTAACCGTGTTCCCGGATTTTCTGCAGTTTTGTCATGGTATTTTCGTAGGACTCGTCGAAATAGCGTCCGTAAGACAGAGGTTTATCGCGATTTTTATCGAAACATTTCAGACAGCCGTGTGTGTAACAGCCCTCGTACTCAAACACTATGCCTTTTTCACCCGCCTGCAGTGGCTGTAAGTACCCGTCTACGAGGAAACCTTCGGGTAACCTAAACTCTCGCGTTCTACTAGCGTGAATGATTGTTCGGCCGAATTCGCGCTCGCACTGGAGCAGCCACTCTATAGATTTTTGAGAATACATATCCCCCCGACGATACCCTGTTGGAGGAATAATGCCTATTGTGTTCGAGATTAAAAAAATTTTTCTATAAATGAGGGAACATGCACTCGCTATGGTCGTTGCCTCGACGAAAGGACAGATTTTACCGACGTTAAAAATATTTTTCTAAAAGCTACACACGCGAGTCTCAAAACCTGTACATCAGCGCGACAATAATCTACAAGCTCCTTCTGAAAATTGAATAAATAATTAGGAGCGGTCTCATTGTACCATGAAAAAAAAGCCTCTCTCTCTCTGTCGCCGACATATAATCGGGCGCGTAATAATGCAGGGCGGGCATCGGTCCCTCGTAATTCTGTTTTTCAGCTTTATTGAACAGGTGTGGAAAATACCCTTTTTTCACACCCTGTGGTAGACCAAATGTTTTTCTTAACGTGCTCAACCGCATGTGAAAATAATTTAGACTATCTATAAACTTGGTGCGACCACATTAAATCAAAATTATGTTTTTTCCGTTGAGTATTATTATTATTATTATTATTATTAACCAGGTACAATGTACCTTGATGCTTTACATTAGGGCAAGCATCAAGGATCGCAGGAGGTAGTTTAACTACCTGTACACGACCGTAGTTACAAAAACTTAACAATTATGTGTAATTAAAATTAATATTATTTAATATTAATTAAATTACTGTATAAAAATAACTTACAACTAAATACTTATAAACTATTAACGTTATTAAACTAAATCTCTTAATTGTACATTCAATATCACCCATTTTTTTATTTTGATTTTTATATTTTCCTTACTATGCTTGATATTTTTGAGTTCGTTTGGTAATTGGTTAAAATATTTGGTAGCATTATATATATTACTTTTTTTCCCTATTTCAAGATTGATTTCAGGTAGTTCTAGGTTTTTGTTCCTAGTTTTGCTTTTTGATTTTATAAACTTTTCTCTAAGCAAATTGTAATTATTTAATAATGTTTGTAGTACATAAATTTTTTTAACTTTTAAAATAGAATCCATCTGTCTTTTTGAGTTACTTCTTATTATCTTTATTAATCTGTTCTGCAGTTGGTATAGTGGTTTCATAGCATTATAATACGCTGAACCCCATACTAAAATTCCATAACTAGCCAGACTGTTAAACAAACCATAATATATGATAACTAGAGAATGTTTGTCCATTACTTTATTTAATTTAGCAAATAAATAAACAAGGTATTTAGTGCGTTGTACAACACTTTGTATATGTTCTTTCCATTTCATATTCATGTCAATAGTAACCCCTAAATATTTGCAACTTTGTACTCTTCTTAACGATTTATCTTGTATTCTTATTTCTACATTATTTGGTATTTTATCATTATAGTTTACGAACGTTATATAAACTGTTTTGTCAACGTTTAATGCCAGTTGATTGAATGCTAACCATTCATTCACTGCATACAAATGATTGTTCATTAAGTTTATAGCTTTTTCCCAATTTTCTGCCATACATAGTATGACGGTATCATCAGCATATGAGTTGATAAAACCGTCTGGCATTAAATCAAAAATATCATTAATATATATAATAAATAATAGTGGTCCTAGAATGGTGCCTTGTGGTACACCCGATTTTACAATTAGTGTGTCACTTCTAGTATTCTTGATTTTGACTATTTGTTTTCTATTATAAAGATAGCTTTTTATCAATTGCAGAGCAATGCCCCTTATGCCATATTTCTCTAGTTTTTCAATTAATATTGCGTGATCAACTGTGTCAAATGCTTTTGCAAGATCTAAGAAAGTTGCTATAATGGGTTTACTTTGATCTAGAGCTTTATATATAAATTCTGTTACCTTATCTAATGCCTGTGTCGTACCTATTCCTTTTCTAAATCCAAATTGCCTATTTGAGATAATTTTATATTTATCAAGAAAATTAAGCAATCTACTATGTAAAATTTTTTCAAAAATTTTTGCAAAGTTTGATATTAGTGAGATTGGTCTAGAATTAGTAGCTTTTGTTGTTTCACCAGATTTGTAAATCGGTATAATTTCAGCACATTTAAAATGGTTTGGACATATTCCGGTTTTTATGCTTAGGTTAATTATATTAGTTAACGGCTCTCGTATGTAATTACACATTCTTTTAATTACGTAAGCATTTATATTATCTATACCCCCTGTTTTGTTTTTAAGATATGAGATTGTTTTGGTTACTTCCTCTACGTCTGTTGGTGCTAAGAAAATTGATTTGACATTATTCTTAATCTTATTTTTTTTGGATTTATTGTCTTTTTTAATAATATTTTTTGTAATGTTTGTACCAACGGAATTGAAAAATTCGTTAAAATGGTTGGCAATATCCGAGCTATTATTAATTATATTATTGCCTTCTATCAATTTATCTACTTCTTTTTCTTTTCGGTTTTGTATACCAATTTTGTCTTTTGTATACTTCCAGAGCTTTCTACTATCTGAACTTATACTTTCTACCTTACTTTTCTCATATTTAAATTTCGTATATTCAATTAGATTATGTAGTTTGTTAGCGTAATCAGTGTACTTTTTCTTTAGTACTAGATTATTTGGATCTTTTCTCCATATTTTAAATAGTTTCTCTTTAACGTTACATGATTTTATCAGTCCCTGGGTTATCCAAGTTGATCTCGCTTTACTTCTTGTATTTTTTTTTTTATTTTTAGTAGATTTTTGGATGTTAATCTTAACTTTTTCTAATAAGTTATTGAAATATACGTTAACGTCATCCGATTTAGTATTATTCCAATTTGTTTGTATGCATAACTTTTCTAATTTTTTATAATCAATGTAGCTGGTCATCTTATTCATATTTACATCTCTAGTTTTTATCTCATTATTAATTTGTACGAATAAAGGGTAGTGATCTGTAATATTGTACATAATCTTATGTGCTTGTACTTCTATATTTTTGGCTTTAATAAAAAAATTATCTATACAGGTTCCTCCCCCTATATCATTACTTCTAGTAATTGAACGAAAATATGGTAAATACTCATTTTCTAGATAATTGTTTAGATATTCTATATCCTCTTTTCCTGAACTTAATATATCGATATTAAAATCTCCAATAATAAAATGATTTTGTACTTTCTTATTCTCTAATATATATATATTTAATTTTTCAATAAACATTCGCTTTTGCACATCATGAGATCTATATAATGCACTAATTTTTATTAAACTATTATCACTTTGTTTTAAAACTATACTGACAATGTTTAGTACACTATCAGGTTCTATACAAACCTCATATTGTAGACCTTTTTTTATGTATATCACAACACCATCATTTTGATTGATTTTACCATAGTTATAGTGCATGTCAAAACCATCCAAGCTTAAATCAGAAGGGCACTTTAGTTGCCACGTTTCAGTACATATTATTATATTTGGCTTAATTAATAAGCTTTGTACCAGAATCATTAATTTATTTACATTGCAATTCAAACTTCTAATATTGACATGCATTATATTTAGACTATTATTATTAACAACATTATTATTAAAGTTTTCTATAGTATCATGTATGAATTCCGCTTTGAATTCATAACTAGAATCACTCCTTGTAATTATGTCTTGTGTTTGTTGTGCCGAAGGTTTTTGAACTCCCGCGTCTTCTTGATTCGTATCTTCCATCTTCTTATGTTTTACTGTTCGTCGATAATGTAGTTAACTTTACTTTGATTAATCTTGTAAGTTAGATATCAAACTTTGTGCTTCAGCTGTTAAGTCTTGTGTGTTAGATGTTGCTGTAGATTTTTCCTGTGTGTTAGTTGCTGTTATAACAATGTGATTTTGAATATTAATTGAGCCATTGTATCCTAAAAATTTAGGTACTACTGGCTCTATTGGATATTCTGTTTTTCTTGTTATTTTTTTTATAAGATTTTTTAGGTATACACATTTTTCTGTATCTGTAACTATATGATTAGTGTCTCTTTGTGTGTTGTACTTTGTGTTAAAAAACGTGCAATTGGAACATTTTATTTGATTTACTGGTCTGCAATCTTTTGTTGCATGTTTTCCTGCACATCTTAAGCATGCTAGTTCATTCCTACACTTTTTTGCACTATGCCCTATCCTACCACATTTGGAACAAGGGTTTATGTTGAGATCATCTAATACTCTACAGCACTGATGACCTATGAAAATTTTACTATTGTTTTTCCTAATAACAGAATAAGTGTCTGGAGTAGCTTCCAATATTGCACCAAAAGTCTTACTGTTATTGTTTTTATATACATGTATCACTGTACAGAAATGATCACTGTTTGGAAAGTTCCTTTCATTAATGTCTGCTTCCATTTCTTCTATATTTAGTTCACTTTCAATTCCAATGATTTTTAATCTTGGGTTTTTTAAATCTTCTTGTTCTATTGTATATTCATTACCTATTTTTTCCACCAATTTTTCTTGCACTTTTTCTGCATTACCTTTATCAGTACATTTGATAGTCATAGTACCATCCTCATTTTCCTGAATTCTTCTAATTGGTAAGATTATTTCATTTTGTAATTTATTCAGAACAACTTTTTGTAACTTCTTTTTTCCTTTGTGATTTTTGGCAGTGACTATTATGTTAGGAACTCGCTCTTTATACTTTTGGTTTGATTTGGTGACATCCGCAAAAGTTGCAGACTTTATTTTTTCGTTGTTTTTTTCTTTTAATTGTTCTTTAACACATTCGTATGCTTCTTTTAAGATGGTGTTTTTGTCTTGCATTTCGTTTACAAGTTTTCTCAACAGGATAATTTCAGCTTGTAGATTTGTAAATTCATCTTCCTCATGTCCACATATAGTAAGATTGTTTCTTTCAATATTTTTTTCTGCTACTGTTATAGAAACATTTTTTAATATTTCACTCTGTGCTCTTTCTTTTTCATGCAATTTAATAGAAGCGATTATATTTTTTGCCGTAATACTTAATTTTCCGTCACTATCACTGTCTTTGTAGGTTAGGTCCAACTTATCATGATTTGGGCAAACAACTAATACTTTTCCTAAATGGTATACTCCTTTTTTTCTTTTGAAGTCAGATTTGTGATATACGTTTTCACATATAACACACACAACAACTCCAACTTTAGCGTTTGGGTGACAATTAAAGACTATGTCATCGTCTTCGGACGAAGGAGACCCTTCCTCCGCCATTACTTGACGAATTATGATTTATGGTATTATTACTTTTGGTTATATTAATTACTTTTGGTATAATATTTTTACGCTCCTCGACTAATTCCTTCAATACGAACTGCGCGTTAAACCCGCCGGCATTATGCAGTGATGGATACCGCACTCGTGTTTACCACGGTACACATGAACGTGTTTCTGACAAGTCTGGCAAATTTTTACGAGACTACAAAGTTCTTTATTCTTTAGTTTGTACGTCCCGGGTGTCTTATGATTTGTAAAGCATGCATTCCCAAAAAAAACTTCGCAAACACTCATTACATTTCAAAATTTCACAATCATTCTGATAACACATATTGATAACATTTATTACAATGTGTGCAGAAAAAACGACTTCCCAGAGCACCCAGTAAATTTAAAATTGTATCAAAATGACACTCGCGGGCATCGTGACAAAGATATATTACATCCGGGGTATCTAGTCCATATACATCTCGTAGCAGAGAGCGGCCGTCAAAAAACGGTGGCTCCTCATTACCGAATGACTCAACATCGTAAACTACAATGGAAATCTGATGCCATGTGTAATGAGTTTGAAATTGCTCAATTTCGCGAAATCCACAACCTTCCTCGGCTACAACAACCCAGGCCCCTGCTACCAACTCTAGAGTGCGTTGTTTTTGTAAAAGACGTCTACCGTCGGAAATATTTCTCCATATTTTTTTTACATTCGCGGTAGCATTTTTTTCAAGTCTAGAAACGCCTGCCCTACGACTAGAGCACGCGGTAAACATAAATTATCTTTATTACGTATAATAGAGTCCAAAGACAATTAGTATCCACGTTCAATTTTATTCTGCTACGCCCCGCTTCAGTCGGCATGTTTACATAGGTCGCTACTAAAAGAAAACTTTCGTCTATTTCAAAATTATCATTACTTTGCGTTACACTACTAACAAGTAACCACAAATCATCGTACATGAAATTTACAATTGGACAATCCCGCAGTACCGTGAGAAAAATGTTCACTATTAATCGTGACGCCTATTAAATCATTGCTGTCTCCTAATGAAATCAAGTGTGCATGAATATCGCGCATAACCAACTCGAGCCATAATATTGGATTGGAATCTGCAGGGGATGGCTCAAGTATACGTAAAGTCAAACGTACAGCATTAACACGAAATCTATGAACGTACTGGTTGCGCGCTTCGACTATCGTAAATCTCGTACCAGGCGGCTCAACCGATAGTTCAACGACCTCTTCGCTCTCTTCATCGTCGCTGCTGCTGCCGCTACTGCTACTGCTGCTGCTGCCGCTAGTGCTGGTGCTGCTACTACCTTCGGTAGCAAACGCGCCCCCGCCACCACCACCGCCTACCTGTGATAAGTGACTGTCTCTTTCGGCTACCGGTGTATCAGCGTTACTCGCATCGTTTTCCCCTCTCTCAAAAGACGGCGACGCCGAGATGTTTTCGTTTCGCCCCAATGGTGCGTGATATATGCCTATAAAGGATTTAAAATGTAGGATAGCTATTTTTTAATTTTTTTTATTGAAAGTTTCATTTGTTTATTTTATTTATTTTTACGTCTACAATATACAAAGTTTTTTAAGTAAAAACTTTAAACCATTTCGAGTAAAAACAATTTTATTTATGTAATTATCAATATAAGCATATACGATTTTTCTGAAATTTTATACAATTATATATAGTTATATATAGCTTATATATAGTTAAAAAATACTGTTAGTTTCAATTATATATATATATATATATATATATATATATATATATATATATATATATATATATATATATATATATACACATATATATTATTTATTCCTAGACCCGCAGACTGAAAGTTTCATACAGCTAGACAAGTTAATCCACGAGATCGGAATCAGAGTACAGAGACGACCCAGACCCTTCGGCTGATTTGTTAGAATCGGTCAAATCTTGCGTTCTCTGAACATATAATGTATGCGCACCATGGTAGACGTTTAACATCTTTGCATTTAAACGAGCGGGGTGATCATCACTATTCGTCGTCCGTGGTATTACTTTAAAAAAATAAATAAATTTAAAAATTAGTTCTTTCTGTGGTAGTATTAGGATAGCAAAAAAAAGTGTACACTTACCCTCGTTTTCGCTTTCAGCAGTCATACGCTCGCACTCTCTACGACGATGTCTGTAGAATTGCTGTAGCATGGAAGATCTCGGCGTCTCACTGTTTGGAGAGAGCGAGGGACTTGCTTCCGATACCTGCATCTCATTAACGTCGTCGTCGTCTTCGCTCTCGAATCTCAGAACACGAGCCGCCTGATTTACTGCCGCGGTGTCTTTTGCGATATGCGACTGCACCAAGCGTTCTGTAGGTCGTTTGACCACGCTCGATGGTACGTCCTCATCCTCACTGCTCTCCGATACATAAGATTCATTTCCCGATTCGTAACTCTCCTCCATCCAGATATCTTGCTCGTGTATGCGTTGATTTAGTATATTTGCTTGCGACGAGTTTCGTTGTCGAAGGCTGGTTTCGTCGTGGTCATTATAAAATTATGACACTCTCGTCTTCACTGTCTAAATACGGCTGTTGTGAATCACCCGCTTCTACGCAAAGGCTTACATTACAGGAGTTACAAGTACACTCGGGGGCAGTACAAATCAATTCGCACTCGCGCTCCGATTCATCAGTCTCACTATCCCTCAGATCGGCCGGTACGCTCTGAGAATCGTTCGCTGCGCTTTCATCATCATCACAAGTGAATCTTTCGGCGAAGTCACTTTCGCAATCTCTAAACAGATTTTCACACGCTGTAACAAAAATAAAATATAGTTATATAGTGTTTTTAAGTAGCATTGTACTGTAAAAAATACGAATTGTAAAATTTAAATATTACTGAAATGTTTTAAACAGAATGCCAGAGTTATTTTCTGCGTACTATTATAAAGTATACTATCTTAAAAAAGTGAATTTTTAACATTTTATATATTTTTTAAAGCGTTGATCAAAAAACAGAAGTAAGTATAGCATCAAACAGTTAAAGGTTAATTAGAAAATGTAACGCATTTCACGAATTTTCTGGATATAAAACCTAAAAAATCATATGTTGTTATGTATAATTATATAAATAATTATATATAAAAACATTCAGAATTATATACAGATGTATAGAATTATATATAGGCGTATATATGTCTATATAGAGGTATATATATATATATATATATATATATATATATATATATTTTACTAGTTTTTAAATGACCATTTCAAACGCCTGCTTTACAACTTTTTTTTCACTGTTATTACTAGATTTTTTGTTAAAAAAATACAGTATATTCAAATATTAGACAAACGATTTATAACGTTAATCAAAACGTATGTTTTATTATTATATTAACATTTTATATATTTTAAAATTATATACTGAATGATAATAGTACTCACCGATATATTCATCATATTCATTCATCAAATTGTTCAGAGTGTGAATGTCCTGCATATTCATTTCCTCGAAATATCAAACGATGAAGCCGGGCGATCTCACGGAGCGGGCAGCATGCAAGTATAAACTTGAACTTACTTTTTAGTTGCACGCATACCATACGATTCACGCGCATTCGCCACTCAAAATCACAACGCCGCCATATAACCTCGTACGAATTTTTATATCGTTTTTACAACACGAAAAAAAACTGCGCAAAACTTGTCTTCACTGATATTCCACATCATGCTGAATGAACGAAGCACTTTATTCGACATGATGTGTATATATTCTACTTCACGCGACGGAGTTCTCGTAAGTTCTAATGTCTCTTTTAGACGCACGTTTCATTTTATTACCAAAAATCGGAGATATAGACAATGAGTAGCAAAAGGGGATGTGCACCGATTTGTACAGCACATGCTTATAGAATGCTCGTCGGACAATTTGTAGCAACGTCCAGGTGCTAGATAACATGCTAATCGCTATTTAATGGTGTCTTGAAGCTCTCGATGGTTATACCGATTACGCATCTGCATAGCACCCGCCTGGTCTTTACATGCACAGGTCGTGTAATACCTGGCCCTGCGCGGTAAAACAGCCCCCCACTAATAAGGGAGTGCATAGGTAATATGCCTATCTTTAGCCTACAGAGATACAGAGGGACTAAGTTTTGGAAGCACCCGTCGAGAATGCACAATTCTAGCACCCGTCGCTCCGTCTTTACGCATAAGTCCCGTCTCTACTACTACTACTAAATAACAGCGTTTTACTTGTAAATATATAACAGATGTTTTTGGCCTTAAGATACTTTTTCTACGCTATATCAGCCCAAAAACGAATATGATTAGATACATAGATGTTTTTCTCAGTTATCACTTTTTCCGACGGTAAAAGTGCTAAGAAATAGACGCGTGTATAGTGTCGACGATATTGTGAATTTTTTATAAAAGTTTAACGTGCAGTACAAGTGGTCAATGCAAAAAAAATCTGTAGTGCTCATTTACATTTTTTAAAGAAAAAAAGTGTTTAACACCGACTACCTAATGGATGAGTTAATTGCACAGTGCGGAGAAGGCAACAACATCGTGCCGCTTTCCGAGGAGCAGTATGAATGGCTGGACGATTTAATAATTCAGCCGTCGCCGCCATCGTTATCGCTGCTGCCGTCTTCTGCATCGCTTACCGAGAACCAGTATGAATGGCTGGATAATTTAATAAACCAGCTGTCGCCGTCGTCGTCGTCGGTGGCGGATATATCGACGCGCAACGCACTAGCAACCGATTTAGAGAAATCGGCGGCAACAGTGCATTCGACACTATCTCGTGATCTGCAAATATTGAGCGGAATGGGGACCGCAGAAGAGCAGCGACAAGGCGCGAACCCATCGACAGCCTCTATGCCGGGTTCGGCGTTCAATCTTCCGCACGATCGTGCATCAGAGAACCTCGAGGACCTCATAATAATAGCCGATAAGCCGGCAGCCTCATTACCGTCGGCAAATAAAGCCAGGAGCACGAAGAGATCGTGCACCTCCCGTCTGTCAGCTATAGAGCAGAAGAGGAGGGCCACGGTCTTTGAAACGCCTATTACAAATTTTTTAAGACCCTACGAGCAAATTGGAAAAGTGCACACGTTGGCGCTCGAAATAGCAGCTTGTATGACACACGTCGACGCAGGCATCGCAGAAGGCAATGGGTTCGTCAGTAAGGCTGATAGCGCCCACGCTTTGAGGGCTATGGTAATACTGCGCGCTAATGAGCGTATCATGTGGAAACCCTTGTTGCAGTTGGATCAGGAAGAATTTTTTGAAGCTATTCAATTACCGAAAAAGAAACCAGTTATAGTACACCGTTTGAAAAGCACCACAGTTATCAAATGCATGCATAGTCTAGTAGTACTACAAGCCTGATGCACCGAATAGTGAGTAAAGAAAATTTTTTTCTATTCTCTTGAACCGGTCTTTTCTGTCAAAAGTAAAATTAATTATTTTTTTACAGTTTAAAAAAATGTTCACCAACGCTCTTTTAAACTGCGCTGAATAAAAATCTTGTGCACGGCGCATGGCACATGAAGGCTGTGCTGAAATCAGAAGGGGTTGATACACCCGAGACTGACCATCAGCTATACAGTGTGCCGTTCGGTGAAAAAGATTTTTTAAACTCTTTTCAACCGAGTGAAATATTTGACGCATTTACGAGTGCTCAAATTCTTGAACGTCTCGATAAGAAACATATTTTTCCCGGCATAAAGTAAAAATTATAGCTTTGTATATAATTGTTTTTTTTTTATTTTCGAATTATATATTATTTTTTATTCCAGATAACCCGGAGGCTTCTGAAAAAGCACATTATTTATGTTTTATCTTTGTTTATTTTTTATACTTATTATTTATCTATTTATTTATTTATATATGTGTGTGTGTATATATATATCCCGCCCTGGACATTATCACCTGTGCAAGTACAACGCTCAACCGCGACCTTGACACACGACCCACATGTCGCTCCTCCCCCAATATAGGTCAAAGAGGGGGTGGGGGAAAATCAATACTGGCGGCATCGCGCCATAGTGGCCTTAGTACCAAGGAGGGGAGGGGGAAAATCAATACCGGCGTCTCGTCATTGTGGCCTTAGTACTACTTGCAAGGCTGACCTATAAATCGAGTGACCGAGTCCAGAAGTTTAAGTTTCAATACAACTTTCTTGCTTTAAATATTTTTTAATTTTAATTTATTGGCCATATATACCATATATAAACTATGAAAACTATTAGTCGGCGGCACTAATCAAACATTTTCATAAATCTTAATAACACCATTCTTAAACTTTCATTTATAATTCATTCAAATTATTATGTTTCCTTCCAGAATCTATTCAACAATTAAATTCAAATTTTTATTTATAATTTCACCGTCAAAGTAAAACGTTATAGACAAAGTAGCTGCGGAGATGTTATTATGCAAGGTTGACCTATAAATGGATTGACCGAGTCAATAAGTTTAAGTTTCAATACTACTTTCTTACCTTAAATCTTTTTAATTATCATTTATTGGCCATATACACATTTTAAACCTACGAAAACTATTAGTCGTCAGCACTAGGCATAGCTTTTTATAAATCTTAAAAACACCTCTTTTAAACTTTGATTTATAATTCATTCAAATTATTATGTTTCCTTACAGAATCTATTCAACAATTAAATTCAAATTTTTATTTATAATTTCACCATCAAAGTAAAACGTTATACACAAAGTAGCTGTGGGGTTGTTAATACGCGAGTATGACCTATAAATTGATTGACCGAGTCAAGAAGTTCAAGATTCAATACTACTTTATGCATTAAATATTTTTTAATTTTAATTTATTGGCCATATGCACCATATTAAAACTACGAAAACTATTAGTCGTCGGCACTAATCAAACCTTTTCATAAATCTTAATAACACCACTTTTAAGCTTTTATTTATAATTCATTCAAATTATTATGTTTCCTTACAGAATCTATTCAACAATTGAATTCAAATTTTTATTTATAATTTCACAGTCAAAGTTAAACGTTATGGACAAAATAGCTGTGGAGATGTTATTATACAAGGTTGACATATAAGTGAGTGACCGAGTCAATAAGTTTAAGTTTCAATACTACTTGCATACCTTAAATGTTTTCTAATTATCATTTATTGGCTATATACACCATATTAGATCTACGAAAACTATTAGTTGTCGGTACTAGTAAAACATTTTTATAAATCTTAAAAACACCTCTTTTAAAGTTTTATTTATAATTCATGCAAATTATTATGTTTCATTACAGAATCTATTCTACAATTATATTCCAATTTTTATATGTAAGTTCATTGCCAAATTAAAATGTTATAGCCAAAATAGCTGTGGGGTTGTTATTACGCGAGTCTGACCTATAAGTCGAGTGACCGAGTCAATAATTTTAAGTTTCAATACTACTTTCTTACCTTAAATGTTTTTTAATTGTCATTTATTGGCTATATGCAGCATATAAAAACTACGATTACTATTAGTTATACAAACCTTTTCATAAATCTTAATAACACCACTTTTAAACTTTCAATTATAATTCATTCAAATTATTATGTTTCCTGACGGAATCTATTCAACAATTAAATTCAAATGGGTAGGTCTAGTCCTGCCGTCCTGTGCAGGCCCGGTCTTTTTGCGCACGTGGGGCGATTAAACCTTTTGTTTAACTTCTTTTAAGAAAATAAAATAATTCTTACCTTACTTGTTTTTTCGTTCAATGTATTTTATTTATGCTTTTTCACTTGGTGGCTCTTTTTGTTACAAATATCTGTATTGGTGAGGCATGTGGCTACTCTAAATTGGCTCAACCACTACTGACTAAGAACATGGCTTAGCTGCAACGGCCGCGCTGTGGCGTCCACCCCCGCTCAAGACCTCTCCTTTCCTCCGTGACGTCACGGTGATTGTCGCCTCATGCTCAAGCTTCTTAAATGAGCTTAGCGACAGCAGGATTGACACTTTGCAGCGTGCATTCACCGATCGCGCGATAGGGGAGGAGAGTCCTGAACCAGCGATAAGCAAGCGACCGGAGCCGTTTGTGACCTCGACCAATACATGGGGAATACCAAATGATAGAGGTTGTGTATGTGTGTTCAATATATTAACTTAATTAATATAGTCCAACTTCCGTCACTTAACACCCCCCCTTACTTAAAAACTTTCGTCGTCTTCGACGAACTTCGCGCATCGCTATAGAATAACATATCAATATTTGGTAGTATGTTCGGGTCTATGGTCCGGGTTCGTCTTTTTGGTATTATATAAGTTTATGCTAGCAAATTTTTATTATTATTTTTTATTTGATCTGAAGTTTGGTATGAAAGAAAGGAAAATAACTTTTTGTGAATATTAGTTGTTGGTGGATGTTATTAAGGAATTTCTGAGGAATTTTTGAGAAATTTGGTTATTTTTCTCATTTAATCTTTTGAGCATGGGTTCGTCCTCCGTCACCAAATAATCCGGTCAACATTGTGTAAATGCCTCCAAAAGATTTGGACTGACGTGGTTCAAACTCGTGTTTAGGTCTCAGCCAATTCGTTTTCCGTCGCCAAATGGTTCAGTCGATATTTGTTTGGAATATCTTCGAAAGATTCGGACCGTCGAAACTCGAATTTGCTGTCTTTACTCGTACATCGAAAAGTCAGATTTCGATCTTGTCTTTTTGTTTTTCATTGGGACATGATTAGACACTTGTTGCCCTTGCTGTAAACTTCTTTCTCCCTTATGTCTTCCTTTGTTTGGGATGGAATTTGTTTGAGATTGTATTATGTTTCTGTCCTTTTGTTAAACCCCGAATAAAATTTTTTTTTTTATGTAAACTTGATTAAAAAGAATTTACAAAATTTGTGACGTTTGAGTTTTGTGCACAATGTCTTATCATTTATAATATTGATTTGTATTGTTCTAAAATTAAGGTGATCCATGTTCGTAACAATAAATGTGTCCAAGAATTTTAGTGACTTTATGTGTGTGTGTATATATATATATATATATATATATATATATATATATATATATATATATATATATATATATATATATATATATATATATATATATATAGACATATTTTTATGAAAGTACAAAGAAAACGTGGTAATATATTGGTCAAATTTTATAAGGTAGAGAGTAACTTAAATATTAATTAAAATCTAATGTCGCCGAGTTCGTCGAAGTTGACGTGGTCCAAATTTATAGTGCAAGGCTATGCCTCTTTGCAGATTCTTGGTGTGATCACCTTCTCGTCGAATCGCCTAGGGTCTTCTACCTCTTCTCGAGTCTCGGAAGTGCTGCTGTTCAGTGTACCTGATGCGGGGTCCCTTCTTTGTTCTTCTTCCAATTGCTTGTCGTGGTCCTCTTCTAGCGCCTTTACATACGTGAAGCTTTTATAGCTGCACTCATTTACATGTTAATCCCAGTACCAGTTTTAATTTACCTGTTGCAGAAATAATGGAGATGGTATTTGTCTCCGTTTTGTAAATTGTAGACCATTTTGTGGTCCTCTTCATTACGCATGTCTATGTATCTATATTACAAGCAGCATGATTTTTTTGAAGTCGTGGAAAGGTGTGGGAATGTACCTCCTTGAAGCCCATTTTGGTCCATAATGTGGTGCGCAGTTATCCATTGCTTTTACAGCGTCTTTTTCGGTGAAGTATTGGATGAAACCTATGTAGCGGAATTGGTTGCATACTCGGTTTCATTACCTGATTGTTCGCTTGCACTCTCGGGTAATTATGCTCATGGTCCTTGTAAATTACCGTAATGTAATTTCTTGTTGGTCACTCTGTGTTATCCATCTCTTGACGCCCCCATATGAGCTGGCTAATTTCTTCAATGGTTCATAAGGTCCTTGATACGTTATGTGGTTTGCGTTTGAGTCTTCTTCAGTGTCACTGATATTTACTACTTGCGCGTACTGATCATCTTTTTGATTTTGTTCTATTATAGATGCAGTTTTTCTTGCATGTCACTCTATTTCATATGTGGTTGTGAAAGTTGATATGTTGTGGACAATCTCTGTTTTTTGTCCCTTACAATCGCATAATACATCATTGGTCCGAATTCTTCGAAGTGCCTAAAAAAAATTTCATCTTTTTCACTGTCAGTACCGGTCATTGGTAGAGTACAGAATAGTCATGTTTTGTTATTCTTTAAACCATCTGACTTATTTAGATAAACTTGTGATTTTATGGTTCCGTGAGAGTATCGTGGCTTCATGGTTATTAGATCATGATGATTTTGAGTCCTTGGGCGTTCTTAGGTTCTTTGGTTACATTTGGGTCGTTGTACTCTTTTTGTTATTGATGTTGTAGGTAAACCATTGAGTTTGGTTGCTTTCCTGGCTTCTTCTTCAGTTTTTAACCTAATTGTTATTTTGTTGGTGATTGGGTCCATGCTGTTGTGTTTCATTTATACTGTAGCTGGCGTTCCTACTTTCTCAAAGATAGCCATGATGTCCGATAATGGGATGCTTTTGTCAAAAAACACAGTGGCAGCAATGAGTCTTGGATTCATGAGTGAATTGGTGGTACTTGTACTTGTTGAGTCATCACTAAAAGTGGTTCTGTTTTTCTCCTCAGGATCTTGATACTGATTCATAGGTCCATATGGTGGTGTTGGGGGTATGAATATTAGTATTGTAATGTCCGGTGGTTTTGAATAATCGATCACTGTTGGCGTGTTTTCTTCTTCCTCTAAACTTGGTATTCTTGTTTCTCTTTTCGTTCCTTGGTCAATGCGTGCTTTTGCCAATGGGTTCTCTTTGCGTAACTGTTGGTGTTTCAGAAATTGCTATTCGAGGTTGAGTAATTATCTTGTTCGTCTCAAGTTCTTCATTCTCACTTCTGGCTATGCTCTCATCATCTGCTGAGTCCCCACTAGTGCCATATATCTCCTCCTGCTGTGTTGTGAGGGATGCATGTGTTTGATTTAATAATTTTTCGACTCTCTGGGCTAGTATCGCGTCCATCTTGTCAGATCCATAATTTGGGTCTAGTGTACGTAGATGATACGGCATTTCATCTTCTACTTCTTCTCCATCAGAAAAGTATGATGGAATGAGTATTGGTTCTGGTGTCATTTCAAGAGTTTTCTCTCTATGAATTCTTAGTTTTTCCGCGTTTGTTGACTGTACTTCTTGTTGGTTCATCATTTTCTTCATCTTTATTTCCATCTCTATATCTTGTGCAAGGCGCAATCCTGTGGACCTTTCCTGGCTCTTCGATATTGTCATTATTTGG
This sequence comes from Gastracanthus pulcherrimus, assembly GCA_949152435.1. Classification (NCBI taxonomy): domain Eukaryota; kingdom Metazoa; phylum Arthropoda; class Insecta; order Hymenoptera; family Pteromalidae; genus Gastracanthus; species Gastracanthus pulcherrimus. The sequence goes on from OX424575.1 coordinate 87,728,350, forward strand.
TTCAGTTGCTCCGCGCTGCGGTTTTGATATTGCGTGTTAGTTTGAAATGCGCGCGCTGGTTTGCGAGAGAGGCCGACAGATAGCGCCAGTAGCGCCGCGCTTCGCCGGCGCCACCGGAGAGAACGGCAGTGTAGCTCCGGCCTTCATGGTGTGAGGACGTGATCGAGAGCGGCTCCACCGACAATCCGTATTTGTATCATATTCAATCTAAATATTACTCATTTCACTGTCTAATTGCTCTTGTATTACATTAATAAACTAGAATTAACTTAATAACGCTTGACTTCATTATTACTTCACCTTTCAGTCTCCACCGCCTTCGGAACGAGCATAAAATTGATTGGGGGAACTTGCGATTATAACAATTTCATTCATTTGGTCCTTGCGGAGCCGGATTCATCACGGTGCCTGCTAATCTACGAAGAACGCTGAACACAGGTTAGTCCAGTGTGCATAGTGCAGTGTAATGAAACTTCGTGAAGTGAACATTTCTAACACGCGCGGCAGCCATTCATTGCCCTATCGTGCGTCGCCACGTGACGGGTCGCGACGGAAGTGCACCAGCGTCCATCTTGTGTGCTGTGGCGCGTCGTCGGGTGGCCGCTCGGATCTAGTGCGGCGTGCCGTTATCTCGCATCGAACAGTGCTCGTCATATCCTCACGAAACCATGCGGTCCGCGGCGGAAGTGCACTCGCATCCATATCGATGTTGGCGTGGCGCGTCGTCGCAGTGGCAGTTAAGTCGGTGACCGCTCCTATCCATCGCGCATGTACCGACGTTTTCGCCCCAGGCTCGCAAGGTATTCGATAGTTCGTGGTGGCTTTGTGACGTAGCGCGCCCGTGTCCGTTGGATGAAAGATATAGTTTCGTCGAGTGACCGGTCGGTAATCTCTCGGGTTGGGTTCGGCACGCTGCCGTTTGATACAGCAGATTCACGCAACATTATCGATCGGGTGGAGTTGCTCGAGATAGACGCGTGATCGCAGTCGACCTTATGTTGCTGCACTTCGCTCTGTTGCCGACCGCTCAAGTCCGACGCGCATGTGACGAGGTTTTATCCTATACTCACCACGCGTTTGAAAGTTAGAGGGGAGGCGTACCTTGATGAAGATTCTTCTCGCCATTAGTGCTGTCGCAAGCGCTCCACTGCGCCGTGAGTAGCATTGGCTCGAGATCGGTGCAACCACGTAAGCTGCCTTGCTATCTGTTCCTCGCCCCAATGCTGCCACCGGGGGCTCGAGGATGGCGCTCGCTCGCCTGTCACTCGTCGGTTGCCTTTCAACTGGCATCTCGCCCCAATGCGGCGTCAGTGGGGCTCGAGGAAGGCATTCGCGCGCCGCATACACGCAGTTTGCCATTGAACTAATGTCTCGGCCCGCTGCGGCATCAGGGGAGGCTCGAGGACGCGACTCTCGCATCAGCCACCCAGTCGGTGCGCATCTTGCCGCGCTGCTGCGTCAGTGGAGGCTTGAGGTTGATTTAGTTTGTCCGCGTAGATTATTGCATCCTCACGACCTTGGTGCTTGATTCCTTTTAACCCTCGCTCTATTACAATGTCGTCGGGACAGAGCTCGAGGGCCGCTCGGTTGTCACGCCTCTCGCTGGTCATAACGCTGCCTCGCGGAGTCGAGCCTCAGCTCATGAAGAGCGTCGAGCTAAGCATGTTATTGTTTACAGGTGCAATGACTGAGCTGGTGGCCACCCAACATGCAGGCTACTCTCCCTGACGACTGGACGGTAGGCCTGGTGCAGGCCCGAATGGAGGTACTGCAAGGGTACTGGGCTGATTTCCAAAGCAACCATCTTGAGATGATTTCTGCCGCTGTCCCAGCAGCCAAATATGACCACGGAGGTGTCTATGCGGAAATTGAGCAGGCATACATTTCCGGGCGATCAACGCTCCTCGATACCCAACGGCGTTTCAATCCGGCACCAGCTGTCAATGCGATCACCAATCAAGGCGACCAGTTAGAGCAAGCCCGCTTGACTCCTGGAACTGGGCTCTCACGGCTGCCTCAGATCGATCTGCCCACCTTCTCTGGCGTCGGGAGGATTGGGAGTCCTTTCGAGACTTGTTTCAAGCTCTCGTTCATGAGGATCCGCGCCTCAGTGACGTCGCTAGGTTCTTTTACTTGAAGACTCACGTCCATGGAGAGGCAAGGGCAGCTTTGGAGACTCTGAAACTCACCAGCAGCAATTATGCTTCGGCTTGGCGCCTCCTTGAGTCTCGCTACGAGCACCGCCGGCTGCTTGTCCAAGATCACCTGACGGTTCTTCGCAGTATTCGACCCTTGCGAGATGAGACTTCGACCGGCCTTCAGAATCTCCATGACACACTCAACCGACACCGTGATCAGCTGCAGGCCCTCAATCGTCCAGTCAACCAATGGGACGACTGGTTCATTTCCATCGCCGCTTCATGCAGGGACCCCTTGACCCGCCGAGCCTGGGAGAATGACTTGGAGAAGATGAGCCCTAGTCCATTCGATGTGACACGTCCGGCAGCCGAATCCACTCAGGCGGATGATACCCTGGCCACTTTCTCCACTCTAGCCGAGTTTCTCCAGCGCAGGTGCCACATGATGAGCTCAGTGGAGAGCTCAGGGTGTTCCCGTTCCGCCCCTGGGCGATCCCTCGGTGCTCACGGCAGCGGTCCATCTTCCAGCCGCAATTTCCGCAGCCTCGCCACCAGGGCAGTGGCTACTTCGTGCTCCACCTGCCAGGGGGCTCACTACATTGGGCGTTGCGAACGCTTCCTGGGCATGTCACCGGATGTGAGACGAGACACGGTGCTGCAGGCGCGTCTCTGCTTCAACTGCCTTCGGTCAGGTCATTCAGCGCAAGCTTGTCTCTCCAAGTCTGTTTGTCAAGTGTGCCAAGCTTTGCACCACACCCTGTTACATAACAGTGGTCGTAAACGCGCTGCGTCGGTTGGCGCCTCACCCACACCCTCAAAGAAGGCAAAACCGACGGCTCCCAATGTCGACCTTGTGACCTCAGATCCACGTGATCCACTGGCGTCCTGACTGGCCATATTGCCTACGGCGTCCCTCCGCATTGGCAGCGGCCGCGGTCGGACAATCATCGCCCGTGCCTTACTAGATGCCTGCTCAGAAATCTCGCTCGTTTCTCTCAGGCTTACTAATCGTCTCAACATTGACCCGGAGCGGAGTGCAGTAAACATATCCGGCGTTGGGGGATTGACGTCTGAGCGAGCTCGCCTGAAAGCTCGCCTTGTGATCTACACTCTGGAATCATCTGGCCTAACACCCCTGGTCGAGTTTGAAGCTCACTGCCTCCGGCATCTCATGATTTCCACACCCGCGTCGCAGCTGGACGAAGAGTCAAAAGGAGCATGGCAGGGGCTCAGACTGGCCGACTCTCAGTTCGGCATTCCGGGGGAGGTTGAGCTGCTCCTGGGTGCGAATGTTCTCCCCGACATCATGAGACCAGGTTATCTCCAATGCGCCGGCCTCGTGGCACATTGCACGGCCGTTGGGTGGACAATCTCAGGACGTGCCCCGCAGCGCAATTCCAGGTCGGCCAACTTTTCGTGTCTGGCGGCACAAAGCGAGACGGATCCACACTGGCATCAACAGTTGCTGCAGGCTGTGCAGCGATTCTGGGAATTGTAAGATATACCCCACTCGGTGCGGATAGCCACGGACGAGGAGGCGTGTGAGCGCATCTTCCACGCTCATAGACGAGACCAAGATGGTAGATACATTCTGCGACTACTTGTCAAGCCTGGTGCTTTAGCACTCCTCGGCGACGGCTTGTCAGGCGCTGAAGCTGCTTATCGATCCATGCATCGTCGCATGGCCCAGGACCCCATTCTGGCATCAGAATATCGACGGTTTATGAGCGACTACCTGAGCATTGGTCACATGAGAGTGGTGCCCCATGACAAACAGCTGTTACCAGGGTCACAAGTACACTACATCGCTCATCATGCAATCTGGCAACGTGGTGATCAGAATCCCAAGGTGAGAGGCGTCTTCGACGGCTCCAGGCCCACCCGCACCGGACGCAGCCTCAATGACACCCTTTACACCGGTCGAAAGCTCCAAACCTCGGTCTGGTGCGTGATTACTCGCTGGCGAAGACATCGTGTGGCATTTTGTGCTGACATGAAGATGATGTATCGTCAAACTTGGATCGATGAACGGGACGATGATCTCCAACGCATCCTATGGGCCCCTGAAGAACGAGACCCCCCCTTGCACTTGCAACTGCTCACCGTAACATACGGAGAATCATGCGCTCCTTATCTGGCTTTACGTGTGATTAAGCAACTGTGTCACGACGAAGGTGGCCCTTACCCCGAAGCTGTCGAGACTATACTCAAGGATCGGTACGTGGATGACATACTCACAGGCGCAGATGATGTAGAGTCAGCACTTCGACTGAGAGATCAGGTGATTAGGCTGCTGAAGGCGGGTGGTTTCCCACTTGGAAAATGGGTTGCCAATTCACAGGAGCTCTTAAAGGACCTTCCGAGCGAGGACTGTCTCCGTCCCGAAGGACGACAGCTGGGAACCAATGGCCCTGTCACTGAACTTGGAATCCGCTGGAACCCTTCGGGTGACAGCTTTCGCCTCGACTCTCCTTCAATTCAAGGCCAACAGCAAACCAAACGAGAGATTCTTGCGGCCGTAGCTTCGCTGTTTGACCCTTGTGGATGGTTCGCCCCAGCTGTATTATTAGCTAAACTCCTGATGCAGGATCTTTGGAGAGCCCGGCTCGAATGTGATGAGGACCTGCCCCCCTCATTTGCGCGTCGCTGGGAAGGAATCAAGGACGGTTTCCAGGTGTTCCCCGACATCAAGCTCCCGCGCTGGGTGCAAACGGGGCCGAATAGGGATACTCAACTCCACGCTTTCTCAGATGAAAGTCGTCGAGCCATGGCAGCCGTCGTTTACATTAGAGTATCCAGCTGTGTTTCGTCGGTTGCCGTCAACCTCCTAGTGGCCAAGACCAAGCTTGCACCGATCCGGAGCTTGAAACCTGCCACACTACCCAATCCGCGGATGACCATCCCCCGCCTGGAGCTGCGAGCCGCCCAGATCGCTGCTCGGTTGCTTCGATCCCTGTCAGAGGAGCTAGGAGTGCCATTGGATAGATGCTTTGGCTGGGGGGACTCGCAGATAGTCTTGAGCTGGCTCCGGTCCTCCGAACCTGTGGGAAACTCCCTCGTGGACAACTACGTGTGTCACATTCAGGAGCTACTTCCGTCCAGTGTCTGGCATTACGTTCCCACTCAAGCCAATCCAGCAGACGTAGCCATTCGGGGGTCTGACCCTGCCCAGCTTCATCGCTCTCGACCGTGGTTTGATGGACCGTCATGGCTGGCCGACCCGCCCGCAACCTGGCCTCAAGACCATCCCCACCCATCGCCTGGTGAGTTTAGTCCGGCCATACCCGGCGCCCTTACTTGCTTGACCCGAAGCGCCCCCACTGATCCCACAACTGCATTCTCGAGTCTCAACATCATGCTGCGATTTATGGTTCGACTGCGCCGGTGGGTCCGCCGGCATCTGGCTCGGATCCCAACGATCAACGTCGTGAGCCCCATCACCGCTCAAGAACTAGACGACGCCTTTACTGCGTGTGTCCAAGTGAGTCAGAGACGGTCCTTTGCTAGGGAAATAGAGTTGCTACAAAAGAACTCACCGTTGCCCGTACGCGGCCCACTGCGTGGCCTCGACGTCTTCATCGGCCCCGTCGGCCTCTTGAGAGTTGGCGGTCGACTCCGTCACTCCACCCTTCCGTTCAACTTGCGACACCCACCGATCGTGGACGGAGCCTCAGCTCTGGCCAATCTCGTCATCGATTGGGCCCACCAACGGTCGCTGCATGGTGGATTCCGGTCTACGTATGTCTTCGCAGTTCGAAGGGTCTGGCTAATCGGCGGCAAGCGCCGCATCCGCGCACACATTCACAAATGTGTCATCTGCGCACGGATCCGCGCTCGACCGATGGAGCAGAAAATGGCTTCGCTGCCCCCAGAGCGAGTGATACTGACACGTGCCTTCACCCGTGTAGGATTGGACTACGCAGGGCCATTCCACGTGTTGGCTACCAAAGGACGAGGGGTCCGTACAACAAAGGCCTACGTCGCAGTATTTGTTTGCTTTGTCACGAAGGCAATACACCTGGAGTTGGTCGGAGATCTCGCTACTGACAGCCTCATGGGAGCGCTGACCCGTTTCTGCGGACGACGAGGCCGTCCTGCAGAGATCTGGAGCGACAACGCAACTCACTTTCATCGCGCTGACCTAGACCTCCGCAAAACGCTGGCTGAGGCCAACCTTGACTGGCCTCGAGTTTCTGTGACACTTGCTGAAGACGGAATCTCCTGGAGATTCATCCCCCCGGCTGCTCCACATTTCGGCGGACTTTGGGAGGCCGGCGTTAAGTCCTTCAAGACTCATCTGAGACGTACTGTCGGACCTCGTCATCTAACCTTCGAAGAGTTCACCACTCTACTGGTCAGTATCGAGGCGATATTAAACTGCTGGCCACTCACTCCACTCACGGGTGATCCCGAGGATTTTGATGTGCTCACCCCCGGACATTTCCTGGTGGGCAGCTTGCTTACTGCCGTTCCTGATTACTGAGCCATCTCATGTGGACCATCTTGCCCGCTGGAAGCTCGTAGCTGGCTTGCGATCCCAGTTTTGGCATCGCTGGGGCCGAGAGTATCTCAACATCCTCCAGCAATGACACAAATAGACTCAACAACGTCCGAACCTCCAAATCGGTGATTTTGTGGCTGTCCTGGACGCCACCCTCCTTCGCTCTAATGGCAAGTGGCCACTGGTCCGTGTCACCGACGTCCACCCCGGCCCTGATGGTCTCGTCAGGGCGGCGACTGTGAGAACGATGGGCAGGGTGTACACTCGTCCTATCGCTAAGCTGTCACGATTGCCCGTGACTGAGAATTCCTCAATAGATTCATCACCGCTGCCCAACGATCGGACAGATCGGTCACGGCGGGCGGCATCGGATGTTCGTTCAAGGAACGAGGCGGGCGGATTATTAGTTTGAAATGCGCGCGCTGGTTTGCGAGAGAGGCCGACAGATGGCGCCAGTAGCGCCGCGCTTCGCCAGCGCCATTGGAGAGAACGGCAGCTGCGGGCAGTGTAGCTCCGGCCTTCATGGTGTGAGGACGTGATCGAGAGCGACTCCACCGATAATCCGTATTTGTATCATATTCAATCTAAATATTACTCATTTCACTGTCTAATTGCTCTTGTATTACATTAATAAACTAGAATTAACTTAATATTGCTTGACTTCATTATTACTTCACCTTTCAGTCTCCACCGCCTTCGGAACGAGCATAAAATTGATTGGGGAAACCTGCGATAATAACAATTTCATTCATTGCGCCTTCTGATTCTGCCATGCAGGTTGTTTTGTCCTGTTCTGTTCCTGATACTGATCCTGCCTGGGCCTCGGGATTTAATTTTCCCTTTGGTTGTACTGATTGATCTGATTGTAATTTTGGCCTTGTCCTTGATATTGTTGGACCATCCTGGGCATATCTTGATTTTGGTGTAGATTTGTGTTCTGGCCCGCTATTTTCTACTCATGGTGAGCCCCATTGGAGTATAAATTTCCCTCATTACTGGGGGGGGGGGGGGGGGAGTTGTAGCAATCCTGGCCGTTGTAAGCCTCGTTGCTTGCATAATTATTGTTCGTGAAATCACGCTTGTTCGGTTGCTTGGGTTGATGATTTTGATACCTTCCCGTAATAGTAATTGAATAGCCTTGGTTGGTAGTCATTTCTAGGCTACTGATTATTGAACCTAGGCGTGTGATCATCACTCCTTTGAAAATGTCCTTGATCAAATCGGATTCCTGGTCCATATTGGGGTCGATGCTCGCACTGGATCCCTGTTGTATCCATAATAATCTGTATTTTTATTCTTATCTCGTAATTCACAGGCTTCTCTGGGTTCATAGTGTATTCGATCTGGTCCCCTGTCCATGTATACTACATAGAGTGGTTCTTGAGTGTCGTTGTCTATGTAATTGTCATACTGTGGTCCACATTGTTTATAAGGCTCCGCGATCCTGAGTCCTGTAGGTCCGTTAGTTATTATGATATCTCACGTCTAGGATAATTCTGGCTTCCATTCTTGTTTCTAATCTGATAGCTTCCGTTTATGCCTCCTCTAGATTCCTCGGGTGCGTCAAATCCACTCTTTCACATAGATTTCCTGGTAAACCTCCTATGAAAATATCCACCGCTATGGAATTTAACAGTATCATCATCTGATCATCGTAATTATTTCCTCATTCTTCTTTTAAGGCGCTCTTGGCACTGCTTAACAGTATATTTATTTCGTCATAAAAATCTCCGACGGTATGTCCTTGTTTCATGTGAACATTGTGTATTTTACTATCGTAATAGCTGAAATTCTTTCCTGGTCCAAATCTGTATTCCAAGTGTTATTTCAGATCATCTATTTTGGTTAAGGTTTTATTTCTCAGACTTCTTTTTACAGCGCATGTTAATATTTGAATGACATTCTTAAAGTATTGTTCTTTCACTGTTACAGATATATGTGATGCTGCATGTCTGAGATCTTCAATGTAATCTTTGACCGGTATGTTACTTCCATCAAATATCGGAATACCATTCGTGGAATTGACTAAAGCGAAACTATTGACCATAATTGTCACTAACTCCGCCGCGCCAGTGGCATTTGCGGCAGCCGCAGCGCCATTACCTGAGCCGCCTCTGGGTCAACCATCTCTTTAAAATCGTGCTTGGTAAAAAGCCTTTTGCACTATTTCTTCACCGTGTGATTGTGCCCCAATTAGGTAAACTGGTTCTAAATTCCTTGGTAATTAGGACTTGCTTTTAGTTAGGTATGACTTGGATAAATTTTGGAAATATACGTTTTTCTTATATATCTTTCTTCGGCTGAAAAGAAGAAAAAGTAATACTATTTGCCCTTTTTCTAAAATTCGAAAAATTCGATAAGTATCGGCTCGAGTCTTTGAATCAGTCCTCGGAGCCACTTTGAAAAATCTTCAAAAGCAAAACCCTCTTCTAGTTCCGTAATCCATTTTTTCGCTTTTATATTGACTATGTATAAACTGCTTATGTCAGCCATGCATAACAGAAAATATGCGTGCGCCTATAAATATATACTAGTTATGTGGGAAAAAGAAAAAAAAATATTATTCAATGAATGACCAAAAATGACAATAATATAATAATATATTGCCAATAATTTATAATAATTATTATAATGATAAGGTGATACAATATTATAATATAATATTATAATCAAGGGAAAATTATTTATAACTATTTACTTTACCAAGAAAGACAAAAACAAAAAAAAAATTTTTTAGAAAATTTTCATAAGTTATACTAAGTTTAAAGTGAATGATATTAAATAATGAATTATATGATTAATGCGTATTATTAAAAGTTATTAAGTTCAAAGTTCTAAGTAAATAAATTTATAACCTATATTCGAATTTTGCGTATGTTTCTGGAATTAAATTAAAAAATTAAAAATCAAAAATTATGAAACAAAATATAATTTTGTTTTACAAAAGTTTAAACGAGATGTGATTATTTTTGTCAAATTAATACTTAATCTTGTAAAAATTCAAATATATATATATATATACACACACACACACACACACACACACACACACACACACACACACACACACCACACACACACACACACACACACAGACACACACACAGACACACACACACACATATATATATATATATATATATATATATATATATATATATATATATATATATATATATATATATATCCACGAAGTAAATAGATTTGTAAAAGTTTTTTGCGCACTGTGTTAGTATGATTACTAAGTATATGTTCATAGAGGGGTGATAATAAACATAACTGTATTGTTGGATGAAATGCTACTGCATTATTTCTTTTGTTTATTGTCAAATGTATTTATGTATACTTATACAATATTCTGAAAGAAGCATTTTCTTAATTCGTCCAATTTTACTTAAGGGGCCAGGAAAGTATATAGATATATGTTAGCTATAAATATAGTAAATGGGGAAAAAGGTTAGCACCTTTACGCCCTTCGATTTCATTATCAAAATAATATTTAGCAATAAAAAAATTATAAATTGACATATTTTTATAAGTAGTTACCGGGAAAGTGGGATTAACCCATAATTTTTACGTGATCTTTAGAAAATAATCATTAAAATGCGGAATGTAAAATGCTCGATAGCTATATGTATAGTAAACAAAAAACTTTTATTTTTGCAATTTGACAGATGAACTAATTTCAGCAATTCAACGATTAAATATTCTATTAAAAATGTATAGCAAAAATTGTTTATTTAATAATTATTATTGTTTTCATTATTAATGAGATTTTATTAATAAGTTAAATAAACCGAAACTATTACTATATATAGCTATACTCCGCGCTAGAGTCAGTTCCGCGCGCCTAGTGCTGAGCGCAGGAAAGTCCCTAGGCGCTCGTCACTATAGCCATGTGCATCTGCAACATGCAGTCTGCTGCAGCAGTGTATGTTCGAGATTAACTCGCGTTTTGCTCCAGAGTATTGTTTTTGTTTATAAACATTTAAAAGTGGTTAAACGTGTTAAATGAATTATAAAAGAGCTTTGTGTGAGTCGCCGGACGTTTTATCAGATGAGTATTAACCGCGTATTTTCATGAGCTGATACATGCAAAACTTCTCATCAACAAGGACCTGTGCTTTGTGTAATATTGTTTTTAATTTTCCAGCTTGTGCCAGTGAAAGAAGTTCGCACGAAGTATCCCAATTATTGGTGCCCCAGGCACATTTCCTATCCAATGCACAAATGGCTTGGAGCGGCAGAAGCTACATTTTAATAAGGTAAAGTATTTTATTATATTATTTTTATAGAATGTTTGTCCATTTTCCTATAAGTTTCAAAATCTTTCTATGGATAACTGTAAATGCCAGGGAGGTAGTTATTAATTAGAAAATAAGTAATCATGATGCAGGAAAATTGAGGATAAACTTCGAAACTGTACTCATAAATAAATAAGCAATTAAAGAAAATTAAAAATGATTTCAAAACTCAAAATCCTTTGCATAGAAATATCGTTTGGAAAATTTAATAAAATGCATACAATTAAAGTTATTTAATTAAACTTTATGAAAAATGTTATGTGCATTTGAATATAATAAATTTTAATGGAAACGTATTGATTTTGTTCTTGACAATAACAATAATTAGTAAGAGAAAAAAAAATTTTCTTGATGGATTAAGAATTCAAGATAGAAATTGATTTAAATGATACATAGTCAGTAGCAGAGTAGGATCTGAGAATGCTGATAACGATCCCAAAGTTTATGACAAAACCGCAATAAAAGTAGATGAGCTAAAATACCTATAAGCACGATACAAATAGATACCAATGGATAACTTTTATCTTTCCCAATAATCCAAGAAACTTTTGAGAAACTGATTTTGCAGATGGATTTACTAATTTAGATATAAATGCTATCACAGTCATTTCAGAAATGATACACAAATGAACCTAAATTTGATACATTCATGTTCTAAAAATTCATACTATAGCTTGATGAGTATTAAGTATTTTGTCTTGTTCATGATACACACAAACACGATACACTTAAACATCACACACGTACATTGATACTTTCCTCACTGGCCTAATTCATAGACTGATGAAACTTCTGGCACATTAAAGCATTAAAATACACTCGATGACAGTAGTTGCAGTACATTTGCACATAAAAAGTTCTGAAACAACGTCTTTTGATTGCGTTCCTGCGATGTTCTAGGCTTGACTTGAGTAGTCTGAGTACAGGCAACTACCTTATTTCACTAAGGTAACTCCTACTTAAATTGATTAAGTAATCCTTATCTGCTGTTCTGGATTTTCTAAAAGAATTGATTAAAATAAGTAAATAAAACTTTAAGTAAATAGTAAACAAAGTAAACAAAACCAACGCATCTTATTCCATTTCGCATGCAATTTTACTCGACAAGGACATTAGGAGTATTCAATTAACTCTTTTACCAGTCATCAAACATTTGTCTTCCGCCTGTACTAAAAATAAAAATATTATTTGATAAACCCACGTTGAATAAATTTCCTCAATGTTCAAAAAAATATACTTATAATCATTATAAACATACTTAAGTGAAAATAAATGTACGAGCTTCTAACAAGTATCCTCTGTGCCTTAGATTATTCTAATAAGTTGTACGTGTTGAAAATATGTTAATGATCAACATTAACACAAATACTCACCTACATAAAATTATTCTCAGCGCAATATTCCTCCAGAACGAGGTATTTTACTTTGAATGTGTGTTATTTTAATGAAATTGAACTTACAACAGCTCTATAAGTTTATATGCTAGAAAAATTGACCCAAAACATAATCAAAATAAATGCATGAATATTTGATGAAATTTAACTCTTCAAGTTCAAGTAACTCTTAATATCTTTGCATAAGAATAATGATTTAATACGAAACAAAGTTCATAATGTAGTTCTTTTCACATACTTTTATTAACTTTGAAGTAATTTTTTCTAGCACAAAAACTTTCAGAGTTATTGTCAAAAGAAGGAGGTACATTTTTTCATTAAAATAACGCATACCTATTCAAAGTAAAATACCTCATATCTCGCGAGCAAGAGCCTATTTGAAAACAGTACGGGTGCTAGGCTTCATCTATATGTACCCGAAACTCCATCCTTAAGTTTTAGACAAAATAGGTTCCCATAAGTTGTGAACGATGTCTCATTGTCTTGTCAGTTAAAGTTGAGGATAGGCGAGCAGCTGACTGTAGCAGAAGAGAGAACGCCAGGACTCAGAAGACTGACAGAGACGACAACGGCTCACCCATTTCCGCGAGCGCATTCATTAATAACTATTAAGACCTTCAGATAGCAGTTCAAATAAAACTTGTATTGACAACATTTTTGTAAAAACGAACTCAATTAAAGTAAATTCATTTAAAGTAACCAACACATTTACTGACTATTATTCGCTGTTCAATACACTAGACACAAGAATAGTGGAGAAACAGTATAATACATATAATAACATTATAAACTACAAGAACTTAAAAAATATAGTTAACAAAATAGACTGGAACTCACTAATGTCAATACAGGATCCTAATCCTGCAACAGATTCCTTTACACTAGAAATAAAAAAATGCATAGAAAAGGTAACTAGTACTAAAATATTAAATAGGAATAAAACAAATACAAGGTCCAGAAACACATGGATCACAAATGTGATTATGATATCAAGTAAAAACAAAGAAAACCTGTAAAACAAGTGGGAAAAAAACCCTGCAAATATGCAATTAAAAGAACAGTACAAGAAGTATGAAGAAACATTAAATAAAGTAGTCAAAGATGCCAAATTTAAAACTGATAGTGATCTAGTAAAGACTAGTAGTAGTAATTCAAAACAGCTATGGAAAATTATTAAAACTAATATAGGTAAAAAACAGAGCACAAATTATGAGTTTATTTGTATATGTGATAATGATAAGAAAATTGACAATCCAAAAGAAATGTTGAACTCTATGAATAAATCGTCGCTTTAGTGTAAGAAGATACCAACTCGGAACACGGCTGGAAAAGATATCAATTTGGCGTCTGCTTGGAAAAGGTGCCATTTTGCGGGCCAACAATATTTATCCAAATTTCAGTTGGCACCACAAAGATTTTTTTTTACAAGTCCAGAAAACTTTTTATCTTTAAAAGTAATCATTCTGAAAAATTGTAAGCTATCAATAATTAATAATATCTTAAATATTACTGTTGTAAAACTTCAAAATCTTGATCCTGCACGTCACAATAAATCACTATTTTCAATACCATGATTATTAAACAAACTTTGTTCCTTACACGATTCTAGGTGACATGATGAACGAAAATTTTTTCTTCGACGATTAGTCCACTCCTCTTGATATGTGTTACAAAAATAGCGGAGCACTTCTTTCTCAAAATATTTTTTATAATTGTTTTTCGGAGGTCTAATCGATTTAAGTTACTTTTTTCCCACAAATCATTTTTGCGGGCAAAAAGTCTAATTTCGGTCCCGCTCTTCAGGGAAAAAAGTGGCCATTTTCGTTTAGATGGGCATCAAATTATTTTTGTGGTCAATATAGCCAATACAAAATCATTTTCTGTTCTAAACATGTACAAAGTATCAGAAAATGAAATAAAAGAAAAATCGAATTTTTCGTCAAGTTTTACGATAGGATCACACATTAAGCTAGGGATGATATGCATATAACGTAGGAAAAATTAGAATAAATACTAACATCGAACTATAAAATAACCGATTATGTGATTATTCATAATTTCTAATTTCCCAATATCAGTTTCGCTAATTTCTACCGAATATTCACCGTAGGTTACGCCGTTCTTGACGGCATCACGTCGATCAAGACCTCCTCTAGCGATAGAGTCCCCAGCAGCCGAGGCTTTAGCGGATATAGGCTGGCGTCCCTTAAACGAAATTCGCTCATACCAGGCCGACTGATTAATTGATTAATCACTAACTAGCAATTGGTACCTAGATCCTAACGTCGCTAACTTGAATTTCGATTCAGGCGTTTTCTTTTTAAGTTAATAAAAATATAAAATATCAATAATATAATATAATTATTATAACAATTTTTAGAGGGTTTATAATTTGTGTAAGGTTTATGATTTTTATTGCGTTTATGATTTATATAGGGTTTATGATTTTTACGCTCTTTATTGGTGTTATGGGGTTTAAGATTTTTATGATTTTTATGGGGTTTATGATCTGTATGCGTTTTATGATTTTTATGGGGTTCATGAGTTTTATGGGGTTTATGATTTTTATGAGGTGTACGATATTCATAAGGTTTATGATTTGTATGGGATTTACGATTTTTATGGGGCTTCTGCTTTTTATGGAGTTTATGATTTCCACAATTTTTATAGGATTTATGAGGTTTACGATTTTTATGATTTTTATGTGGTTTATGATTTTAATGGGGTTTATAATATTTATGAGGTTTATGATTGTTATGGGGTTTATGCTTTTTATGGGGTCTATGATTTTTACGCGGTTTATTATTTTTATGGGGTTTATGATTTCCACGATTTTTATAGGTTATATCGGGTTTATTGGGTTTACAATTTTTATGATTTTTATGGGGTTTATGATACTTTTAAGGTTTTTAATACGATTTGTATGGGGTTTATTATTTTTATAGGGTTTACAGTTTCTATGCGGTGTATAATTTTCATGGGGTTTATAAGTTTTACGAGGTTTTTGCTTTTTATGGAGTTTATGATTTCTATGGGTTTTATGATTATTATTAATTTATTTATTATTATTTATATTAATAGGATTTATGATCTATATAGAGACTATGGTTTCTATGCGGTTTATGATTTCTTGTGGTTTGTAATTTTTATGGGGAGTATGATTTTTATACGGTTTACGATTTTAATGGGGTTTATGATATTTATGAGGTTTACGATTATTAAGGGGTTTATGCATTTTATGGGATTTATGATTTTTATGGATTATATGATTTTAATAGGGATTAGGATTTGTACTATTTTTATGGGATTTATAATTTCTATGGGGTATAAGATTTTTATGGGTTTTAGGAGCTTTATGGGGTTTATGATTATTTTGAATTATATGATTTTTATAGGGTTTAAGATTTTTATGATTTTTATTATTTTGATGGGGTTTATGATTTTTATGTTTTATATGAAGATTTATGATTTTTGAGGGGTATATAATTTTTTTGAGGTTTATGATTTTAGTGGGTTTTGTGATATATATATATATAAGGTATATGATATGTATGGTGTTTACGCTTTTTATGGGTTTAATAATTTTTATGCGATTATGATTTTTATGGCGATTATAGTTTTTGATGGGTTTATGATATTTATGAGGCTTATGATTTTTTTGGTGTTTATGCTTTTTATGGGGTTTATAATTTTTATTATTTTGATGGGGTTTATGATTTTTTTGTATCATATGATTTTTATAGGGTTTATGATTTTTATGACTTTTATGTGGATCATGATTCTTATGTTGTTTATGATTTTTATGGGGTTTATGATGTATAGGGGGGTTATGATATTTATAAGGTTTATGATTTTTTGGGGGTTTATGCTTTTTATGTGATTTATGATTTTTATGAAGTTTATGATTTTTAAAGGTGTTACGATTTTTATGGGGTTTATATTTTTTATGGATTTTATGATTTTTGTGGTGTTTATGATTTTCATGGAGTTATGATTTTTATGGGGTTTACGATTTTTATGAGGTTTATGAATTTTATTGGGTTTATTATTTTTATGGGGTTTATAAGTTATATGTAGTTTATAATGTTATGAGGTTAGGTATTTTTAAGGGGCTTGTGATTATTATTTATTATATGATTGTTATAGGCTTTATGATTTTTATTATTTTTATTGGGTCAATGATTTTTACGGGATTTATGATTTTTATTAATTTAATGGAGTTTATAGATTTTATTGGGTTTATGATTTTTATATGGTTTTTGATTTTTATGCGGTTTATGATCTTTATATGGTTTATGACTTTTATGCGATTTATGATTTTAATGGGATTTACGATTTTTATGAGGTTTATGATTTTTATGGGGTTTATGATTTTTATGGATTATATGATTTGTATAGGGTTCATGATTTTTTGATTTGTGTGGGGTTGATGATGTATGTGGGGTTTATGATAGTTATAAGGTTAATGATGTTTATTGGGTTTATGGTTTCTATTCAGTATATAATCTTTAGAGGTTTTATGATTTTTATTATTTTTACAGTATTTATGATTTTGATGGGTTTTATGATATATAAGGTTTATGATATATATGGTGTTTATTCTTTTTATGTGGTTTATGATTTTTATGGGGTTTATTATTTTTAATATTTTTATGGGTTTTATAATTTTTATGGCTTTATGATTTTTATGACGATTATGGTTTTTCATAGGTTTATGATTTTTATGGGAGTAACGATTTTAGGTTATTGGGTTCTGGTTCCGCTCGTTATCAATCCGATGATTGTAAAGGCGGCTTGTAATAATCAGGTGTGGATGATACGTTGACTGAGTGATTTATTCGTGATATAACATGCCGAGAGAGAGAGAGAGAGAGAGAGAGAGAGAGAGAGAGAGAGAGAGAGAGTGAGAGAGAGAGAGAGATCCTAGTATAATAGTGTCGCGGCGCGGTCATAGCGAGCCCCTGTAAGGTGGTCGATTATATATGCTATGGTTGAACAGCCCCTTCCAGACCAAAGCTTCTCATGAGCTTCGCGGTGAGAGCGGCGGTTAGTAACACTGAAATGCTGCATAGGCATCCCTGGGGTGCTTGAGCTCGTGGTGGTGTCGAGGAATCTAGAGTCAGCGATTCACAGCAACTGCGACGCAGTTTGAGTTGTTGCTAGGCGGTCGGAAAGCTTTAGTGGTAGGCTAATGTAATTTGCCTGACATGTGCTATATATAACACGGCCCAGGTCGAGGGTAATCATCCGCTGTGACGTAACCTAAACTAAGTACAGAGTTACGGGACATGAAAATAAATTTATGTTTATTTTTTGCGAAGTAGCCGCACTCTCTTTTACACCATCTAGGTCCCATCGGTGCAATGTTTTTCTATCTATACATTTTCTTCTGTAGGTATTTTGGTATGTATATCATTTTAAATACTTAATTACATTCATATATAATACATTACATTGTCTGTTTCTAATCTCTCTCTCTATTGTTACATTAAGAATTAGCATTATACATTATATTCTTATGTCGTGTATCTTCTGTTTGGTTTTCATTTTGTTGGTTCATAGTGTGGACTGTGTCGATTGGCCAGGGCTTGTTGATGGAGGTCGGGTAGGTTGAGGTTCAGTAGCGGTGCTGTTGTTGAGTTTGGTGATTGGTAGTCAACATTGCTGCTCTTTGGTCTAGCTGGTGGCGATTCCTGTTGAATGTGCTCTTGTTATTTCTGAAATCGATCTAGAGTTTATTAATTCTAGCCCCCCTCCCCCCCCAGGGAAACGATATTTTTCGCAAAATTAACGCAACGTAAATTATGATTATAATTGTTATTCCTGCGTATGCAAACGGATTTGCATTGTATTAAATTTCTGTGTGACCTTGTGATATTCGCCTACACTACGTGTTTTTTCTATGGTTACGCGAGATTCTGTAACGAATTTAAGTGAGGCTCCAGGAAGGCTTCCTTGGTTTTTTGTTCCGTTGATTAGCTCTTTACCCTGTAGTATGGTTTTTATATATCCGGTGAACTCTGTATCTTTGCTGTTGAGTAAAATGGTCCCGTCGAGATGCGTTTGGTTAGAAGTTTCTACTGTTAATTTTGTAACTATTTCATACGGAAGTGACTCTCGTTCGTGGGTGTATGCAATAAATAAAGAGGCTATATCGATCTCCACGAACTATCTTTTATTAATTTTCAGTCATGACGCTGACATTTCGGGAGTCTTTTCGTACTCTCCTCTTCGAAGGCTATATGAACAATAATTACATAAAAGCAAAAAATTATTCAAACATGCCTATAACGTAAAGAATTAGAGACCGACGCAACAACAATCAAAAACGAAATGGCTCATTCATTCATTCATGCATTCATTCATTCATCCATTCATTCATCCATCCATTCATTCATCCATCCATCCATCCATCCATCCATCCATCCATCCATCCATCCACCCACCCATCCATCCATCCATCCATCCATTTATTTATTTATTTATTTATTTATTTATTGTTTTATTTTTTTTTATTTATTTATTCATTCATTTATTAATTAATTCATTGATCATTCTTTCATTCATTCATATATTCATTCATTCATTCATTCATTCATTCATTCATTCATTCATTTATTTATTTATTTATTTATTTTTATTTATTCATTCATTCATTTATTTATTTATTTATTTAATTTTATTTATTCATTCATTTATTCATTCACTTATTCATTCATTTATTATTTATTTATTTATTTATTTAATGATGATAAAAATGATGTTTTAACTGAAATTACGCGATATGTATTTTATACGACGCAATTATGTACTTTAATCTGTGATAATTCGTACCTGACTTACATATTTTGAAGATATGCAACTATGTGATATACTTTTATGAAAATGACTGTACATTGTTTTGTTTCTATAAACAAATAAATACATATCTATCTATCTATCTATCTATCTATGTCTCGCTCTCTCTCTCTCTCTCTCTCTCTCTCTCTCTCTCTCTCTCTCTCTCTCTCTCTTCTCGAGGAAGAGTAGCCGCTGCACACGCGCGCACACACACACACGCGACTCGGCCTCTCTCCCGATGCACGCAGACGAGGGAGGAGAGAGGATTCGTTGCAGCAGTGGCGACTTTTCGGGACCTAACTGGTTATAGTCATGAGAGAGACATAGATAGATAGATATTCTTTTTAATCATCACTTAAGACAAAAATTTACAGCTGTATGTACATTTGGTTAAAAAAAGTTGTTATCACATTATCAGTCATTACAGTTAAAAAGTTTGGATCGTTATCACAGGTCGTCAATTTACTGTCTAACATATCGTAATGTAGTCAGTACTTTCACATATTGTTTCGTCAACTTAATAATATACAAATAAATAGATAACAGTAATATATACACATACACATTTATATTGCACATATATGTATCGCACCGAAAAATAAATCGCCTCACATTCTTTCTTCATTCATACAATCATTTACGCTAATAATTACACTCACACTTCACACTTAACACTTAACACTTAACACTTAACACTTCAAATAAATTAAAGACTACACAGGAATAAATAATTAGCTTAGAATAAATTAATACTACACTTATGGAGTCTTGTCGCCGTGTAATTCTTTAAGGTGCCTACCTAACGCTGTTTTAAACTTACATAGTGATGGCAGACACCTTACACTGCAGGGGAACAATTTCCAGATACATGTACCTTGGGCCCTAAAGGAATATAGGCCCTTATCAGTGCGCGACCCCGGAACTGAGTGCTCTTTCATACCCCCCTACTTGAAGTCCTTGTCTGATCTTTTTCGAAGAGAGCAGTAAGATACGTTCGCTGCCACATAACAACCATTTTATAAAGCAGCAATCCCATAAAATACTCTCTCCTCGCCTTAATATCTAACCAGCCCAGGCTCTTCCTGTAAGGAGTGATATGCTCGTCCCACCTAACACTACATATATATCTCACAAATGAATTTTGTAAACGTTGCAGTCGTGTCTGAAGCTCGCCTGGCACATCAAGATAAACTACTGAGCAGTAATCTAGGTGAGGTAATACTAATGCACATGCCAACAGCTTACGGAGTGCCTCAGTAATGCATGAACGGAAGAATTTCAGACTATAAAGAGTCCTGTTTACCTTCTTGCTAACCGCATCTATTTGCGGCTTCCACGTAAGTCTTCCATCCATGACCACACCGAGGTTAGTGACTGCGTCAACAAAGGACACGAATACGCTGTCCTGCACCTCAATGCCCTGCAAGTCAAGGCTCTAGATCTGCTTGATGTTGTGATGAGAACCAAAGATGATCGCCTGTGTCTTGCTGACATTGAGTCGCAGACCGCCCACGCTACTGTCGACATGTGCCTCATCTCCTCACGAAGATTCCGTAAGGTCACCTGCATGTAGGTTTACAGGTCGTCAGCGTAGAGTATATGTTCGACGTTGCGTATGTTAAGTCCGTCTTTTAGGTCGTTAATGAATAAGCTGAAGAGCAAGGGACCTAGGACCGAGCCCTGCGGCACGCCGAGATTGGTGGTTAGCCAATCTGATTCTTCATTTATATTATGTAATGACTTTTTGACTACGACCTGTAATGTATGACTTAAGCCATAGAAGAACGCTCCTGGAGAAACCCATGCGCAACAGCTTACGCAGCAGCTTTGAATATGATATAGTGTCGAATGCTTTGCTGAAATCGAATAATAATAAAATAGTCAACAGTTTCTTGTTACTATTAATTCCTGTTCTGATGTCTTCGGTGAGTTTCAGTAGTGCTGTTTGAGTGTTGTGATGTTGTCGAAAACCTGTTTGCATCGTGTCAAGAATATTTTTTGTCCTCAAAAAGTCATAAATTTGGTCATGGACAATTTTTTCCAGGACCTTAGAAAGGAAGCTTAACAGCGCTATGGGGCGGAAATCAGAAACCGAAGATGGAACTGGTTTCTTTTTCAAAGGCAAAAGGTGAGCTCCCTTCCAAATCCCTGGGAAAATTCCATTTGAGAGGGAGGAATTAAAGGTCTTCGCAACATGGTGACCCATTAATGGAAGAGCCTTGGCCACCACACTTTGCGGGATGCCGTCTTCACCTCTAGCTTGTGACGAGAAATAGGCAACAGCCAGGACTACGTCAGAGAAGGTGATTTCTCTGAAAACAGAGAGAGAGAGAGAGAGAGAGAGAGAGAGAGAGTGAGAAAGAGAGAAAGAGAGAGAGAGAGTGAGAAAGAGAGAGAGAGAGAGAGAAATTTTTGAATGCTTATATCTCGAGAATAATACGGTCATTTTTTATAAAACATGGTTAATTTTTTTAGGTTTTTAATGAACATTCGAAATTGAAAATAAATTTAAGGATTCATCGACTCGTTTTTTTCAACAACACTGTTTGTCATAAATCCTTTTCGGCGGTTTCTAATTTCTGGAAGCATGTACGAAACTTTCATTCCGATGATGCTCCACCTCGTCCCGCAATGAGACACAACGAGTTACTAAGGGATTTAGATGCGGATACATCCGGGTTTTGTGAGGGATCGTTCTGTTCCTGCGGTGTTCCTAGACCCCGGTGGATCTGTTAGCCTCTTGTATGTTTATTTGTAGGTTATACTTACCTTTTATATTTAATTCTTTTACATCTGCTATATACTCCCCTTCATTTTTTCGAGTTCTTTTCCTTGGGGAGGTCCGCGGGATTACTTCACACTTGTCAATCTGTAAGAGAGTCTTCAGTTTCTCTTGTCCTTCTGTAGTTGACTTAATACATTCACTATCGTTTGGTCAGTTGCGTCCTCACGGTCGAAGGTAACTGAAGATGTACCCGACGTATCTGGCTAGTAGAGTGCCCCCACACTTCCTGCTGCTTTAGTAGTAGTTGTGCTGTTAATGAAAGTGTCTGCCTCTTTGTAATTGGTGGGATTAGTGTTTCGTCGGGTGGATAAAAGGCGCTTTTGAAGGGCTGCCCTTTTTATGTCGTCTGAAAATTGGTGTATTAATGCAGATACTTCAGATAAGCGTTTTTTGTATGTTCTTTTAACCTTCTCTTCGATGTTTCCGCTTCCTTCGGATTCACACTCATTCCTCGCGATCGCCTCCCAGGAATATGTTAGTTCCCAGCTGGATTAATTCCCTCGGGCTGTTCTGTCGGAATGGCAGGTGTTTCCTCGTCTCTTTCTTCGGCAATTGTCACTTTCGTCATATATATACGTCCAGGTGGATTATTCTCGACATAATTATCCTATTTTTTTTGCTGCTCCGCAAGTTTATATAATTTGATTCGGGATAGTTCTGCGTTTACTTCCCTTTGTTCCGATACAGGGTTGCGGGATAAGGCATCCGCATTAGTATTGTTTTTTCCAGAACCGTATACAAGATCGAATTCATATCCTCTTAACTGGTCGTTAAGGCCGTTAAATCGCAGGTCTGTCTTTTTCGTTACGTGAAAATGCTTTTACCACAGAGAAAGGGTCTAATCTGGTCTTTTGCGAAAACAACGGCGAGAAGTTCTTGGTGGTAAGTGGGATAGCGTAATTCTGATCCTCTCATACACCGTGAAGCGTAGGCATAGGGCTGGTCCTTTTCTATCTCCCCCTGGCTCCAAATGGCCCCATGGACGTAATCTGATGCGTCTGGAGTTACTACGAAGGGCTGAGTTATGTCGGGATCGTGCATCACCGGTTCTGAGTATAATAGCTTGCACAGAGTCTCAAAAGCTTCATGCTACTCCTTGTCCCGCTTAAATGTGATATGTCGCCGTAATAAATCGGATAAGGGTCTAGCTATCTTCGCAAATCCTTTTCCAAATCGTCGGTAGTAAGATTCAAGGCCCAGAAATTGTTTGACCTTCTTCGCGGTTGTTGGTACAGGGTAGTTCTGAACGGCCATGATTTTCTTAGGATCCGGTTTAATATTTCCTCCTGCAATGCGACCATAGATGGTGGCTTCTCTTCGTAGAAATTGGCATTTTGTGGGTTCTATCGTTTGATTAGCTTCTTCGAGTCGTTTCGTAAGGATAGGTTTCCCTGAACGCGCGGAGTTCCTTCCGGTGTTAGGGCTGCAACATTGGTTGCGCCCGATCAAGCCTGAGCGTTACCCGGCGTCGAGTATGGATACTTGCGCCCTTACCGTGTAAAAATGGCGCTATAAGAGGAATAATTTCCTCGAGGTCCCTACTCTTGAATTTGTGTGCAGTTTTTACTGTCGGTGTTCAAGAATTATAAGGAGTTTATTTTTTTACAGTGTTTTTAAGGCCTTTATGATTTTTATGGGGTATATGATTTCTATGGGGTTTATAATTTTTATGAGGTTCATGATTTTTATGCGGTTTACGATGTTTATGGTTTTTATGGGTTTTATGATTTTTGGTTTAATGATTTTTGTGGGGTAAATGCTTTTTATGAGATTTATTATTTTTATGAGATATATGATTTTTATGCGGTATATGACTTTTACGGGATTTATGACTTTTGTGGGCTAATGATTTTTATTCGGTTTATTATTTGTATGGCCTTTATGAATTTATGAGGCTTATAATATTCACGGGGCTTATGATTTTTATGGGGTTTGTGATTTTTATGTGGTTTATGATTTGAATCGGGATTATGATTTCTATGTGTTGAATGATTTTTGTGGGATTTATGCTTTTTATGAGGTTTATGATTTTTCTGGGTCTAATGGGATTTTTGTGGGGCTAATGCTTTTTATGAGGTATATGATTTTTATGGATTAAATGATTTTGCAGGTTTAATGCTTTTTATAAGGTTTACTATTATTATGGGATTTATGATTTTTATGGGGTTTATGATTCTTATGGGGTTTATGACTTTTATGTGATTTATGACTTTTATGGGGTTTATAATTTTTATGGGGTTTATGATATTTAGAAGGTTTATGATTTTTATAGAGTTTATGTTTATTATGGGGTTTATGATTTTTATGGAATTTATGATTTTTATGCGATTTATAGTTTCGATGCGGTTTGTGATTTGTATGAGGTTTATGATTTTTATGGGGTTTACGATGTTTACAATTTTTATGGGTTTTATTGGGTTTACAATTTTTACGATTTTTCGGGGGTTTATGATTTCTTCGGGGTTTATGATTTTTAGAGGGTTTATGATTTTTGTGAGGTTTACTAATTTTATGGGGTTAATGAGTTTTATGATTTTTATTATTTGTATAAGGATTATAATGTTTGTGGGGTTTATGATATTTATGATTTTTATTATTTTAATGAGTAGTATATTTTTTTTATAGGGTTTACGATTTTTATGGCGCTTTATGAATTTTACGGCATTTATGATTATAATGGGGTTTATGATTTTTATTTGGTTTGTGATTTTTATGAGGTGAATGATTTTTATGGGCTTAATTATTTTTATGGGTTTTGTGCTTATTATATGATTCATGATTCTTTTACGGTTTATCCTTTTAATGTGTTTAAGGGGTTAGTCCTGTGTAAACGTCTAAATTTTAACTATTTTTTGCATTTTTTTTACAAGATAATAAAAGCAATCATTCCAATTTTTTTATGTTTTTAATGACATCTTATAGTGTACAAATTTTTTTTTTTTCACAAAGGCGTCAATTTGTTATCTTTCAATAAAAATATCTAAATCTACTGTCTGCGAGAATGACAAGCCTACAGAACAATAATCCATTCGAGTTTTTTATTTCAGGCAACCCAAACTGCCGCTATCGCCATGACCAGCCAGCTGTCTTTTTTTGCATGTCCACTTTGTCCGTAAAAAAATAATAAAACATAACAAAATAAACTTAAAACAATTTTTTTTGTACATTATAATATGTCATTATAAACATATAAAAAAATTGGAAAGATTGGTTTTTATTCTCTTGTAAAAAAAAAAATTGCACAAAAATAGTTAAAATTTAGACGTTTACACATGACTAACTCCTTAATGATTTAGTACTTTGTATTCGCGATAGTACGAGCGCAGATATATAGTCGAGTGAGAAATCTGTCTTTCTCTCTCCTACTCACTGCCACAAAGTTCGGTGTGAAAAACGACACTCGAGAGCTCGCTTGCTCGCACCGATGTAAATAACCGACGCGGTATAGCTCAGCTGGTCTCGCTCTTATACAAGCGCGCTGTACAATGTTGATGCTTTTCTCCGTGCGACGAGAGAACGCAACTTGAGTCTCGCCTTGCTGTCCCGATTTTCAATTTTAATTGACCTAACATACTCTCTCTTATATTTGAAGTTTCACACACGAGAGAAAAAAGATTTTCCGTATTTTTGGATTTCATACATTTAAAAGAAAAATTAATTTTAATACGAAAATGTTTAATATATTGTTAAAAAGACTCTAAACGTATGGCCATCATGACAGCATCTTGGTTGCGAAAGAATAGCTAAACATACAATTGCCGTGTGCTATACAGCATGCGCAACCCCAGCATATGTGATTTTTCTACGCTGTTCATTCGCGTGGCAGAAGGCCGCGCTTTCTTTTTCGCTAAGCACTTGAGCCCAGCTTCTTACTCAGAGTACGTACCGCAGAGGTGACTGGGATCAGGACGAGAAGGAAAGAGGTTGGGTCATACATACGCGATACTATGGATCACGCGCCGGGAAACGTCGCTGGGAGGCAAAAGGAAGCACCTGCACGGATACAACAACCAGTCAAAGAAGGTACTCACAGGGAAATGGCGTAGTGTTCTGCTGAACTCGTTCGTTGCTGTCAGGCTGGCTGCAGCTTTTTATGGTTTTTGTGGGGTAATTATTCTTTACCATTTTTATTGGTTTTATTTGGTTTATGGGTTTTATGATGATTTATTTGATTTATGGGTTTTATGATGATTTATTTGATTTATGGGTTTTATGATGATTTATTTGATTTATGGGTTTTATGATGATTTATTTGATTTATGGGTTTTATTATGTTTTATGTGGTGTTTGGGGTGTATGATTTTTATTGATTTGTAACGATCCGCGAATAACTCGCGAATGAAAAAGCGCTAAGGTGCCATGGGACGCCATCTCATGCCCGCACGCGGCGACGGGTGGGAAAACGAGAGATAGATAGATATAGATATAGAGAGAGAGAGAGAGAAAGAAATAGAGATATCGGGGGACGCGGCCGAGGCCGCGGAAGAAAGCCATTACAGCTGTTGCTCTCGCGCCGCGCACCACGCTAAAAATACTTTTGCCGCCATCTTACCGCGTTCTCGCTCGAGAGAGAGCCTTTTTTATTCGTACGTGGGAGAAGAAGTTGCGAGTGGGCGAGTCGTCCCCACTACCCTCAACACGAGCGGCAAGAGGTGACAAGCCTCGAATAGCGAGAACGTGTGAGAGAAATGGAGTCGAGCATAGGAGAGATAGAAGCGACTGCAGAGAGAGGAAGGGACACCTGGCCATCGGCATTCCATCTCCGTCCCATGCACTTCATTCTTGAGAGGTAAAGGTTAGCCCTGGGGTATATGTGCTTACGCGATGGGCCACACTACGGATAGTGTGCCGTGCCCTACAATACAAGGGCTCTAAGTAGCCCTCGATAGAAGAGACCCGCACGTTTTCGAAGTCCTCTCTCGTACCGATGACGTGCTCGGCATTAACCGTGTAGAGCACGCGTGCGACGCTCTACCTGCGTACGCTAATTTTATTCTTTATTTTGTTCACCGACGTTATCGTTAAAATCATTGTTGTCATCTTCGTTATAACTTCTTATTAATCATTACAGATTATATTTTATCATTTTGTTATTAGTTAAATCTCAATGTCGTTAATTAACCCAG
This sequence comes from Gastracanthus pulcherrimus, assembly GCA_949152435.1. Lineage (NCBI taxonomy): Eukaryota > Metazoa > Arthropoda > Insecta > Hymenoptera > Pteromalidae > Gastracanthus > Gastracanthus pulcherrimus. The sequence goes on from OX424575.1 coordinate 87,755,438, forward strand.
ACCCGTCTGCTCCAAGCGGAACTCAATTGCTATTCGCGTTGCGAGAAAATTAGCCTTCACGATTTCGCACTCCTTCCAGGTCGCGAAAACTAGTGCGTCGAGAAAACTCCGCACAAAGTCGTAACCCTCATGGATTGGACGTATACGTTGGAAAAACTTGCACAGATGCACCAGGGTAAGGCTACAGTGGCGAGTTAACGCGGGCCGATCCAAAGATAAGCACTGCAGTAAGTCACGCACACGTGTTGAGTGTGGCGCACGCCAGCAGTATATTGACTCGATTGTTAAATAATTATTATTAACAAATTGAGCACCCCGTTATTCATGGGGTCCTTAAAAACCCGGAATTAATGGCATGATTAATTAATAAACAATATTTTAAAACAATTAGAAATATATTTGAAAACAAAAAACTAGAAAATAAAATTGTTTTCGGTGATTTTAAAATTTTAACGTGTGAAGCAGGTCGAGTACGCGAGCGCGAAGCGATCGAGAATTGAGCACGAAGCTCAAAACATACCAAAGTGCGTAAAAGTGTATGCGATGGGGCAAGCGGAGCGTATCGAATACGATAGACAGAATATATATAGAAATAAATTTCAATCAACTTTTGCTCTGACTTGAAACCTTAGGAATTTAAATATTATAACAATCGATTATAATTTATCAAAAGGTCCATCGAAATTCGAATAATTATTGAAAGTCAGAGCAAAACAAAGTCAATCGCGGTAGTAAAGTGTGTGAAAATTTAATTCAGTCGCCAAGGCACCCGTACCACGCTAGGTGATCCGGTGATCGACCGATCATTGTGGTTAAGCAGCGTTGGTCACGTACTCTGATGGGCGAGATTTTTTTTTATTTTTATGATTGTTGTTTGTTGCAAAAATTGATCTTTTCAATTTTTTGATTGCTCATTGGGGGTCAATAAACAATTATCACAAAAAATTCAAATTTTGGTTGAGTTTTGAGATTTCTTGAAAATTTGTCCGAGAGCGATAAACAAAGTTAATGACAGACAGCATCATTGACAGCAGTCAGTATTTGGATGCGTGACCGTTCAGGCATCCCGTGAATAAAAATTGTTGTTTATTGCAAAAATTGATTTTTTCTATTTTTTGGTAATTTATTGAGGGTCAATAAACAACTACTTCGCAAAATAAGTTTCTTTTTTTGATTTTGAAATTGATTTTGGAAATTCCATTGTAGGACGATCATCTAAAATAAGTAGCATTGAAACATCTTCAACAACCGAATAGAAACCTAAGAGGTCTATCGACACGCGAAACAAATCTCCATCTAGGAATGAGCGAGATAACCCCAGGTCGAACCGCCCTGGCAGGACATCAACTACTTCGACTTCATCGATGCTAGCCCCAGTCGAACCTGAAGCAACGACAAGGAGGTCGACTACGTTTCTGCAAACGGACACATCCTCCCGCGAAGGGAAAGAGAACTTGTAGAAGGTTGTGAAAGATAACGTCACCTCGATGGCAGCACAATTCGTCGAGTCTGAAACGACGATCAACCCGCCCCAGACGGGCTCGAGCTCCACAGAAGAGGAAGCACGGCCAACGCAACCACAGAAGCGGGCGTACAGAGAGGAAGACGAAACACGCTGGTGGCTCCAAAAAGAAATTGGAGATGTCACGATCCGAGCCCTATACGATAATTGAGCATCCAGTACGGTTATGGGAGCGGTTAGATTACAAATAGCTAGCAAGTTTCGGAGAGATATTTCGACAAAATGCATTAAACCCGTCATATTACCGGACGATACCTTCCGTTCGTTAGTCGGACACGTCATGTTCTCCATAACAATCGCGGGAGAAACACGCGACGTACGAGTGGGTATCGTCCCGCATCTCGATGACGAATGTTATGTGGGAGTGAACTTCGTGAAGAAGTTCAGGCCCATACTGGACCCAGATGAGGACGTTCCGTACTTTAAGGGTACCCACGCTACAGTACAGCTAGAGGTAGCCAGTTTGGAGGCTGGGGTAGCCGCCATCTCAGCAGCGGCTGTCGCCGATGTCACCGATTCGCAACGCCAGGAACTAGTGACTTTCCTAGAGGAAACACTGAAAGGCCAAGGAGAAACTTCTAGCCTAACGTGCGACATCGAGCCTCATATCGACGTCGGGCGAGCAAGCCCATCAAGCAGAGGAACTCACTTTCTGAGAAGATAGAACAGGAGATGCACCAACAAGTGAAGGAGATGTTGAATCAAGGAATAATTGAACCGTCAAATAGTGGCTGTTCGAGCCCAGCGGTGATGGTGAAGAAGAAGGATGGCACCTACAGATTCTGTGTCGATTACTGGCAAGTCAACGCGCAGACGAAGCTCGACGCGTATTCTCTGCCCTTCATGCAAGAAATCTTGCTGAAATTGAGGGCAAAATATATATCAACGATCGATATCAGAAGTGCTTATCACCATGTACCACTGAGCAAGGCTTCCCGACCAATCACAGCCTTCACAATGCCGAGAAAAGGATTGTACCATTTTCTACACATGCCCTTCGGTTTATCCTACGCAGGCTCAACGATTCAGAGATAGATAGACATGGTGATCGGTCCAGACCTTGAGCCATACGTGCTCCCATATATGGATGATATCATAATCTCTGAAACCTACGAAAACTACCGACGACTGTTGAAACTAGTCGTCGAGAGGCTCAAAGAAGCTGGAATAATCATCAACCGGAATAAATGCATATTTTGCAATCTCAAGGCCAGATATTTAGTTGTCCTAGTGAACCGGTACAGGATCAGGCCAGATCGGGAATAGATCGAAGCGGTGATGAAATACCCAGCGCCTAAAGACCTGAAACAATTAAGACATTTTCTGAGTATGTCTTCATGGTACCGGAGGTCTATCAAGAATTACGCAAAGTTGGCCGAGCCTCTGACTCGTCTTCTAAAGAAGAATCAAAAGTACGATTGGCTAGAAGATCAACAAGACGTATTCGACAGACTAAATGCACTCATCGCCTCAGCTCTTATTCTACAGAGTCCTCTGCCAGGTGCCCACTTCGTGGTAAACAAGGACGCTAATAACACCGGAATCGGCGCAGTACTCCTCCAGGAAACAGCGGAAGAGTGAAATTGCTTGAATTCGCCAGCCGGATGTTAAATTCGCGGTACTCGCCTAGCGGATTTTTGGCGATAAATTCTAATTAGCTGAGTTCTTTGTCCAGATTATAAGAACTTGTGTAAGGACTTTTCGTATACAGAGGTTTAGAGTAAAGTACTCACGCCCACGTTCCCTGCATTGCCTACATTGCAATAAATGAGTAAAATACGGTAATGAGAACGATTAATATGAATTATTTGGACATATTGTGACCAATCCTACCAGGGGATATGCCAAAAGGAACGGCGTTTTATTAATATTTAAAATTCTGTCAAATATCAGTCTTATTTTTCATTTGCGCTAATCAAGTTGATCTGGCAAAAACTCGAGGAAGAGTCGGGAGAATGTTATGATAACTATTAGTAATTTTTTTGGACATGTTTTGACCAATCCTACCATGGATTATGCTATAAGGAACAGTATTTTGTGTTTTTTCATTGAATTTAGCTGTCGTGCACGGACGGACTTTTGAACGGAAGCATCTAAGGGTGTCTAACCGATATAGAAAAGTGTTTTGAGTGATATTGTTTTGGTCAAATTCATAAGGCATTCGCTCACGATAGCTATTAGTCCCGAAGGCAGCGACAGATTTTGTGGGCGCATTTCTACAAGAAAATTTTTTATATCATTTATATACTGTAGTTGCCTAAAATGCTTTTTGATCCGCCGTACTGTCGCGTGACAGTGCCCGAATTATTTATACAAGGATAAAACTTTTTTTAATCGATTATTTAATGCATAAATAGTAGAAAAACATATTTCTGTCTCGTCATGTCCGTGAACATGCCTTTTTGTCTAGAGCAAGAACGTGTCAAAAAATGAAACTCAATGTTCTCATTTCTATACGGTTGAAATTTTTTTTGTTAATAGTTTATGTAATAAGAATTAAGAAAAATGCTTTCTGTTTACATGCCGATGTGGTTGAAACGTGATAGAAGCAACGCAAGATATACCAAGACGGGCCCCGAATATGGCTGAGGTACACAAGAACTCTGTTGCCTTTATCGGTTCCCAAACCCGTCAAATGCTTTATACAAAGCGAAAAAATTTATTCTTGTTAGTATTTATCATAAAGTCGAAGAAAGTTGTCTTCTGTACGACTCCCAGTGAAGAACAAGCATTACAGAAGCGACGAAAGATAATGCTCCACTTTTTTTGTAATACATATCAAAAGGAGTCAAATAAGCGACGGAAAAGAAATTTGGTTCACCATGTCACCTCGAATCGGGTGAGGATCAAAGTTCCTTTAATAAATATGGTATTGAAAATAGTGATTTATTGTGCCGTGTCGGATCAACATTTTGAGGTTTTACAACGGCAAATTTAAGATATTATTGTGTTTTAATACCATACAAATTTTCAGAATGATCTCTTTTAAACATAAAAAGTTTTCTGGATTCGTCAAAAAAAGCCTTCTTTAGGGTTTAACCCAGACCTGCCCCTTAATGCGCTATTAAAAAGCCAGAAACAGAATGCTTATGATATAGTGACTAATTTTATAATTGTACCCTATGTATATATTGCAAGCCACCCTGATTGTTGTCAAAATGATGAAAGTACACTCTCCTCCAAATATGATACGCACACTCAATATAGTAAACCTGTGTATGAAAATGGACCTGTCAAGTAATTTAAAATAAATTACAGAGTGCAAAATCTAGAAGTTATAGAACTGGAGTCAATAGAAAAATCGGATAATGAATTGCAATCTTCCGTGGATGACACCGCTATGGAAATAGAGCCTCTATCCACAGTCGAGCCCGGTGTATGCAACAACCATATCCAACCACCATAATGTGACTTATAACGACGCTTTTGAATATAAGCCGATTATAATTGATTCTAAATTCTCAGACACTGATTCAATATTTTCAAACACAGAAACGCAATACTCTACTGGGTCGAATCAATCTGAGTTCGATCTTAGTCATACCCCGAAGATTCCATCCTTATTCTACCGGATATGTCCCAAACTTCCCAATTATTAAAGGAAAATCTTAAATTGTAAAAATATCTACAAGAGAATTTCAAATCTAACTCCATCTGCAGCTCTTGTATACAGAAGGGATACAAAACTAATACAAATTTCGAACCTTTAGAATTTTATTCAAATTTCAACGACTCAAAAATTGCAATCGATCTTTATGCTAGAAGAAAAACTACCAGTCTTCTAAAACCCTGCAATCTCCATACCTAACAGGAAAAATACTTTCGAAACATAACGGGTTAAATAATCTAAATAAAATCACTTTTATCATCAGCAAAGGAAGTAATGCCACCCTTAAGAAAAATAAATTGTTGACGAGAATAGATTTATATTTAAAAAATCTTTTCATGAAACCTTCAAAGATTAATATTCCCAAATTATATCCTGACCAGAAAAACATTTTTAAATTTATCAAAGTATTATCCGAAAATTTCACATTTGTTTCATTTGAACGAAGTAAAGCTTCGGACTTGCGAATCGCTGACGTTACAAATTTTTCCACAAACGAACATTTTACGGGTTTTCAAACTGGAGTATCCCTTTCGCAACACGATCCAGAATGCGACCATCCACATGCGACCAACGACACTTATTTTTCTCATTGCCAACGCGATGTGCGTAGTTGTACAATTTTTTCAGATTCGTTAATAAAAACAAAAATATTCAAGCCGCTCTCTTCGTGTGAAAATAAATTTCAAAAATCCTAGAAAGATAATAAGCATGAGCAGTTTCAAAAGTTCACCTGTATTTTAAATTCACCAATCAGTGAATTACATTCTGACCACACAAATCGAAATATATCTACTTTCAATCAATTACAGTTTGAAAATCGTATGATTTTAGCTGACAAAAAGGTAATGGTCTCCGATGTAAGGATAGGAAATCTCAAAGAAAATAAGCCTCGTATATACCATATAAAAAGAATACACCATTCAGAAAACAATATAGTTTACTATAAGCCGAACTATCTTAGCAAAAATAAGTTCTGCATTAAACGACGTATTAAATTTAAAAAATGACCACTAATGACAAAAATATCGACCAAATCAGAAAACTATTAATTACTAAAACTAAAATCTATTATAAATTTTGGTAATCAAAATACGCTGAATCTCATTTATTTAAATTCGAATAGGGAGGAGGATATTAATTTCCCGCAATTATATCCAGGTCGTACTTTCACATAGTACTCCTTTATCAAACAGAAAGAGTCTCCGATTTGAAAATAGTTAACCTAAACCATCACGTTAAATGTAAAATTTCAATTCGATGTAATAATTGTCCAAGAAACTCAACAACAAGCAATAGAAAGATCTTGAATCAATAAATATTGTTATAACCGGGTTCAGGGGGATTTAAATAACAAAACACTTTATTATAGAACAACACGAATTCAGGTTATATTTACCCTGGCAAATACACGAGAGGGGGAGAACATCTTTCAACGAGAGACATACTAATATTGTTGTTTATCTGCGTTACCATGCATGGCGACGCGTGACTGTTCGAATCTTCGATAGACGAATCTCACGATCATAACATTACTCTCCTCTTTTTTAGATTATCGTCCCGACAATCTAAGGTTCGTTCTGATTCTTAAAACTTTCTTTTAACCGGGTTGATTCTCTTCTTACTTCCAATGATGTCTTTCAGGATCCGCCACCAACATCCTCTTTTTTGTTTTACAGTACTGCAAGTAAAGTGAGAAAAAAAACATAAATAAGAGCATTGTAATATATAAGGGATTTTGCTATTTTTCTTATTCTATTGAAGAATACAAAAATTAACTTTAATCGACAAGAGCTCTACAAAATATTTCATTTCTGGGCTTAAAATACTCGGGAAATAATTAGGAATCGGAGTCTAAAAGATTCTTGGAGGTGCAAAGACTTTTAGGTAAAAGTCATTACCAGCCCACCGTGCAGAGTTACTTGGCAGCAGCATAATCGGAATTTTCAAACTCGCAAACTTACTAGTGTTTGTGTTTTTATAGCTTAGTGTCGAATAGAATATGACAGCTGGTTTAGACTGCTCCTCAATGATCTGTTTTAGTAAAGTGCGCTCATAGTATCATGCTCTTTTCGGTACAGGTCCTCTCTAACCAACACCACGAGCCGCCATCAATTCCGTCTCCTCATCATTACTCGATTAAGAACTTCCTTGGTTCGGCCATCAATTCGTAGAGGTTATTTTCCATTTTGATATGCGCATATCATTTTTCGCAATTCCAGACAAGCTGCCAAATGTTATAACCGGGTTCAGTGGTATTTCGATAACAACACACTATATTATAAAAGAACACGCACTCAGGTTATATTTACTCTGGCAAGTACACGAGACGGAGAGAACATCTCTCAACGAGCGTCAGCGACATACTAATATTGTTGTTTATCTGCGTTACCATGCATGGCGACGCGCGACTGTTCTAATCTTCGATAGTTGAATCTCACGATCATAATAATATTATGCAAAACTATGATTCTACAAAGAGTCATGAATATAAATTTACCGCAATTAACACCTTAGTCTAGACTCCGTAACTCATACCGCAATTAATGCAAAAACACGGAAATTTAATAAACAGTCTTTCGCTTTAAAAGTATATACGGTAATACTATCGACGGATATATATATAGCTTTTTTCCAATCCGAAGCTGTTTTACTGGTGTCTGAAAAAGTCTTATTGTATTCATACCAAGATTGTCAATGATTTCATCTTTTACTGACTTTCGTTGATGAAATTTGTATATTTCAAAACTTATATACAAATTATATATATATATATATGAAATGATTGCTCTTTTCTTAGGAAATGAATTTATTAATCGCTCAAAAGATTTTAAAGTAAGAAAATGGATGGATTGATCTCTGCGAGCTAAGTTACTGGACTATATCACAGTTTTTGATTCTGATTTGAAAGGAATGCTGTATATTTTTCGGACATTTAAACCTTTTAATGATCAAATAACATACATGTAATCTGCATTCGAAATCCAGAAAAATAAAAAAAATATTACAAAAATTGGTTATAATGTTATAAAAACGGAAATTGTAGAAAAAATGAATTAAATTTAATGTGTATTTCGCCTTCAGCTCTGCCTGGTAAGTTCATCAGGGAGACGCAGACAGGCTTTTCTTCGACACTCGGTGATACGTACAAAGAGGCTGATATATACGAATTCTAGATGATAAATTCACTAGTGGAAACCTGCAAATAGGTATCCATCTAGTGGTTAAATATAGATTTATGGACGGCATATATGTGATCAAATACCAAATTAAATTATAGGTCTAAGAAAAGACTGCTCTCTTCTTAGGAAATTAATTTATTACTCGCTCAAAAGACTTTAAAGTAAGAAAATGAATAGATTGATCTCTCGACTCATGTTACTGGACAATATCACAGCTTTTGATTCTTATTTAAAAGGAATTACATATTACATAAATTGGGATTGTAATGGTAATTGGTATGGAAATTTGTACGTATCACCGTGTGTCGGAGAAAGGCCTGCCTGCGTCTCTCTGACGAGCCTACCAGGCAGAGTTGAAGGCGAAACACACATTAAATTTCATTCATTTTTTCTACAATTTTCGTTTTTATAACATTATAACCCATTTTAGTAATATTTTTTTATTTGTCTGGATTTCGACTGCAAATCACATGCATTTTATTTGGCCATGAAAAGGTTTAAATGCTGGTAAAATATACAACATTCCTTTTAAATAAGAATCAAAAGCTGTGATATAGTCCAGTAACTTCTGCTATATTCTCCAATACATAACGGGGAAGCTTCGAAAATAATAAAAAGTATTTACTTTCATATAAGATAATATGCAATGATACGATACGACGTCCGACGAACCGTATTCATATAACACATACTAACGAAGACTTCAAACGTAAGCATAAATAAACCTACATCACGAGACGCATACCTAAGTAATTCCATATTTTTAATCAGTTTAAACTAAAGCGAGAAACTGCTATACGTCATATAGCAGAGAAGCAAAATCCTAATAAATTTTATGTACAGTTATAAATAATTTGTACAGAATTCTTATAGTAAATGAATTAATCATTTGCAAACTCTAGCAATAGTTATTTAATATAGAAATTTAAGCGAATTTCGGTGGACTTTAAGTCTACGTGCGAATATTTTATAAATAATTGTTAAGATAATAATTATTTAATTAAATTTGAAACATCTAATAATCTAGATATCTTTCTCTTATTTGCAAAGCTTACCTAATTTAAAATTAAAATTTGATCGTTTAATCGATACCTTTTTTTTGCAAATAAGAAGGTTTATAGAATTGCATATTTTCTTTTTTTTCTCATTATATATGTATAGTTGTTTATTCTACCTATATCCATATATACACTTTCGACGTGCGCTACAGATTGCCGAGGACAGCAATGAACCGGGACGGGGGGGGGGGGGATGCGACATACCATGTTACCTTATATATTATATTAAAAAGAATTATCATACTTATATATATATATAGATATGGGTAAATCTATGCCAAAACGCACACGGCTCTGCCCAAAAATGGTAAAGAATTAGAAAAACTTGTATAGGGTCAAAATTTAGGGTTTTTTATGTAGAATCAATAGCTATGTGGCGCTTTTCAAAATTTTCAAAATGGCGGTACCAAAAACCCGATTTTCTGGCCAGTTTTCCGATAATTTTCTGATTAATCGTTCATAAAAATATAGATAAAAGACAAAAATTGTGAGTAAAGGTCATTTTATACGTTTTCGGGTACGCTGAATCCGAATCCGCTGACCGTTTAACCTTATCACTCCAGGATTTGCTCTAACCTCAAAAAATACCTCAAAAACGCTCAAACAGGCATGATTATGGCTAGATAAAGGTTCGTGACGATGCATTTGTTCGTTTCAAGGGTTGCGTATTTCAAATCCAAGGTCCGTTCAGCTCGTTCAGTCCAAAATTTGCCCCTAGCTCGACATCTACAGCTCTCTCTCAATAAGTAAAAAAAGGAATATGGTAAAATCATATATAAAATTATTTCAAAATCGAAGAAAGAAAAATTATTCAGAAATACTATAACTTATGAAAATAAAAATGAAAGCAAAGAAGCAATATAATAAACTCATACAAGAAGGGTACTTTGAAAGCAATACAAAAAAGGTCTCGTTTTTTCTCTCTTTATTGCGTAATGCATAAAATAGCCACGATCTTAAACCGAAGTCTGTACAGTTTACCTCGTACGTCGGGGAGATACATAGGAATGAAGCGTCGAGGGTTTTGTAGATCCTTTTGGTCTCCTACGCCCTCTTTTAGATATGTCACTTGCGATTTCCGCAGAAGCTGTGTTGCGCTCAACGCTTACAACACCTACTGTAGTTGGTCGTTTCCCTACTCGATTATTGACAATCTTATCTTTACGCTTGACTACGCGCGTTTGACGTTGCCTACCACGTTTTTTTCCTACTATTGAAGGCACATCGTTCGCTAGCGACCCGTCTGGCTGAAGATGTCTGGTTACTTGGCCCCTCACTGTCCTTCGAAGTTTCTTTTAGGTCAATTGGTAGGTGTTGTGTTCTTGTTTCTCGGAAATGACGTATAGTCCAGTGTATTTAGGGGCACATTCAGCAGTAAATCCTTGTGGCGCGCATGGAAGAATACAATTTCGTCGCAATACTTTCTCGGCAACAGCATACTGCACATCTCGCCGCTTGCTGTTGTAATATTTAGCTTGGCGTTCTTGCACTTTTGCTGCATTTTCTGCTGCCAAATCTCGCACTTCACGCAGAATATTCATGCGCTCGTTTCAATTCTCTAACGCAGATATCTTTGCTTCATGCGCTGTGACAAGCTCTTCTTGCCGCCGCAATGTACTTGGAGGCATAGAGTTGCTTCCAAAAATTAAAAAAAGCTGGTGACAATTCCGTAGATCGTTGCACGGACAAATTATAGGCAAACACTAGCTCGGGAATATGTGAATCCCAAGTACTATGGTCTTTCTTTACATACGACGTGATCATGGTGTTGAAAGTGCGATTTACCCACTCTGCGGGATTTGCTTGCGCATGATCCGGTGGTATCGTCGTATGGACAATTCAATGATCTTCTAGGAATCGATCAACTATCTTGTTCTTAAATTCTGTTTCATTATCAGAGTGAAACGTCTCCGGCACTCCGAAGCATAGGAAGATTTTCTCTCTGAGGTTCCTCTTAATTGGCTTTGCATTTGCTTTGTGAATAGGGATACACTCCACCCAGTGCGTGAAAAAGTCCATGAATACTAACAGGTATTCATGACCGCGCGGTGGACGAGAGTTGGAGCTCATAATATTTCCAGCTCCTATCTCCGATGCCCTCGTTACAATACGCCGGCCTATAAGTCCATCGGGTGCTAATTGATCAGCTTTGCATTGCTGGTATACTGCGCAGCATAGCACATAATTTGATATGTCCTTATAAATTGACGGACAACAATACAACAATGCGATACGCTCATATGTTTTTGCGCGACCCAAATGTCTAGCTGTAGGCTCATCATGCCCTTTGTGTAGACCTATCATCCGCTTTTCTTTTGGTAGCACTAACTTCGAAGCATCCTGGTCCTCTAAAAGATCTTAGATCGAAGAATCTAATCGACAATAATACAGTCTGTTGCCAACAATTTTCCAATATGGATGCTCTGTAGGATTGGCGTGAACTTTCGCTATCATCACCAGTTACCAGGCATCACTAGTATCCTCCTATGGGCAATTGACTGACGAAACTGGTACCTCCGACTCATCCTCGTACATGCGAGACAATGCGTCTGGCATCCAGTTTTATTACCTTTCCTATACTCTACCGCGGAGTCATAGGGAAGCATTTCAAGAGCCCGGCGTGCTAAGCGTCCTGTGGGGTTCTGAATATTTTGTAACCATTTCAGAATACGATGGTACGATTTCTTATGGTCCGCAGTATTGCCAGACACTCTAGCTCGGTTGGTGAGTAGTTCCTTTTAGCTGATGACGACGTGCGGCTACCAAAGCACAACACGTGCTCAACTCCATTAATAGTTTGTATGAGCACCGCTCTCAAACTAGTATCGCTAGCATCAGTTTGTATGACAAACTGATGGTCAAAAGATGGACTATGCAACATAGGTGTAGCACCTTAATCTGCTCGAACGCCATCTGCTGCTCATCACCTCATACATATTTGGCATTTGCTAGTTTTTCGTACATAAATATGGGTGAATTGTCTAAAAGTTTATGCAAATTTCCAAAAAACTTTCTTTTTAGGTAACAAATATAACCACGAATTTAAAAAAATGTTATCATGTAACTAGCAAATCTTTCAAAATTTACTATAGGACAACCTTATAATCTACATCGCGAAGACATCCTTCTTGTAATTCGGGTAGGATAACGACCTCTAAGTAGCGTCGTACATTACCAATATTGAATGATATATCGACATGATAACAGGCGAAATATTTACTTGGGTAATTTTCTTATTATACGCTGCAGCAATCTGCAAGCCAAGTGATCCCATACATGTACATGCCGAACTTCCATCATGCAGTGCACGCACTTGGAATCCACCAACTCCGCCTTGCAGCCATCGGCGAGAGTAGTCCCTCTCGATGTAAGGAGCTGATTCCTCAGAAGAGCCATTCGCATCGTGAGCTACTATAGGTTCTCCCTCCGTCGCGATCGATGAAAGAACTGGCTCAACTTACGCTTGTGCTTCGTTGGTCTCATTAGAGTGAGGTCCTTAAATTGGCTGCAGGGGTAGTAGTGACCCGATCTGCACACCTTCCCGCTCTTTTTCCGCACACTCTGGACACGTTATGGTAGTGTATCCTGTCCAGCTATATCCCCAACAGACAAGATGGGAACACTGGCGGGGAACACTGGCGTGTGGGACTTGTTCCTTTTGGACAGCCACTCCTTTTATAATACGATCCTTTAAATCTGTAGGAACCGATTTTTCCGCCGCTGCTTTCTCTGCTGACGGTGGTACCGCCGCTGCTTTCTATAGCGGTGGGGCTTGCACGCGGTCAGTCAGAGTTAGCTGCTTTAGCTTATCTAGAGCAACTTTTCAATCATATCTGAAATGTCTTGAGGAGAACTTTGCGATATCGCTGCCAGACTTGGAGTGTTGTGCTTTGCACTCAATTTCTCCTCCACCAGCTTCTCAACTTTCTGGGACAAGTCTATAGACGATATTCACTGAACTCATCTGTGTGGAGCTGGTTGCTAATGGAGCAAAATCACTTGGTAAGCACGTTTCTGTTCGGTGGCTTGCCAAATATTACTCCCTACCTAGAATTTTGGTTTGCATCCTATTGCTGAATTTTGCATCCGGTAATACTTCGTCGAACTTCTCTTCTCGACGAGTTTTCTGCTCTTCACTGTTTGTGCTATCTAACCTATCTACGAAATCGGTTGCTGTGTAGTCGCCCTGCAAGCGTCTATATATTTAGAAAAATATCCAGCTCTTGTCCGTTTAAATGTAAAATCCTTGCTTGAATCTCGGTTCCTACCGTTTCATCAAAGGAGATGTCGTTTCGATTCGCCATTTTCTTGTGTTATAATTAAATTTTAACTTTTCGCAGGATAAAAGAAGTTTTAAATTTCAAGTATGATTAAGTTACGAATTTTAAATACAAGTCATTAATTCAAATTTTCAATAGTAAAATAAAGATTATTTACCTCCACTAAGTAAATTGTTGTACAAAAAACAGTGTTTCTCACACAAAAACAAAAAAAAATTGCTTCTTTCAGTATATTTTATCAGTACTAAATTGTGTAAATCGCTTATCCAGCAAACATTATTCAGTAACTATTACTTATAAAATCTTAATCAAATATACAAAGTATTAACACTGAATAAATATTGATTTTATCCGATATCAATTTGAATTAACTAACTTGCGTAAATCGCTATAAAAAGAAAGAATTCAAAAATCCCATTTTATTTTCCTGAAATAATGAAAATAAAATTTTCTGCCGAAAACACAAAAAGATAATTTTTCTAATAATTAATTAAATAATAATATTATTTTTCTAAAATAAATAAATAATAATAATTATTAATTAAACAATAATATTATTCTGTCAATAAAAATACATAATAATCCTAATTGTCAATTAAACTAACAAACAATTATTTAAGTTAATTACGGTAATATTATTTTTAATTAATTAAGCGATACAATTAATATGGCCACGCAATTATGAAGCGGATTAGTCGCAGTTTAATTACATATGCTACACTGCGACTACACAGACTCACACCTACACAACTATATGTAGTCTATACAGTACAGTTACCATATATACGTCCCGTATCGACACTACGTATGCTAAACCCTAAGTATGCGCTGTTATAATATTCACGCATGCACTACCAGCATATATTTTCCGTAACTCGAATATACGGTCAAATAAACGAGCAATTAAATTAGCAAGTAAACGAGCAAGTGGTCAAACGTATTGTTTTGTCTACCAAATTATTTATTTAAACATAAGTTAATTCTGCAAACAAGTGATTAATTTTATCACAAAACTATTTAATTTAGTTTATGAGTAATTTACACTATTACTCAATTTACTAGAATAAAATTATCAATAATTAAAACATTTCAAAATAAACGAAAATTTTAAAACCAATCGTCACGTTTACTTTCGTTACGAAATAAAGCGTCTGTATTATCTATGCGAATTCGCTTAAAAAATACGAAATCAAATTTCATTCATTTAAATACTTTGTGATTTTACCAAAAGTTACACTTTATTTTCATAAATACAGAGATCTATAACAGAATTGTTTATTATTTACTGTTCAATAAAATTTGAATCACTAGATTTCACTTTAGTATTTATTATAAAAAAACAATTATCACTATAACAAACACGTTTGATTACTTGCGAGAGACGCATTTTACAAAACTTTTTCTTTGTCCTTACGCACTTCCGTACCTATAATAATGCTATCTAGCGGAAAAAATGTATTTACCATTACGTAAATGAACTATCGGACAAATAATTCAAGCGGTCGCGCGAATATATTAAAAGATTAAATATTATTTCGTTCCAGTCTGGCTCGTACTAAGAATTTCCAGAGACAGCAACGGCTTGTTTACTTTCAGCCGTTGCTCCTTTTGCGAGTTGTCTGATGCACCGAACGTCAACGAATCCTGTGCGTGTGTTGGCCTAGACCACTTCAAATGCCTTTGAAAGTATTTTTCGTTGTGCGCGCTCGCGATATTTTTACGCGCGATTCGCACTATGCGCTTTTTCGCTATTTGTTCGCAAACCAAAAATCAGATTTGACCTTGAAATGCCCTTGAACATGGGTTCAAGGGATATATCGCACAGTGGGAATTTTCGGTACTGAGAGGGACAAAAATCCACCGATAGGTATGATGATAAATAAGGTGAGATTTTGACCAAATTCAATGAACGTTTTTTTAAAATACTCGGGAAAAAGTATACTTTATGATGTTATATTTTTTGTCTATGCAATAATCACTATTGTTTCTTGTATTAGACAATGCATCTCGATTTTCCCAAACTTACAACCTTCGCCTTCGACTCCTCAACTCTCATGAGGAGGTACGCTGAACACCGCTTGGACAAAGGGAGAAACTTACGATGATCCAACTTCGAGCAATGGACTCAATTAATTCTGGTTGTATTATAATTTTCTTTTATCGGAAATTTCATGCAGGGAACATTAGATTCTAACTACTTAATAAATTATTGGATTATATAATGATAAATATTTATTCTCTATAAACATTATTTTAATAAATACAAAGAAATTTACATATAACTAATTGATCCGTACTTCGCAGAAGAGATAAACTAAATGTTCATATCAATAATCTATCCAAAATTTACTTAACTTCTCCGTTAATTTATTTACGATAGAATGAATTAATCACCACCGACTTCAAATAATTAAGGTAGCTTTATGGTAATTTTTGACCGAAAAATTGAAAAAAAATTTATTGCAGAAAACCTTTTTTTATAGTGGAAGTAATGCATTAAAAAAGAAGTTCTATCGTTTTTACGCTTTTTTAATAAATAGAATGAAGACTTGAAAGTTTAGTATATTTATAATTAATTATTGTTTACCTAATATAGTGCCTGATATAGTTACCTGATATAGTACCAAATCTATTTGATATATGAAAGATTTAAAGAATGAACAATTTTAATAAATGTGATGCAAGGATGCAATACGTAATACATAAGAATTTTAGTCTTGTTTTTACAAAAGCTCGAATTTCTCAGCTTCAATTTTTTCAGCATCCTAAAGTTGATTTACGTCCAGAAATTCAGTGAGTCATTTTGAATCTTTTTTTCAAATATTGTTTGACGTATTTCGAACAAAAGTTAGCATTTTTTAATAATTTGTGCTTCTATTAAATTACTAATGACATATATAATGATATTAACCTTCAAGAAATCATGAAAATATGACATTTATTTATGATTTCAATAGTTTATATTTCTAAAAGTAAATTAATAGACTTAAAAGTACAATAAATACTAACTTTTCTTCTTTTAGATGTCTAGAATGACGATAAATTTTCGTAAATCTGTTCAATGAACATCTTGACGCATACCAACTTTACAAAACCTACCTTATTCTGGTTTAAAAATGACTAATGTGTGCATATGTTGGAATCTAGGAGGGTAATAAATCTGAAAAATTCTGGAAAATATACTTTTTATATTACGAATATTAGGTAATTTTCTCAGATTTTTATCGTGGACTAAATAAAAATTGTGGAAAGTCACCACTCTCTCTGTTTCGTGCACTTGCCGTTGCTGAAAAGGAAAAAGCTCGACGATACACGGTATCTTCATCGGCTGGGCCTCCTCGTGCGGCTTAGCTTTCCTGGATCTCGTCGTCGTTCTGCTACTGTGTCTGCTGAGTTATGTGTGGGTGTGGGTGTGCTGGTACTGTGTATGTATCGCGCCGTCATGCTCATAATTAATACGTGAGCGATTAATATATATTGTATAACTGGGTGCTCAATTATTAATAATAATTTATCGCAGCTCTTACCTTTGAAGCGGCCCACGGTGACTCGCCGCTGTAGCCTTACCCCGGTGTAGCTGTGCAAAATTTGTCCACGTACACGCCCAATCCACGAGGATTCGACTTCTTGCGGAGTTTTCTCGACCTGAAAGGAGTGCGAAAACGCGAAGGCTAATTCTTTCGCAACGCGAATAGCAATCTAGTCCTGCTTATTGGCCTAACTCGATGCCAGGAGCATTTAATTTAACAAGAACAACAAATCAACTATATTCTGAAATAAATAAATTAGGTAATTTAAACGAAGTTAACAATAACATAATAACAATGAATTTAATAGTAACGCGTAGGTCAAGCGTCTCTTGCGTGTTCAGCACGACCGTTGCTGAATACGCCACCGGATTCTGAGAGGGTTACGAACACGCACAGACCTCTACTATCACGGGCTATTCGGAGCCCTTATCTTTTCAGGGTACAGCACACTATTCGTCGTGTGGCCCTTACACACGTCCTCGTTTACCCCCTGCTAGCCCTTACTTCTGTTCGCTAGAGCTCAGTGTCGGAGTCAACGGTGCCGCAGTCGAAGCTTCTCTGCTTCTCTCTGTCTCTCTCTCTCTCTCTCTCTCTCTCTCTCTCTCTCTCTCTCTCTCTCTCTCTCTCTCTCTCTTAGAAGTCGCTTCTAATAGTGCTCCGTCTTTAAACTGTATTAAGTTTTATTTCAAACACGGCATAAACACATAAATCGGTCACGTGAATGCTCACTTTGCTGGCTTTCATTTCGTGTGTTCGAAGGCATCAATATCTTTGTCATACTCAAAGATTATCCATTCTTTAACACAAGAAATTTGAGGTTTGTCTATTTACCAGGCTGTTTGTCGTCTTGCCTCTGTACTTTTCTGCGCACGCGCAAGGACTGGTCTTCAAATACATTTGACTGCTGCGCCTTACGTCTCGTTTTGTTTTCAACCGGTCTCTAACATGTCTGCTCGGCTTCAAAAATGTGGTTTCTGCTCTTCCTACGTAACTCGTGGCGATCTGGAAGCATCCCAGTGCAACAAATGTGCAGTTCTTTATCACAGAAACTGTGTACGCGAAGTGTGGTTTAACGGAGATGGCTCTCTGACGTGTTGTGCTGATAGCCGAAAGCGTATAGCAGACACTTCTCTTTCGCCAAGCAAACTATCTGCTACTAATTCTGACGGTACGGACGACCTCAGAAATCTCCGCCTAAACAAGTGCACAAACGCCCCGGCACTTTTGGATTCGCTCTTGGCTAATAATAATGCGAATCCGCATCGCTCTATGCAGCATCATTTGTCGCTATCAGCTGGTAATATAGCAGCCGGTGTCTTCTCAGTAGAGCATACAGACACAACAATAACAACACACAGCTACGCGGCCGGCGGCTCTCATGCCTATCCTACCTACACACTAGCAGACGCACTCACCAACGCCTCTCCCCTCTCCACCGCAGCTGGACTCGACAACACTACGGCTGCCGCAGGCACGTCTTCATATCTATCTCCGTCTCTATCTCCATCTCTCTCTCGCTCCACGCCGTTCGCAATACCAAATGGAGAACAGTATGTTCCCCCACTGTTACTACAGCAACAGTCGACTGCCGCTAGCTCTGCCACGAATTTGCCTGGGCTTGGATTACCGGCTTACTCTAAAGCGACTGCATCGAGTGACAAACAAATCGAAAAATCCGAGAATGCTGATGATATGCTAAATATGATGAAGCAACTTATGCTGCAGCAGACGCAACTGATTTCTGCAGTATTTAATGCATTAAAAGAAATGCAACAAAAACAGTTCGAACAATTTTGCACGAGACAAGAAAACCTAATTGAAGAAAGGCTACATGACTTGACTGCTATTAACACAAGACTCGAAGACCATCAATCACAGATACAAAAATGTGTCCAAACAGCTGAGTCGCAAAATGCATAACTCCAAAAGTTGAACCAGAAAGTTGAAGCACTTGCCAACAGATCTTTACTGGGTAATACCACTGCAACCCCAGCGCCTGCAGCTATTTTTGATTCTGCGGAACTTATCATCTCCGGTATCCCACTTGACATTTTGCTGATCCCGTACCAGATTGCCATAAAGGTTCTGGAAGCCTTGAATTTGCCCAATCTTGTTGGGGATATTTTGTCAGCGGAGGATTTTCCGCGGACTTCGGGCACATCATCGGACACCCGACAACAACCAGTTCCTGTTTTTCGGTCTCAAGAGTCCAATACGCACCCGCATAATGGTAATTCATTATCATCACGTTCCAGAAATTTTCGCAGCGTAGTAGTGAAATTTAAATCTGCTCATATTCGTGACCACGCAGTTTTCACGCGGCTTAATTTAAAATCATTCACAGCAGCAATGGTGTTCGGTCACGATTCCACCTCGTTGATATTTCTGCGAACTTTGTACCCTAGGCATGTATATAATCTTTTATTAAAAGCCAGATCGCAATCTAGTAAACTAGGGTACAAACGACCCAGAGTTATCAACTTGGTGGTACACATGTGCAAAGATAATGCATCTCCTCTTATTCCGATCAATAGTGATTATGACTTACTAGCTTGCCAGCCGATAATAGAAGCTAGCAAACGGGCCCCTCAGGTCTCAAATAATTTGTCCGGCGATCTTATTGAGATGTCTGATCTGTCAGGTGCTAATGTCTCACCGCATTTTCCGACAGATGCCAACGCGAGCGACAATTCTTAGAATTAAGATCGGTTAATACGAATACGGTACACTCCCCACCCCCTGTCCTCCTCGGTTGTGTCGAAATCATGCATGCTAACGTCAATGGTCTTACAACCCATTTCGAGGAAGTAGAAGCATATCTTGACCTTCACCCCAAACATACAGTAGGCATCACAGAATCAAAACTGTCTAGTGAGGACAAAGACTTATCTGTGGCCATTGACGGGTATGTCCTGATTCGGCACGACCGCGTAAGACGTGCAGGTGGAGGAATCGCTATATACATTAACAATAACTTTAAGTTTAAGACTCTTGCGACGTCCGATGTCCGTGATGACAGCGTCCCTGAGTATATTATAATGGAAATCACCCATGATTGCAAATCACTCTTATTTTCAGTAGTTTATAGGCCACCAAAAACAGCAATGCCGCACGAATTTTTTCACAAACTCTCAGCTTTTTTCACACGTTACGACAGTATAGTTATCACGGGTGATTTCAATGTGAACATGTTATCTACTGCGTCATACGAAGCCAAATACATGTATGACATCATTCGATCGAATACTCTGTACCTTGTTCCTTCTGGGCCAACTCACCATACGATCAACGCACTACGTCTTCAATCTCACACATAGCTCGACCTATTTATTGTACATTCGCCTTCAGCGGTTATAAGATATAGCAAATCAGATGCTCCATTTACCTATGGGCACGACAGTATAGAATTGACTATACCTTTTAGTATTATGCGCAATATTTCTCGTCAAATTAAAACTCGTGATCTACGTGGTCTCAACAGAGCTCAGTATCTCGCTGATTTATCCAATAATTTGAATGATGGTAAACAACACAATAATATTAATCAATTAATCACTCGATTTAACAATGCTGTCACTTGCTCCCTTAATAAATTTGCACCTTTTCGTTCCGTTAATATATGTAATCGCCGAAAACCATGGGTCTCATCTGACATCCGCTCCGCCATGAAAGAACGCGATAGAGCTTATAAGAGAGCACGTGACAGGGGACAATAACTTACTGAATATCGAGCTCTGCGTGCAAGGGTCCTACAAATGCTTCGAAATTCAAAAAACACTTATTATGCTAATGAAATAGCCAGAGCACAACGCTCAAATCGTCTATGGAGTTCTCTCAACAGGCTAGGCATAACATCCTCTCGATCAACCTCGCCTTTTTCGCTCTTTTCACACAATGATATCAATAATCATTTTGCATCCGTCGCCAACGCATCTAGATCATCTCCTGCACTTCCACTACCACCCCTCCCCTCAGCTCCGTCTCATATACATTTACTAACTTTCTCTAACATCACCCCCAGTGATATCTCTGAAGCACTTGCCTCAGCCAAGTCCAAGACTTACGGGCTTGATGCAATCACTATTAAACATCTTTCACTATCATGTCCCACCATTCTCGAAACACTCACCACAATTTTCAATTTATCAGTCACCAATGCATCTTATCCAGCGCTTTGGAAACAGACTCTTATTACTCCTATTCCCAAAGTACCAGCTCCATCCGACATATCTGAGCTACGACCCATTGCTAGGTTGTCTGAGTGCTCTAAGTTGTTAGAGAAGATTCTATCAAAGCAACTTCTGTGTCACATTGAGAAACACAACCTTTTCATCCCACGGCAAGCTGGCTTTAGAGCAGGTCACAGTACTCAAACTGCTCTGCTCGGCGTTCTTGATGACATAAGATTTGAAATGGATAGCTCTGGTTTCACAATCTTAGTCTTATTTGATTTTTCCAAGGCGTTTGATACGATTCCCCATCACATATTAATTCATAAACTTCGATCATTTAGAATGAGTGATCACTCCATACAGTGGTTCATTTCTTACCTTGCTGATAGATGCCAGGCTGTTATTGATGAAGGTGGCCGCATATCGGACTGGATTGATACTTGGGCTGGCGTTCCCCAGGGCTCCGTCCTAGGCCCACTATTGTTCGCCATCTTCATCAATGATCTCCCCATGGTACTGAAATTCACCAGACATATGATCTACGCTGATGACACTCAAATTTACAGAAGCTGCAAACGCCATGATCTGATTGACACCATTAACAAGGTATCTGAGGATTGTTCTGCGATTGCCAAATGGGCCTCTTGCAATGGACTCACTCTAAATCTGTCCAAAACCAAAGCAATGCTCTTTGGTAGCACATTAAACATCTCATTAATCGATTTAGAACTCTTACCTAAGGTTACAGTCAATGGCACTCCCATCTCTTTTGTCATTGAAGTAAAAAATTTGGGTGTCTGGTTGACTCCTGATCTTAATTGGGGAAGGCAAGTGTCACACATCTGTCAGCAAGTGTTTCGCACCCTCAGACAGCTACGCCCTCATCAACGTGCTCTTTTATTTGGTGTCCGTAAATCACTTGTGCACTCACTTATCCTCCCTCACTTTGATTCTGCCTGCCTCGTCTACCATGACCTAACTGGTGAACAGAACCTGAAGCTTCAGCGGGCGCAGAATGCATGCACCCGCTTTGTTTTTGGTACCATTCCCTGGATGGCTCATGTTACCCCCTATCGCAAACGGCTAGGGTGGCTCACGGTGAAGGCCCGAAGAGAGTACTTCATGGGTGCGCTGACGTTTACTGTACTTAAGACTGGTTGTCCAGATTATTTGAAGTCTAACTTCATACTCACGGCAGATAGTGATGTGCGTAGATCAGCTCGACTCCGCACTGAACCCCTCCTCATCCGTAACTTCAAAACTTCCTTATATGCCAATTCCTTCGTAAGAGCCGCCTCATATTTTTGGAACAGCCTACCAGAACACATTACCTCCCTGCCTCCCAAAACTACCTCTCTCCAAACCATCAAATCCTTATTACTAAGTTACCTCAACAGTTGTGATGTTCAGTCTGATCTCGCACACAAGTAAACTCAAAAATTCTAAATAAAAAAGGTTCCTAGTAGCTTTAATGCTACGTACATATTACTGCTTTAATTTTAATTTTAATTTTAGCCTTAATTTTACTTACATATCTCTATATTTTTGTATTGTTATTGCGTCATATTTTGCGGCCAAAGAGCCGTTCAGATCAGATTACTTTATGTCTTATTATATTTATATTTTTTATTTATATTTTATTTTTTACAGCGAATATTGTTCGAACCTGTACATACTATTGTTAAACACTATTACTGCGAGCGTACCGATCACGTTACATATTATATTATTATATTACTACATATTGTATATTCCTAATGTACATATTGTTCCTTATGCCCTATCGGACAATTTCAGTCCCAGGGTGGAAATGAACAAATAAATCTAAATCTCTCTCTCTCTCTCTCTCTCTCTCTCTCTCTTTCGTTGCTGGTCGCTAGCTCCGTCGGTTATCCTCCCGTTGCCGCCTTAGTGCTTGCTGCTGGAGACTTCTCGCCTCAAGTGCAGACTTTTCTTCGGTTGATGATGGTAGGGGTAGAGCGTTAGCCTCCACCTGTCGTTCTTGCACTTACGCACGCGAGAATCACCATGCACCGACCAAGCGTGAATACGTGCAGTTGCGGAGCGGGAGAATCGCCAAGATGGTAGCGAGCAGGCCGAAAACGTGGTGCGCGGTACGACAGCGTTAGCGAATGGCCTTTCTCCGTGGCCTCGGCGGCATCTCGCCGCCAGCTCTCTTGCCTACCTATTGAAGCGCGCGACTGTCAGATGGTGACACTCCGCACTGTATTACATGTGAGTTATTCGTGACTCGTTACAATTGCTAGATAATAATTAGTATCGAGCGTTCGGTGTCGAGGTGCGTGCTTGATTCCGCTTCGTTTTTTCATCTAATTAATTATTTAATTAATAACAATTTCCCTGTGATAACCCAACCTCACCTAACCTAACCTAACCTGTTCTACTATCTCTATCTCTCTTTCTTTTCAGTTATGTTTTACTTTCAGGTGCTGACAACAATTTAAAATTGTGGCATTTTACATGTCACAATTTTCAAGTCTTATTGCGCAGATTTTGATTCCTATGAATGTCGCTTTGAAAAAATATTTAAAGATGCCTAAACTTTTTAGCAATTATAGTAATGTAAGCCTTTTGTTATATTTTTTTGAATGTTTTACATTTTTTCTTTTTTTCTTTTTACATTTAAATTTATTCCATTTAAAAAAGCTTATATGGCCTTAAAATTATTCATTTGAATAATTAAGAATTTACACAAAATGAACTAGGTACACCTCTTTCCTGTTAAGCTAGAAATCATTCAAAAGAGGCAAAACAAGGCAAAAAATGTAAAAAAAATGCTAAAATTACTATCATTAACCTTATATAACTCAAAATATGGGTGATAAAATCTGAAAAAAATTATGAGATAACTAAACTTAGAATAGAATTTATTTGCATAGTTTAAAAAAATTGTCAGGCGATTTCATAGAGAAATGCGTATAGCACATGTATTCATTTTGTGTTATTATTAAGAAAAAATTTAAGCATGTTTACATAATTTTAGTAAATCGAAATGCATAGGAATCAAAATTTTTACAGTAAGACTTAAAAGTATACTACTTCACGAGTATTTTAGAAAAAGTTTTATTGAAATTGTTTAACATCTCACTTGTCGGTGGATTTTTGTCTCTCGGAGTACCGAAACATAATACAGGTTGGAAACCGATATTAATCACGGGGCTTCTTTATAGCGTATTATTACTCGCTCGCGCGTGCGCGACGCTGAGCAACTTTCGTCGCTTCTGTCATGCTTGTTATTCACGATTGAGTGAGATAGAAGGAGTTTTTTCAACTTTATTATAAATACCAATTAGAAATATTTTGTTTAGCGTTGTTAAAATCATTATACGGATTTGGGGATCGATATAAACAACGAACTTTCATTATAACGCATTAATACTTCCCAAACTTTCTATACTTATTTTGGGCACTGTCACGCGACAGTACTGCAGAACTAGTGACGCAGAAAAATATTTTGGGCAACTGCAGTATATAAATGATATAAAAAGAAAAAAAAATTCTTGTAGAAATGGGTACAATAATCTGTTGCTGCTACCCGAACTACTACGTTTACAAAATGATTTTACCCGTTATTATTATATTACTAAAGGCTCTAGCCGAGTAAGCATAAGGAAAGTGCCCTGTCCTGAATACAATCTGGTATATATCATTCAAAAAATCATCAAAAAATATGTCTCGAGTGAGATTCTCAGACACCCATGATCCCATAATGTTCCGCTACAGCGAAAAACGTGTCTTTTTCGACTACGATTTTTTATCTCGGCTATATAGGTGTACAAAATTTTGAAAAAATTCAAGGTAACGTATTTCTTCACGAAGAATAAGAAGAAATATTTTTCTAAGATCCTGACCTCCATATAAAGCCATAAAAAATATTATATCCCGAAAACAATAATATATCCCATGAAGCCATGTATTCCATGTTTTCTGCAAAAAATGCTTCCAAGCGATTCGACGAATGTTTTTATTATATTTTATTACAATTTTTAAGTATTTACACCTTTCTGAACCTTCAAAATATTATTTAAATACTCTACACGCATTAATAAGTTAATAAACTATACATAAATACGTATTTTAGACGTTGTTGGCCACCAAGCCCTTATCCTAACCTTACAATCGCAAACAGCGCCCTCGAAAACCCCTAGGTATGTCCCTTCTATTAAATACTGCTAATACCTGCAAGATTTATATTGTATTATCGGTTATATGCCCAATTTTCTCCTATTAAACCTTCATTCTAACCTTAAAATCGCAATCAGCGCCTCGAAAGCCCCAAGGTACGTCCCTCGTGCTAAAAAATGCTAATATCTGCCAGATTTCTGTTGTATTATCGGTTATACAGCCAACTTGCTCCTATTGAATCTGGACTGTCTTTTTTTTCTTTATAACAACGATATTAGTGAATTATTTGCGGACCTCAACAAAGATAAAGCATTTATTATATGCTGATGATCTCCAAATATATATACGAATTCCTGCTAATGATGTAGATGAGGGGATAACCATCGTTGCTGGTGCTTATAAAGCGGTAGCTGGGTGGGCTGAGGGCACCGCTCTCAAGCCAAATAAGGCCAAGACTAAAGTAATTGCGTTCGGTTCCGAAAGGTACATAAATAGTCTTGAGTCTAGAGGCCGAACATCGATTTGGGCAATGGCGTAACCATACCATTTCTATCTACCTTTGTGAGCCTCGGTGTTTATCAAGCGAACGATAATCAAAGTTTAAATACTTCATTTTTTACGGAGATTCGCGGCGCTAACAATAAAGTTTTAGATTTTTCAGACAATATACGTCTGAGGCTTTTTGGAAGCATCAGGCATTGGTTTTTCCTCATCTTGACTACTATTCTATTGTGTGTCTTAATGCGTCTTTAGAA
The DNA here is from genome assembly GCA_949152435.1 of Gastracanthus pulcherrimus. Classification (NCBI taxonomy): domain Eukaryota; kingdom Metazoa; phylum Arthropoda; class Insecta; order Hymenoptera; family Pteromalidae; genus Gastracanthus; species Gastracanthus pulcherrimus. The sequence goes on from OX424575.1 coordinate 87,781,690, forward strand.
CAGAGGAGTAGACAGCAACGACTACAGAACACTTGTGTATGTTACGTAGTTGGTGCGAGGAGGGATAAGCACATCACACTGTACAGGAAGCAGCTTGCATGCTTGCATGGGTGAGGGTCGACTCTCGAAGGGCTTACTCTATAGCAGTACACCTGTACAAAATTCTGCGTATTCGTGAGCCGACTTACCTATTCGATCTTTTTACTAGATATACTTATGAGTATCCTATGCGACGTGTGGCACAAGAACTAGGTATCCCAGGAATGCCGACTGAGCCTGGTATTCGATCTTTTCAAGCACAAGGTGCGCGTTTCTGGAATTATCTTCGACAAGCAAATCGTCATCTACCGTCCTAAGCGCGCTTAAAAACTGCTATGTGCCAATATATAAAGTATTTGGGCTAATCGTTACATGCGAAATAAGGATGTTTTATCACTTTTCTTCATTTCAATTCACGTATACATTTTATTTGGCTAACTAGTCTTATTTTATATAGAATTTACTTATTGATTATTGTACATGTATTATTTCTACTTCGCCTGAGTGCAATGTACTTCCTCTAATAATTAAGAACATAACCGACGTTGTTATCGCTAATTGAGTTATTATTATATTGTATTGACTCATTAAATACTAATAATTATAATAAGAATACACGCACAGGCGCGATAGATATAGACAACAGCTTTCGCCGCCCAGTATTATGTATATGAAAAACGATGTATTTTTAAATATGACTTTAAACCACGTATTAATGTTAATATGTATGTATTATATTTTTGTACTACTTCAAAATAAAGCTTTATCTATCTCAGAAACCCCTAGATATGTCCCATGAGTGCACAAATGCTAATATTTCCCAGATTTACGTTGCATTGTTGGCTAGACGACCATTTGCTCCTATGAAACCTAAATTTGTACCTCAAAATGGCAATCAGCGCCCTCAAAAACACCTACGTATATCCTTTGTGCTAAAAACTGCTAATACCTGCAAGATTTAGGTTGTATTATCGGGTAGATGACCAACTGGCTCCTATGAAACTTACATTCGTACCTCAAAGTGCCAATCAGCGCCCTCAAAACCCCTAGGTATACCCCATGTACGAAAAATGCTAATACCTGCAAGATTTATACTGTATTATCAGCCGTACGGAAAACTTGCTCGAATAAAACTTTCCAATCAGAAAATCGCGTTCAACGCCCTCGAAAATCCCTAGGTATATTCCTTTTACATCACGACTTTAAATATTTCGGAAATATTTCATGCTGTGTCGAAACCGATAGTACAACAGAAGTCTTGCAAATATTAGTATTTTTAATTCAAGCAATAATAATTCTAGCGGGTTGTGAGGGCGCTGTTTGCGATATTGAGGTTATAGTGTAGGTTTAATATCAGCAAGTTAAACGAACAGCCGATAATACAACAGAAATCTTGCAGATATTAGCAGTTTTTAGCACCTGGGGATTTTATAGGGCGCTGAATGCGATTTTGAGGTTAGAATGCAGATTTAATATGAGCTAGTTAGCCCTATAACCAATAATGCAACAGAAATCTTAAATATATTAACATTGTTTAGCATAAGGGACATACCTGGGGTTTTTCGAGGACGCCGAATTCGATTTTGAGGTTATAGTGTAGGTTTAGTAAGAATAAATTGGCCAAACAACGGATAATGCAACATAAATCGTTGCAGATATTAACAGCTTTTAGCACAAGGAACATACCTGTTGATTTTGTAGGGCGCTGAAAGCTATTTGGAGGTTAGAAAGAAGGTTTAATACTAATTTAAGGGATGTACTGAGAGGTTTTGAAGGGTGCTTAATGCTATTTTGAGGTTAGAGTGTAGGTTTAATACGAGAAAGTTGTCCATAGAATCGATAATACAATAGAAATCTTAAAGATATTAACATTGTTTAGCAGAATGGACATACCTAGGGGTTTTTGAGGGCCCTGCATGCGATTTTGAGGTTTAACAGGGGCAAGTTGGCGATGTAGCCGATAATACAACAAAAATCTTGTATATTTTAACAGTTTTTAGCACAAGGGACATACCTGGGAATTTGTTAAACCCTGCATGCGATTTTAAGTTTAGAATGGTTTAAAAGGAACAAATTGTCCATATAACCGATAATACAATAGAATCTTGCAGACATTAGCAAATTTCAGCTAAATTCATTACACCTCTCTGCTCTGGCTACTTATTAAAGATTAAAAATTACTTAGAACTCAGGATCTTTCAGGAAAACGTCGCGCGGTAATCACGAGACGCGATTTCTCGCGTAAGCTAATGAAATACAGTTGAACTATCGTAGAGGATTATAAATATTTGCACGACATTTTCGTGACCGTTCTGTCCTACAATGTCACGGTCACAACAATTAAATACGTTTGCGGCAATGCAGTTAGAGAAGAATGTCTTTAATACCAATTAATTTTTTATGTACTTGAAATTAATGGAAAATTCATTGTATTCAGTACATTACAAACCTCATATTCATTACTTCAAAGATATTTATTATTTTAAATATGTATTAAAAAAAAACAGTTATTTTCACAGAAACCGTTGATAAAATAGCAATTTTTAGCTATTAATTAGAAAGAGATATAGAATTTTAAAATAATTTCATATTGTAACAGTTGATTTAGTTTGAGGAAGTTAAGTGTCAATGCATTAGCAGCGGTTTTTATTTAGTTGGCCCCTCAATTCGATATTAGCCTTCTATATTTGAACTTTTTTACTTAGTGATCTTTTATAAAGATGTGATAATTATGATTTATTATATAATAATAAATTACATCGAGCTCTAATCTGTATTTTCAATACTTAACCTTTTTATGATTTTAAATGAAAAATTTGCTGTCTATAAGCGCGCGGAATAATGAATTAAATCTTTTGTGACGCGTATTTCGCGTCAAACTATTTATTTAAAAACGGGGCAGTCAATCACGACCGAACCAGAGTCACCAGATCTGGGCCATTAGAGCTTTATTTAACATTGTTATTAACGGGGGGAATTATTATATTGTTTATTGGAGGGAATGAGGAGAAGGAAATCGTGACCGAGGAAAAACACGGACTCTCACATACATAGCTAGCTGTCACAGCTGAGCGGTACAGCAGACGTGGCTTGGCCGGTCGCGAGCATTGGAGAAGCCCCCCCCCCCCCCCCCACACACACACACACCAATGCACACAGTACGACGACGACGACGAGGAGACCGCGACACGAAATACGCGGCTCCCGCAGAGGCACGCAGACGCCCAGTCTGGAGCTGCTTGGCGCGTACAGGCTCGCGCCGTACCCGGCGATCACGGCACTTACCGCCGTCGCATCATGAATAGCTACTCTCTCTCTATATATATAGATATATATATATATATATCTTCTTTCTCACTCTGTCTCTTTCTCTCTCTCTCTCTCTCTCTCTCTCTCTCTCTCTCTCTCTCTCTCTCTCTCTCTCTCTCTCTCTCTCTCTCTCTCTCTCTCTCTCTCTCTCTCTCTCTGTAAGTACAGCATAACGCATCCGATATCGCTCCGCTTCAAAAGTCTGCCTACTGCCGCATATTGCTTCCGGGCATATTAATTTCAGTTGACTTGTACGCGCCAGATTCCAAGCTTCTGCCTCACATAAAATCCACCTCAGACGTGCAAGGCTTGCATTTTTATCTGCAATTAATTGTCAACCGCTGCAACCCTTTGAGGTTATTTGTCTCCACGTATTGCTTGGTGCGCATGCGTCGGTGACCTTCGCCTTCTTGGAATTGGGCCTTGAGACGTGGAATTGCGGCTTGATTCGTGACTTGGCATCACCGGAGCTGACACCAACACACTCGAAGCACACACATATCTGCGGACGGCGAACCACCGACTTGTCTGCTTCACAGCTGTCATCGAACCGAGTGAGTGCGAGATAGACTGCGTATCGATATTAAAGGTTTATGAATCGTAATGCCTAAACTTACTCGCTAAACACCTACGGTACATAATTACTCACATAACTAGAATGTATTACCATATTGTAGCTACACAAATTATTTGCGTGTCTATCATAAATTAATAAGCTTCGTAAAATTTTGTGAAAAGCGATAATAGCAGCGAAGTACCGCGCGCAAGTACAGAAGGTTGTTAATAACAAACTCTTACTTACCCGTTAGCATTAAAAATATCTTAGAAAAATTTAAGAAAATTCACATATTACAATAAGCTAGACCTAGTTATTTTCGTAAATTTTTGTTACTAAAGTATGGTAACTTTAGCTATATTACACATGCATAAGTGCAAAAAGTGCAAAAGAAAAATTGTTGCCATAGTACATTCCATCCGGGTTGTATTTTCGGTTTTATTGTAAATAAGCCAACTGATCATTGCTGTGTTCGCTCTTTCCGAGATACACTTCGTCGACATAGTCAACCTTCAGATCTGTGCAATCTTTCTCCCTCTCTGCGGAGTGGTTTAAATAATAGCTCTACTGCGCGATCATTAGTTTATGATTCTAGTAGGGGTATTAACGTTGGTAATCTGAACTTATCAAACGTTAGTGACCATATAGCTAGTGTGAGTGAAAACACAGCTCCGGAACTTATAGAAGTAAGCACTTTAACTGAATCATTTTCTAGCGTCAACGATAAAATGTCGGATGGTTTACCGCAAGGGTGGGAGAATTTTACTACGGCACAACAATTTTCTGCGCTTCTTAACGCCATGAATAGTAATAATGCCAATACGAACGAACGGATTAATGAATTAACTGAAAAAATAAATACTTTCACTACATCGTTGAGTGAACAAAATGTGCGCTTAAAATCTCTTGAAGTAGAAAATGCTACTCTCCGTAATGAAATAGACGATTTAAAAGACTTGCGTGCCCGAGCTAACCCAAGCACGGAAATGAAAATTACGGGTATCCCTACTACGTCAAAGATACCATTACATGAGCTCATTAACAAAATTTTACATTATATAGAGTTAGGTTCATTGACAACTGATATTCTAGAAATACGTGAGTTTAAACAAGAAAACCAAAACTCTTCTAATGAAATGGAAATACAAAATGTTCACTCAAGCGGCGATGATAATAATGCGAGAAATAAGGGGGGAAAAAAAGGATAAGATACCGACTTTTTCTTATATTGTTAAATTTAAGTCGTCTAGTATACGCGACCACGTATTAAAAGTTAAGCTACAATTCGACGAATTGTTATTTTCCGATCTTTACCAGGGCGCTGATAATCTAATTATAAATTTATATGAAATGTTGCCTTCAGTTCTTCAGAATCTTTTGTATCCAACTAAAGAGAAAGCTAAACAGTGCAAATATAACTACGTTTGGACGCGTGAAGGCAATATTTATGTTCGCAAAAATGATAATTCTGATAGAATTTGCATAGTAACCGAAAATGATCTTGATAAATTATTGTGACTGCCCACACATTCTACCTCACTAGCGTAATCCTTTTGTAGACATTCATTTTTACGAGTCGCTCAAATTAATGAAAATTCAATAAAAGATCTCCTAAATGAAATCGAAATATTTCTTATTAATAAAAATATCGATATACTACCCATATCCGAGTCCTGGCTTACGCCTAATAAAGAAGATTCTCTCTTTACCATATTGAATTTTAATCTAGTTCGCAACGATCGAGGCCTCTTAGCGACTAGTGGCAAACGTACTTATATTCAAGCTGGCGAAGTCGCATGCTATATTTGGAATGGAATTTCATACAAGATACTTAGTGCTCCACAGATAAATAATTTGAATGACACCGAATACCTACTTGTTGATATTAGTTTAAAAAATAATAAGCATGTTCTTTTGGCCTCAATTTATCGTCGACCCAAGGGTAATGTTCTAACGAGCTTTTTTGAGTCATTTCAAAAATATGTACATCTCTACTCGAATGTTATTCTAGCCGGGGACTTGATTTCGGATTTGTTAACTAACAATTTCTATGGGCTGCATTTGCATAATCTTATTTCTGAAAACTGTTTATTTCTTGTACCATCTGGTGCGACACATCATAAAGATAGTTCGGATACGTGGCTCGATATTATTGGGTTATTATACTTACTGACTCTTCAAGCAAGGTTCATTCGTTTGAAAAATCTGAAGCACCATTTATTAATAGCCACGATTTCATAATAATCGATTATGAATTGGATAATCCTATTAATAAGAACATTACAGTGACGTCGAGAGATTTTAGAAAATTCTCTTCAAATCTATTTTCCAACGATATATGTGCTTGTTTGGAGGATATGTGTGAGAGATTCGGTAATAATAATGATGTAAACAAGTAAGGCCGTTGAAACACTAAATGTACATGCACCAATTACAACCCGTCATATTCATAAAAATGCTGCTCCGTGGTTAACTAAAGAAGTCAAAGATAAATGTAAATACTGAAATAGACTATATAAAGTGGCTAAACGCACGAAAAACTCATCCCTTCTCTTAAAGTATAAAACATTACGCAAACAGCTTAAAAACGAGATAACTTTAGCTGGAAATACCTATATTACTCGATCATTAGCATCCATTTCGGATAAATCTAAATGTTGGAATCTACTAAGTAAATTTTGCCTAGTGAAGAGTCAGTTATCATCACCTTTGCATATTTTTACTGCCGATGAACTTATTAGCTATTATTCCTCAGTCACATGTTGTCACCCACCTTGTTCAATTACAAAACTTCAGGAAATACTCGCGATACCGTTATGTGACAACGAGCTTAGTTTTTCTTTTATACTAGTCGACAGAATACAAGTCCACCAAACAATGTTGTCGTGCCTTCCTAAAGCTAAAGGACGTAGCTGTCATGGACTTTCTCTTTCTTACTTCAAAGAAATGCTACTATTATTAGTCCCTTTTTTTACTGATCTATTTAATATGTCCATATCATCTTGTACATATCCTACAGAGTGGAAAAAGTCACTCATTGTTCCTCTTAGTACAGTTCCTTCGCCTGGCTCCCCAGCAAATACAAGACCAGTTGCTAATTTATCGCATTTTGCTAAAGTATTTGACTCTCTCATGACGCAACAGCTTACTGAGTATCTTGAAGTAAATTCACTTCTTTCTCCATACCAGTCAGGGTTTAGAAGAAATTTTAGTACGCAAACGACACTATTGAAACTTACCGAAGATATCCGTCGTGGGATCGAGAAGGGATTGGTTACAGTCCTGCTACTTTTCGATCTAAAAAGAGCCTTTGACTCCATAAATCACGAGTTACTTTTGAAGAAGCTTAAAGAACTTAACTTCTCTGATGAAGCTATTAGCTGGTTTCACTCGTATTTAACACGTCGATCCTAAGCTGTGATTAATCTTGATGGTAGTTTATCTGATTTTATAGAAAAATCTTCAGGCGTACCACAGGGTTCAACTCCGGGCCCAATTATTTTTCTAATATTTATCAACATGCTAATACTAGTCTTAGTTCGTTGTAAAGATAATTGCTTACGTTTTGCGGACGATTTCCAATTTTACATACAATGTGAGCCAGCTGAATTGCCAGCTGCGATCTCTAAATTAAATGAGTTAATTGGGTTAAATCGAACGGACTAATTCTTAATGTAGATAAAACAAAAGCTTTGCTTTTTTCATCCGTGCAATATCACATGCGTATTAATAAGAACAATCTTCCACCCATAGTAGTCGATGGTTCAAGCATACCACTCGTAAGCACAGTGAAAAAATTGGGTGTTATTCTTTGTGAAGACCTGTCGTGGAATGCCCATATATCCAAAATTTGCTCTAGGGTTCACAATGTTCTGTATCGACTAAGATTTAGAGGTAGATGCTTATCAAGTCAGATTAAAACACAATTAGTCAATGCACTAATATTTCCTTACTTTGACTATGCTTGTCTAGTATTTAGTGATCTTTCGCAATATCTTGCTGTTAAACTCCAGCGACTGTGCAACATTGTCATACGATTTATATTTAGTCTAAGACACAATGCGACATTGAAACCGTATTATAAGCAGCTAAATTGGCTATCCCTCGCTGAGCGTCGAAAATATTTTTTAGGAGTCACTACTTATAAAATATTAACGGTGTCGAGACCGGAATATCTTCTTAAGTTTTTTCCGGAAATCAAAGATGACACACGTCGTTCTGAAAGACTGAAATCTTCAAATTTTGTAATCCCCCTAGAGCCCCTAGCTACAACGAGAACTTATAGATGCACATTTTCAATTCAAGCTATGGAACTATGGGATACTTTGGCTATCGCTATAAGACTTAAAAAGACTGTTGAATCGTTTAAAATGGCATTATACGAATGTCTTATAGGATTAGAACACCCATAGGTGTGAATAGAATTTAATCTAATTAATTATAATTGTTATATAATCTCTCTCTCTCTCTCTCTCTCTCTCTATCTCTCTCTCTCTCTCTCTCTTTCTCTATATCCCTCGCAGTCGAGGGCGATAAAGAAGCACACACACGGTCCATGACGCTCTCCCGATGCACGCGGACTCAGGAGGAGAGAGGATCATCCGCAACCCCAGCGGCTTCTCCGAGGCACAGCACGCAGCCACGCGAGAGAGAGAGAGAGAGAGAGAAACGCAGACTCAACAGTATGACAGACATGCGAGCAGTCGCCTCGCCGCGAGCTGCCTGAAGCTGCCGGTCTACCATAGCGTAAACCAGCGTGCGCAAGCCGCCGCTGCCAACAGTAATGGACCGGCGGCGACAAAAGCTAAGCGGCCGTTATAGATATACGCGCCGGGCTACAGAATGATCGCAATTATAATTTCATATTTCGCTATATTTAATTGGTTCGCACGGGGCGAACCAGTCTACTCATCCCGCAGTAAACCTAGCCTTGATTTCCTAATTTAAAGGAAATCAAAGCCAATCAAAACGGAAATAAGAAGAGGAGCAACAAGTGTGTGCGGGCTGAACATAGGAGGGGGAAAACCGAATTTTGGAGAAGATTTCTGGCCTCCCGGGAATTCGGGACTGACTGCCCAAGCGTCTATCAGAGAACACGTCTTTTTGTAGAGTTAAAGTTATTGTTGTTGTCAGATTTGTTGAGTTTGTAAATTGGAGGGTATTAGTCATAGTTAGAAGTTGATAGCGTATTTATTAAAGATTTGCGACCGGAAAAACGCGAGAGACCGTGCACGGAACGAGCGACTCATCGTGCACAACGTGGACATTTTGGAACTGCAGTGATTGGATTGTTGAAATTGTCGAACGACTTTCGGCATATGGACAGACAGATTATTATTAATTCTATCATAGGGATGTAAATTGAGAAATGGTGGTATGACACTTAATGAGTAAATTCAGTGCACGACAATTTGATAGAATTTGGTATAATTCTGATATTACATCGGGACGTGTATTGGGCAACATAGTAGTCACATATAATGCAGGCAAACAAACCGGTTGTAAGTGAGAAATTCTGGTTGTAAGTGGGAAATTTTTAGCGGTTACATAGTGGTCAATTATTACGGAATTGTCTCGGGAACGCGTGGTGGTTCGGCTGTTCAAAGCGACGCGCGCGTGCTTTTGTAACCATCTTTAGATATACAACCATAGAATTAAGATTATTATGTATATATAGATAGCAATCGTCGAGATTTAAAATAAAGTCTAGGTACTTAAATTGATTAAATTATAGTGTTATTATTTAGTAGTTAAATAATTCATCCTGACTCACTGTATCACGGAATCTCCTTGGGGACAGAGTTCATGCTAGGGTAGCCGCGCTTTACGTGGCGTCATTTTGTTATAAATAAATTCGATAAAGTGTAGAGCCAACCCTTGGAGTGAATATTTAAATGATTACTTAAAGCTAAAGAGACCAGGGTGACAAAATCCTATGTCACACTTTATAGAATCAATTATGATACATACACCTATAAAGGAAGAGAGCTACTTTTCCGATGAATGTACCGATTACTAATGACCATAAAAAGGTGCATAGTCTACGGTGTACCCTGTTTATGTCATGAACTAAGCAAATTTTGACGGTCGTATAAGTAATAATAACAAATAAAAATCGAATGTACTATCAAATCTTATTTTTAAAATTAGTTCGCCGCGCAAGACGGCAAATTTTTAATTTAAAATCATAAAGAGGTTAAGTATTGAAAATGCAGATTAGAGCTTGTAGTCATTCAATAATTATTGTATAATAAATCATAATTATAATATATCCCAAGTAAAATAGTTCAAATAAAGAAGGTTATTATTGTTTAAATTTAAGTTTCCCCTGAAATATGTGCGTTTAAATAGAATTGAGGGCAAACTAAATAGAAAGTAATAAATAAATAATCGGTTGGCAAATAAAACTCAAGTATCCTACTGTCCCGTAGTTTTTCTATATATAGTACTCGATTTACTCTTCAAAATGCGATATCGAATGTGTCAATTCATTAAAATACACTTCCATGAAAATTTGTCGAAAATAGCAGATTTTTTAGTGAAGAATGAGCAAATACAATTTTATTTAGGAAGAAAATTTTTGCTGGCTTGCCTAATGCGATGAAAGTTGTTAATAAACTTATATTAAACGTAAATAAAATTGGTAGCTGGATAAATTAACATACATTTATTTTTAGTTCACCTAACGTAATAAAAGTGCTCAAAATTAAATGTTAAAAGCTGTTTGCGATGGTAGAGACCTCTTAATGTTAACTTTAGGCAACCGGCAAATATCTCATTTTTAAACCAATTACAATATTTTGAAGGGGTGCACAAGAAGGAAATTTGAGATTTTGGAAATTTTGGACCACGCTAATACACAGCAATACACACACCAGCTGTATATCTAATATATATATATACAGCAGAGAAAAGAAAACGGAAGGTCGAAGAGCAAAACGAAATGAAAAAGACTGAGCAAATATTGAACGTTTTATATCGTTATTAGATGAATCATTTTTTAACAGAAAATTTTTTACGTGATAGACTAAAATATTATCTTTTAAACAAGTACCAATAGACTGCACATTTGTTAATCAGTGTTTAGATATTGATATTTGAAAATTTTGAAGAGGTTAAAAAAGCACAATGAGACGTGACGGTGCCCCCTTCGGTTTCGTATCGTATTGTGGTTACTTATACTTACCATCCGGGTACGCCTCTTGATAGTTTTCAATTTTAACAATTTTTATTACTTGAATGCAAATTGAATATAAATTTTCATACTGTATAAAAAGTTGTTAAAAAGATTATTCAACTAATCCAAAAATTTTTCCATAGTGTACATGACATCTAATTTACGAAATATAATATTACTAGCTAAATATAATGAGAAATTACGATAAATTTGCTTTCTTAAAATGGGGCAAAATTTTGCACTATTTACGATCCTTGCAGAATTTACATATATTTACAGAAGGACAAATATCAATAATAAAATTTAATAATATTTTTATTTTTATAAATAACTTTTACAACTATCAATAATACAGTTTTCAGTACTACTCGGGAAAAAATGTTCCATATATGACGGCCAATCTATGGCCATATATCAATTTTGCGTCATATGGACATATATGACTTACATGAAATTCCGATTTAAGTTTTTTTAATAAGGCTTGAAAAACTGGACTCCAGATACCTCTAAGTCCAATTTTGAATGTATCATGTGAATAATAACACTCAAACTGCGGAGTAAACTTCGATATTTTTATTTTAAAAATATTTTTTTACAAATATTACTTTAAAAAAATGTATTTCATTCATCCATATATAATATGGGCGATTTCAAAAGAACGGTAGTTTTAGTGTAGCTAGTACACTGAGTAGAAAATTTAAAATGTTTTTTCTTAGTTCAACCATTTCATCAATTTATCTTTTTTCATTATTATTCTCGGTTCAGTTACTGTGTAATCTTATAAAGAAAACAAAGTAATTTGTTTTTTATACAACTTCAGCCGATGCTAGAGTGTCCGCCATTTCATGCCTCCATGGCCAGAGCAACTACAACGTCAACCTTTATCTGTATATCTGTACGCATTCCTTTTTAACAAAAAAATTTGTTTTACTTCCATTAATATAGCTTAATAATAGGCAACAAGTTTTAAGGAGTTTATATAAATATATATTTGTAAAAAATGCATTCAAAATTAACTTTTTTAGCTATATACACGAGATCACCCCCTTAAAATTGCTTGATAATCAACTTTAATGGTATTTATAACTCAGTTAAAATTGAAAAGATAGAACTTAAATTACAAGATAATACATGTTAGTACATTGTACTAGTGCATTATCAACATATTATATATTATGAATAACATGACTAAATAGTTTGAATAATTATTTAACTAAATTTAATATATATGATTGGTAAAGGTTAATGAAAAGTATTATTAAGTACATAAATAAATTTGTTTGTTTTTGTAGAATAGTTATTATATACACAACAAGTTTATAACAAGTAATATTATAATAAAAGGGAGTATGTGGAATGCAGATATATTTGTTTTGCGCATATTTATATTAGACACAATTGTATGATAATAATAAATTACTTTAGTATATATTATAACAATATTCAAATTAAAAATATTCATTTATATTGTTCTATAATTAGTATTTGAAAATTTTTCAATGATTCTTAAACATCTACTTAGTAATCTCGAAGGACGAGATTTGAAGTATAATTCTAAATCAAAGGAGCTTACCTGTAAATAAAGTACTATTGTAAATATATATTGATCATTCAGTTTTCCCAGGTAATTATCTCAATTATGTTTTTAAAATAATAAAGAGTGAAACCAGCGAAAGATGGCAGACAGAACGGATAGTATTTGTTTTTGGTTTTAAAAATTGGCGATTTGTCGGTTCTGAGAAGGAGAACTACATAGAAATCGTCTCGAATGAGGTTCTCGTATAATTACAATCAACTTTCACTTACAGGTAAATTTGTTTGATTTACAGTTATTTAATTTAAACTCCAAACTCAGTCAGATTCTGTAAACTTCGCGCCTTTTTTAACAGCTAATCGTATTCTATTTTCAAATGATTCATTTCTTCCGATCACCATCTATTTAAAAGTGAATTTGAATTTTATCATTATTAGTAGAAAATGTTGATGCCTTTAAGAATGTATTACAATATATTAAAATATATGTACTTTTGTATAGAAAAGTCTCGAATGAAGGAGAATAGAATACACTTTAAAAGTGACAGAAAGCGTAATATAGTTTACAGTAGATTACAATAAATTAATTTTAACACAAGTATATACGTGTAATTCTCTGGGAAATCAAACACAAAAAAAAGAATTTTTCTAGAACTTAGGTAAAAATGTTTTAATTGGTGTGTAGAATATTCATGAATTTTTTCAGATATTTTTTAAACCCTTAGAACTTAAGTTGTTCAAGGCTGAATATTATCGTGTAGTCATTTTTAACATTTTTTTAGAAAATTTCACCCTATATATTCAACAACATTAAATCTCTTTTAAAAAATTTAAAAAACAGGATTTTTTAGTAAATTTCCTGAATTTTTCAATCAAAATGATTTAAAAACTATTTAAGGCACTTTTCGATTAATTAAACCAATTCAAAACCTTATAATCCTGGAAAAAGTGGTTTTGAGCTGCAAACCATCACTGCAACAATCATGAAGATTGCTTTTTTCAGAGCAAGTGTGACTGCCATAGTCGCAAAATCAGCAAAGAGATTAATATGCATATTTTGGCAATATAGTCATATTTATTTAACTTTGAACATGTTAAACATACGGGCTTAAAAAATATGAAAATATTTACAAGTATTCTACACAAAAAAAATCTTTCCCGAAATAGAATTATTTGTTTGTTTTCGATTTCCCGGAGATATTTCTATATATATACATATGGCAATATGATCATATTTAGCTTCGAACAGCTTTAAACGTATATAGAGGTCCCAAAAGTATCCGACCTACGTTCATATCTTTGCGCGGAGAGACTCAGGCGACCTCTGGAGGGTACGAACGTCACCAGCAACTCCTAACCTTCTCGTCAGTAGCCTGAGATACCGATGAAACGCCTTAGTTCCCGCGCAGCGTGTATTTGTTTACAACGACTTTTTTGCGTTCGTCGCAATTTGCTTATTGCTAAAAATGGCAGAACGAACCGAACAGCGAATTTGCATAAAATTTTGCTTTAATCTCGGTAAAAGTTGTGCGGAAACTATTGAAATGATGCAAAAGGCCTTTAAAGATGAGTGTATGGGCAAAACACACATAAAAGAGTGGTATAGGCGGTTCAAAAGTGGCCGCACATCTGTTGACAGTGATCCTCGTTCTGGTCGACCTTCGACGGGAACATCGTCGGATAATGTCGAGCGTGTGCGTGTCGCAGTTGTACAAGATCGTCGTTTGACTGTGAAAGAACTGGAAGATGAACTTGGAATACCAAAAAGTACTGTTTGGCGAATTTTAACCGAGAATTTGGGAATGACTCGCGTGTGTGCAAAATTCATCCCGAAACTGCTCTCAGACCAGCAAAAAAACCTTCGATTAGAAGTCGTTCAGGACAATTTGGAAATGATTAATAGTGATGAAAACTTTCTTAAAAAGGTTATTACTGGTGATGAGTCATGGGTTTATGGTTATGATCCTGAAACAAAACAACAATCTTCGCAGTGGAAGCTTCCATCTGAGCCTCGGCCGAAAAAAGCTCGTCAAAGTCGCAGCAACATCAAGTCAATGTTGATTGTTTTTTTCGATTATGAGGGCGTTGTGCACCACGAATATGCCCCTACTGGCCAGACAATCAATAAAGAGTACTACGTTGAAGTTTTGAAAAGATTACGTAATGCAATCAGGAGAAAACGACCGCAACTTTGGGAAACCGGTGACTAGCTTCTTCATCACGACAATGCTCTAGCGCACGCATCCAACCTTGTGCAGCAGTATTTATTGAAACATAGTGTTTTGGCTGTTTACTCGATTGAAAATGCCGCTTAAAGGACATCGATTCGACAATAAACAGACTTGAAACTAATGCGACGAATGCACTAAAGGCGATTCCGAAGTCTGACTTTCAAGAGTGCTTTAATAAGTGGAAACATCGATATGAGCGTCTTGTTCAATCAAATGGGGTCTACTTTGAAGGATGCCACCCCCCGGATGACGAAGAATAAATCAAGCGCCGAGAAATCGAGGTAGGTCGGATACTTTTGGGACAGACCTCGTATTTCAAAAAATCTGAAAAAATTTATAAGCATTCTACATACCAAAATAAACATTTTTACTGAAATAATTTTTTTCTATTTTGATTTCTCAGAGAATTAACCATATATATATATATATATATATATATATATATATATATATATATATATATATATATAAATATATGGCTGTATATTTATAAATTACCCATATTTATAAATATACATTCTTAATTTCTCAGAGAATTATATAAATAATTCTCTGAGAAATTAAGAATGTATATTTATAAATATGGGTAATTCTCTGAGAAATCGAAATAAAAAGAAGAAAATTTATATCGGTAAAATGTTCCTTTTGGTATGTAAAATGCTTGTAAATTTTTTCAGATTTTTTTATACCCATATGTTTCAAGCTGTTCGAAGATAAATAATGCCAACATATTCATTTTAATAGTCTTTTAATCAATATTACACATTATTTTGATTTTTTTATATGAATATTGCTCTTAGTTCATTGGCAAATTTCTAAAAAATATAAAAAATGACAACATGTTCATGTTCAGTCTTGAACAACTTAAATCCTAAGGGTTTAAACAAATCTGAAAAAAATCATGAATATTCTACATACCAATTAAAATATTTTTACCGAAGTTCCAGAGAAAAATTTTTTTTTTGGTTTTGATTTCCCAGAGAATGACACACACACACACACACACATATATATATATATATATATATATATATATATATATATATATATATATATATATATATATATATATATATATATATATATATATATATATATATATATATATATGTGTGTGTGTGTGTGTGTGTGTGAATGCTATGCATAATAAATATGTTACAACAATCTGTCTAATAAATATTGAAATTTATAATCACGCAGACATGTATATCGTAAGTTTAGTATTTACAGTAATAGTGTTTGTATATAAATATAAATATTAATAATATGTATATATATATATATATATATATATATATATATATATATATATATATATATATATATATGTGTGTGTATGTATATATTTATAATTCTTTATTTACATATAATGTAACATATACAATATAGCTTTTTATCTCCTTAACAAAAATTCAACATCATTATTGATTACACGGTAGTGTACAGTGAATTTGGATTTGATTGTTTCGTGTGTTAGAATGATTTCCTTCGCGCTTCAGCCTTTGTTTTAGGTGCACTTTAGCATGTCTTTTTTTCTCATCACTCCTAGCAAATTTTCGTCCACATTGATCACAGCAAAATGGTTTTTCTCCCGTGTGAGTGCGAACATGAGTCGTTAAATGATCACTTCTTGAAAATGAGCGCATACATATGCGACATTGGAATGGTTTTTGACCTGTGTGTATACGAATATGTCTAGTTAGTTCATCGCTTCTTGAGAATCTGCGATCGCATCCATCTACGGGACACGCATACGGACGTTCGTGAACAGGGGTTTTGCTTGGTCGGTTTGGATATTTTCTCGGCTTGACAGGTACTAACCTTAAGGGTATTGCGCTTTGTTGATAAACTTGAGATAAAATTTCATGTCCTTTTGAGGTACTTGGATTATATTCAGCAAGTTGCACACCAGAACTATTTGTTGTTGTTTGTTGTTGCAAACACTGCTGTGAAATTGTTTGTGAGTAAGTAGTGTTATTACTATTTGGCTCTTCTTTCAAAGCTGTTCCTTGTTGATGATGATGAGTAGTTTGGTGAGATAAAACATTAGTGTCATACGTTTCATCATGTGATGTTAGCCAGTTAGTTGTAGCTGAATTTGGTGTATCGTGATAATTTACAGGTACAGAAGGTTTTGATTCTACTTGCAAAAGCTCAATACTATCAGCTCCGTAAGAACCAGCATGTAAAGATGAATGAAGAAATGATTGATTACTAAGACTTAAAGTTGGAGATGGCAACGATCCCCAAACATCTTGACTTGATTGAGATTGGATATGTTGAGATTGGTGTGAATGTGTCTGCTGATTATGGAGATTGCTTAATGATGATGCTTGCGTACACGCAGTGGCAAAAACTGCACTATACCTTAATGTTGGCATATTGCAAACATTAACACTTGTGGTTGATGTCGATGAAATTGAAGTGGAAGAATGTGGCGATGAATATAAAATAACTCCACCTTGCAAGACATTACATCTTTCATCATTCTCTTGTGTAAAATGAAAGTTAGTTGAGGTAGATGTAGATGTTGCCCCCAGTGTTGATTCCTCTTGATCATTCTGATGTTGCTGATGATGAATATGGCGAATGTTATGATGTTCCCTTGTAGACGAGTTTGAAGATGTTTCATTTTCAACTGTTGCTTCCTCCAAAGAAAGATCTTCTCCGGTTAAGGTACCTAAAAACCCAATCAATATAATTATTCGAACTAAATTTAGACAATAATTTTTAAATTATCTTTTTTCAAGAAATATCATTAAACTTTAACTAAATAGAATATAACAACAATTTAAATTTTAGTCAATATATAAAGCTAGTCTAGTAAAAATTCTGTGAACCCTAGCTGGCTTGTCCCTAATTATCAAACAATTTTGTTTGATCATCAGAAACTTAAAAGTAAAAAATGTGGCACTTAAAAATAAAGTTCTGTATTTGTAGTATTTAATAAGCTCTAACATTAAAAGTTTTAACACTCACAGCTTACGTGTGAAAAATATTTATCCTGATGAATTATTCATAGAAGAAATTTTAATGCAATTACTGTTTTGAATTTTGATAAACAGAAATTCTCCAAGTGTGTCTGAAGCTTTTGGAAACTTTTATGTAACTATTTTTAAAGTATAAAAATCGAAGATAATAAATATCGGGGAATAGTGAATACACAAAAAGAGTAAAAGAATAAGCTCGATATACGTGTGACATAAGTATTGCGAAATAGTTTGCTCGGGACTCGTGTCTTTCATCGTGGGAGAAAAGACACGAGATCGCAGGGTTTCTGTGCATGTGATGGTCTTGGTTTTTTGCGGATGAGTTATTCCAAACAAATTTAAAAAATCTATGCTCATTCGAAACTCTATTACTTACCGCCGATTTTTTTATATAAAAGTACCTATAAAAAAAAGCTCTCAAAACAATTTTCAGCACCTAAGATTCCCTGTATGACCTAGTAGAGTGTTCTGAATTTTCAGACATGGCCAAAAAACGGCTATTTTGAAAAAATTCTACGGAGCCCATTTAGATCAATTTGAACGTACCAAAAAAGGATTTCTTCAACTTTTTACAAACTTTAAGAAAATAGTACATTATATAACAAGGGAGAAATCGACTTTTTTCTCGAGTAACATATAGTACTTTATGCCCATTTCAATTGTGGCTACTTTTTGACTTGGAAAGCGAGACTAATGAACTATTAAAAGACAATCGAAAATCAGGGTTATTGGTAGAACTTGATGAAATAAAGGAATTTTGACTATTTTCTAGTGAAGGCACTTTTTCCCGCAAATGTAGGAAAAAAGTAGTTTGCGGGAAAAAAGTTACTTTTTATCCCGCTAATCATTTTTGCGGGCAAAAAGTGTAATTTTGGTATCGCTTTTCAGGGAAAAAAGTGGCCCTTTTCGTTCAGATGGGCATAAATATTACACCACCTTGGCAGCTAAATGGGTCAACTTTACAGACATGAATGTAAGCCTGAAATTTTGCATTTTTACGTTATGTTTCATCGTTTGTCTTTTTATAAAATCGATACGGATTTAGGTCTACTACGTCTGAAATTTTTTGTCTTTAAAATACCTTAAATTCCTGTTTTAGTGCGTATAAATCGGTTCTTTATAGCTAAAAATACAGCCTGTGGAATATAGGTACTTTTTTGAAAATCGTTATGTTGGTACCCCTGTAACCTTTTTGTCTGAGCACCTTTAGAGCTCTACCTTTTAGGAAACGTAGCTCAAACATCCTAGAAAACAATGTACTTAGTTTGGTTATGTGTATTGAACTTATAGCCCTACAGTTAATTTTTTTTCGAACTTTCTTTTTTCACTTTTAAAGTAAATGTCGTAATATTAAAGTCGAACGTAATTTACGTGAAGTATTGTATATTACGGAGAAGTATGTATATATCCAAAAGAGAACTAACATTAATACCTTTAATTTGAGTGTTCGGAGTATCTTTGAGAATATTTGGATGACAAGTAACACTCAATTTAAAATTACGAAACAATTTAGTTAATCAAATGGGAGACCGCAAGTTGCCGACGACTTGCACTCCTAAGTTGCTTACAACTTGTGCTCTTCCAGTTGGTCATCTAAATTTCTCTAACACACTACTAGGTCGCATATGGGACCTTAGGGGCCATAAATATTTTTCAGAGCTTCTTTTGATGGGTACATTCATACAAAAAATCATTCAGTCATTTGGGTGACCCCCTGCGCAATGTTTTTTAAAAAAGTATAAGAATGACCTATATATTATAACAGAGTTATTCGAGGATGAATTAATTATGTATAATTAATAATTAATACGAACGGCCTTAAGCCGCCTGTGCTTGCCCCAAAACTTACTCTATTATATGCAGTTATTACCTCATAACATTACATTTGCACTTTCTCTTGCATTCATTCTCTCTCTCTCTCTCTCTCTCGCTCTCTTTCTCTCTCTCTCTCTCTCTTTCTCTCTCTCTCTCTTTCTCTCTCTCCATCTCTCTCTTTCATTCTCGCTGCTGCCCGCGTGGGGTCATCAAACGTATCCCGTCGAAGCGTCGTCCTGGAGTTGGTGAGCTTCAGTTGTCCGCCAGGCCTCCTAATCGGCGGATGCACATGCCACATACACATACATTCCTCACACACACAGCGCCGCCCTCTCTCTCTCTCTCTCTCTCTCTCCCACACACACTTGCGCACTAGCGCACGGGCTTGCGCCGGCCCATAAACACGTTTGCGCGCTGCAAAGGCTACTACGAGTAGCAATCGGAAGAATACGCGGGCAAGCTCTCTCGCTCTTGCCGGAAATTCGGCTGTTCTAATTGTTCTCCCGAGAAGGTAGCGCTTATATCGAGCCGCATCAAATATTATGCGTGATTATTAAAATATATATTAGGTTATTTTACTTGGGGCAAAATATGGCAAACGCTAGAAGAAAATGGATTGGGAACAAATATTTTAAAAGTTTTAATGACGGTATGAGGATCAAATAAATAAAGTAAATAAGGATTATTAACTATCTTATCCGTGCAGATCTCTGTATATATCTGAATCTCAATAACATTAAATTTAAACAACTTTAGCAATATATCTATATTTCCCGGTGCTTTTCATCCAGCATTTGCTATCTTTCGCTCTAAGTGAAATAACCTAACATATATACATATATATGAGTGATTCTCTGGAAAATCGAGAGCAAAAAGAATCTTTTCCTGGAACTCCGGCAAAATGGTTTCTTTTCGTATGTAGAATGCTTGTCAATTTTTAAAAATTTTTTTAAATCCTTAGATTTAAAGTTGTTCCAGGATAATATGAGTATGTAGTAACTTTAAGCATTTTCGGACAAAATTAAATGTTGTATTGTAGCAAAACAAAGAGACCTAAAGACCAACAAAAAAATTCAAACGAAAATTTTCCGTTATATTTTGATACAATATTCAAATTTACCGTAAAAAGTAGTTAATATATCAAGAATAATTTATCCTCGCCTAAAAACATATAACCAATTTATTTGTAATTTTAAGGTGGCTAGGTCCCCTCAAGGCACTTTTTAATTAATTAGGCTCGTTCAAAACCTTAAAATTCTTGTGAGTGATTACCATATTCGCAAAATGAGCAAAGAGCAATATTCATATAAAAAATCAAAATAACATGGAAAATTAATTAAAAACTATTAAAATGCACATTTTGGCAATATGGTCACATATAGCTGCGAACAACCTTATACACATAATTCAGATAATCACCCAAGTATACATATATATATATATATATATATATATATATATATATATATATATATATATATATATATATATATATATATATATATATATATATATATATATATATATATATATATATATATATATATAGTCATTTCAACAAATTTCGCCAAAATCGTGCACAGGTGATGCACCAAATTTGTCGCGAATTATTTACATGTAAGTACGTATGAAAAGAAGTACTCAAAAATAATTTCAGCCCCTAAGCTCCCAGTACCTTGTGCGACCCAGTACTGCGTTCTGAATTTTCAGACGTGGCTAAAAAATGGCTATTTTCAAAAAATTCTACGAAGCTCCCATCTTTATTAATTTGAATGTACCAAAAAAGTATTTTTTCGTCTTTTTGGGAACGTTAAAAAAACATGCTGCCAACTGCTTTAGTAGGATGCTTTCTCAAGTAGAGATCCTGAAAATAAAGCTTATAATAAAGTTTTATTGCTTTAAGTAAAGTAATGCTAAATTAACTCATTATACACATGCGTTTAAGTATTGCCAATCTGATAATCTAGCGTGTCTGTACACGGAAATTTTATTACGTCTTATGAGGTTTATATTCAATGATAATTGCGGCTTTTACAAATTCTTTAATTTAATATATTGTTTCTTCCACTAAAATAACTTTAACGTAATTGCAAGATATGTTAATTAGAAAGAAATTACGTCGTCTTTTTGAAATCGAACATATATTTTATATATTTAACGTATAAAGCAACAACAAAGGTATTTTACTGATTTTTGGGAAGATTTTATAAATTATTATTCTTTTTACTTTCCAATAAAAAAGCACTAGAAAATCACGTCATCTTTTTGAAAATATGCACAAGGATTCCTGTGCGACTCAGTGCAGCGTACTAACTTTTCAGACATGACCAAAAACGCCTTTATATTAAAAAGAATTTTACAGAGCTCCTATCAATTTGAACGTACCAAAGAAAGGATTTCTTCGTATTTTTATGAACTTCAAGAAAAAATTATTAGACCCCGTTGGCAGCATAATGGATAAACTTTACGGAGATGAATGTATGTTTGTATGCATGTATGTATGTATGTATGCATGTATGTATGTATGTAAGTATGTATATATGTATGTATGTATGTATGTATGTAACAATGTATCTATGTATGTACGTATATCAGTACGTTTGTATGTATGTAACAATGTATCTATGTATGTACGTATATCAGTACGTTTGTATGTATGTTTGTATGTATGTATGTATGTATGTATAACAGTACGTTTGTATGTATGTTTCTATGTATGTATGTATGTATGTATGTATGTATGTATGTATGTATGTATGTATGTATGTATGTATGTATGTATGTATGTATCTATGTATGTATGTTTGTATGTACGTATATATGTATGTATGTGTGTATGTATGTATGTATGTATGTATGTATGTGTGTATCTATGTATGTATATGTATATATATATATATATATATATATATATATATATATATATATATATATATATATATATATATATATATATATATATATATATATATATATATATATGTATGTATTTATGTACGTATGTATGTATGTATGTAAGTATGTATGTATGTAACAATGTATCTATGTATGTTTGTATTTATGTATGTATGTACGCATGTATGTATGTAACTATGTTTCTATGTACATATGTATGTATGTTTTTTTTTTTTTTTTTTCTTATAGCGAGAGAGGTTTAAGGTAAATCCATTATGGACCATGATATGATATAGTGAAGTACCACCGTGTGTGAGACTCGCACTCACTAAACCTTCCAGTATACGCCAGGGTTTTTACGCCCCACCGCAACCGGATCCCCTCCGTTCACTTTTTGACCCTTAGTAAAGTGAACCGTGCCCTTTCTTCTGAGTTGACCTCCCCGCGGTACTACCGCCAAGCAATGCTTCGCGGGGGTCATTGGGCTCCTGCCCTCTTCTGTGAATGTGGTCGGCATCACTGGTTCTCCCATTACCGTCATTAGTAGTCTTCCGTGTTGTGTGCCTTCTACTTCTTACCGCATCGTCCGGTCGCCAGCTTCATTCAGCATCTCTCGTCTTTTTCTTCTTCCTTCTTCGTCTTTTCTGACCTTCTTAAGTATATCTGCTGCATAGTTGTTTACTGTGCACCATCCATCCTCCGAAGTCAGCATAGCCTCCACAATCGACTCAGGTGTTACTCTGGTCTGGAGATAGCTCTCAAGTTCTTCTCTTTCCTGTTGGTATCGTGAGCAGTCACAGAAGACATGTTCCGCATCCTCGTCAGCGTCCATACACACTGGGCAGTTTGGACGGTCTTCTAATTTGAATCGGTGCAGGTACACCCGGAAGCATCCGTGCCCGGTCAAAAACGGTGTGAGGTAGTAATTTACTTCCCCATGTCTTCTTTCGGTCCAGCCCTCTATCCTTGGTATGAGGCGATGTGTCCATCGCCCCTTGCCACTGGAGTCCCATCTTTTTTGCCACTCAGTCAGTGTCTGCTTCTTCGCGGAATCCCAGATGTTCTTCTGAGTGTTGTCATTTTGTTGTCGCTTTGTCTCGAAGAAATTCTTTCTCTCCATTGCTAGGAGGTCAATAGGCGGCATGCCTGCTATAATACAGGCAGCCTCATCTGATACCGTACGATAAGCAGACGCGACCCTAAGTTCACTTGGTCTGTATACAGTCGACAGCTTGTTTGCGTACGTTTTCACTAACATGGCATCTGCCCATATAGGAGCCCCGTACAACATAATCGATGTGATTACACTGACTAAGAGCAACCTTCTACCTTGCGTTGGCCCTCCTACATTTGGCATCAATCGAGATAAAGCAGCGCCAACTTTTGCTGCTTTATCACTCACTGTTTCAAGATGCTGCTTAAATGTAAGTCTTGCATCAATGGTAATGCCCAGGTACTTAATGGTTGGTTGAGAAACAATCTTGTGTCCATCCACCATTAGCGTTATTTTCTCCATTTTCTTCCTACTAGAAATAAGAAGAACTTCGGTTTTATGACTGGCCAATTCCAGTCCTGTCTCTGTCAGCCATTCGCGTATTATACGAATAGCCTCGTCAGCTATCTCTGTTATATCTTCTATGCTTTTCGCTACCACGACTAGTGCTATGTCGTCAGCGAATCCTATCACTGTCGCCCCTTTGGGTAACTGTAGCCTTAGTACCCCATCGTACAAGCTGTTCCAAGTCGGTGAACCAAGCACTGATCCCTGGGGTACTCCTCCTGTTACTTCATAGGTCTTGATGCCATTGTCAGTGTCATATAATAAGATTCTGTCCTTCAAGTAGTCGGACATCATCCTTCTTATATATAAAGGCACTTCTTGTTTACGAAATGCCTCGTGTATTTTGGTCCATTTGGCCGAGTTGAATGCATTTTTGACGTCCAGAGTGACGACAGCGCAATACTCCTTTGCTCCTCCTTTCCATCTCTTTCCCTCTATCGCTGCGCGCGCAGTGTCAATCACTATGTTCACTGCGTCTAGAGTTGATCGTTTCCTCCGAAAGCCGTATTGGTGTTCCGCAAGTCCCCCTTTTTCTTCTATTGCTGATCCATTCTGACGCAAATTATGCGTTCCAGAATCTTGCCTGAGGTGTCCAGCATGCAGAGCGGTCTGTATGATGAAGCGTCCTCAGGTGGCTTCTTTCCCTTTGGTAGTAGCACAAGTCGTTGTCTCTTCCAGTCGGCGGGAAATATTCCCTCTTTTAGACATGTGTTGTACAAGTCTATGAAGATCTCTGGTTGGGCGAATATAGCATGTTTCAATGCTATATTGGGAATGCCATCCAGGCCTGGAGCCTTGTTGTTTCCAACCCTCTTGCAAGCGCTTAGCAGTTCCTCCATTGTGACTGGAGGAATAGCTTCTTCGTTTGCCTCTGATTCTATAACACACGGTTCGTCCCGTTGTGTGGGGAACAGTTTAGTCACTACTCGATCTAATAATTGTGGGCACTTGGGAGGGGGTGCGTAGCTTCCTTTGATCTTCTTCATTACTATTTTATAAGGTCTACCCCAGGGGTCTTTATTAACCTCGTCCTGTAATTCCTTCAGGCACCGTCGCTTATTGGTACGGATTGTCTTCTTAAGCTTTCGCTTAGCGTCCTTCATTTCCTGGTGGTAGGCATCTACTACTTCCTGGCCTCTTCCAGTTTTATAGTATTTCTTTCTTGCCCGCTGCTCCTGTCTCCTAGTCCGATGGCACTCGCTACGAGCGCTATCCGCCTCACTATTCCACCAGTATACTGGTGGTCGTCTTTGGTTGGGCACTCTTCTTGGCATAGCTGCGTCGCAGGCTCGGGTGATATTTTTCATCACCTGTTTAGCCTTGCTGTCCGCTGTCCCAAACAGTTGTATTTCCTCCAGTGCCAACAGAAACATCTCCTTATCATAGTCTTTCACTTTCCAACCGATTCTATTGGTCCTTGTACTCGCGCTGGAACCCTGCTTTGATCTTCCTATCTCCATAATTATGGCCTGGTGATCACTATTGGTGTAGTGTTCACTCACGATCCACGTGTCGACTGAGTCAATTAAACAGCTGCTAACATATGTCAGATCTACTATAGATCCTGTGTCCCCTCTTCTAAAAGTGTTGGTACAACCCTGATTAACTAGTACCAAATCTAGGAGTGCGAATGTTTCCAGCAGCACCCGTCCTCTTTGATTAGTCCTTTGGCTGCCCCACTCTACGGCCCATGCGTTAAAATCGCCTGCTATTATTACTGGCTTTCTTCCCGCCATATCCTGTACGAATCGATCTAACAGTCTTTCGAACTGTTCAATTGGCGCATTAGGCGGGGCATAGCAGCTGTATACGTATATACCTGCTACCTTCGCCCGTACAAATCCTTCCTCACGAGTCATCATTTTTTCCTGGAAAGCTACGTCGCCACATGTCCAGATCGCTGCTTTGCCAGTGTCGTCCGTGTCCCATGATGGCTGGTCCAGATCTCTGTATTGTTCACATATGATGGCCACATCAACCTTCGTCTCTCGAACGTACTGGTTAAGTAGGTCCTGTGCTGTCTCGCAGTGATTTAGGTTTAACTGCACTATCTTCATTATCTTTTTTTTTTTTCTTTTAACTCTTCTAATGCAGCTCTGTAGATAGGACATTTGTAGCTACCGGCTGCATGATCAGTTTTTCCTCCTGCGCTCCTTTCACAGCAGAGTACGCAATTTGGTTGATTCTTACACTCTCTTGCTTTATGGTCTATATTTCCACATTTGTAGCAGAGGTTACTTCGGTCCTGTGCTACCTTGCAACTTTTGGCGATATGTCCAAATCCTAGACACTTATAACATCTAAGTGAACGTATGTTCCTTTCCATCTGCCGTATTCGGCAGACTACCCAGCCTATCTTGATTTTGCGCTTAGCTATCATCTGTCGAGCCATTTTTGTTGGCATTTGGGTGACCGCGGTCTGCGTGTCACCGTATGCCTTACGCAATGATTTTACTACAATCTCGTCCAATGTGGACGCGTCGCTACTTTGGGACTCCCTGCGTAGCGCCTCTAGAATGTCCTCCTTGCTAGTTAGTACGTCGAGATCCTTTATTTCAAAGGCCACTACGTCTTGTAGGGTCCTTATTTTGGTACCCCCATCTAGCACTTCTTGCACCGCTTGCCGGAGTTCCGTAGCCTTCCCTTCCGCTGTGCGTTGGAGTTCCAAAATTAGGTCCCCAGCCACAGTCCTGCGTACCCTGTTTACGCATTCGCCGAGTGCCGTCAATTTGGGTTCCGCCTTCATCTTTCTCAAGATATCAGCGTAAGAGGTCCCTTCGGCGGCCTTTATAATAAGGGCCTCCGGTCGGGTTGGTCTTGCCCGTGTCGTTTTAGATTTTTTAGTGCCTTTTTGGCTTAAGACACCAGTGTCACTCATCCCGTCTTCTTTTTTCTTCTTTTTCTTTATCTTCCTCGTTTCCTTTACCTGCCAAGGTGTCTCTCTGACTGTGGAGGGCGGTGGTGGGGACTGCGATGTTGTCGTCCTTTGTGCCTTCTTCCTGGCCGCCGTGACCTGCTGCGGTGATGTTCTCCGATGCTTGTTCGGAGTCTGGTCCATCTGTTTCTGAACGAAGGAGGGAGAGGTTTGGCTCTCTCGATCCTTGCTACTTCTATCCTTCGACTGAGTACCTGCTTTGGCCTTCGTAAAGTCCTGTAGCGCTCTGCTAGTAGCCTTCGCCATAGTCTTCAACTCTGTGTGTATGTTTTTCTTACCCAAGATAAACGCCACCAGAGCTTCGACTTGCTCTTTGAGGAGCTTGAACGACCGAGTCTCTTTATCCTGCTCCTTTTCTTGGTCTTCCCTTATTCTGTCCTCTATACCTCCACTTCCATACTCCGTCACATGGACAATGGGGGACAGAGGTGTTATCAACTCTCCGTCTGAAGTGCTTTCCAGGCAGTTGTTACTGACTAGTTTCACTCCCTGCTCGTTTACCAGGCTGTTGTTGCTGCCTGGTTTCTGGGTAGGGAACCCAGTTTCAATGACACTGTTTAGGGTATCCGAAGTCCCTACGTTTGTCCTACATATGTATGTATGTATGTCGGTACGTTTGTATGTATGTGTGTATGTATGTATGTATGTATGTATATATGTATGTACGTATGTATGTATGTAACAATGGATCTATGTATATATGTATATATGTGTATTGGTACGTTTGTAGGTATGTTTGTATGTACATATGTACGTATGTATGTATGTAACAATGTAACTATGTATGTTTGTATTTAAGTATGTACGTATGTATGTATGTAACAATGTATCTATGTATGTTTGTATGTATGTATGTACGTATGTATGTATGTAACAATGTATCTTTGTACATAAGTATGTATGTATGTCGATACGTCTGTATGTATGTTTGAATGTATGTATCTATGTATGTATGTTTGTTTGTATGTATGTATCTATGTATGTTTGTATGTATGTATCTCTGTATATATCTATGTATGCATACATGTATGTATGAATGTATGTATGTATGTATGTACGTATGTATGTTTATAACAATGTATCTATGTATATATGTATGTATGTGTGTCGGTACGTATACATATATATATATATATATATATATACGTACATACGTACAGACGTACATACGTACATACATGTCGAAAGTATACATAGAGTACACAAAGTATACATAGAGGTGATAAGAGCTGTTGCAACGCGAGCGGGACTCTGCTGTATACTGCTGCCCCCTATTTCGATAATATACACTATGCGCTGAATGCCGTGTACGTGTATGCGAAGTCGATATACATATGTGTATATATATATATAATCCCAACCATTAAAGCATAAATAATTTTTTTAATCAAAATCGATATGATACTAACACTATTATTTCCTAATAAAAATGAAACACTAAAAACGCAGAAACTTTTTTGGGATTTCATCCAATTTTAATAATCGAGGTGTATTAATCGACTTACAGATCGACAAAAGAAAATTTAAAATTAATTTATGGGCGATAAGAATATGCTTTGTTTATAATTGTGAAATATATATATTTATATATATAAAAATGAAACACTAAAAACGCAGAAACTTTTGAAATATATATATATTTCACAATTATAAACAAAGCATATTCTTATCGCTCATAAATTATTTTTAATTTTTCTTTTGTCGATCTGTAAGTCGATTAATACACCTCGATTATTAAAATTGGATGAAAACCCAAAAAAGTTTCTGCGTTTTTAGTGTTTCATTTTTATTAGGAAATAATAGTGTTAGTATCATATCGATTTTGATTAAAAAAATTATTTATGCGTTAATGGTTGGGATTATACTTTCAGCATGAGAGGATTACTCAGTATAGCGTGGTCAAGAGAGTATTCAGATATCTCCAAGGGACAAAAGACTTCAAACTCTGCTGCAGATGCGATATATATATATATATATATATATATATATATATATATATATATATATATATATATATATATATATATATATATATATATATATATATATATATATATATATATATATATATATATATATATATATATATATATATATATATATATATATATATATATATATATATATATATATATATATATATATATATATATATATATATATATATATATATATATATATATATATATATATATATATATATATATATATATATATATATATATATATATATATATATATATATATATGTATATAATTTCGCAGGTTTTCCTTAATCAACAGCCAAGTTAGATAATTGTCCGAAATTCAACCCCTATATATATATATATATATATATATATATATATATATATATATATATATATATATATATATATATATATATATATATATATATATATATATATATATATATATATATATATATATATATATATATATATATATATATATATATATATATATATATATATATATATATATATATATATATATATATATATATATATATATATATATATACATATACATACATAGATACACACATACATACATACATACATACATACATACACACATACATACATATATACGTACATACAAACATACATACATAGATACATACATACATACATACATACATACATACATACATACATACATACATACATACATACATACATACATACATAATATGTTTATGTATGTTTATTTTTAGTATATTAATAAAGTATTACTATATATATATATATATATATATATATATATATATATATATATATATATATATATATATATATATATATATATATATATATATATATATATATATATATATATATATATATATATATATATATATATATATATATATAGGGGTTGAATTTCGGACAATTATCTAACTTGGCTGTTGATTAAGGAAAACCTGCGAAATTATTTTTTAGAAGTTAGCATTAGTAAGCTTTCTAAACAATAACTAAGTCGATATCTCATCTGTAGAGTTTGAAGTCTTCTGTCCCTTGGAGATATCTGAATACTCTCTTGATCACGCTACAGTGAGTAATTATCGGACCAACCTAAAAATTTTGTTTTGCATGTAATTTCGGTTTAAAATTTTTATTCGTGGTGAAATTAAATATATTTCCTTACAAACCATTTGTAGGCAACCAAAAATTTTGTATGTTTATTTTTCATAGTGTTTACCGGACTAAACACAATAATTTTGCCATGATAATTATGGCCACGGTAATTACTTTTTGCTAGAAAAATGCATGTAGTCTTATTTTGGTATAACAAAAATATTTTTCCACATAGTATGTAATATATACACGTTATTACACCAGAAATCCGCATAAAATTTTTTTTTCATATGAAACTTACAAATAATTTGGATGACCACGGTAATTACGTATCTTTTTAGCATTTGGAATTTAAAAAAAAAAACGTTAAAACTAACTATAATAACTGCAAATAACAACCGAGTTGCTCGCTGACTTAGTTGTTTGATGTTCGAACTATATAAGCTTATAGGTTAGATGGTGCCTCTAAGCTTATGTACCCATTACAATATGATAAAGTAAACGGGGATTTTAAAACTCAAAAAGTTAGCGACAATATTCGTAACACTCCTGTAGACCGATAAGTTTAAGAAAAAATCCTGAAAAAAAATTAGAACATATTGTACTTATGATGTACTTTAAAGTCTCATAGGTTAGATATAATTAAATTCTAAAGCTATTGTCTAGTAAATTCAGAATTACGTGAATTATTCTATGACGACATGCCATGGTAATTACTTTTAGGCTATATATATATATATATATACACTTACACTTGTGTGTTAAAAGTATAGCATAGTTGTCTTAGTTTTGTATTGAAGCTGTTCAAATACATTGTTTTTAAGAACTTCGAACATTTACCAGACCGTAATAATATTTCCTTTCTACTCAGTGGTGATACTAAAAATACCGTTTTTTGACAATCACCCATATCTCCTTCACTTTTCACTTGTATTTTGTCTTTGTTGGCTGCGGTGATGCTACTTGAATCAGTGTTTCTCACATGTCTCATGTGTGCCGAGGCACCAGAGTCCATAACCCACTCTGCAGGTTCGAAAGTAGTTGGCATACTTGTTGCGAGTTGAGCATTGACAGCTTTTGTAGAATCCGGCTCGCGCGCTCTTTCATTCGCGTCTCCTCTCTTTCTAATATTGTTAGCATCATTCACACAATTTCATCAGGATCCGATTCGCACTCGTCTGCTGCCATCGCTGTGCATCTCTTTGTACGGTCCGAGTCGCGCTCTTGCTTGGTTTTTACCCCCGTTTCATCTTTCTTTATTATTGCTAGCATCGCGCACATCACATCATTGGGTTCCGAGTCGAACTCGGACTCGTCTTCTGCCTCCGCTGTGCATACCTTTGCCCGGATTCGCTTCCGAGTGGGGCACTGTTGTGAAAAATGACCGAACCGGTTGCAGTTGGAGCAACGGATTTGCTTCTGCTTCTTCTTTGAGTATTGCGCCTTGATGTGCGTCTATCCCTCGTGTCACTTGTTGGGGTTATGTTGACGCTGAAAGTATAAGTGATACGTATAGTAGCCGTGTGCGTCGCTGCTGTAGGTGCCGTCGGCGGAGTCCCACTCCTCGAGGAGCTTTGTCTTGACAAGGTCGGAGGTCATATCCTTGCCGGAACTACCGAGCGCCATAATCTTCGGCTTATACTGCGGCGGCAAGTCCGCGAGCATCAGTGAGCGAATCATTTTGTCGGGCAGCGTCATTTGGATGCTGGATACTTTTGGCACGGTGGTCATGATTTTAGTGATATATTCTTCCATGGCCTTACAGTGTTCGAGTCGGGTTGCGGCGACTTCCTGGAGAAGGTTGGCCTGCCTGCCGAGTACACTGTCGTCGTAGGTTTTTGGCAGGTTTTTCCAGGCTTCTTTAGGCCATGTCGCGTTCTCGATGTGAGCATAGAGTGGCAGTTCCATGGCCAAGATGAGTTTTGCTCTTACGTTGCACAACTTGGTGGCGTCGGTCGAGATTCGTCCTCCATCTGTCGTCGGCTCGATTGTCTCCCAGAGACCTTCTATCTGGAGGTACGCTTTCATCGCCGTTGCCCGTGCTCGATAATTTTCCCTTCCAGATAACCTTTCTATATGTTGGAAGACGGTGTTGAAACTCCGGTTCGCCATCATTGTTCGCTCTCGTACGAAGTATTCTTGCGAAGCAGTTGAGTACAAAACCACATATTGCTCCGAAATGCCTTTTGGAGAGGCAGCTGAGAAACTTATTCAGTTTGTTGACTGATTGCGACTTTGTGCCCATAACCTGATGTTATATGAAGGAGTGCACAAGATACGGCTTGTTTAAATAAATGGTTGTCACTTCACTTGTATATTTTTATTAATGCTTATTTAGAGAGAGGTCGAGATAGCACATGTGTCGTCGACAGTGGACACAGCTAGGTGGAGCGTTTTTGTTTAACCCTCTTGCGTAAGTGTTTAACCAGACTTTTCCGTTCCCGAATGCATATTTTCTATTTTACATGTTCAGAAAATGGATAACATCTCGATTTTCTCAACAAGAAATGTGGAAAAATGATAAGTCGGACCAAGCTTATCATAAAAAACAAGTTGACAGCTTTAATTTTCGTAGTCGCAGGTACTCTAAAAGTGTACTAGTCAAAAGTTACGGCCAAAAATGCCAGGACGTGATATCTCGTCCACCTGACTACGGTAGGTTTGGACGAGATATCTCGGAATACTGCGCCAAAGGGTTAAAAGCGGACACTAGTGAAAACGGGTCACTACGGTCCAAGCTACTACAATTTTCTCATAACTATGTTTTCAGAGCTTGCGCGTAACCCGCAGACTGAACTGGTGCATGGATTTTGATGATTCTGGTCTTAAATGTTCCTTTTGAATGCTATTTTGTAATGTAGCTATTTAGAAACCTCTAAGAATTGATTATCATGTGAGTATTCAAGTCTAAGTGTGAAAAAATAACAATTTTAATAATAATGATAATTATTTTGACTTTACGGTCTTCAAAAAATTTAAATAAATTAAAGTTAATTTCTCTAACTAGCTTCAGTCCAAAATACTATACAAGAGAAACAATTTAAGACCAGAATAGCCAAAGTAGATGCATCGCTTGAGTCTGTAGGTTACGTGCAAGCAAAAAATTTTCGTAGACTCATATCTCCACCTGTAAGGGGGGAAGGGTCTCATTAGGGATGATTGTCTTTAAGAAATTTATTCAACTTTAAGGATCTACTCGTACTTATATTTTAAATATTTTCCTTTTACTTTTACAGATGGAAATCTTAAAAAAAATGCTATAGGTGCTCTAGCCCCTTAACCCCCTAAAAGATTGAAATTTATAAAATCCCCCTTAGGGTTTGAATATCGTAAAATCCCTTCTTATTCGTTGCCTACAATATAAAAACAATATATCATCCAAATTTCAAGTCGTTAGGTTTAAAGGTTTTGGCTGGGCGTTGATGATCAGTCAGTCAGTCATTCAGTCAGTCAGGACATGTTCTATTACATATCGATGGTCCCTAACAAGAAATACGTATCTCGGCATTACGGTTAAGAAGGACGTAGTTCGCCATGAATTTAAAAGGACGTAACTTGTTACAGCTGACTGAAACCAAAGACCAAAAGCTTTAAGGAATTCACAGAATCGCAAACCTCATACTCCACCATGACACACTCACCCACCCCAATATTTTCCGAATTCCCTTCCACAACTCTATACCTTTGTCGCCCCCTCCTCAAGTACGCATATTTAATTCCCAGTTTAGGCTAAGCATGCGACCCCCACGAGGTTATACAAGGCATAGCCTCCCATTGCTCCTGGACATTTGCCCTCATACTTTTGCCTTCAGCATAGAGCCTTCTGCATTCGAACTTTCAGCCGTAAGTACGTACGCACCAGTTTGTTATTTGACATTTCACTTGTAAAAGGGACACGCTCTTATACTTAACTTTGTACTTCTTACACAATAAACTTGCTCTTAAACTTATTTGCTCGCGCTTATTTATTCACTGTACCTGCGCTCCTATTCTTATCTCCTACCACCATCTCGAGTACGAAACCACCCGCAACGCAGCGCAGCCCAGCCGAGCCGAGCCGACTACAAGGAACCAAGGCCCACACACACACACGCACACACACATACACACACACACACACACAACGTGAGTCTTTAAATACCTCACCAGCCTCTCCGATCCTATCGTAAACTTGCACTTCCTATTTTTACCACTATCATACTAAATGTCATTTTCGCTATCCTGCTTGTGCTAATGCCTCAACTCCCAGGTAAATTACGCAAGTATTGACCAAAACTAGAGGCGAACGCGATTTAATTTCATATTAACTTTGCGCCATTTATTGCTTACGCGCGACGTAACACATGCAAGGGGAATGGGGAAACGGGCATTACGAGTCATTTACTAGACTCGTCATTCACTAGACCTCCCTCTATATCTGGAGATAATCATGATCACTCGCTGCAGCGGAAGGTAATGTACATTTTTTCCTTCGTCCTGAATTTCTTGGATCTAGTGGACGACTCGTAATGCTCATTTCCCCATTCCCTTTACATGCATGAAAAAGACCCTGTAGGATGGGTACACGTAGACAATTAAAGTATTGTAACCCCCCCCCGGGTAACGGAAAAACGACTGATTTGGGTAAAAAGTAAACAATCCGTTTTGACCAAAATAGTATAATTGTAATCTAAAATACATTGATAACTCCGACAAAATGTTGAATAAGAAGCCAAAAGTTATTAATTTATCCGTTTTAAGTATAAAACCGAAGTTATCTATTTATTTTTTCCACCCAAATGATTTTTTTTCACTATCGGCATCTACGTGCATCCAGCCTATTCACACACTTATTAAAATAAATATGATGTGTAACACGGGTGGAAGATTTTTTCAAACTCCGGTGATGATTTGAGCACTCGTGTTCGTCTCAGGCACCCTCGACTTTCACTCTTGCTCAATCATGATCCTCGTTTAGAAAAAGCCAATTTTCCCCCTAGTTGCACAATATACTATTTTGCGTACGCAAATTTCTTCGACTTCTTTGCCCTCCGTTCGGAAAACGGTCACTTTAGGCTCGTTTTATAGGTCGGAAAAACTCGAAAATCGTGCATGTGTGACTAAAAATGTTTAGGTCACCCCAAACGTATGATATAATCTGGATAATAGCACATGTTTGGTATAGTAGCCTGATTTTGCAGTATAATAGGCGTGTGTTTGACGTGTCGCAAAACGGCTATATTTTGTCCCGCTTCACGTGCGTAAAGACCTAATTTACCCGCCTGTGAATTTGCAGTACGAGTCAAAGAAGAGCGAGCACGAGCCAAAGGCGAGAGCGAGCACGAGCCAAAGGCGAGAGCGAGCACGAGCCAAAGGCGAGAGCACCTTTCTATTTACTTCAGAGGTAGTGTGGAAAAAATAGAAAACTAAATTATTATTCATTATTTCTTTATAGGAAGTCTTTACAATGAATGAAAATTGACGTCAAATAAACATGATTTAACTGACAAATGAAAAATTTGGGGGTTGATGAGCGGAGCGATCAAGGGGCGAAGCCCCCTAGTATATATGGATGATTGTCAAAAAAACGGTATATTTAGTGTCGCCAATACGCTGAGTAGAAAGGAAATATTATTACGGTCTGGTAAAAGTTTGAAGTTCTTAAAAACGATCCATTTGAATATATTGAACACAAAACTAAGACTACTATGCTGTATTTTTAATACATAAGTGATACATACCACTTGTGTGTATGTATATATATATATATATATATATATATATATATATATGTATAAATAAAAAAAAAATATATATATATATATATATATATGTAGCCTAAAAGTAATTACCGTGGCCTGTCGCCATCGAACAATTCGCGTAATTCTGAATTTATTAGACAATATCTTTACGATTTAATTATATCTAACCTATGAGACTTTAAAGTACATCATACATACAATATGTTCTAATTTTTTAAGATTTGTTTTTAAACTTATCTGTCTACAAGATTGTTACGAATGTTGTTGTCAACTTTATGAGTTTTAAAATCCCCGCTTAATTTATCGTATTGTAATGAGTACATCAGCTTAGTAGCATCATCTTACCTATGAGGTTATTTAGTTCGAAATTCAAACAACTACGTAAGCGAGCGACCCGGTTGTTATATGCACTTTCTATAGTTAATATTAAAACTCAAAAATTAATTAATTTTAACGTTTTTCGTTTTAAAATTCCAAAAGTTAAAAAGATACGTAATTACCGTGGTCATCAAAATTATTGGTAAGTTACATATGAAAAAAAATTTGTATACGGTATTCTGGTGTAATGGCATGTGTATGTATACATACTATGCGGAAAAATAATTTTGTTACAGTAAAATAAAATTACATGCATTTTTCTAGCAAAAAGTAATTACCGTGGCCGATCTGGTAAAATCCCCATAAGAAATACATGTAAAACCTTTTTTGTCACCCGCAGCTGTTTCCAAGAAAATTTTCTCTCATTTTACCATAAATAACAACTTAAACCCCAAATTAACACTAAAAAGGAAATTTTTAGTTTGGTCCAAAAATTAGGTGAAAATCTACCGTTTTCCAATCACCCATATATGTAGTATATAATATAGTCCAAAAATAAAAATGTCTGAAACGCTACAAAAATATTGGTATGTGTACCCAATGAATGTAAAACAAATCAGACACCAAGGTGTTATATGTCAAGGGCAATTAAAGGTTGAAAACTACGTTTTTTTTAATATTTTGAGATTTTGCTAACATTGTTTGATTTTTAACTCAAAAACTAGGAACTTTTGAGAAAAAAGTATAGGAACATTTTTCGGTCAAAATAAGGTAAGAAATATAAAAAAATTATTAGGCCCTATTCTGATATTTTTCAATTCTAGCTGATCGCCATCACCTTTCTCAAAGTAAAAAATCTTAAAATTTAATACTTCATGACAGCTTTCATTATAGACCTTGTGCAAAATGATCTAAATGGTGACTTTTTATTACAGTCACGCAATGGAAATACAAAAAAATGTGCGCTATTTAAAAATCCTGCAAAAATTATATTAAGCTTGAGACCATATTCTAACTAGTTTAAAATTAAAAAAAATATAAAAAACTAAATTTATAGATTTTTTATTTGAAAAAAATTGTGGCGTTTTTCTAGAAGCTTAATATCACAATAGGGTCTAATACATTTTTTTATATTGCTTACCTTATTTTGACCAAAAAATGTTCCTACACTTTTTTCTCAAAAGTCCCTAGTTTTTGAGTTAAAAATCAAACAATGTTAGCAAAATCTCAAAATATTAAAAGAAACGCATTTTTCTATCTTTAATTGTTTAATTATATCTTTAATTCTACATATAACACCTCAGGGTCTGAAATTCTTTTTACATACTCTGAGTGCACATTCCAACATTTTTGTAGAGTTTCACCCATGTATATTATATATGGAAATATTTTTGAATAATGGAAAATAAAAATAAAATTTTATTTCGGTATAAATGGTTCTTTTGGTATGTAAAATGTTTGTAATTTTTTTTCAAGTCCATATGCTTAATCATGTTTAGAGCTAAATATGATCATATAGCCAAAATATGCTTTTTAATTAATGCTCAAAACCACTTTTGCAAGGATTTTAAAGTTTTGAATGGGCCTTATCCATTACATTTCTGTGATATTTCACATGGGATCTTACATTAGCAACGTTAAGAGTTATTTTGTTTCAATCCCGTTGCATATTAAATGTATATATGAGGCACCCTAAGAAAAGTATAAGAAAGGTTTCAAAAGTAATAGAAAAAAGGCCTTTATTTTGTTGTAGAAGGAAATCCTATTAGTTATCTTGAAATATTGCAGTAATATTATAATGATATTACAAACTAATTACATGATTCTATTGATGAATTTGGAAATTTTTTAAGAAATATAAAAACAAATTTTCATTGAACATTTATTTGACAGATTGTAAAATTGGTATTGGTTTTTGTTCATAATATTCAAAAATATTCCTTATTAAATATTCCGCAGTAGGTATATATTGAATTTTCAATTTTTAACTTCGATATTTTGATTTGCAAAAAAATTGAATGTTTGCAAAGATAACATTGTCCGGCAGAGCGTGTCATAATCTTTTCTAGTATAAAAGTAATTTTACATAATTTGTTAAATAAAACTTTAATACAAATTATAATAATATTTTATGTCTTTAATTATTTTGAAATTTATCAAATATTTTGTAGTAAATAATTTTTAATGTCATTGTAATATTATTGCAATATTATATGGTTGTAACATAATGTCACAAGGCGAATACTGTAATTCGAAACCCGCGCGCGCCACAGGTTGCCTAGTTCGAGCGGCCACAGCTTGGTGGCTACCCGTTTTCACTAATCACTCATGAATCGGCCCCGAGAACATATTTATAGAGACCATGATCCGGGACCAGGCGTGTTCGTCCGCGACAGCAATTAAGTCTACTGGATAGCAGCCACTTTCGTATATGCCTCCACCATAGCTGGACGAACTTCTACGTGGCCATGGAAATTACAGCAACATTAATGAAATGCAGGATTAGGTAACTTTTTTAATTTTTAAAACGTTAAGTTACTAGTTAATCAAAATCAAAACTAATTCAGTTTATTTAAGAGTTACAATCTGAAAAAGTAATAAAGTTAACAGTTAAGTTAAAAAGTTGATAGTTAACAGTTAAGGTAAAAAGTTAATAGTTAAAAGTTATTTTAAAAGTTAATTTTATTAAAAAACAATATTTATTATTTTCAAAATGAGATTTAAAAATCGTCCTCGTCGGGCATATTATAAGTAACACGTACACCGCGAATATTAAATTATCAACAAGCTTTTTCTTAGATAGGCTTTCACACTTATACACAGACTTATACATACACACGATATATAAAATGTGATACACACTGTTTTTCGTAAAACAAAAAAGATGTATAAATTAAATTAGGATTCCTAGTCTAGGAAGCTGGAGAATATCCCTACTAGGAACTAGATATAATTCCTCTAGAGAGAACTAGCGATCTTCACAGTAGTACCGTCTGTCAACAATTGCTCTACGTGCACGTGTAAAAAATAAGTCTGGGGACAACTCTGGCAAAAGTCTGGCTCACAAAGTCTTGCAAAAGTCTGGGTACGGAGACGATCCCAGACTATAAGGTAGACTATATGCCAGACTTTTGTTGAATTATGTCACGAAACCTTACTTTTACACACAAGTAATTAGTGCACTACACTTATTGTTAATATCGACCGAAACTGTAAAAAATTTAATAGTTTTCGATTAAACTGTGGATACATTTTTTTAAATATAGCAATCTTGTAGAAAACTTAAATATTTTAAAAAAGAGACAAAAATTTAGGTTACTGCAGAAATGACGGAACGCTATGCTTTTCTTTTTTTGTTCTTTTGACAAAAGCACGGGAAATTTATTTAAATACACTTATACATAGATTGAATTGTTATTATCTCGGTCGTATGAAGACAAATAAAGACAATAAGGATTAGATATACTGTATTCGCATTTCTTATAATATACATTGGAAGTAGATTGATGTTAGAGAGTCAATAAGCAAGCAAAAGGAAAAAAGTCCAAGAATTTTAATCAAAACTATGCCCGAATACAATACGATTTGAATTATAAAGGAAATTATATATTCAATTCAAACGTATACGTTCATCCTAATTCTCCAGAACTGCAATAGTTTCAGATTAGCTTGTAAAAACAAACACTGAGTTTTCACAGAATTTTGAGATCTTCCGTAAACCGTTTCTATTTTCTAGCATTTTATTTTTGTAAAACATATATGAGTTCTTCCCTTGTGGAAATGACAACTGTGAAAAACTGTGAAAAACTGTGAAAGAAATGTGAGAAAGTGTGTAAAACTGTGAAAAACTGTGAAAATACACTCTGGAACATCTGTAACAAATAAATATGCACAATTTTTCAAATTTTTTCATTGTTTTTCAGATTCTCTCACATTTTCTTTCGTTGCATTCTCTTATATAAAGGAAATTACAACTATGAGAAATTGTGATAAAATGTGAGAAACTATGAAAAACTGTGAAAAACTGTGAAAAACTGAGAAAATCTATGTAGAAACTGTGACAAAATTTTTGAAATATTCTATAATATGTTTTAATATTCTGTTCCAAATGTAAGCCTAATTTCGCTACTTTTCACGAAATTTCATGGTTTTACACACTTTTTCACACATTTATATGTACATAAATGTGCACAAATGTATAAAAACACTTTTGTACATTTACGTTAATTTTTATACATTTGTGCACATTTATGTACATATAAATGTGTGAAAAAGTGTGTAAAACCATGAAATTTCGTGAAAAGTAGCGAAATTAGGCTTACATTTGGAACAGAATATTAAAACATATTATAGAATATTTCAAAAATTTTGTCACAGTTTCTACATAGATTTTCTCAGTTTTTCACAGTTTTTCACAGTTTTTCATAGTTTCTCACATTTTATCACAATTTCTCATAGTTGTAATTTCCTTTATATAAGAGAATGCAACGAAAGAAAATGTGAGAAAATCTGAAAAACAATGAAAAAATTTGAAAAATTGTGCATATTTATTTGTTACAGATGTTCCAGAGTGTATTTTCACAGTTTTTCACAGTTTTACACACTTTCTCACATTTCTTTCACAGTTTTTCACAGTTTTTCACAGTTGTCATTTCCACAAGGGAAGAACTCATATATGTTTTACAAAAATAAAATGCTAGAAAATAGAAACGGTTTACGGAAGATCTCAAAATTCTGTGAAAACTCAGTGTTTGTTTTTACAAGCTAATCTGAAACTATTGCAGTTCTGGAGAATTAGGATGAACGTATACGTTTGAATTGAATATATAATTTCCTTTATAATTCAAATCGTATTGTATTCGGGCATAGTTTTGATTAAAATTCTTGGACTTTTTTCCTTTTGCTTGCTTATTGACTCTCTAACATCAATCTACTTCCAATGTATATTATAAGAAATGCGAATACAGTATATCTAATCCTTATTGTCTTTATTTGTCTTCATACGACCGAGATAATAACAATTCAATCTATGTATAAGTGTATTTAAATAAATTTCCCGTGCTTTTGTCAAAAGAACAAAAAAAGAAAAGCATAGCGTTCCGTCATTTCTGCAGTAACCTAAATTTTTGTCTCTTTTTTAAAATATTTAAGTTTTCTACAAGATTGCTATATTTAAAAAAATGTATCCACAGTTTAATCGAAAACTATTAAATTTTTTACAGTTTCGGTCGATATTAACAATAAGTGTAGTGCACTAATTACTTGTGTGTAAAAGTAAGGTTTCGTGACATAATTCAACAAAAGTCTGGCATATAGTCTACCTTATAGTCTGGGATCGTCTCCGTACCCAGACTTTTGCAAGACTTTGTGAGCCAGACTTTTGCCAGAGTTGTCCCCAGACTTATTTTTTACACGTGCACGTAGAGCAATTGTTGACAGACGGTACTACTGTGAAGATCGCTAGTTCTCTCTAGAGGAATTATATCTAGTTCCTAGTAGGGATATTCTCCAGCTTCCTAGACTAGGAATCCTAATTTAATTTATACATCTTTTTTGTTTTACGAAAAACAGTGTGTATCACATTTTATATATCGTGTGTATGTATAAGTCTGTGTATAAGTGTGAAAGCCTATCTAAGAAAAAGCTTGTTGATAATTTAATATTCGCGGTGTACGTGTTACTTATAATATGCCCGACGAGGACGATTTTTAAATCTCATTTTGAAAATAATAAATATTGTTTTTTAATAAAATTAACTTTTAAAATAACTTTTAACTATTAACTTTTTACCTTAACTGTTAACTATCAACTTTTTAACTTAACTGTTAACTTTATTACTTTTTCAGATTGTAACTCTTAAATAAACTGAATTAGTTTTGATTTTGATTAACTAGTAACTTAACGTTTTAAAAATTAAAAAAGTTACCTAATCCTGCATTTCATTAATGTTGCTGTAATTTCCATGGCCACGTAGAAGTTCGTCCAGCTATGGTGGAGGCATATACGAAAGTGGCTGCTATCCAGTAGACTTAATTGCTGTCGCGGACGAACACGCCTGGTCCCGGATCATGGTCTCTATAAATATGTTCTCGGGGCCGATTCATGAGTGATTAGTGAAAACGGGTAGCCACCAAGCTGTGGCCGCTCGAACTAGGCAACCTGTGGCGCGCGCGGGTTTCGAATTACAGTATTCGCCTTGTGACATTATGTTACAACCATATAATATTGCAATAATATTACAATGACATTAAAAATTATTTACTACAAAATATTTGATAAATTTCAAAATAATTAAAGACATAAAATATTATTATAATTTGTATTAAAGTTTTATTTAACAAATTATGTAAAATTACTTTTATACTAGAAAAGATTATGACACGCTCTGCCGGACAATGTTATCTTTGCAAACATTCAATTTTTTTGCAAATCAAAATATCGAAGTTAAAAATTGAAAATTCAATATATACCTACTGCGGAATATTTAATAAGGAATATTTTTGAATATTATGAACAAAAACCAATACCAATTTTACAATCTGTCAAATAAATGTTCAATGAAAATTTGTTTTTATATTTCTTAAAAAATTTCCAAATTCATCAATAGAATCATGTAATTAGTTTGTAATATCATTATAATATTACTGCAATATTTCAAGATAACTAATAGGATTTCCTTCTACAACAAAATAAAGGCCTTTTTTCTATTACTTTTGAAACCTTTCTTATACTTTTCTTAGGGTGCCTCATATATACATTTAATATGCAACGGGATTGAAACAAAATAACTCTTAACGTTGCTAATGTAAGATCCCATGTGAAATATCACAGAAATGTAATGGATAAGGCCCATTCAAAACTTTAAAATCCTTGCAAAAGTGGTTTTGAGCATTAATTAAAAAGCATATTTTGGCTATATGATCATATTTAGCTCTAAACATGATTAAGCATATGGACTTGAAAAAAAATTACAAACATTTTACATACCAAAAGAACCATTTATACCGAAATAAAATTTTATTTTTATTTTCCATTATTCAAAAATATTTCCATATATAATATACATGGGTGAAACTCTACAAAAATGTTGGAATGTGCACTCAGAGTATGTAAAAAGAATTTCAGACCCTGAGGTGTTATATGTAGAATTAAAGATATAATTAAACAATTAAAGATAGAAAAATGCGTTTCTTTTAATATTTTGAGATTTTGCTAACATTGTTTGATTTTTAACTCAAAAACTAGGGACTTTTGAGAAAAAAGTGTAGGAACATTTTTTGGTCAAAATAAGGTAAGCAATATAAAAATTTTTTTATATGAATATTGCTCTTAGTTCATTGGCAAATTTCTAAAAAATATAAAAAATGACAACATGTTCATGTTCAGTCTTGAACAACTTAAATCCTAAGGGTTTAAACAAATCTGAAAAAAATCATGAATATTCTACATACCAATTAAAATATTTTTACCGAAGTTCCAGAGAAAAATTTTTTTTTTGGTTTTGATTTCCCAGAGAATGACACACACACACATATATATATATATATATATATATATACGTCGACATATCAAAAAGCAATAGATTTGTCATTTTTATTTTTCACCCCAGTATTAAATAGAATAAATAATTTCATATTGGAACATTTTTTAAAGTTTAAGGAAACTAAGTGCCAATGAATCGGCAGTGGTTTTTTTAAAGTGCAAATTATTATGAGATGGGAAACCGGATACCGCCCCTATGGAAATAAAAAAAAATTACGAATATGTACATAAATGTGCACAAATGTATAAAAATTAACGAAAATATACAAAAGTGTACATTTCTCCCACACTATATATATATATATATATATATATATATATATATATATATATATATATATATATATATATACGCAC
This sequence comes from Gastracanthus pulcherrimus, assembly GCA_949152435.1. NCBI lineage: Eukaryota > Metazoa > Arthropoda > Insecta > Hymenoptera > Pteromalidae > Gastracanthus > Gastracanthus pulcherrimus. The sequence continues at coordinate 87,825,769 of OX424575.1, forward strand.
GCACGCATGCACGCGCACACACACAAACACACACATACACACACTAACACAAACACACTCACACACATTCCTTAAATCTCAAAACATGTTTCTAACATGTTCTTATCAAAACCTTTTAATTAACTATCACAAAGCTTCCTCCTTCAGGAAGCAAACAATTTATTGATAAGGTGTGTGAAAAATAAGTGTTTTTGCGTGTGTGGACGAGCGTATGTGTTAATGTGGTTCCATAAGTGCATATGGGTGTGTATTTTGACGAGTGTGTGTGTGGTTGGATTAGCGTGTATGTTTGTGATTAGATGAGTGTGTATCTGCAGTTGGTTGAGTGCGTATATTTGGATAAGTGTGTGTTTTTGGTTGAACGTGTGTGTAATTGGATGAGTGTGTGTATGTGCTTGAATGAGTATGTTCGTGTGTGGTTGGGTAAGTATGCGTACGTCTGGGTGGTTGTATCATGAATGTGTACGTGTGGTTTGATGAGTGTATATGCGGCGAATCACGTCAACTTTCCAAGCGCGGCGCGCGAGCGCTTAATACTGTTGTTTTCAACTCGCGTTTGCGGTATGAAAAAAAATATATAAAAAATATCCAATAAACTATTTCGATGTATTTTTTCCTCGGCTTTCCAATGGTGTGGTCAGATTTTCCAAAATTTTCCATTTTTCTTAAAACAAAACACAAAACGTGTTATATCTCGAAAAGTCTATTTTTAATTTTTTTTTAATACTTTTAATCGAAAGCTGAGGTTTTTTTACATAAGAAAAGTTCTTTTGCACAGAGTGCCCGATTATATTTCAGTGAGTAATAGAACGCCGAAAAGTAGAAGTACCGCGCACAGCGGCAAGGCGCGTGACTTCGCGCTCTACGGTGGCCGCTGGATTCGGTCCTCCTTTTCATATTTTGCTACCTTATAATTTCTTTTAAACCTGTTAGTTAAATTTAGTTTTTTTTTTGTTTTTATTAATCGTTTTTTTGTTACTTTGGCTTTCGAAGAGGCTTTCAAAGTCTTTAGCTTCGTGGCTTTCTTTATCTTTGTTGCGGGTTTGGATACATTATTTTCTTTTTTCTTAGTGTCTATCTTTGGAAAGATTTGATATTTAGAACTTAAAGACGTTTTCTGTAGTTTGAATGTGTTTTGATTCAATGGAATAAAAGCATGATACTGTAAAGTCCCTGGTATAGATTTAGTATTATCTAATCTTGGTTTGAGTTCTAAAACAGTTTTTTCATAATCATCTTTATTGCTATAAAATACTTTGGTTTCTTTGCAATAATATTTAGCCCATACGTAAAGACTTTTTGCTGTTAAAATTCTATTTTTGGATGAAAGTTGTAGACTAGCACGTTATGCACCTCTTTTTAAGTTAGCACCGATACCATCACATGCACCTTTGCCGTGCGCGGTAGCATAAAAGTGCCATTCCGCTGAGATTTCGAAATCTTTTTTATGGAACAGAAGATTTTGCATATTATACTTATTTTTAAAATGTTGACTTGCTCCATCCGTTAAATAATAAATTTTTTTAACTACGAAATTAGATTTCAGATAAAGTATGACAATTTTTTGATATTCATAAAATGCAACAGTATCATGGTTTAGATTATCAGAAATTACAGCAATGCTTACATGTTTAAGATACTATTTTCTTTGTAATAAATTACAACTGTAAAAATAGTTGCGTGGTTATTATTCCAATAGAAAGATTGCGTAGAATTCTGTACTACAAATGCATAGTTTTCCGCAAAATCAAAACAGACAATAAACTCCCCTTCTTGAAGATTTTCTTTCAACTTATTCACATGCTGTGACTGTTTCTTAGCAAAAAAATCGTGAGTCTCCAATTTCATTAATTTGTCGCCCAGCGTGTTGAGAAAGTCATAAACGTTCTCACTTTTTGAAGCTATCGTACACCGATCTGTTTGAAACCACGATTCAAATTGAATTTCAAAAACATTATTTTTATCAAAACATTCAAGCAAATGATCTCGTAATGCAGACGTATTAGGACAATTTAGACAGTCACCCAAGAAACACTTATCACGTGCATTTTTACAAACGATTGCCTAAATACAGTCATGATAATTTGTAAGATATAGTTTACTATTTTTCGTTAAGCACTCTAGCTCAGCAGCTTCTAGCATGAGCTTAACGTTTTCATGATGTACACATACACATACATTGTGTGTACCACTGCTTCCAGCTAAAACACAGTGTACTGGTCTCAATTGTATGAATTTTGTTAACCCAATTTTAACGAGTTCGTATTCTTTTTGAAATAAATAATAGATTTTGTTCAAATTGCCAAGAAGTAATCTTTTCTGAACGTGTTCTCGTTTGCCGTTGTCCTGCTTTAAGGATATGCAATCTTTCAAGCCTGGCATAATTCGACTTATGTCATCCTTTTCATAAGAACTTTTAACTAAATTTGTAGTTTCCACCGAAAGTACTTTGCCGCGTTTTTTTTTTCAGGAACTGAGAAAACTCCTTTTTCAGCTACTAACTCTATTGCTTCTCGAGCTTCCCATTCAGTACAACCAAACTCTCTGATTAAATCATTACGCGACCAAAAATCGGGAGCAAGAGTGAGTAGCTGAATTCTATCTTGCTCCGATATAGTATTAGAAAATTTTCTTTTAATTTGTTCGAGAACCGTTACGCCAGCTTTATGATATTCATCACAACAATTTATGTTAGCTTTTTTTGTATCCGAAATAGGTAAATCTGCTTTACGTTTGTAAATTTGCCTACGACATGTACCACATATGTTCGCTTCTTCGGGTACAAACGAAAATATACTTCTAAAAGTTGAAGGAAAGTCAAACAGATCTTTAGACGTAGAGTGATTCTCTCGAGAGAAAGAATTTATGCATTTCATTTTCCAGGTTGAACCCATTGTAGTTGCTACAATAAACCGGAGAAATACGTAGCCAATAGATTTATGATTTAATCATAAAAAAATCTAAATTTAAAAAAAAACATCGTCGTATATATGAATTTCTTGTGACAATTCATTTATAGATTAAAGTTTTTTATGTTTAAGCCACCTACCGACTGAAAAAAGAACTAGTTTTACAAGTAAGCATGATGTGGCGGTGACGGCGGCCGCGGTACTTCTACTTTTCGGCGTTCTATTACTCACTGAAATATAATCGGGCACTCTGTGCAAAAGAACTTTTCTTATGTAAAAAAACCTCAGCTTTCGATTAAAAGTATTAAAAAAAAATTAAAAATAGACTTTTCGAGATATAACACGTTTTGTGTTTTGTTTTAAGAAAAATGGAAAATTTTGGAAAATCTGACCACACCATTGGAAAGCTGAGGAAAAAATACATCAAAATAGTTTATTGGATATTTTTTATATTTTTTTTTCATACCGCAAACGCGAGTTGAAAACAACAGTATTAAGCGCTCGCACGCCGCGCTAGGAGAGTTGACGTGATTCGCCCCATATGTGGCTGAATGAGTATATGTATGGGTAGATGAATTTGTGGGTGTGGTTTCATAAGTGTATGTGTGATCGATTGAGCCCTTTTGTGAGTGTGAGTGTGAGTGAGTATGTATATATTGTAAATATATATACATATAATGAATAACTGTGACCGTTGTTGAGTGACTGTATGTATGTGTGGACGAATGAATATGTATACCGCTTGTTTGTTGAGTGAAAGTAAGCTGAAAAATATTTTTTAACACATATTTTCCAATATGTAATTGTAAACACAGACTTAATTTATTTTACCGACCGCAGTAAATGTAATAAAATTTAGAAAAAATACTTATATTTTGATGGCTTTAAAAATGTGTGCCTAATATCGGACAGGTGTTTTATACATTTAATTCTATTCTCTGAGGTTACTCGATTAAATTGAGCCTTTGCATACTACTAGTTAATAGTAAAAACTACTTAATAAAGGTTTAAACTCACGTTCAGACAAAATGTTATTTATACACAACATGGTTTACTTACACGATCGGTAAGTGTCTGGTGTAGGTAAACTATAGTGTATACTGTACCTTTATTACATATCTTGTCCGTCCAGGAAAAAATTCTTAAAAGGAGCATTTTTAATTTTTTATTCATCTGGTACATTTAAAAAAATAAACTACTAAAAAAATATGTACGATACACATGTCTTGTCCGTACTACGATTACGTTAAATTATACTAAATCAATAAAAGGCACTATATCTTATTTGCATATATAAATATAGCTATAGCATAGAATACGACTAGTATTTTTTGACAAAGAATTTAACCGATTTCAAAGAATGTAACCCTCTAAAAAGTAGAAAATAATACTTTCTGTAATAACGGGATTCAGACAATAATGGGCTTTATAAAATGTTCATTATCTTTATTTAATATAAAGTCATCATTTATTCAAATTACAACTTTTTGGATATAGATGCCAGAATCTACTTCTACTATTATATTAAGCAGGTTACTGTGTATCCTTCTTCTTGAGTGTTTTTGGACTTCCCCAATTAATTTGTCCCTGAGGAAGTGCAACTTTAAAGGCAATTGCCGATCTGAACTATCACGAAGTGCACCGGTGACCTCGACAAGCTGAGCAAATTCAAGTCATGTACTATGATGCATTCGAGTTCAACAACGTGCATTTTAGTGCAAACTTTATCCACGGGGTTTCTATTTTTCCTCCTATTTTAGTGTTTTTGGACTTCCCCCAAAATAAATTTGTTCCTGAGTAAGTTGTGACATAGTAAATTTAAATGAATTATTATTTATTGCTCATAACTATAATCACGCAAAACCTTACTCTAACTATCGATACTTAAAGAGCAGCACTGATCTGACTAACGATTCTCGTCTCTCTAAGGATGTCGCTGAGTTGATCCGCCCGAAACTTGTCAAACCCAACGTTGAACCCGACGAAATAAATAGATAATGATTTTTAAATTATACTAATTAAATTAATAATAATAATGTAATATATTCATAGAGGAAATCATAGAGGATACAAGATAGGTATTGACAACAATCAATATAGTTAAGTTGGCCTTTATAATAGTATTCGCGAATAATGTTACAGACACCGACGGACAAAAATGGCGTCGTGGTAGCCACGTTGCATCGCTAACACCTCCGAAACCTAACCTGCAACACAAAATGAAACCCCAAAAAACTCGATTAAACTCCCAAAATTTAACAATAAACTTTACAACACAGTCTTAATAATTCGCTAATTATTAATTATATTCAGAACCTACTACAATTCCCCTGACACTATTAATGGCATTAGATCTCTTGCTCGCTAATAACGCAGGCAGTCTGACTCAAATCTGAAAATAATAAAGGTATTTGGCGATAATAATAACCGTTCTAAAAGCGGATAGATACGAGTTATTAGTTAGTATACCAAATAATATTACGTTATGTAACAAGGGAATAAAGTCGAAGATTTAAAGATTAGCCTCGAGAGTGGCAGTAGTCACCCTGGGGAATAGTCGACTTTATTCCTGTGTTGCAAATGCAATTTTATTCTTGACTTAACGGTGGCCACTTTATTGACTTGAATAGTGGGATTCACACACATAAGGGACAGAAACCCAGAATAACTGAAAACCGCATTTGCGGTCCAGAGAATAATAGTACATTATACAACCAGGGAATAAAGTAGAAGAATATTAGAGTAAACACCCGAAGAAATAGTCGACTTTATTCCTGTGTTGTATATAGAACTTTATTCCTGACGTAACTATGACCACTTAATAGACTTTTATTGAAAATTTATACTAATATTAATATAAATATAAAATTGAAAAAAAAGAATGCTAGAGAAACCGAAAATTTACTTTATTCCCGCTTTTGCGATAAATCGACAATAATAAATTTGGTACCACTATAATTGTTGATTAAATTTTATTTATGAACATAGTAAATGCATTCTATTTTTAAAAATAAATTTTTTTCGTCATTTTGGTGTAGTTTATGAACAAATGGATTCATTTATTACAAAAATATCATAAAAGTGAAAAAAATGGTATAAAACAAAAACAAATCGTACAATCTTAATTTTTCTTTATTTCAAATCTTCATAAAAAAAACATACAGCTTTGAATCGCCAAAAATTACCGCATAATACTCGAGAAAAAAGCTATTAAAAACTTTTTGAAAAAGAAAATATCATAAAAAATGAAAAAGCGTTATAAAACAAAAATGATTAGATGAATCTTGAAAATTCTTTTTGATTTAAAATTTTCATTGAAAGACAAAAGATATAAGCGTTCATTGGTAAAAAATTATTGTGTAATACCCAAGAAATAAGTAATCAATGTTTTCTTTAAAAAAATATAATCTTGAATATCTCTAAAAATAAAAGTCCTCATGGTCTGGGCAAAGAATTTAGCTGAGAGATAGTTAAAATCTACCTATTTGGAAATCTTCAGAAAAAATAATGTTGTTTTATTCAAGTTATCGTTTGCCATATTAAATCGATTTTTTTACAAAATGATTTTTACCTCAAGCATAGGAAAATAAGCTATCTAAACAAATTTACAGAACAATCTTCTCCAAGTTCTAATTATCTACATTTTTTACAATAATTGTACATCCTATATTTCAGAGAAATTACCGTTCAAACAAAAGATAACGTTTTCGTGTATAACAAAAGAAAGCAAACACCTTATCCAAAATTTCGGGGGGTAAAAGTTAGGTACTTTCTGCTCTTTTCAAATCCGGAGTCAAAAGTAGGTCTTCTCATTTAAAAAAATGATTTTGACCTTGAAATGACCTTCAAAAACAAGTTCAAGGTCAAGGTCGTTGGTACCTAAAGTTGACCCCCTTTGACCTACAACTTTTGTCTGAAACATTTTTCTGTATCCAACCATAATTCTGAGATATTTCCCAAAATAGATTAAAATGGTCCATCCTGTATATACATACTATGCGGAAAAATGTATTTGTTATATTAAAATAAAACTACATGCATTTCTCTAGCAAAAAGTAAGTACCGTCGCCGTAATCACCGTGGCAAAATGATCGTCTTTAGTCCGGTAATCGTTATGAAATACACATAAAAAATTGTTGTCGCCGGCAAATAGTTTGTAAGGAAAATATATCTCATTTCACTATGAATACAAATTTTAAACTGAAATTACACACACAAAACAAGATTTTTAGGTTGGCCTGATAATCAGGAAAAAAAGACCATATTTCTGTCAATCACCCATATAATAATTATTTTTCGACTGTTTGTTCTGATTATATACCCCTATATATAATTTTATATACTTCAAATTTTATTTTTAATGTTCATTTTGAATAAATAACAATAAATAATAAAAATACAGATTATGCCGATGAATTACATAATATATCGTTATTAGATGAATCTTTTTTTAACAAAAACTATTTTTTCTTAACACGTGCATGTAATAGGCCCTTTTTCATGCATCTAAGGCCAATGGCAACATGGCCATTTCGAGCGTGTTTGACAAAACTGCGGAGTAATGAATCCATTACTGCCCTGGTGCAGTAATATCCATTATTCACCTACAAACAGTGGAGTAATGGATTAATTACTCCGCAAGTTCAAAACTTTTAAAAATTTTTAAAAAATTTTAGAAAACTTGGAAAAACTTTGGAAACTTCGACAATTTTGAAAAATTAAAAAAAAATTTGTAATACTTCTTTCAAAACTTTTGGAAAATATTGAAAAAATTTTACAAAATTTACAAAATATTTCTAACATTTTTTAAAATTTTTTAAAATTTTTAGTAGTTTTGAACTTGTGGAGTAATGAATCCATTAGTAATGGATTCATTACTCCACAGTTTTGTCAAACATGCTCGAAATGGGTATCTTGCCATTGGCTTTAGATGCATCAAAAACAGCCTATTACATGCACGTGTTAAGAAAAAATAGTTTTTGTTAAAAAAAGATTCATCTAATAACGATATATTACGTAATTCATCGGCATAATCTGAATTTTTATTATTTATTGTTATTTATTGTTAAATGTTCAAAATGAACATTAAAAATAAAATTTGAAGCATATAAAATTATATATAAGGGTTGTTCGGACCATTTAAAATCTTTCAGTCTTCGCGCGCTTTTGAACGTTAACACGCGCGCGCATGTAACTCCGCGCAATCTCGAGGTCCCTCCGTAGCGCGAGGCATCCCCGTTCGGCCTAATTTGAACGTGGAGCCGGGATTCTCCGTGTTAAAGGAGTCTCCCCCGTTTGACGTCAGCAACTCCCCGACGCTGGACAAAACTCCAGCCCTCGGGGTTGCTCGCTCTCTACTTCCGGCCGCCTCGAGATAAGTAACAGTAACTACGTGCTTCTATCTAGCGATAGTGAGCACATTATTGCTTCACACACACACTCACACTTTTACACACTACGCATTTAATTAATAGCTGTTTAAACCACTAGTAACACGTACACCTGTAATTTTACTTTTATAAAGAGAATAAATCTCTGTTATTTTTTGTTACAAAAACCACGTGTCAAGTTACCCGTTTCCTTTTCGCCGTGAACGCCAGCAGTTCGTTAATTATGAAGCGAACGATAATCAAAGTGTAATTACTTAATTTTTTACGGAGATTCGCGGCGCTAACAATTGGTCCTTCACATTTTGTTCACAGTGGAAATCGGAGAAAAGTGCAAGTGTACCGCGTGTGCAAAAATCTAAAAACTTTACAAACTTATAAACTATTTTAAACTTTAAATCGCAATTAATAACGCGTGTTAAAAAAGTGTTAAGTGATTTTCCGACGGACTTGCAAAAGCTTGCGCTCGGGACTTTCGATCTCGCGAGTAAAAAACGGAAAATTAAATAGAGTCTGGTGCTCCAGCTAGCACAAGTAAATAGCAAATTGCAAACTATTAATTGCAAACTGTTAATTGCACGCATACTGCAAAAATAAGCGAGCTGGTTTGATAAAAAAGGGTATAAGTTTCAAGGTCGAGCTTGACCTTGACACGTGCCTGGATATCGCGCGATTTCGGCTGCGACGTCACACGGCCGTTGCAGCTCGCCGATCAAAAATTCAAACTTCGCGCCCCTACCAGCACCATCTAGCAATTGCTCAACTAGTTTTTGCTTCAGTTTCACGAGCCAGTGTGTACGAAGAACGTCCCTAACCTCAACTACTGTTGACACCTGTTGCTTCTGGTTGCTGCTGAAGAAGGGTCTACTGCTGGACACTACTTCCTGGACACCGCTAAGTATCACCATATATTGCTTTCGCTAGCTTGCTGCTTGCTGCCTACTCTTCTTGTTTTTGCTTGGTTTACCGCTTGCCTATATTACTTTACAATGACTAAGCCAGTGGCGACTTTGATAGCTAATCTAAAGGCCATCGCAAACTCTATTGCTAAAGTAATTATAAACATTCATAAAATAGGTGCTTCTAATATTACAGTGGAAATCCTTCAGCAGAGATTGTTGCAGCTGGTAAGTTACTGGAAGAACTTCTACGACAAGCACCAACAGATCTATGAATATTATGAGGAGATCAAGGAGGATACATATATAACGAAAGACTTTTTTTCAGAAATTGAGGACCACTACATTAATACTAAAATTGATCTGTCCAGCAGACTAGCAGCGAAGGTGGGTGCTCTACAACAAAACGTGCACCTAGTAGCGAGCGACCCTAGGAGGCCAGTGACGCAGGTGAGGACAATAGCTTCCTCACTGCCCAAGCTCTAGCTGCCAAGGTTCAGCGGCAGGCAGGAGGAGTGGGAATCCTTCAAGGAGCTTTTCTGCTCAATAATCAGGGACTCGCCCACGCTGACACCAGTACTGAAGCTACAGCACCTTCTGTCGTGCCTCGGCGGAGAAGCTGCCCGACGTCTCTGCAACTTGCAGGTAGTGGGGTTCAATTTCGAGGTTGCCTGGAAGGCCCTGGAAACCAGGTACGACAATAAGAGACTGCGCCTCTCAGTGCAACTCAGCAAGCTGCTGAGCATGACTCCAGCTGCATACAAGTCAGTGGCAGAGATGACGAGGCTTCTCGACACCACGAACGAGAGCATCACAGCCCTGCGCAGCCTTGGAAGACCAGTCGATCACCGGGATGATTAGTTTGTCCAGCTTGTCATCTTCAACCTGGACCCAGACACACGTGAGGATTGGGAGAAGTCGCTGGAAGGGACCAGTACGTTCCCCACCTACGACGCACTAACCAATATCCTCGAAAACCACACCAAGGATCTGGGTACAGCTCACTGCAGCGACATGCAATTACATAGCCAGACTAGGAGACATTCTAGAAGCTTCACACCTACAAGTAAGCTGCAACCTTCCTCCGTCACGCGTGTCTCATCTCACCTTGCCAGTGTGCCAGCTGTCAAGAAGGCTCCGTCGAAGCAGCAGGGCTGTGCAGTGTGCAGAGGTGAGCATTATATTGGGTACTGCCCCTCGTTGCAGCAAGCAAGCTACTCCAAGAGGCTGGATCGCATTGACAGGTTGAGGTTATGTCACAACTGTCTGCCCTCTGGCCACACCAGTGCATCCTGACCATCTAGAAGCAGGTGCAAGCAGTGCAACAGGGAGCACCAGACCATTTTGCACCAGGACGCAGGGTCTACGCAGGTGCAACCCCAAGGAGAATTTGCCCCAGTTGGGCCAAAGCCTGCGCTTGCAAGATTTTCCGGATCCACTTCGACTTCAACACAGGGCTACACTGATGCAGTGAGTAGGACAACGATGTTGGGTACTGTACGAGTGATTCTACTGTCGAAGGCTGGTGAGTGCATGGTCTTTCGAGCCCTCATAGATCCAGGATCGGAAGGCTCATTTGTGACGGAGAAGGTAGTCCAGGCCCTTTCTTTGCGCAAATCAGCATGTCATACTACAATCTCCGGAGTCGGTGGAGACACATCAGCCACCTCAACTTCCACCACTACGCTCTCTCTAAAATCAACACTGAATACTACATTCGTCTTGAGTTTTTCAGCTGCAGTACTGCCACGGCTCACAGGGTTCTTGCCTCGCTGTCAAGTCGACATCGGTGCCTTGGAGCACATCGAAGGGCTGTAAATGGCTGACCCAGACCTCGCACAGTCAGTTCCAGTGGATGTGATTCTGGGTGGCGAACTGTACCCAGCTATCCCTTTATAAAAGAATGATTGTAATAAGACGCTTGAACCGTCACGCTAAGACCATGACGCTGAAATACGCGCGAGTTTACTAAGAGGTAGTGCTTGGGGTGTCAGTAAGGATGTGATCGATGGGTGCGGGGGTGTAATAGGACAAAATAAGAATGGTTAGAAACAGTGGTGGGGTTAACGGTGGAAGTGGAGGGGGTATTATTCAGAAAGTTAGCATCATATCAGCGTCACGCTAAGACCATGACGCTGAAATACGCGCGAGTTTACTAAGAGGTAGTGCTTATATGCTTACGGAATTTCTTAACAAAGGTATCGAATAATTCTTTCTTCAATTGATAGGGAGGGGTGGAAGGCGGACAGGGGGGGGGGGCTTTTGTATCTCGTTACAATTTTAAGTAGGTACTGGACCAATACTATAGGTAATGACAATTTTGGATTTCATATATTTTTCTCTATATCTACATATATCTATGAGTCCCCCTTTATTACTGTTTTTATTCAATAAACATTACTCGGTAGGCAAAAAATGAGGTCATCATCTACAAATGATACACAGGTTACGGAGAGAATCGTTAGCCTATGTTTATCTAGACATTAACAAATAAAGACATGTACATACACACACCATATACACAGATGTAAATTACTTACACACACGCACGCACGGACGCAACACACACACACATGTACACGCAACACAGACACACATACACATGTACGCATACTCACATAAACAGACACACACATGTATATACACAGTCACATACATATATACCCATACATATACACGCATACATACATAATCACACAGATACGAACACATACAGACACACGTATATAATTTTGAACACTAAAAAGAGATAGATAAAAAAGTTTCAAAAAAAATTAAACCGCCTTCAAAAAAACGCTCTAAAAAGATAAATATGATAGTTACTATAAGAAAGTGATTGAGAAATTGATAGGCCTACGATAAAATGTTTATTACCTTCATTGAAAAAACTTCACATTTTGGTTATTTGAATTCAAAATACAACTATTTAGAGTTGGCGCCCACATTTTCGGCTGAAATTCCTGATCTTGATCATGATCCAGAATTGTGCGATATAGTAGTTAGAAACAGGGTACATGGACCATGCGATGAAAGATGTATTGTAGATGGTAAATGTTCGAAAAGAATTTCGTGAGGAAACTACGATTAATGCTGATGGTTATCTATATTATCGTCGTAGAAACAATGGAAGAACTATTATGCGAAATAATCAAAATATAGATAAAAGATTTGTAGTACGAGGGTAGTTCAATAAGTCTTTAGAATAAAGTATAAAAACAATTTTTTTTTGGTAAATTTTTGTTTATTTTTCAACATAATCTCCTTGGAGCTCTATACACTTGGTCAATCGCTTTTTAAGTTTTTTTAATCCTTCAGAAAAGTGCGTTTTCGGAAGTTCCTCAAAATAAGCACTTACAGAGGCAATGACGTCTTCGTTGTCCGTAAATCTCTGTCCAACGAGCCATTTTTTCAAGTTTGGAAATAAGAAAAAGTCACTGGGGGCTAAATCTGGTGAATACGGTGGGTGTTCGACCAATTCGAATTTTAGTTCTTCAATTTTAGCCATTGAAACGAAGCATGTGTGAACTCGGGCGTTGTCGTGATGAAAGAGAATTTTTTTTCTCGCCAAATGTGGTCGTTTTTTTTAATTTCTTCTTTCAGCTGCTCTAATAATGATGCATAATACTCACCAGTAATTGTTTTACCCTTTTCCAAGTAGTCAATAAGTATAATTCCACGTGCATCCCAAAAAACTGTAGCCATAACTTTACCAGCTGACTTTACGGTCTTTGCCTTCTTTGGAGCTGGTTCGCCTGTGGAAATCCACTGTTTGGATTGTTCCTTTGTCTCAGGAGTGTAGTGGTGTATCCATGTTTCATCCACAGTCACAAATCGACGAAAAAATTCCTCAGGATTCCGACTTATGCGCGCCAAAAGAGCCTCAGAGGCGACCACTCTATTGCGTTTATTCTCAGCTGAGAGCAAACGCGGCACCCATCTTGCCGATAGCTTTTTCATGCCTAATTTTTCATGTAGAATTGAAACAACTGCACCTATAGATATCCTTGTGGTCTCAGCTAACTCACGCACTTTTAATCTTCTATCCTTCAACACCATATCGTGGATTTTATTGATGATTTCGGGAGTAGTTGCTTCTACGGGCCTTCCTGAACGTGGTTCGTCACTTATTGATGTACGACCACGCTTAAATTCATTTACCCAGTTATAAACCGTTGCTAAGGCAGGGGCAGATGTGCCATGAACTGAGTCCAATTCATTTTTTATCTCATATGGAGTTAAACCCTTTAAATGAAAATGTTTAATTACCGCTCTGAACTCGTTTTTTTCCATTTTTCTTAACAAGCAATTTTTTTTTTCAATTGGTTATAAAAACACGTAAACTCAGAAGATGTGGACTGTGACTGCACCATATATCTAGTCGGGAGTGGTGCTGACTGAAAACAGATGATTTGGAGCGATTCGCGCGCCATCTGTTGGTCATTCTAAAGACTTATTGAACTACCCTCGTATCATAGTGTCCTGAATTATCGCGTATTTTTAATTGTCATATAAATGTCGAGGCAGTTTCTAGCATTAAATCAGTCAAGTATTTATACAAATATGTGTATTAAGGATATGATGCTGCTAATATAGGTATTGAAGAAACATCTGATGGAAAAACAGTTAATCAAGATGAAATAAAGAATTATATAGAAACACGATACGTTAGTCCTGTTGAAGCATGCTACCGCATATTAAGTAAACAGCTTCAAAGTAAAAGTCATAGCATTGTACGTTTACCTATTTATTTACCTAACCAACAATCAATATTAATTAACGATATAAATGATGAAGTTGTTGTATCTTGCGCATTGAATTGAAGTACAATGTTGTTAGATTATTTTGAATTGAATAATCGAGATAGTTCAGTTAGACAACATTCTTACACAGATATTCCAAGTTATTATATATTTAAACAAGTAAATGTAAATGGAGTTAAGGTACTTCGATGGACTTTACGAAAGTCTCATTACAACTGTATTGGCCGAATGTATCCAGTAAGTCCAAATTAATGTGGAATTATTTCGCTTAAGATTGCTGTTGTTACGTGTTAAGGGTGCAAAAAGTTTTGATAATTTAAGGAATCTAGAAGGAGCACAGTATTCGACATTCTCTGCAGCTTGCGTTGCATTAGGTCTGATAGAAAATGATGAAGAGTAGAAGCGAGCTATGCAAGAAGCTATCACATGGATGATGCCACGAAGCCTTCGTCGATTATTTGTTCGCATTTTGATATGTTATCCTGAACAATTATGGGAAGATTTTAAGGTTACTTTATCAGAAGATTTTTGTCATTCATTATCAGATCCTATTAGAGGACAAAATTTAGCATACTCTGACATTTCTGAAATATTAAATACCGAATGGTACTGTATTTCCGATTTTCCTTCAATGCAACAGACAGTATTACATGATTATATACCGAATGAGAATGAACGTATTATTGCTATGTCAACAACAGACTGTGAACAATATAATCAGTTAAATAGTGAGCAAAAATAAATTCTTAGATATAATTTTACAATCATGCAACGCTACAGATTGTAACGAATCAGGTTGCTTTTATATTGATGAACCTGGAGGTACCGGAAAAACTTTTGTCTATAACACTATATATAATATATTACGTGAACAGAACAAAAATGTTTGTTGCATGGCTTTGACTGGAATCGCTGCAACGTTATTACGAAAAGAAATGACTCTTCATAAAATATTAGGTTTACCCGTACCACCAATGGCTCCGCAATATGCATTAGAAATTATGGACAGAACGGGATATAATGAATAATGATTTACCATTTGGTGGTAAGATCGTAATATTAGGCGGAGATTTTCGTCAAGTATTACCTGTATTACCCAAGGGAACTCGAAGTGAAGTAATTTATCTATCCATAAAAAACAGCATTCTATGGAATATATTTCGAATGTTCCATTTAACAAAGAATATGAGAATTATGAATGAAGACATGAACTTTGCTCAATTTGTGCCGGATATAGGTAATGGAACTTCTAATGATAGTAATGACAATGTTGTTATTCCTGAACGTTGTATTGTTAGAGATGAAAGCATTGGTGATTGTATTTATGGCCGTTTAATTACAAATCAGCAATACGATGAAATGTGTTCATCAGCAATATTATCAGCGCGCAATAAAGATGTTGAAGAAATTAATAAAGAAGTTGTATCGTTATTAGATAGCAATAATGAACATATATATACGAGTATCGATTCAGCAGAAAATTGTGATGATAATGGAGAAATGTCAAAGATACTATTACCAGAGTATCTCAATTCTCTGAATCCTCAAAATATGCCACCTTGTGAGTTGCATTTGAAAATAGATTGTATCGTAATGCTTATTAGAAATATAAGTATTCATGAAGGACTATGTAATGGAACACGATTACGGATTTTAGATTTGGCAAATAACTTACTCAAATGCAAAGTATTGACTGGAGATAAAGCCGGAGAAATTGTGTTTCTAAATCGAATTACTTTATATTCTGATAAAGAATATCCTTTTACATTTAAACGACGACAGTTTCCTATTAAATTAGCTTTTGCCATGACTATTAATAAAGCACAGGGTCAGACATTTTCTAATACAGTTGTTGATCTTAGACAAGATGTTTTCACTCATGTTCAATTATATGTGCCCACTTCTCGAGTAGGTAGTTGGGATAGATTAAAAATACATCTTGGTCGTGAAAAAAATAATAACAAAGTCAAGAATTATGTTTTTAAAGAAATGTTCACGTAAACTTGCACTCGTTTTATCATTTAAAATATTTTATAGACACTATTTAAACGGGTAAGATGAAAAACAGTCTAAGTCAAAAACTATGAATTTTGAGAAAAACGAAACTAAAAGAAAAACGAAAAACGAGTTTTATAAAAAACTTAATATTACAAAATTGTAGATATAGCCGCCATGCATAAGTTAAGCTACCGTTCAAACCTTAAAAGTCATCTCTAATTTATAAAAATAAGTGTTTTTGTGCGTGGACTTAGACTGTTTTTCACCTCAATTTCTTTTTAACTCAATAATTTATGAAGAAATGCATTAAAAATAATCTAAAACATAATATTTTTTATGAAAGTCTTATTTAATACTCACTTACTCAGATATTCAATGAAAAAACGTTTTTGTCTATAGATAATAAATAATATGCTGAGTCACATAAAGTCGCGTTGTAAAGAACATTACACAGACAAAATGGCATAAGTTTACACAAAATGTCGTTGTAAATAAAACTTAAAATAAAGATTTTTCTAATACTAAAACATATTACATATCAAAAACTATTATTAGACTAATAATTTTAAATTAATTTTTTTTAATCGAGTCCGAGAAATGGTTTGGTTTTTAGTTTGGGAGGGCGTAAAAGTACAGTATACGTTATGTAGGGGAGAGTGCGGCTAATTGTAAGTTGAGCACTTTATTTTAAATAATTTTTAAATTCTTTAACTTATGACTTACAAAGTTTAATAAGCCATATATTTTAAGATTATGTCGAAATATAGAATATATTTTTTAACTACCCATTTTGTTAGTTAATATATTTTTTCTTTAAATAAGAAAGTACAAAAGAAATTTTGTCTAACTTCGCCTTAACGAGACTAACTTGGAAATTTTATATTAATAATTTTTAAGTTTACTATTTTTCGTTAAGCACTCTAGCTCAGCAGCTTCTAGCATGAGCTTAACGTTTTCATGATGTACACATACACATACATTGTGTGTACCACTGCTTCCAGCTAAAACACAGTGTACTGGTCTCAATTGTATGAATTTTGTTAACCCAATTTTAACGAGTTCGTATTCTTTTTGAAATAAATAATAGATTTTGTTCAAATTGCCAAGAAGTAATCTTTTCTGAACGTGTGCACATTTATGTACATATAAATGTGTGAAAAAGTGTGTAAAACCATGAAATTTCGTGAAAAGTAGCGAAATTAGGCTTACATTTGGAACAGAATATTAAAACATATTATAGAATATTTCAAAAATTTTGTCACAGTTTCTACATAGATTTTCTCAGTTTTTCACAGTTTTTCACAGTTTTTCATAGTTTCTCACATTTTATCACAATTTCTCATAGTTGTAATTTCCTTTATATAAGAGAATGCAACGAAAGAAAATGTGAGAGAATCTGAAAAACAATGAAAAAATTTGAAAAATTGTGCATATTTATTTGTTACAGATGTTCCAGAGTGTATTTTCACAGTTTTTCACAGTTTTACACACTTTCTCACATTTCTTTCACAGTTTTTCACAGTTTTTCACAGTTGTCATTTCCACAAGGGAAGAACTCATATATGTTTTACAAAAATAAAATGCTAGAAAATAGAAACGGTTTACGGAAGATCTCAAAATTCTGTGAAAACTCAGTGTTTGTTTTTACAAGCTAATCTGAAACTATTGCAGTTCTGGAGAATTAGGATGAACGTATACGTTTGAATTGAATATATAATTTCCTTTATAATTCAAATCGTATTGTATTCGGGCATAGTTTTGATTAAAATTCTTGGACTTTTTTCCTTTTGCTTGCTTATTGACTCTCTAACATCAATCTACTTCCAATGTATATTATAAGAAATGCGAATACAGTATATCTAATCCTTATTGTCTTTATTTGTCTTCATACGACCGAGATAATAACAATTCAATCTATGTATAAGTGTATTTAAATAAATTTCCCGTGCTTTTGTCAAAAGAACAAAAAAAGAAAAGCATAGCGTTCCGTCATTTCTGCAGTAACCTAAATTTTTGTCTCTTTTTTAAAATATTTAAGTTTTCTACAAGATTGCTATATTTAAAAAAATGTATCCACAGTTTAATCGAAAACTATTAAATTTTTTACAGTTTCGGTCGATATTAACAATAAGTGTAGTGCACTAATTACTTGTGTGTAAAAGTAAGGTTTCGTGACATAATTCAACAAAAGTCTGGCATATAGTCTACCTTATAGTCTGGGATCGTCTCCGTACCCAGACTTTTGCAAGACTTTGTGAGCCAGACTTTTGCCAGAGTTGTCCCCAGACTTATTTTTTACACGTGCACGTAGAGCAATTGTTGACAGACGGTACTACTGTGAAGATCGCTAGTTCTCTCTAGAGGAATTATATCTAGTTCCTAGTAGGGATATTCTCCAGCTTCCTAGACTAGGAATCCTAATTTAATTTATACATCTTTTTTGTTTTACGAAAAACAGTGTGTATCACATTTTATATATCGTGTGTATGTATAAGTCTGTGTATAAGTGTGAAAGCCTATCTAAGAAAAAGCTTGTTGATAATTTAATATTCGCGGTGTACGTGTTACTTATAATATGCCCGACGAGGACGATTTTTAAATCTCATTTTGAAAATAATAAATATTGTTTTTTAATAAAATTAACTTTTAAAATAACTTTTAACTATTAACTTTTTACCTTAACTGTTAACTATCAACTTTTTAACTTAACTGTTAACTTTATTACTTTTTCAGATTGTAACTCTTAAATAAACTGAATTAGTTTTGATTTTGATTAACTAGTAACTTAACGTTTTAAAAATTAAAAAAGTTACCTAATCCTGCATTTCATTAATGTTGCTGTAATTTCCATGGCCACGTAGAAGTTCGTCCAGCTATGGTGGAGGCATATACGAAAGTGGCTGCTATCCAGTAGACTTAATTGCTGTCGCGGACGAACACGCCTGGTCCCGGATCATGGTCTCTATAAATATGTTCTCGGGGCCGATTCATGAGTGATTAGTGAAAACGGGTAGCCACCAAGCTGTGGCCGCTCGAACTAGGCAACCTGTGGCGCGCGCGGGTTTCGAATTACAGTATTCGCCTTGTGACATTATGTTACAACCATATAATATTGCAATAATATTACAATGACATTAAAAATTATTTACTACAAAATATTTGATAAATTTCAAAATAATTAAAGACATAAAATATTATTATAATTTGTATTAAAGTTTTATTTAACAAATTATGTAAAATTACTTTTATACTAGAAAAGATTATGACACGCTCTGCCGGACAATGTTATCTTTGCAAACATTCAATTTTTTTGCAAATCAAAATATCGAAGTTAAAAATTGAAAATTCAATATATACCTACTGCGGAATATTTAATAAGGAATATTTTTGAATATTATGAACAAAAACCAATACCAATTTTACAATCTGTCAAATAAATGTTCAATGAAAATTTGTTTTTATATTTCTTAAAAAATTTCCAAATTCATCAATAGAATCATGTAATTAGTTTGTAATATCATTATAATATTACTGCAATATTTCAAGATAACTAATAGGATTTCCTTCTACAACAAAATAAAGGCCTTTTTTCTATTACTTTTGAAACCTTTCTTATACTTTTCTTAGGGTGCCTCATATATACATTTAATATGCAACGGGATTGAAACAAAATAACTCTTAACGTTGCTAATGTAAGATCCCATGTGAAATATCACAGAAATGTAATGGATAAGGCCCATTCAAAACTTTAAAATCCTTGCAAAAGTGGTTTTGAGCATTAATTAAAAAGCATATTTTGGCTATATGATCATATTTAGCTCTAAACATGATTAAGCATATGGACTTGAAAAAAAATTACAAACATTTTACATACCAAAAGAACCATTTATACCGAAATAAAATTTTATTTTTGTTTTCCATTATTCAAAAATATTTCCATATATAATATACATGGGTGAAACTCTACAAAAATGTTGGAATGTGCACTCAGAGTATGTAAAAAGAATTTCAGACCCTAAGGTGTTATATGTAGAATTAAAGATATAATTAAACAATTAAAGATAGAAAAATGCGTTTCTTTTAATATTTTGAGATTTTGCTAACATTGTTTGATTTTTAACTCAAAAACTAGGGACTTTTGAGAAAAAAGTGTAGGAACATTTTTTGGTCAAAATAAGGTAAGCAATATAAAAATTTTTTTATATGAATATTGCTCTTAGTTCATTGGCAAATTTCTAAAAAATATAAAAAATGACAACATGTTCATGTTCAGTCTTGAACAACTTAAATCCTAAGGGTTTAAACAAATCTGAAAAAAATCATGAATATTCTACATACCAATTAAAATATTTTTACCGAAGTTCCAGAGAAAAATTTTTTTTTTGGTTTTGATTTCCCAGAGAATGACACACACACACATATATATATATATATATATATATATATATATATATATATATATATACGTCGACATATCAAAAAGCAATAGATTTGTCATTTTTATTTTTCACCCCAGTATTAAATAGAATAAATAATTTCATATTGGAACATTTTTTAAAGTTTAAGGAAACTAAGTGCCAATGAATCGGCAGTGGTTTTTTTAAAGTGCAAATTATTATGAGATGGGAAACCGGATACCGCCCCTATGGAAATAAAAAAAAATTACGAATATGTACATAAATGTGCACAAATGTATAAAAATTAACGAAAATATACAAAAGTGTACATTTCTCCCACACTATATATACGCACGCACGCATGCACGCGCACACACACAAACACACACATACACACACTAACACAAACACACTCACACACATTCCTTAAATCTCAAAACATGTTTCTAACATGTTCTTATCAAAACCTTTTAATTAACTATCACAAAGCTTCCTCCTTCAGGAAGCAAACAATTTATTGATAAGGTGTGTGAAAAATAAGTGTTTTTGCGTGTGTGGACGAGCGTATGTGTTAATGTGGTTCCATAAGTGCATATGGGTGTGTATTTTGACGAGTGTGTGTGTGGTTGGATTAGCGTGTATGTTTGTGATTAGATGAGTGTGTATCTGCAGTTGGTTGAGTGCGTATATTTGGATAAGTGTGTGTTTTTGGTTGAACGTGTGTGTAATTGGATGAGTGTGTGTATGTGCTTGAATGAGTATGTTCGTGTGTGGTTGGGTAAGTATGCGTACGTCTGGGTGGTTGTATCATGAATGTGTACGTGTGGTTTGATGAGTGTATATGCGGCGAATCACGTCAACTTTCCAAGCGCGGCGCGCGAGCGCTTAATACTGTTGTTTTCAACTCGCGTTTGCGGTATGAAAAAAAATATATAAAAAATATCCAATAAACTATTTCGATGTATTTTTTCCTCGGCTTTCCAATGGTGTGGTCAGATTTTCCAAAATTTTCCATTTTTCTTAAAACAAAACACAAAACGTGTTATATCTCGAAAAGTCTATTTTTAATTTTTTTTTAATACTTTTAATCGAAAGCTGAGGTTTTTTTACATAAGAAAAGTTCTTTTGCACAGAGTGCCCGATTATATTTCAGTGAGTAATAGAACGCCGAAAAGTAGAAGTACCGCGCACAGCGGCAAGGCGCGTGACTTCGCGCTCTACGGTGGCCGCTGGATTCGGTCCTCCTTTTCATATTTTGCTACCTTATAATTTCTTTTAAACCTGTTAGTTAAATTTAGTTTTTTTTTTGTTTTTATTAATCGTTTTTTTGTTACTTTGGCTTTCGAAGAGGCTTTCAAAGTCTTTAGCTTCGTGGCTTTCTTTGTCTTTGTTGCGGGTTTGGATACATTATTTTCTTTTTTCTTAGTGTCTATCTTTGGAAAGATTTGATATTTAGAACTTAAAGACGTTTTCTGTAGTTTGAATGTGTTTTGATTCAATGGAATAAAAGCATGATACTGTAAAGTCCCTGGTATAGATTTAGTATTATCTAATCTTGGTTTGAGTTCTAAAACAGTTTTTTCATAATCATCTTTATTGCTATAAAATACTTTGGTTTCTTTGCAATAATATTTAGCCCATACGTAAAGACTTTTTGCTGTTAAAATTCTATTTTTGGATGAAAGTTGTAGACTAGCACGTTATGCACCTCTTTTTAAGTTAGCACCGATACCATCACATGCACCTTTGCCGTGCGCGGTAGCATAAAAGTGCCATTCCGCTGAGATTTCGAAATCTTTTTTATGGAACAGAAGATTTTGCATATTATACTTATTTTTAAAATGTTGACTTGCTCCATCCGTTAAATAATAAATTTTTTTAACTACGAAATTAGATTTCAGATAAAGTATGACAATTTTTTGATATTCATAAACTGCAACAGTATCATGGTTTAGATTATCAGAAATTACAGCAATGCTTACATGTTTAAGATACTATTTTCTTTGTAATAAATTACAACTGTAAAAATAGTTGCGTGGTTATTATTCCAATAGAAAGATTGCGTAGAATTCTGTACTACAAATGCATAGTTTTCCGCAAAATCAAAACAGACAATAAACTCCCCTTCTTGAAGATTTTCTTTCAACTTATTCACATGCTGTGACTGTTTCTTAGCAAAAAAATCGTGAGTCTCCAATTTCATTAATTTGTCGCCCAGCGTGTTGAGAAAGTCATAAACGTTCTCACTTTTTGAAGCTATCGTACACCGATCTGTTTGAAACCACGATTCAAATTGAATTTCAAAAACATTATTTTTATCAAAACATTCAAGCAAATGATCTCGTAATGCAGACGTATTAGGACAATTTAGACAGTCACCCAAGAAACACTTATCACGTGCATTTTTACAAACGATTGCCTAAATACAGTCATGATAATTTGTAAGATATAGTTTACTATTTTTCGTTAAGCACTCTAGCTCAGCAGCTTCTAGCATGAGCTTAACGTTTTCATGATGTACACATACACATACATTGTGTGTACCACTGCTTCCAGCTAAAACACAGTGTACTGGTCTCAATTGTATGAATTTTGTTAACCCAATTTTAACGAGTTCGTATTCTTTTTGAAATAAATAATAGATTTTGTTCAAATTGCCAAGAAGTAATCTTTTCTGAACGTGTTCTCGTTTGCCGTTGTCCTGCTTTAAGGATATGCAATCTTTCAAGCCTGGCATAATTCGACTTATGTCATCCTTTTCATAAGAACTTTTAACTAAATTTGTAGTTTCCACCGAAAGTACTTTGCCGCGTTTTTTTTTTCAGGAACTGAGAAAACTCCTTTTTCAGCTACTAACTCTATTGCTTCTCGAGCTTCCCATTCAGTACAACCAAACTCTCTGATTAAATCATTACGCGACCAAAAATCGGGAGCAAGAGTGAGTAGCTGAATTCTATCTTGCTCCGATATAGTATTAGAAAATTTTCTTTTAATTTGTTCGAGAACCGTTACGCCAGCTTTATGATATTCATCACAACAATTTATGTTAGCTTTTTTTGTATCCGAAATAGGTAAATCTGCTTTACGTTTGTAAATTTGCCTACGACATGTACCACATATGTTCGCTTCTTCGGGTACAAACGAAAATATACTTCTAAAAGTTGAAGGAAAGTCAAACAGATCTTTAGACGTAGAGTGATTCTCTCGAGAGAAAGAATTTATGCATTTCATTTTCCAGGTTGAACCCATTGTAGTTGCTACAATAAACCGGAGAAATACGTAGCCAATAGATTTATGATTTAATCATAAAAAAATCTAAATTTAAAAAAAAACATCGTCGTATATATGAATTTCTTGTGACAATTCATTTATAGATTAAAGTTTTTTATGTTTAAGCCACCTACCGACTGAAAAAAGAACTAGTTTTACAAGTAAGCATGATGTGGCGGTGACGGCGGCCGCGGTACTTCTACTTTTCGGCGTTCTATTACTCACTGAAATATAATCGGGCACTCTGTGCAAAAGAACTTTTCTTATGTAAAAAAACCTCAGCTTTCGATTAAAAGTATTAAAAAAAAATTAAAAATAGACTTTTCGAGATATAACACGTTTTGTGTTTTGTTTTAAGAAAAATGGAAAATTTTGGAAAATCTGACCACACCATTGGAAAGCTGAGGAAAAAATACATCAAAATAGTTTATTGGATATTTTTTATATTTTTTTTTCATACCGCAAACGCGAGTTGAAAACAACAGTATTAAGCGCTCGCACGCCGCGCTAGGAGAGTTGACGTGATTCGCCCCATATGTGGCTGAATGAGTATATGTATGGGTAGATGAATTTGTGGGTGTGGTTTCATAAGTGTATGTGTGATCGATTGAGCCCTTTTGTGAGTGTGAGTGTGAGTGAGTATGTATATATTGTAAATATATATACATATAATGAATAACTGTGACCGTTGTTGAGTGACTGTATGTATGTGTGGACGAATGAATATGTATGTGTGTGTGTATGCGTGTATGTGTAAGTTTGTGTATATACCGCTTGTTTGTTGAGTGAAAGTAAGCTGAAAAATATTTTTTAACACATATTTTCCAATATGTAATTGTAAACACAGACTTAATTTATTTTACCGACCGCAGTAAATGTAATAAAATTTAGAAAAAATACTTATATTTTGATGGCTTTAAAAATGTGTGCCTAATATCGGACAGGTGTTTTATACATTTAATTCTATTCTCTGAGGTTACTCGATTAAATTGAGCCTTTGCATACTACTAGTTAATAGTAAAAACTACTTAATAAAGGTTTAAACTCACGTTCAGACAAAATGTTATTTATACACAACATGGTTTACTTACACGATCGGTAAGTGTCTGGTGTAGGTAAACTATAGTGTATACTGTACCTTTATTACATATCTTGTCCGTCCAGGAAAAAATTCTTAAAAGGAGCATTTTTAATTTTTTATTCATCTGGTACATTTAAAAAAATAAACTACTAAAAAAATATGTACGATACACATGTCTTGTCCGTACTACGATTACGTTAAATTATACTAAATCAATAAAAGGCACTATATCTTATTTGCATATATAAATATAGCTATAGCATAGAATACGACTAGTATTTTTTGACAAAGAATTTAACCGATTTCAAAGAATGTAACCCTCTAAAAAGTAGAAAATAATACTTTCTGTAATAACGGGATTCAGACAATAATGGGCTTTATAAAATGTTCATTATCTTTATTTAATATAAAGTCATCATTTATTCAAATTACAACTTTTTGGATATAGATGCCAGAATCTACTTCTACTATTATATTAAGCAGGTTACTGTGTATCCTTCTTCTTGAGTGTTTTTGGACTTCCCCAATTAATTTGTCCCTGAGGAAGTGCAACTTTAAAGGCAATTGCCGATCTGAACTATCACGAAGTGCACCGGTGACCTCGACAAGCTGAGCAAATTCAAGTCATGTACTATGATGCATTCGAGTTCAACAACGTGCATTTTAGTGCAAACTTTATCCACGGGGTTTCTATTTTTCCTCCTATTTTAGTGTTTTTGGACTTCCCCCAAAATAAATTTGTTCCTGAGTAAGTTGTGACATAGTAAATTTAAATGAATTATTATTTATTGCTCATAACTATAATCACGCAAAACCTTACTCTAACTATCGATACTTAAAGAGCAGCACTGATCTGACTAACGATTCTCGTCTCTCTAAGGATGTCGCTGAGTTGATCCGCCCGAAACTTGTCAAACCCAACGTTGAACCCGACGAAATAAATAGATAATGATTTTTAAATTATACTAATTAAATTAATAATAATAATGTAATATATTCATAGAGGAAATCATAGAGGATACAAGATAGGTATTGACAACAATCAATATAGTTAAGTTGGCCTTTATAATAGTATTCGCGAATAATGTTACAGACACCGACGGACAAAAATGGCGTCGTGGTAGCCACGTTGCATCGCTAACACCTCCGAAACCTAACCTGCAACACAAAATGAAACCCCAAAAAACTCGATTAAACTCCCAAAATTTAACAATAAACTTTACAACACAGTCTTAATAATTCGCTAATTATTAATTATATTCAGAACCTACTACAATTCCCCTGACACTATTAATGGCATTAGATCTCTTGCTCGCTAATAACGCAGGCAGTCTGACTCAAATCTGAAAATAATAAAGGTATTTGGCGATAATAATAACCGTTCTAAAAGCGGATAGATACGAGTTATTAGTTAGTATACCAAATAATATTACGTTATGTAACAAGGGAATAAAGTCGAAGATTTAAAGATTAGCCTCGAGAGTGGCAGTAGTCACCCTGGGGAATAGTCGACTTTATTCCTGTGTTGCAAATGCAATTTTATTCTTGACTTAACGGTGGCCACTTTATTGACTTGAATAGTGGGATTCACACACATAAGGGACAGAAACCCAGAATAACTGAAAACCGCATTTGCGGTCCAGAGAATAATAGTACATTATACAACCAGGGAATAAAGTAGAAGAATATTAGAGTAAACACCCGAAGAAATAGTCGACTTTATTCCTGTGTTGTATATAGAACTTTATTCCTGACGTAACTATGACCACTTAATAGACTTTTATTGAAAATTTATACTAATATTAATATAAATATAAAATTGAAAAAAAAGAATGCTAGAGAAACCGAAAATTTACTTTATTCCCGCTTTTGCGATAAATCGACAATAATAAATTTGGTACCACTATAATTGTTGATTAAATTTTATTTATGAACATAGTAAATGCATTCTATTTTTAAAAATAAATTTTTTTCGTCATTTTGGTGTAGTTTATGAACAAATGGATTCATTTATTACAAAAATATCATAAAAGTGAAAAAAATGGTATAAAACAAAAACAAATCGTACAATCTTAATTTTTCTTTATTTCAAATCTTCATAAAAAAAACATACAGCTTTGAATCGCCAAAAATTACCGCATAATACTCGAGAAAAAAGCTATTAAAAACTTTTTGAAAAAGAAAATATCATAAAAAATGAAAAAGCGTTATAAAACAAAAATGATTAGATGAATCTTGAAAATTCTTTTTGATTTAAAATTTTCATTGAAAGACAAAAGATATAAGCGTTCATTGGTAAAAAATTATTGTGTAATACCCAAGAAATAAGTAATCAATGTTTTCTTTAAAAAAATATAATCTTGAATATCTCTAAAAATAAAAGTCCTCATGGTCTGGGCAAAGAATTTAGCTGAGAGATAGTTAAAATCTACCTATTTGGAAATCTTCAGAAAAAATAATGTTGTTTTATTCAAGTTATCGTTTGCCATATTAAATCGATTTTTTTACAAAATGATTTTTACCTCAAGCATAGGAAAATAAGCTATCTAAACAAATTTACAGAACAATCTTCTCCAAGTTCTAATTATCTACATTTTTTACAATAATTGTACATCCTATATTTCAGAGAAATTACCGTTCAAACAAAAGATAACGTTTTCGTGTATAACAAAAGAAAGCAAACACCTTATCCAAAATTTCGGGGGGTAAAAGTTAGGTACTTTCTGCTCTTTTCAAATCCGGAGTCAAAAGTAGGTCTTCTCATTTAAAAAAATGATTTTGACCTTGAAATGACCTTCAAAAACAAGTTCAAGGTCAAGGTCGTTGGTACCTAAAGTTGACCCCCTTTGACCTACAACTTTTGTCTGAAACATTTTTCTGTATCCAACCATAATTCTGAGATATTTCCCAAAATAGATTAAAATGGTCCATCCTGTATATACATACTATGCGGAAAAATGTATTTGTTATATTAAAATAAAACTACATGCATTTCTCTAGCAAAAAGTAAGTACCGTCGCCGTAATCACCGTGGCAAAATGATCGTCTTTAGTCCGGTAATCGTTATGAAATACACATAAAAAATTGTTGTCGCCGGCAAATAGTTTGTAAGGAAAATATATCTCATTTCACTATGAATACAAATTTTAAACTGAAATTACACACACAAAACAAGATTTTTAGGTTGGCCTGATAATCAGGAAAAAAAGACCATATTTCTGTCAATCACCCATATAATAATTATTTTTCGACTGTTTGTTCTGATTATATACCCCTATATATAATTTTATATACTTCAAATTTTATTTTTAATGTTCATTTTGAATAAATAACAATAAATAATAAAAATACAGATTATGCCGATGAATTACATAATATATCGTTATTAGATGAATCTTTTTTTAACAAAAACTATTTTTTCTTAACACGTGCATGTAATAGGCCCTTTTTCATGCATCTAAGGCCAATGGCAACATGGCCATTTCGAGCGTGTTTGACAAAACTGCGGAGTAATGAATCCATTACTGCCCTGGTGCAGTAATATCCATTATTCACCTACAAACAGTGGAGTAATGGATTAATTACTCCGCAAGTTCAAAACTTTTAAAAATTTTTAAAAAATTTTAGAAAACTTGGAAAAACTTTGGAAACTTCGACAATTTTGAAAAATTAAAAAAAAATTTGTAATACTTCTTTCAAAACTTTTGGAAAATATTGAAAAAATTTTACAAAATTTACAAAATATTTCTAACATTTTTTAAAATTTTTTAAAATTTTTAGTAGTTTTGAACTTGTGGAGTAATGAATCCATTAGTAATGGATTCATTACTCCACAGTTTTGTCAAACATGCTCGAAATGGGTATCTTGCCATTGGCTTTAGATGCATCAAAAACAGCCTATTACATGCACGTGTTAAGAAAAAATAGTTTTTGTTAAAAAAAGATTCATCTAATAACGATATATTACGTAATTCATCGGCATAATCTGAATTTTTATTATTTATTGTTATTTATTGTTAAATGTTCAAAATGAACATTAAAAATAAAATTTGAAGCATATAAAATTATATATAAGGGTTGTTCGGACCATTTAAAATCTTTCAGTCTTCGCGCGCTTTTGAACGTTAACACGCGCGCGCATGTAACTCCGCGCAATCTCGAGGTCCCTCCGTAGCGCGAGGCATCCCCGTTCGGCCTAATTTGAACGTGGAGCCGGGATTCTCCGTGTTAAAGGAGTCTCCCCCGTTTGACGTCAGCAACTCCCCGACGCTGGACAAAACTCCAGCCCTCGGGGTTGCTCGCTCTCTACTTCCGGCCGCCTCGAGATAAGTAACAGTAACTACGTGCTTCTATCTAGCGATAGTGAGCACATTATTGCTTCACACACACACTCACACTTTTACACACTACGCATTTAATTAATAGCTGTTTAAACCACTAGTAACACGTACACCTGTAATTTTACTTTTATAAAGAGAATAAATCTCTGTTATTTTTTGTTACAAAAACCACGTGTCAAGTTACCCGTTTCCTTTTCGCCGTGAACGCCAGCAGTTCGTTAATTATGAAGCGAACGATAATCAAAGTGTAATTACTTAATTTTTTACGGAGATTCGCGGCGCTAACAATTGGTCCTTCACATTTTGTTCACAGTGGAAATCGGAGAAAAGTGCAAGTGTACCGCGTGTGCAAAAATCTAAAAACTTTACAAACTTATAAACTATTTTAAACTTTAAATCGCAATTAATAACGCGTGTTAAAAAAGTGTTAAGTGATTTTCCGACGGACTTGCAAAAGCTTGCGCTCGGGACTTTCGATCTCGCGAGTAAAAAACGGAAAATTAAATAGAGTCTGGTGCTCCAGCTAGCACAAGTAAATAGCAAATTGCAAACTATTAATTGCAAACTGTTAATTGCACGCATACTGCAAAAATAAGCGAGCTGGTTTGATAAAAAAGGGTATAAGTTTCAAGGTCGAGCTTGACCTTGACACGTGCCTGGATATCGCGCGATTTCGGCTGCGACGTCACACGGCCGTTGCAGCTCGCCGATCAAAAATTCAAACTTCGCGCCCCTACCAGCACCATCTAGCAATTGCTCAACTAGTTTTTGCTTCAGTTTCACGAGCCAGTGTGTACGAAGAACGTCCCTAACCTCAACTACTGTTGACACCTGTTGCTTCTGGTTGCTGCTGAAGAAGGGTCTACTGCTGGACACTACTTCCTGGACACCGCTAAGTATCACCATATATTGCTTTCGCTAGCTTGCTGCTTGCTGCCTACTCTTCTTGTTTTTGCTTGGTTTACCGCTTGCCTATATTACTTTACAATGACTAAGCCAGTGGCGACTTTGATAGCTAATCTAAAGGCCATCGCAAACTCTATTGCTAAAGTAATTATAAACATTCATAAAATAGGTGCTTCTAATATTACAGTGGAAATCCTTCAGCAGAGATTGTTGCAGCTGGTAAGTTACTGGAAGAACTTCTACGACAAGCACCAACAGATCTATGAATATTATGAGGAGATCAAGGAGGATACATATATAACGAAAGACTTTTTTTCAGAAATTGAGGACCACTACATTAATACTAAAATTGATCTGTCCAGCAGACTAGCAGCGAAGGTGGGTGCTCTACAACAAAACGTGCACCTAGTAGCGAGCGACCCTAGGAGGCCAGTGACGCAGGTGAGGACAATAGCTTCCTCACTGCCCAAGCTCTAGCTGCCAAGGTTCAGCGGCAGGCAGGAGGAGTGGGAATCCTTCAAGGAGCTTTTCTGCTCAATAATCAGGGACTCGCCCACGCTGACACCAGTACTGAAGCTACAGCACCTTCTGTCGTGCCTCGGCGGAGAAGCTGCCCGACGTCTCTGCAACTTGCAGGTAGTGGGGTTCAATTTCGAGGTTGCCTGGAAGGCCCTGGAAACCAGGTACGACAATAAGAGACTGCGCCTCTCAGTGCAACTCAGCAAGCTGCTGAGCATGACTCCAGCTGCATACAAGTCAGTGGCAGAGATGACGAGGCTTCTCGACACCACGAACGAGAGCATCACAGCCCTGCGCAGCCTTGGAAGACCAGTCGATCACCGGGATGATTAGTTTGTCCAGCTTGTCATCTTCAACCTGGACCCAGACACACGTGAGGATTGGGAGAAGTCGCTGGAAGGGACCAGTACGTTCCCCACCTACGACGCACTAACCAATATCCTCGAAAACCACACCAAGGATCTGGGTACAGCTCACTGCAGCGACATGCAATTACATAGCCAGACTAGGAGACATTCTAGAAGCTTCACACCTACAAGTAAGCTGCAACCTTCCTCCGTCACGCGTGTCTCATCTCACCTTGCCAGTGTGCCAGCTGTCAAGAAGGCTCCGTCGAAGCAGCAGGGCTGTGCAGTGTGCAGAGGTGAGCATTATATTGGGTACTGCCCCTCGTTGCAGCAAGCAAGCTACTTCAAGAGGCTGGATCGCATTGACAGGTTGAGGTTATGTCACAACTGTCTGCCCTCTGGCCACACCAGTGCATCCTGACCATCTAGAAGCAGGTGCAAGCAGTGCAACAGGGAGCACCAGACCATTTTGCACCAGGACGCAGGGTCTACGCAGGTGCAACCCCAAGGAGAATTTGCCCCAGTTGGGCCAAAGCCTGCGCTTGCAAGATTTTCCGGATCCACTTCGACTTCAACACAGGGCTACACTGATGCAGTGAGTAGGACAACGATGTTGGGTACTGTACGAGTGATTCTACTGTCGAAGGCTGGTGAGTGCATGGTCTTTCGAGCCCTCATAGATCCAGGATCGGAAGGCTCATTTGTGACGGAGAAGGTAGTCCAGGCCCTTTCTTTGCGCAAATCAGCATGTCATACTACAATCTCCGGAGTCGGTGGAGACACATCAGCCACCTCAACTTCCACCACTACGCTCTCTCTAAAATCAACACTGAATACTACATTCGTCTTGAGTTTTTCAGCTGCAGTACTGCCACGGCTCACAGGGTTCTTGCCTCGCTGTCAAGTCGACATCGGTGCCTTGGAGCACATCGAAGGGCTGTAAATGGCTGACCCAGACCTCGCACAGTCAGTTCCAGTGGATGTGATTCTGGGTGGCGAACTGTACCCAGCTATCCCTTTATAAAAGAATGATTGTAATAAGACGCTTGAACCGTCACGCTAAGACCATGACGCTGAAATACGCGCGAGTTTACTAAGAGGTAGTGCTTGGGGTGTCAGTAAGGATGTGATCGATGGGTGCGGGGGTGTAATAGGACAAAATAAGAATGGTTAGAAACAGTGGTGGGGTTAACGGTGGAAGTGGAGGGGGTATTATTCAGAAAGTTAGCATCATATCAGCGTCACGCTAAGACCATGACGCTGAAATACGCGCGAGTTTACTAAGAGGTAGTGCTTATATGCTTACGGAATTTCTTAACAAAGGTATCGAATAATTCTTTCTTCAATTGATAGGGAGGGGTGGAAGGCGGACAGGGGGGGGGGCTTTTGTATCTCGTTACAATTTTAAGTAGGTACTGGACCAATACTATAGGTAATGACAATTTTGGATTTCATATATTTTTCTCTATATCTACATATATCTATGAGTCCCCCTTTATTACTGTTTTTATTCAATAAACATTACTCGGTAGGCAAAAAATGAGGTCATCATCTACAAATGATACACAGGTTACGGAGAGAATCGTTAGCCTATGTTTATCTAGACATTAACAAATAAAGACATGTACATACACACACCATATACACAGATGTAAATTACTTACACACACGCACGCACGGACGCAACACACACACACATGTACACGCAACACAGACACACATACACATGTACGCATACTCACATAAACAGACACACACATGTATATACACAGTCACATACATATATACCCATACATATACACGCATACATACATAATCACACAGATACGAACACATACAGACACACGTATATAATTTTGAACACTAAAAAGAGATAGATAAAAAAGTTTCAAAAAAAATTAAACCGCCTTCAAAAAAACGCTCTAAAAAGATAAATATGATAGTTACTATAAGAAAGTGATTGAGAAATTGATAGGCCTACGATAAAATGTTTATTACCTTCATTGAAAAAACTTCACATTTTGGTTATTTGAATTCAAAATACAACTATTTAGAGTTGGCGCCCACATTTTCGGCTGAAATTCCTGATCTTGATCATGATCCAGAATTGTGCGATATAGTAGTTAGAAACAGGGTACATGGACCATGCGATGAAAGATGTATTGTAGATGGTAAATGTTCGAAAAGAATTTCGTGAGGAAACTACGATTAATGCTGATGGTTATCTATATTATCGTCGTAGAAACAATGGAAGAACTATTATGCGAAATAATCAAAATATAGATAACAGATTTGTAGTACGAGGGTAGTTCAATAAGTCTTTAGAATAAAGTATAAAAACAATTTTTTTTTGGTAAATTTTTGTTTATTTTTCAACATAATCTCCTTGGAGCTCTATACACTTGGTCAATCGCTTTTTAAGTTTTTTTAATCCTTCAGAAAAGTGCGTTTTCGGAAGTTCCTCAAAATAAGCACTTACAGAGGCAATGACGTCTTCGTTGTCCGTAAATCTCTGTCCAACGAGCCATTTTTTCAAGTTTGGAAATAAGAAAAAGTCACTGGGGGCTAAATCTGGTGAATACGGTGGGTGTTCGACCAATTCGAATTTTAGTTCTTCAATTTTAGCCATTGAAACGAAGCATGTGTGAACTCGGGCGTTGTCGTGATGAAAGAGAATTTTTTTTCTCGCCAAATGTGGTCGTTTTTTTTAATTTCTTCTTTCAGCTGCTCTAATAATGATGCATAATACTCACCAGTAATTGTTTTACCCTTTTCCAAGTAGTCAATAAGTATAATTCCACGTGCATCCCAAAAAACTGTAGCCATAACTTTACCAGCTGACTTTACTGGTTCGCCTGTGGAAATCCACTGTTTGGATTGTTCCTTTGTCTCAGGAGTGTAGTGGTGTATCCATGTTTCATCCACAGTCACAAATCGACGAAAAAATTCCTCAGGATTCCGACTTATGCGCGCCAAAAGAGCCTCAGAGGCGACCACTCTATTGCGTTTATTCTCAGCTGAGAGCAAACGCGGCACCCATCTTGCCGATAGCTTTTTCATGCCTAATTTTTCATGTAGAATTGAAACAACTGCACCTATAGATATCCTTGTGGTCTCAGCTAACTCACGCACTTTTAATCTTCTATCCTTCAACACCATATCGTGGATTTTATTGATGATTTCGGGAGTAGTTGCTTCTACGGGCCTTCCTGAACGTGGTTCGTCACTTATTGATGTACGACCACGCTTAAATTCATTTACCCAGTTATAAACCGTTGCTAAGGCAGGGGCAGATGTGCCATGAACTGAGTCCAATTCATTTTTTATCTCATATGGAGTTAAACCCTTTAAATGAAAATGTTTAATTACCGCTCTGAACTCGTTTTTTTCCATTTTTCTTAACAAGCAATTTTTTTTTTCAATTGGTTATAAAAACACGTAAACTCAGAAGATGTGGACTGTGACTGCACCATATATCTAGTCGGGAGTGGTGCTGACTGAAAACAGATGATTTGGAGCGATTCGCGCGCCATCTGTTGGTCATTCTAAAGACTTATTGAACTACCCTCGTATCATAGTGTCCTGAATTATCGCGTATTTTTAATTGTCATATAAATGTCGAGGCAGTTTCTAGCATTAAATCAGTCAAGTATTTATACAAATATGTGTATTAAGGATATGATGCTGCTAATATAGGTATTGAAGAAACATCTGATGGAAAAACAGTTAATCAAGATGAAATAAAGAATTATATAGAAACACGATACGTTAGTCCTGTTGAAGCATGCTACCGCATATTAAGTAAACAGCTTCAAAGTAAAAGTCATAGCATTGTACGTTTACCTATTTATTTACCTAACCAACAATCAATATTAATTAACGATATAAATGATGAAGTTGTTGTATCTTGCGCATTGAATTGAAGTACAATGTTGTTAGATTATTTTGAATTGAATAATCGAGATAGTTCAGTTAGACAACATTCTTACACAGATATTCCAAGTTATTATATATTTAAACAAGTAAATGTAAATGGAGTTAAGGTACTTCGATGGACTTTACGAAAGTCTCATTACAACTGTATTGGCCGAATGTATCCAGTAAGTCCAAATTAATGTGGAATTATTTCGCTTAAGATTGCTGTTGTTACGTGTTAAGGGTGCAAAAAGTTTTGATAATTTAAGGAATCTAGAAGGAGCACAGTATTCGACATTCTCTGCAGCTTGCGTTGCATTAGGTCTGATAGAAAATGATGAAGAGTAGAAGCGAGCTATGCAAGAAGCTATCACATGGATGATGCCACGAAGCCTTCGTCGATTATTTGTTCGCATTTTGATATGTTATCCTGAACAATTATGGGAAGATTTTAAGGTTACTTTATCAGAAGATTTTTGTCATTCATTATCAGATCCTATTAGAGGACAAAATTTAGCATACTCTGACATTTCTGAAATATTAAATACCGAATGGTACTGTATTTCCGATTTTCCTTCAATGCAACAGACAGTATTACATGATTATATACCGAATGAGAATGAACGTATTATTGCTATGTCAACAACAGACTGTGAACAATATAATCAGTTAAATAGTGAGCAAAAATAAATTCTTAGATATAATTTTACAATCATGCAACGCTACAGATTGTAACGAATCAGGTTGCTTTTATATTGATGAACCTGGAGGTACCGGAAAAACTTTTGTCTATAACACTATATATAATATATTACGTGAACAGAACAAAAATGTTTGTTGCATGGCTTTGACTGGAATCGCTGCAACGTTATTACGAAAAGAAATGACTCTTCATAAAATATTAGGTTTACCCGTACCACCAATGGCTCCGCAATATGCATTAGAAATTATGGACAGAACGGGATATAATGAATAATGATTTACCATTTGGTGGTAAGATCGTAATATTAGGCGGAGATTTTCGTCAAGTATTACCTGTATTACCCAAGGGAACTCGAAGTGAAGTAATTTATCTATCCATAAAAAACAGCATTCTATGGAATATATTTCGAATGTTCCATTTAACAAAGAATATGAGAATTATGAATGAAGACATGAACTTTGCTCAATTTGTGCCGGATATAGGTAATGGAACTTCTAATGATAGTAATGACAATGTTGTTATTCCTGAACGTTGTATTGTTAGAGATGAAAGCATTGGTGATTGTATTTATGGCCGTTTAATTACAAATCAGCAATACGATGAAATGTGTTCATCAGCAATATTATCAGCGCGCAATAAAGATGTTGAAGAAATTAATAAAGAAGTTGTATCGTTATTAGATAGCAATAATGAACATATATATACGAGTATCGATTCAGCAGAAAATTGTGATGATAATGGAGAAATGTCAAAGATACTATTACCAGAGTATCTCAATTCTCTGAATCCTCAAAATATGCCACCTTGTGAGTTGCATTTGAAAATAGATTGTATCGTAATGCTTATTAGAAATATAAGTATTCATGAAGGACTATGTAATGGAACACGATTACGGATTTTAGATTTGGCAAATAACTTACTCAAATGCAAAGTATTGACTGGAGATAAAGCCGGAGAAATTGTGTTTCTAAATCGAATTACTTTATATTCTGATAAAGAATATCCTTTTACATTTAAACGACGACAGTTTCCTATTAAATTAGCTTTTGCCATGACTATTAATAAAGCACAGGGTCAGACATTTTCTAATACAGTTGTTGATCTTAGACAAGATGTTTTCACTCATGTTCAATTATATGTGCCCACTTCTCGAGTAGGTAGTTGGGATAGATTAAAAATACATCTTGGTCGTGAAAAAAATAATAACAAAGTCAAGAATTATGTTTTTAAAGAAATGTTCACGTAAACTTGCACTCGTTTTATCATTTAAAATATTTTATAGACACTATTTAAACGGGTAAGATGAAAAACAGTCTAAGTCAAAAACTATGAATTTTGAGAAAAACGAAACTAAAAGAAAAACGAAAAACGAGTTTTATAAAAAACTTAATATTACAAAATTGTAGATATAGCCGCCATGCATAAGTTAAGCTACCGTTCAAACCTTAAAAGTCATCTCTAATTTATAAAAATAAGTGTTTTTGTGCGTGGACTTAGACTGTTTTTCACCTCAATTTCTTTTTAACTCAATAATTTATGAAGAAATGCATTAAAAATAATCTAAAACATAATATTTTTTATGAAAGTCTTATTTAATACTCACTTACTCAGATATTCAATGAAAAAACGTTTTTGTCTATAGATAATAAATAATATGCTGAGTCACATAAAGTCGCGTTGTAAAGAACATTACACAGACAAAATGGCATAAGTTTACACAAAATGTCGTTGTAAATAAAACTTAAAATAAAGATTTTTCTAATACTAAAACATATTACATATCAAAAACTATTATTAGACTAATAATTTTAAATTAATTTTTTTTAATCGAGTCCGAGAAATGGTTTGGTT
The DNA here is from genome assembly GCA_949152435.1 of Gastracanthus pulcherrimus. NCBI lineage: Eukaryota > Metazoa > Arthropoda > Insecta > Hymenoptera > Pteromalidae > Gastracanthus > Gastracanthus pulcherrimus. The sequence goes on from OX424575.1 coordinate 87,863,051, forward strand.
TTTAGTTTGGGAGGGCGTAAAAGTACAGTATACGTTATGTAGGGGAGAGTGCGGCTAATTGTAAGTTGAGCACTTTATTTTAAATAATTTTTAAATTCTTTAACTTATGACTTACAAAGTTTAATAAGCCATATATTTTAAGATTATGTCGAAATATAGAATATATTTTTTAACTACCCATTTTGTTAGTTAATATATTTTTTCTTTAAATAAGAAAGTACAAAAGAAATTTTGTCTAACTTCGCCTTAACGAGACTAACTTGGAAATTTTATATTAATAATTTTTAAGTTTACTATTTTTCGTTAAGCACTCTAGCTCAGCAGCTTCTAGCATGAGCTTAACGTTTTCATGATGTACACATACACATACATTGTGTGTACCACTGCTTCCAGCTAAAACACAGTGTACTGGTCTCAATTGTATGAATTTTGTTAACCCAATTTTAACGAGTTCGTATTCTTTTTGAAATAAATAATAGATTTTGTTCAAATTGCCAAGAAGTAATCTTTTCTGAACGTGTGCACATTTATGTACATATAAATGTGTGAAAAAGTGTGTAAAACCATGAAATTTCGTGAAAAGTAGCGAAATTAGGCTTACATTTGGAACAGAATATTAAAACATATTATAGAATATTTCAAAAATTTTGTCACAGTTTCTACATAGATTTTCTCAGTTTTTCACAGTTTTTCACAGTTTTTCATAGTTTCTCACATTTTATCACAATTTCTCATAGTTGTAATTTCCTTTATATAAGAGAATGCAACGAAAGAAAATGTGAGAGAATCTGAAAAACAATGAAAAAATTTGAAAAATTGTGCATATTTATTTGTTACAGATGTTCCAGAGTGTATTTTCACAGTTTTTCACAGTTTTACACACTTTCTCACATTTCTTTCACAGTTTTTCACAGTTTTTCACAGTTGTCATTTCCACAAGGGAAGAACTCATATATGTTTTACAAAAATAAAATGCTAGAAAATAGAAACGGTTTACGGAAGATCTCAAAATTCTGTGAAAACTCAGTGTTTGTTTTTACAAGCTAATCTGAAACTATTGCAGTTCTGGAGAATTAGGATGAACGTATACGTTTGAATTGAATATATAATTTCCTTTATAATTCAAATCGTATTGTATTCGGGCATAGTTTTGATTAAAATTCTTGGACTTTTTTCCTTTTGCTTGCTTATTGACTCTCTAACATCAATCTACTTCCAATGTATATTATAAGAAATGCGAATACAGTATATCTAATCCTTATTGTCTTTATTTGTCTTCATACGACCGAGATAATAACAATTCAATCTATGTATAAGTGTATTTAAATAAATTTCCCGTGCTTTTGTCAAAAGAACAAAAAAAGAAAAGCATAGCGTTCCGTCATTTCTGCAGTAACCTAAATTTTTGTCTCTTTTTTAAAATATTTAAGTTTTCTACAAGATTGCTATATTTAAAAAAATGTATCCACAGTTTAATCGAAAACTATTAAATTTTTTACAGTTTCGGTCGATATTAACAATAAGTGTAGTGCACTAATTACTTGTGTGTAAAAGTAAGGTTTCGTGACATAATTCAACAAAAGTCTGGCATATAGTCTACCTTATAGTCTGGGATCGTCTCCGTACCCAGACTTTTGCAAGACTTTGTGAGCCAGACTTTTGCCAGAGTTGTCCCCAGACTTATTTTTTACACGTGCACGTAGAGCAATTGTTGACAGACGGTACTACTGTGAAGATCGCTAGTTCTCTCTAGAGGAATTATATCTAGTTCCTAGTAGGGATATTCTCCAGCTTCCTAGACTAGGAATCCTAATTTAATTTATACATCTTTTTTGTTTTACGAAAAACAGTGTGTATCACATTTTATATATCGTGTGTATGTATAAGTCTGTGTATAAGTGTGAAAGCCTATCTAAGAAAAAGCTTGTTGATAATTTAATATTCGCGGTGTACGTGTTACTTATAATATGCCCGACGAGGACGATTTTTAAATCTCATTTTGAAAATAATAAATATTGTTTTTTAATAAAATTAACTTTTAAAATAACTTTTAACTATTAACTTTTTACCTTAACTGTTAACTATCAACTTTTTAACTTAACTGTTAACTTTATTACTTTTTCAGATTGTAACTCTTAAATAAACTGAATTAGTTTTGATTTTGATTAACTAGTAACTTAACGTTTTAAAAATTAAAAAAGTTACCTAATCCTGCATTTCATTAATGTTGCTGTAATTTCCATGGCCACGTAGAAGTTCGTCCAGCTATGGTGGAGGCATATACGAAAGTGGCTGCTATCCAGTAGACTTAATTGCTGTCGCGGACGAACACGCCTGGTCCCGGATCATGGTCTCTATAAATATGTTCTCGGGGCCGATTCATGAGTGATTAGTGAAAACGGGTAGCCACCAAGCTGTGGCCGCTCGAACTAGGCAACCTGTGGCGCGCGCGGGTTTCGAATTACAGTATTCGCCTTGTGACATTATGTTACAACCATATAATATTGCAATAATATTACAATGACATTAAAAATTATTTACTACAAAATATTTGATAAATTTCAAAATAATTAAAGACATAAAATATTATTATAATTTGTATTAAAGTTTTATTTAACAAATTATGTAAAATTACTTTTATACTAGAAAAGATTATGACACGCTCTGCCGGACAATGTTATCTTTGCAAACATTCAATTTTTTTGCAAATCAAAATATCGAAGTTAAAAATTGAAAATTCAATATATACCTACTGCGGAATATTTAATAAGGAATATTTTTGAATATTATGAACAAAAACCAATACCAATTTTACAATCTGTCAAATAAATGTTCAATGAAAATTTGTTTTTATATTTCTTAAAAAATTTCCAAATTCATCAATAGAATCATGTAATTAGTTTGTAATATCATTATAATATTACTGCAATATTTCAAGATAACTAATAGGATTTCCTTCTACAACAAAATAAAGGCCTTTTTTCTATTACTTTTGAAACCTTTCTTATACTTTTCTTAGGGTGCCTCATATATACATTTAATATGCAACGGGATTGAAACAAAATAACTCTTAACGTTGCTAATGTAAGATCCCATGTGAAATATCACAGAAATGTAATGGATAAGGCCCATTCAAAACTTTAAAATCCTTGCAAAAGTGGTTTTGAGCATTAATTAAAAAGCATATTTTGGCTATATGATCATATTTAGCTCTAAACATGATTAAGCATATGGACTTGAAAAAAAATTACAAACATTTTACATACCAAAAGAACCATTTATACCGAAATAAAATTTTATTTTTGTTTTCCATTATTCAAAAATATTTCCATATATAATATACATGGGTGAAACTCTACAAAAATGTTGGAATGTGCACTCAGAGTATGTAAAAAGAATTTCAGACCCTAAGGTGTTATATGTAGAATTAAAGATATAATTAAACAATTAAAGATAGAAAAATGCGTTTCTTTTAATATTTTGAGATTTTGCTAACATTGTTTGATTTTTAACTCAAAAACTAGGGACTTTTGAGAAAAAAGTGTAGGAACATTTTTTGGTCAAAATAAGGTAAGCAATATAAAAATTTTTTTATATGAATATTGCTCTTAGTTCATTGGCAAATTTCTAAAAAATATAAAAAATGACAACATGTTCATGTTCAGTCTTGAACAACTTAAATCCTAAGGGTTTAAACAAATCTGAAAAAAATCATGAATATTCTACATACCAATTAAAATATTTTTACCGAAGTTCCAGAGAAAAATTTTTTTTTTGGTTTTGATTTCCCAGAGAATGACACACACACACATATATATATATATATATATATATATATATATATATATATACGTCGACATATCAAAAAGCAATAGATTTGTCATTTTTATTTTTCACCCCAGTATTAAATAGAATAAATAATTTCATATTGGAACATTTTTTAAAGTTTAAGGAAACTAAGTGCCAATGAATCGGCAGTGGTTTTTTTAAAGTGCAAATTATTATGAGATGGGAAACCGGATACCGCCCCTATGGAAATAAAAAAAAATTACGAATATGTACATAAATGTGCACAAATGTATAAAAATTAACGAAAATATACAAAAGTGTACATTTCTCCCACACTATATATATATATATATATATATATATATATATATATATATATATATATATATATATATACGCACGCACGCATGCACGCGCACACACACAAACACACACATACACACACTAACACAAACACACTCACACACATTCCTTAAATCTCAAAACATGTTTCTAACATGTTCTTATCAAAACCTTTTAATTAACTATCACAAAGCTTCCTCCTTCAGGAAGCAAACAATTTATTGATAAGGTGTGTGAAAAATAAGTGTTTTTGCGTGTGTGGACGAGCGTATGTGTTAATGTGGTTCCATAAGTGCATATGGGTGTGTATTTTGACGAGTGTGTGTGTGGTTGGATTAGCGTGTATGTTTGTGATTAGATGAGTGTGTATCTGCAGTTGGTTGAGTGCGTATATTTGGATAAGTGTGTGTTTTTGGTTGAACGTGTGTGTAATTGGATGAGTGTGTGTATGTGCTTGAATGAGTATGTTCGTGTGTGGTTGGGTAAGTATGCGTACGTCTGGGTGGTTGTATCATGAATGTGTACGTGTGGTTTGATGAGTGTATATGCGGCGAATCACGTCAACTTTCCAAGCGCGGCGCGCGAGCGCTTAATACTGTTGTTTTCAACTCGCGTTTGCGGTATGAAAAAAAATATATAAAAAATATCCAATAAACTATTTCGATGTATTTTTTCCTCGGCTTTCCAATGGTGTGGTCAGATTTTCCAAAATTTTCCATTTTTCTTAAAACAAAACACAAAACGTGTTATATCTCGAAAAGTCTATTTTTAATTTTTTTTTAATACTTTTAATCGAAAGCTGAGGTTTTTTTACATAAGAAAAGTTCTTTTGCACAGAGTGCCCGATTATATTTCAGTGAGTAATAGAACGCCGAAAAGTAGAAGTACCACGCACAGCGGCAAGGCGCGTGACTTCGCGCTCTACGGTGGCCGCTGGATTCGGTCCTCCTTTTCATATTTTGCTACCTTATAATTTCTTTTAAACCTGTTAGTTAAATTTAGTTTTTTTTTTGTTTTTATTAATCGTTTTTTTGTTACTTTGGCTTTCGAAGAGGCTTTCAAAGTCTTTAGCTTCGTGGCTTTCTTTGTCTTTGTTGCGGGTTTGGATACATTATTTTCTTTTTTCTTAGTGTCTATCTTTGGAAAGATTTGATATTTAGAACTTAAAGACGTTTTCTGTAGTTTGAATGTGTTTTGATTCAATGGAATAAAAGCATGATACTGTAAAGTCCCTGGTATAGATTTAGTATTATCTAATCTTGGTTTGAGTTCTAAAACAGTTTTTTCATAATCATCTTTATTGCTATAAAATACTTTGGTTTCTTTGCAATAATATTTAGCCCATACGTAAAGACTTTTTGCTGTTAAAATTCTATTTTTGGATGAAAGTTGTAGACTAGCACGTTATGCACCTCTTTTTAAGTTAGCACCGATACCATCACATGCACCTTTGCCGTGCGCGGTAGCATAAAAGTGCCATTCCGCTGAGATTTCGAAATCTTTTTTATGGAACAGAAGATTTTGCATATTATACTTATTTTTAAAATGTTGACTTGCTCCATCCGTTAAATAATAAATTTTTTTAACTACGAAATTAGATTTCAGATAAAGTATGACAATTTTTTGATATTCATAAACTGCAACAGTATCATGGTTTAGATTATCAGAAATTACAGCAATGCTTACATGTTTAAGATACTATTTTCTTTGTAATAAATTACAACTGTAAAAATAGTTGCGTGGTTATTATTCCAATAGAAAGATTGCGTAGAATTCTGTACTACAAATGCATAGTTTTCCGCAAAATCAAAACAGACAATAAACTCCCCTTCTTGAAGATTTTCTTTCAACTTATTCACATGCTGTGACTGTTTCTTAGCAAAAAAATCGTGAGTCTCCAATTTCATTAATTTGTCGCCCAGCGTGTTGAGAAAGTCATAAACGTTCTCACTTTTTGAAGCTATCGTACACCGATCTGTTTGAAACCACGATTCAAATTGAATTTCAAAAACATTATTTTTATCAAAACATTCAAGCAAATGATCTCGTAATGCAGACGTATTAGGACAATTTAGACAGTCACCCAAGAAACACTTATCACGTGCATTTTTACAAACGATTGCCTAAATACAGTCATGATAATTTGTAAGATATAGTTTACTATTTTTCGTTAAGCACTCTAGCTCAGCAGCTTCTAGCATGAGCTTAACGTTTTCATGATGTACACATACACATACATTGTGTGTACCACTGCTTCCAGCTAAAACACAGTGTACTGGTCTCAATTGTATGAATTTTGTTAACCCAATTTTAACGAGTTCGTATTCTTTTTGAAATAAATAATAGATTTTGTTCAAATTGCCAAGAAGTAATCTTTTCTGAACGTGTTCTCGTTTGCCGTTGTCCTGCTTTAAGGATATGCAATCTTTCAAGCCTGGCATAATTCGACTTATGTCATCCTTTTCATAAGAACTTTTAACTAAATTTGTAGTTTCCACCGAAAGTACTTTGCCGCGTTTTTTTTTTCAGGAACTGAGAAAACTCCTTTTTCAGCTACTAACTCTATTGCTTCTCGAGCTTCCCATTCAGTACAACCAAACTCTCTGATTAAATCATTACGCGACCAAAAATCGGGAGCAAGAGTGAGTAGCTGAATTCTATCTTGCTCCGATATAGTATTAGAAAATTTTCTTTTAATTTGTTCGAGAACCGTTACGCCAGCTTTATGATATTCATCACAACAATTTATGTTAGCTTTTTTTGTATCCGAAATAGGTAAATCTGCTTTACGTTTGTAAATTTGCCTACGACATGTACCACATATGTTCGCTTCTTCGGGTACAAACGAAAATATACTTCTAAAAGTTGAAGGAAAGTCAAACAGATCTTTAGACGTAGAGTGATTCTCTCGAGAGAAAGAATTTATGCATTTCATTTTCCAGGTTGAACCCATTGTAGTTGCTACAATAAACCGGAGAAATACGTAGCCAATAGATTTATGATTTAATCATAAAAAAATCTAAATTTAAAAAAAAACATCGTCGTATATATGAATTTCTTGTGACAATTCATTTATAGATTAAAGTTTTTTATGTTTAAGCCACCTACCGACTGAAAAAAGAACTAGTTTTACAAGTAAGCATGATGTGGCGGTGACGGCGGCCGCGGTACTTCTACTTTTCGGCGTTCTATTACTCACTGAAATATAATCGGGCACTCTGTGCAAAAGAACTTTTCTTATGTAAAAAAACCTCAGCTTTCGATTAAAAGTATTAAAAAAAAATTAAAAATAGACTTTTCGAGATATAACACGTTTTGTGTTTTGTTTTAAGAAAAATGGAAAATTTTGGAAAATCTGACCACACCATTGGAAAGCTGAGGAAAAAATACATCAAAATAGTTTATTGGATATTTTTTATATTTTTTTTTCATACCGCAAACGCGAGTTGAAAACAACAGTATTAAGCGCTCGCACGCCGCGCTAGGAGAGTTGACGTGATTCGCCCCATATGTGGCTGAATGAGTATATGTATGGGTAGATGAATTTGTGGGTGTGGTTTCATAAGTGTATGTGTGATCGATTGAGCCCTTTTGTGAGTGTGAGTGTGAGTGAGTATGTATATATTGTAAATATATATACATATAATGAATAACTGTGACCGTTGTTGAGTGACTGTATGTATGTGTGGACGAATGAATATGTATGTGTGTGTGTATGCGTGTATGTGTAAGTTTGTGTATATACCGCTTGTTTGTTGAGTGAAAGTAAGCTGAAAAATATTTTTTAACACATATTTTCCAATATGTAATTGTAAACACAGACTTAATTTATTTTACCGACCGCAGTAAATGTAATAAAATTTAGAAAAAATACTTATATTTTGATGGCTTTAAAAATGTGTGCCTAATATCGGACAGGTGTTTTATACATTTAATTCTATTCTCTGAGGTTACTCGATTAAATTGAGCCTTTGCATACTACTAGTTAATAGTAAAAACTACTTAATAAAGGTTTAAACTCACGTTCAGACAAAATGTTATTTATACACAACATGGTTTACTTACACGATCGGTAAGTGTCTGGTGTAGGTAAACTATAGTGTATACTGTACCTTTATTACATATCTTGTCCGTCCAGGAAAAAATTCTTAAAAGGAGCATTTTTAATTTTTTATTCATCTGGTACATTTAAAAAAATAAACTACTAAAAAAATATGTACGATACACATGTCTTGTCCGTACTACGATTACGTTAAATTATACTAAATCAATAAAAGGCACTATATCTTATTTGCATATATAAATATAGCTATAGCATAGAATACGACTAGTATTTTTTGACAAAGAATTTAACCGATTTCAAAGAATGTAACCCTCTAAAAAGTAGAAAATAATACTTTCTGTAATAACGGGATTCAGACAATAATGGGCTTTATAAAATGTTCATTATCTTTATTTAATATAAAGTCATCATTTATTCAAATTACAACTTTTTGGATATAGATGCCAGAATCTACTTCTACTATTATATTAAGCAGGTTACTGTGTATCCTTCTTCTTGAGTGTTTTTGGACTTCCCCAATTAATTTGTCCCTGAGGAAGTGCAACTTTAAAGGCAATTGCCGATCTGAACTATCACGAAGTGCACCGGTGACCTCGACAAGCTGAGCAAATTCAAGTCATGTACTATGATGCATTCGAGTTCAACAACGTGCATTTTAGTGCAAACTTTATCCACGGGGTTTCTATTTTTCCTCCTATTTTAGTGTTTTTGGACTTCCCCCAAAATAAATTTGTTCCTGAGTAAGTTGTGACATAGTAAATTTAAATGAATTATTATTTATTGCTCATAACTATAATCACGCAAAACCTTACTCTAACTATCGATACTTAAAGAGCAGCACTGATCTGACTAACGATTCTCGTCTCTCTAAGGATGTCGCTGAGTTGATCCGCCCGAAACTTGTCAAACCCAACGTTGAACCCGACGAAATAAATAGATAATGATTTTTAAATTATACTAATTAAATTAATAATAATAATGTAATATATTCATAGAGGAAATCATAGAGGATACAAGATAGGTATTGACAACAATCAATATAGTTAAGTTGGCCTTTATAATAGTATTCGCGAATAATGTTACAGACACCGACGGACAAAAATGGCGTCGTGGTAGCCACGTTGCATCGCTAACACCTCCGAAACCTAACCTGCAACACAAAATGAAACCCCAAAAAACTCGATTAAACTCCCAAAATTTAACAATAAACTTTACAACACAGTCTTAATAATTCGCTAATTATTAATTATATTCAGAACCTACTACAATTCCCCTGACACTATTAATGGCATTAGATCTCTTGCTCGCTAATAACGCAGGCAGTCTGACTCAAATCTGAAAATAATAAAGGTATTTGGCGATAATAATAACCGTTCTAAAAGCGGATAGATACGAGTTATTAGTTAGTATACCAAATAATATTACGTTATGTAACAAGGGAATAAAGTCGAAGATTTAAAGATTAGCCTCGAGAGTGGCAGTAGTCACCCTGGGGAATAGTCGACTTTATTCCTGTGTTGCAAATGCAATTTTATTCTTGACTTAACGGTGGCCACTTTATTGACTTGAATAGTGGGATTCACACACATAAGGGACAGAAACCCAGAATAACTGAAAACCGCATTTGCGGTCCAGAGAATAATAGTACATTATACAACCAGGGAATAAAGTAGAAGAATATTAGAGTAAACACCCGAAGAAATAGTCGACTTTATTCCTGTGTTGTATATAGAACTTTATTCCTGACGTAACTATGACCACTTAATAGACTTTTATTGAAAATTTATACTAATATTAATATAAATATAAAATTGAAAAAAAAGAATGCTAGAGAAACCGAAAATTTACTTTATTCCCGCTTTTGCGATAAATCGACAATAATAAATTTGGTACCACTATAATTGTTGATTAAATTTTATTTATGAACATAGTAAATGCATTCTATTTTTAAAAATAAATTTTTTTCGTCATTTTGGTGTAGTTTATGAACAAATGGATTCATTTATTACAAAAATATCATAAAAGTGAAAAAAATGGTATAAAACAAAAACAAATCGTACAATCTTAATTTTTCTTTATTTCAAATCTTCATAAAAAAAACATACAGCTTTGAATCGCCAAAAATTACCGCATAATACTCGAGAAAAAAGCTATTAAAAACTTTTTGAAAAAGAAAATATCATAAAAAATGAAAAAGCGTTATAAAACAAAAATGATTAGATGAATCTTGAAAATTCTTTTTGATTTAAAATTTTCATTGAAAGACAAAAGATATAAGCGTTCATTGGTAAAAAATTATTGTGTAATACCCAAGAAATAAGTAATCAATGTTTTCTTTAAAAAAATATAATCTTGAATATCTCTAAAAATAAAAGTCCTCATGGTCTGGGCAAAGAATTTAGCTGAGAGATAGTTAAAATCTACCTATTTGGAAATCTTCAGAAAAAATAATGTTGTTTTATTCAAGTTATCGTTTGCCATATTAAATCGATTTTTTTACAAAATGATTTTTACCTCAAGCATAGGAAAATAAGCTATCTAAACAAATTTACAGAACAATCTTCTCCAAGTTCTAATTATCTACATTTTTTACAATAATTGTACATCCTATATTTCAGAGAAATTACCGTTCAAACAAAAGATAACGTTTTCGTGTATAACAAAAGAAAGCAAACACCTTATCCAAAATTTCGGGGGGTAAAAGTTAGGTACTTTCTGCTCTTTTCAAATCCGGAGTCAAAAGTAGGTCTTCTCATTTAAAAAAATGATTTTGACCTTGAAATGACCTTCAAAAACAAGTTCAAGGTCAAGGTCGTTGGTACCTAAAGTTGACCCCCTTTGACCTACAACTTTTGTCTGAAACATTTTTCTGTATCCAACCATAATTCTGAGATATTTCCCAAAATAGATTAAAATGGTCCATCCTGTATATACATACTATGCGGAAAAATGTATTTGTTATATTAAAATAAAACTACATGCATTTCTCTAGCAAAAAGTAAGTACCGTCGCCGTAATCACCGTGGCAAAATGATCGTCTTTAGTCCGGTAATCGTTATGAAATACACATAAAAAATTGTTGTCGCCGGCAAATAGTTTGTAAGGAAAATATATCTCATTTCACTATGAATACAAATTTTAAACTGAAATTACACACACAAAACAAGATTTTTAGGTTGGCCTGATAATCAGGAAAAAAAGACCATATTTCTGTCAATCACCCATATAATAATTATTTTTCGACTGTTTGTTCTGATTATATACCCCTATATATAATTTTATATACTTCAAATTTTATTTTTAATGTTCATTTTGAATAAATAACAATAAATAATAAAAATACAGATTATGCCGATGAATTACATAATATATCGTTATTAGATGAATCTTTTTTTAACAAAAACTATTTTTTCTTAACACGTGCATGTAATAGGCCCTTTTTCATGCATCTAAGGCCAATGGCAACATGGCCATTTCGAGCGTGTTTGACAAAACTGCGGAGTAATGAATCCATTACTGCCCTGGTGCAGTAATATCCATTATTCACCTACAAACAGTGGAGTAATGGATTAATTACTCCGCAAGTTCAAAACTTTTAAAAATTTTTAAAAAATTTTAGAAAACTTGGAAAAACTTTGGAAACTTCGACAATTTTGAAAAATTAAAAAAAAATTTGTAATACTTCTTTCAAAACTTTTGGAAAATATTGAAAAAATTTTACAAAATTTACAAAATATTTCTAACATTTTTTAAAATTTTTTAAAATTTTTAGTAGTTTTGAACTTGTGGAGTAATGAATCCATTAGTAATGGATTCATTACTCCACAGTTTTGTCAAACATGCTCGAAATGGGTATCTTGCCATTGGCTTTAGATGCATCAAAAACAGCCTATTACATGCACGTGTTAAGAAAAAATAGTTTTTGTTAAAAAAAGATTCATCTAATAACGATATATTACGTAATTCATCGGCATAATCTGAATTTTTATTATTTATTGTTATTTATTGTTAAATGTTCAAAATGAACATTAAAAATAAAATTTGAAGCATATAAAATTATATATAAGGGTTGTTCGGACCATTTAAAATCTTTCAGTCTTCGCGCGCTTTTGAACGTTAACACGCGCGCGCATGTAACTCCGCGCAATCTCGAGGTCCCTCCGTAGCGCGAGGCATCCCCGTTCGGCCTAATTTGAACGTGGAGCCGGGATTCTCCGTGTTAAAGGAGTCTCCCCCGTTTGACGTCAGCAACTCCCCGACGCTGGACAAAACTCCAGCCCTCGGGGTTGCTCGCTCTCTACTTCCGGCCGCCTCGAGATAAGTAACAGTAACTACGTGCTTCTATCTAGCGATAGTGAGCACATTATTGCTTCACACACACACTCACACTTTTACACACTACGCATTTAATTAATAGCTGTTTAAACCACTAGTAACACGTACACCTGTAATTTTACTTTTATAAAGAGAATAAATCTCTGTTATTTTTTGTTACAAAAACCACGTGTCAAGTTACCCGTTTCCTTTTCGCCGTGAACGCCAGCAGTTCGTTAATTATGAAGCGAACGATAATCAAAGTGTAATTACTTAATTTTTTACGGAGATTCGCGGCGCTAACAATTGGTCCTTCACATTTTGTTCACAGTGGAAATCGGAGAAAAGTGCAAGTGTACCGCGTGTGCAAAAATCTAAAAACTTTACAAACTTATAAACTATTTTAAACTTTAAATCGCAATTAATAACGCGTGTTAAAAAAGTGTTAAGTGATTTTCCGACGGACTTGCAAAAGCTTGCGCTCGGGACTTTCGATCTCGCGAGTAAAAAACGGAAAATTAAATAGAGTCTGGTGCTCCAGCTAGCACAAGTAAATAGCAAATTGCAAACTATTAATTGCAAACTGTTAATTGCACGCATACTGCAAAAATAAGCGAGCTGGTTTGATAAAAAAGGGTATAAGTTTCAAGGTCGAGCTTGACCTTGACACGTGCCTGGATATCGCGCGATTTCGGCTGCGACGTCACACGGCCGTTGCAGCTCGCCGATCAAAAATTCAAACTTCGCGCCCCTACCAGCACCATCTAGCAATTGCTCAACTAGTTTTTGCTTCAGTTTCACGAGCCAGTGTGTACGAAGAACGTCCCTAACCTCAACTACTGTTGACACCTGTTGCTTCTGGTTGCTGCTGAAGAAGGGTCTACTGCTGGACACTACTTCCTGGACACCGCTAAGTATCACCATATATTGCTTTCGCTAGCTTGCTGCTTGCTGCCTACTCTTCTTGTTTTTGCTTGGTTTACCGCTTGCCTATATTACTTTACAATGACTAAGCCAGTGGCGACTTTGATAGCTAATCTAAAGGCCATCGCAAACTCTATTGCTAAAGTAATTATAAACATTCATAAAATAGGTGCTTCTAATATTACAGTGGAAATCCTTCAGCAGAGATTGTTGCAGCTGGTAAGTTACTGGAAGAACTTCTACGACAAGCACCAACAGATCTATGAATATTATGAGGAGATCAAGGAGGATACATATATAACGAAAGACTTTTTTTCAGAAATTGAGGACCACTACATTAATACTAAAATTGATCTGTCCAGCAGACTAGCAGCGAAGGTGGGTGCTCTACAACAAAACGTGCACCTAGTAGCGAGCGACCCTAGGAGGCCAGTGACGCAGGTGAGGACAATAGCTTCCTCACTGCCCAAGCTCTAGCTGCCAAGGTTCAGCGGCAGGCAGGAGGAGTGGGAATCCTTCAAGGAGCTTTTCTGCTCAATAATCAGGGACTCGCCCACGCTGACACCAGTACTGAAGCTACAGCACCTTCTGTCGTGCCTCGGCGGAGAAGCTGCCCGACGTCTCTGCAACTTGCAGGTAGTGGGGTTCAATTTCGAGGTTGCCTGGAAGGCCCTGGAAACCAGGTACGACAATAAGAGACTGCGCCTCTCAGTGCAACTCAGCAAGCTGCTGAGCATGACTCCAGCTGCATACAAGTCAGTGGCAGAGATGACGAGGCTTCTCGACACCACGAACGAGAGCATCACAGCCCTGCGCAGCCTTGGAAGACCAGTCGATCACCGGGATGATTAGTTTGTCCAGCTTGTCATCTTCAACCTGGACCCAGACACACGTGAGGATTGGGAGAAGTCGCTGGAAGGGACCAGTACGTTCCCCACCTACGACGCACTAACCAATATCCTCGAAAACCACACCAAGGATCTGGGTACAGCTCACTGCAGCGACATGCAATTACATAGCCAGACTAGGAGACATTCTAGAAGCTTCACACCTACAAGTAAGCTGCAACCTTCCTCCGTCACGCGTGTCTCATCTCACCTTGCCAGTGTGCCAGCTGTCAAGAAGGCTCCGTCGAAGCAGCAGGGCTGTGCAGTGTGCAGAGGTGAGCATTATATTGGGTACTGCCCCTCGTTGCAGCAAGCAAGCTACTCCAAGAGGCTGGATCGCATTGACAGGTTGAGGTTATGTCACAACTGTCTGCCCTCTGGCCACACCAGTGCATCCTGACCATCTAGAAGCAGGTGCAAGCAGTGCAACAGGGAGCACCAGACCATTTTGCACCAGGACGCAGGGTCTACGCAGGTGCAACCCCAAGGAGAATTTGCCCCAGTTGGGCCAAAGCCTGCGCTTGCAAGATTTTCCGGATCCACTTCGACTTCAACACAGGGCTACACTGATGCAGTGAGTAGGACAACGATGTTGGGTACTGTACGAGTGATTCTACTGTCGAAGGCTGGTGAGTGCATGGTCTTTCGAGCCCTCATAGATCCAGGATCGGAAGGCTCATTTGTGACGGAGAAGGTAGTCCAGGCCCTTTCTTTGCGCAAATCAGCATGTCATACTACAATCTCCGGAGTCGGTGGAGACACATCAGCCACCTCAACTTCCACCACTACGCTCTCTCTAAAATCAACACTGAATACTACATTCGTCTTGAGTTTTTCAGCTGCAGTACTGCCACGGCTCACAGGGTTCTTGCCTCGCTGTCAAGTCGACATCGGTGCCTTGGAGCACATCGAAGGGCTGTAAATGGCTGACCCAGACCTCGCACAGTCAGTTCCAGTGGATGTGATTCTGGGTGGCGAACTGTACCCAGCTATCCCTTTATAAAAGAATGATTGTAATAAGACGCTTGAACCGTCACGCTAAGACCATGACGCTGAAATACGCGCGAGTTTACTAAGAGGTAGTGCTTGGGGTGTCAGTAAGGATGTGATCGATGGGTGCGGGGGTGTAATAGGACAAAATAAGAATGGTTAGAAACAGTGGTGGGGTTAACGGTGGAAGTGGAGGGGGTATTATTCAGAAAGTTAGCATCATATCAGCGTCACGCTAAGACCATGACGCTGAAATACGCGCGAGTTTACTAAGAGGTAGTGCTTATATGCTTACGGAATTTCTTAACAAAGGTATCGAATAATTCTTTCTTCAATTGATAGGGAGGGGTGGAAGGCGGACAGGGGGGGGGGGCTTTTGTATCTCGTTACAATTTTAAGTAGGTACTGGACCAATACTATAGGTAATGACAATTTTGGATTTCATATATTTTTCTCTATATCTACATATATCTATGAGTCCCCCTTTATTACTGTTTTTATTCAATAAACATTACTCGGTAGGCAAAAAATGAGGTCATCATCTACAAATGATACACAGGTTACGGAGAGAATCGTTAGCCTATGTTTATCTAGACATTAACAAATAAAGACATGTACATACACACACCATATACACAGATGTAAATTACTTACACACACGCACGCACGGACGCAACACACACACACATGTACACGCAACACAGACACACATACACATGTACGCATACTCACATAAACAGACACACACATGTATATACACAGTCACATACATATATACCCATACATATACACGCATACATACATAATCACACAGATACGAACACATACAGACACACGTATATAATTTTGAACACTAAAAAGAGATAGATAAAAAAGTTTCAAAAAAAATTAAACCGCCTTCAAAAAAACGCTCTAAAAAGATAAATATGATAGTTACTATAAGAAAGTGATTGAGAAATTGATAGGCCTACGATAAAATGTTTATTACCTTCATTGAAAAAACTTCACATTTTGGTTATTTGAATTCAAAATACAACTATTTAGAGTTGGCGCCCACATTTTCGGCTGAAATTCCTGATCTTGATCATGATCCAGAATTGTGCGATATAGTAGTTAGAAACAGGGTACATGGACCATGCGATGAAAGATGTATTGTAGATGGTAAATGTTCGAAAAGAATTTCGTGAGGAAACTACGATTAATGCTGATGGTTATCTATATTATCGTCGTAGAAACAATGGAAGAACTATTATGCGAAATAATCAAAATATAGATAACAGATTTGTAGTACGAGGGTAGTTCAATAAGTCTTTAGAATAAAGTATAAAAACAATTTTTTTTTGGTAAATTTTTGTTTATTTTTCAACATAATCTCCTTGGAGCTCTATACACTTGGTCAATCGCTTTTTAAGTTTTTTTAATCCTTCAGAAAAGTGCGTTTTCGGAAGTTCCTCAAAATAAGCACTTACAGAGGCAATGACGTCTTCGTTGTCCGTAAATCTCTGTCCAACGAGCCATTTTTTCAAGTTTGGAAATAAGAAAAAGTCACTGGGGGCTAAATCTGGTGAATACGGTGGGTGTTCGACCAATTCGAATTTTAGTTCTTCAATTTTAGCCATTGAAACGAAGCATGTGTGAACTCGGGCGTTGTCGTGATGAAAGAGAATTTTTTTTCTCGCCAAATGTGGTCGTTTTTTTTAATTTCTTCTTTCAGCTGCTCTAATAATGATGCATAATACTCACCAGTAATTGTTTTACCCTTTTCCAAGTAGTCAATAAGTATAATTCCACGTGCATCCCAAAAAACTGTAGCCATAACTTTACCAGCTGACTTTACGGTCTTTGCCTTCTTTGGAGCTGGTTCGCCTGTGGAAATCCACTGTTTGGATTGTTCCTTTGTCTCAGGAGTGTAGTGGTGTATCCATGTTTCATCCACAGTCACAAATCGACGAAAAAATTCCTCAGGATTCCGACTTATGCGCGCCAAAAGAGCCTCAGAGGCGACCACTCTATTGCGTTTATTCTCAGCTGAGAGCAAACGCGGCACCCATCTTGCCGATAGCTTTTTCATGCCTAATTTTTCATGTAGAATTGAAACAACTGCACCTATAGATATCCTTGTGGTCTCAGCTAACTCACGCACTTTTAATCTTCTATCCTTCAACACCATATCGTGGATTTTATTGATGATTTCGGGAGTAGTTGCTTCTACGGGCCTTCCTGAACGTGGTTCGTCACTTATTGATGTACGACCACGCTTAAATTCATTTACCCAGTTATAAACCGTTGCTAAGGCAGGGGCAGATGTGCCATGAACTGAGTCCAATTCATTTTTTATCTCATATGGAGTTAAACCCTTTAAATGAAAATGTTTAATTACCGCTCTGAACTCGTTTTTTTCCATTTTTCTTAACAAGCAATTTTTTTTTTCAATTGGTTATAAAAACACGTAAACTCAGAAGATGTGGACTGTGACTGCACCATATATCTAGTCGGGAGTGGTGCTGACTGAAAACAGATGATTTGGAGCGATTCGCGCGCCATCTGTTGGTCATTCTAAAGACTTATTGAACTACCCTCGTATCATAGTGTCCTGAATTATCGCGTATTTTTAATTGTCATATAAATGTCGAGGCAGTTTCTAGCATTAAATCAGTCAAGTATTTATACAAATATGTGTATTAAGGATATGATGCTGCTAATATAGGTATTGAAGAAACATCTGATGGAAAAACAGTTAATCAAGATGAAATAAAGAATTATATAGAAACACGATACGTTAGTCCTGTTGAAGCATGCTACCGCATATTAAGTAAACAGCTTCAAAGTAAAAGTCATAGCATTGTACGTTTACCTATTTATTTACCTAACCAACAATCAATATTAATTAACGATATAAATGATGAAGTTGTTGTATCTTGCGCATTGAATTGAAGTACAATGTTGTTAGATTATTTTGAATTGAATAATCGAGATAGTTCAGTTAGACAACATTCTTACACAGATATTCCAAGTTATTATATATTTAAACAAGTAAATGTAAATGGAGTTAAGGTACTTCGATGGACTTTACGAAAGTCTCATTACAACTGTATTGGCCGAATGTATCCAGTAAGTCCAAATTAATGTGGAATTATTTCGCTTAAGATTGCTGTTGTTACGTGTTAAGGGTGCAAAAAGTTTTGATAATTTAAGGAATCTAGAAGGAGCACAGTATTCGACATTCTCTGCAGCTTGCGTTGCATTAGGTCTGATAGAAAATGATGAAGAGTAGAAGCGAGCTATGCAAGAAGCTATCACATGGATGATGCCACGAAGCCTTCGTCGATTATTTGTTCGCATTTTGATATGTTATCCTGAACAATTATGGGAAGATTTTAAGGTTACTTTATCAGAAGATTTTTGTCATTCATTATCAGATCCTATTAGAGGACAAAATTTAGCATACTCTGACATTTCTGAAATATTAAATACCGAATGGTACTGTATTTCCGATTTTCCTTCAATGCAACAGACAGTATTACATGATTATATACCGAATGAGAATGAACGTATTATTGCTATGTCAACAACAGACTGTGAACAATATAATCAGTTAAATAGTGAGCAAAAATAAATTCTTAGATATAATTTTACAATCATGCAACGCTACAGATTGTAACGAATCAGGTTGCTTTTATATTGATGAACCTGGAGGTACCGGAAAAACTTTTGTCTATAACACTATATATAATATATTACGTGAACAGAACAAAAATGTTTGTTGCATGGCTTTGACTGGAATCGCTGCAACGTTATTACGAAAAGAAATGACTCTTCATAAAATATTAGGTTTACCCGTACCACCAATGGCTCCGCAATATGCATTAGAAATTATGGACAGAACGGGATATAATGAATAATGATTTACCATTTGGTGGTAAGATCGTAATATTAGGCGGAGATTTTCGTCAAGTATTACCTGTATTACCCAAGGGAACTCGAAGTGAAGTAATTTATCTATCCATAAAAAACAGCATTCTATGGAATATATTTCGAATGTTCCATTTAACAAAGAATATGAGAATTATGAATGAAGACATGAACTTTGCTCAATTTGTGCCGGATATAGGTAATGGAACTTCTAATGATAGTAATGACAATGTTGTTATTCCTGAACGTTGTATTGTTAGAGATGAAAGCATTGGTGATTGTATTTATGGCCGTTTAATTACAAATCAGCAATACGATGAAATGTGTTCATCAGCAATATTATCAGCGCGCAATAAAGATGTTGAAGAAATTAATAAAGAAGTTGTATCGTTATTAGATAGCAATAATGAACATATATATACGAGTATCGATTCAGCAGAAAATTGTGATGATAATGGAGAAATGTCAAAGATACTATTACCAGAGTATCTCAATTCTCTGAATCCTCAAAATATGCCACCTTGTGAGTTGCATTTGAAAATAGATTGTATCGTAATGCTTATTAGAAATATAAGTATTCATGAAGGACTATGTAATGGAACACGATTACGGATTTTAGATTTGGCAAATAACTTACTCAAATGCAAAGTATTGACTGGAGATAAAGCCGGAGAAATTGTGTTTCTAAATCGAATTACTTTATATTCTGATAAAGAATATCCTTTTACATTTAAACGACGACAGTTTCCTATTAAATTAGCTTTTGCCATGACTATTAATAAAGCACAGGGTCAGACATTTTCTAATACAGTTGTTGATCTTAGACAAGATGTTTTCACTCATGTTCAATTATATGTGCCCACTTCTCGAGTAGGTAGTTGGGATAGATTAAAAATACATCTTGGTCGTGAAAAAAATAATAACAAAGTCAAGAATTATGTTTTTAAAGAAATGTTCACGTAAACTTGCACTCGTTTTATCATTTAAAATATTTTATAGACACTATTTAAACGGGTAAGATGAAAAACAGTCTAAGTCAAAAACTATGAATTTTGAGAAAAACGAAACTAAAAGAAAAACGAAAAACGAGTTTTATAAAAAACTTAATATTACAAAATTGTAGATATAGCCGCCATGCATAAGTTAAGCTACCGTTCAAACCTTAAAAGTCATCTCTAATTTATAAAAATAAGTGTTTTTGTGCGTGGACTTAGACTGTTTTTCACCTCAATTTCTTTTTAACTCAATAATTTATGAAGAAATGCATTAAAAATAATCTAAAACATAATATTTTTTATGAAAGTCTTATTTAATACTCACTTACTCAGATATTCAATGAAAAAACGTTTTTGTCTATAGATAATAAATAATATGCTGAGTCACATAAAGTCGCGTTGTAAAGAACATTACACAGACAAAATGGCATAAGTTTACACAAAATGTCGTTGTAAATAAAACTTAAAATAAAGATTTTTCTAATACTAAAACATATTACATATCAAAAACTATTATTAGACTAATAATTTTAAATTAATTTTTTTTAATCGAGTCCGAGAAATGGTTTGGTTTTTAGTTTGGGAGGGCGTAAAAGTACAGTATACGTTATGTAGGGGAGAGTGCGGCTAATTGTAAGTTGAGCACTTTATTTTAAATAATTTTTAAATTCTTTAACTTATGACTTACAAAGTTTAATAAGCCATATATTTTAAGATTATGTCGAAATATAGAATATATTTTTTAACTACCCATTTTGTTAGTTAATATATTTTTTCTTTAAATAAGAAAGTACAAAAGAAATTTTGTCTAACTTCGCCTTAACGAGACTAACTTGGAAATTTTATATTAATAATTTTTAAATCTATATATGTGTGTTTAAATAAGCTCTTTCGCTGCATAGATATTAAGTTTATAATTCAAAGTAAGCTTATAATTTTTTTATAAGACCTCACTATATCTAACCTATGTACTAAAATGTTTGCGACGTTGCTAAGTCAGAAGTTAAAGTATGGACTTAAATGATTTTTCTACTCATGACGTCGTTTATACCTGTGCTACAGTCTTATATAAGACAAAAACCGTTTTTATTTTTTCTTATTAAAAAATGTGTATTTATAACTCAGTTCAAAATTGAATTTTTGGACCGTTTTTCATCTCAACCATTCATTTCTTATAACGTAAAAAATGCAGAAGTCATTAAATGACAGAAAAGCAGTAAGTAATAAGAACTTATATTTCAAAACATAAAAATCATTTTAATATATCATAACAATTTAGCCTTTTTTGGTTATATATATATATATATATATATATATATATATATATATGTGTGTGTGTGTGTGTGTGTGTGTGTGTGTGTGTGTGTGTGTGTGTGTGTGTGTGTGTGTGTGTGTGTGTGTGTGTGTGTGTGTGTGTGTGTGTGTGTGTGTGTGTGTGTGTGTGTGTGTGTGCGTTCGTGCGTGTGTGTGTGTGTGTGTGTGTGTGTGTAAATATTTATTTTAATAATAAGAAATAACAATTTGTAAGTACTTTTACTCATGGACAATTATATTTCATTATAATATTTAATATTGAATTTATTTAGTGGAATTGGATTGACAACTACGAGTATAATAACTTTCTGTTTTCATGAATTCAATAGGTAGAAATTGTAAACCGTTTTGAATTGAAATTTGAACTTTTAAAAATAATCTATATTTTATTAAGTTATAACATTGTAAAATTTTATTATGACATCACAATTATAACTACTTCAAAATTGCCGTTGTGTAACATCACTAAAACATTAAGGAAATCAGTCTGAGTTAAACTCAAAAATAGAATTTTCTTTATGAGTCGGAAAAAGTGTATTATTTTAACGCAATTATTCTGAATTTTTTATTACATATAGGTATTTGATGATATATATAATTGAACCGTTGTAAAACCTCAAAATCCTGCTTTTACGCGATACAATACATTATAGTTATAGATATAATACCATATTTTTTGAAAAATTTTGCGGCGTACACGTTTATAGGTGACATCACCAAAAAAAATTTAACAATGCGTGTCTGTGCGTAAGAAAGAAAGAGAGAAAGAAAGTGAAAGCATAAAAAAGGAACATATTAATGGCTTTGTTGATGTACTTACACTCACTGACCGTGCTACCACGTACCTTACTCGCACCCCACTATCCTCGCACTTCGCATTATCCACGCACTTTACTATCCATGCACCCCATTATTTACGTAACCCACTATCCTCACACCCCACTATCCGCGCACTTCGCATTATCCACGCACTTTACTATCTGCACCGATTTATCTGAAAAAATAAAGTATCTTTACGTATAGAAAATCTGAGGAGTAATTTGCTTTTTGAGATAGAAAATCACCGTATATCTGATTTAAAATTCTTAAAACTTTTGTAGGTATATACTATTACTATTATCGTACCACAACCTTCATATAGTACACCTCACTTATAAATGTATTTTTATGCAGATTAATAAATCAAACGATAATTTAATAATAGTAATGCTTCAGATAAAGAGTCAGGTAAAGAATATGATAAATTCTCAGGTGTTTTTTACTTATATTTCAGTTAAAAGTAACCTGATTTTGTTCAGTACAAATATCAGTTCATCGTTTAATGTTTGAATTAAAACTAAATGATTGTATTAACAATTTTTATTTTATAAATACTTGATGCATATAAATGATTCCACATACAAATGAAAATTCTGGCGCCTAAGATGTTCTTGTTCTTTTAAATGGTGTTCGACTGGGTCCGACTGATGTCCCAGCTGCTCAACAGACGAGACTTGGCTGGATTCTGACAGGGCCTACGAAGGGCCTCGCTACACACGTAGCTGCTCATACGACAATGCAGTCATTTTCCACCTGCGTGGCCCTCTCCGACCAGCTACAACGCTTCTGGGAGGTCGAAGAGATCTCGAATGCACCTGTGCTCACACTAGAAGAAAAGGAGTGCGAGAGCCACTATAAGCACATGCATACACGTGACAGTCGGGGACGCTACATCGTCAGACTGCCCTTCAACTCAGAGCCATGACTGCCTGGCTCTCGAGCAGGTCAATCGCCTGCTTTCGAAGGAGCGCAAGCTCTTGAAGAACCTTGACTTTCTGCAGTCCTACTCCAAATTCTTGAAGGAGTACGAGGATTTAGGACACATGGAGCGTGTCCTTGCTGCCACAACTGACTCTACGGTCCATTTTCTGCCTCATCACGCCATGTGCAAGAGCGATGGAAGCCGCAAGGTGTGCGTCGTCTTTGACGCCTCGCAGAGCACGAGCAGTGGAAAATCACTGAATGATTTTCTACATACCGGCAACAAGCTGCAAAGGGAAATAACAACACTGCTAACTCGCTGACGCTTGTATCGGTACGTATTCACAGCCGATATAATTAAAATGTTTCGGCAGATTCGAGTGCACCGGGCTGACACACCATGGCAACGAATACTTTGGAGGACGTCACCGAAGCTGCCGATCGAACAGTTCGAGCTGCTCACCGTCACTTATGGCACCGGCTGTGCCCCTTATTTGGCCATAAGGGTGCTCGATCAGCTGGCCGAGGACGAGGCCCACACGTTCCCTCTCGGAGCTCAAATCTTGCGCAACAATGTTTATGTCGATGACGTTCTGGCTGACGCCGATACATTGGACCAAGCACAGCTCGCCAAGACTCAACTGCGTGGAATCTTAGCCACTGCGGGAAGGGAGCTTGACAAGTGGTCAGCTAACGATTCCGTTTTGCTGGAAAACGTCGAGTCGGCTGCCTCCCCACCAGTACGCAGCTTTAATTTGGACGACACCGTGTCCACACTGGGCCTGCGCTGGTCGCGACACACGGATGCCTTCCACTACCAGGTGCAACGTAACGTTACGGCTGCATGCGTCACATAACGCATCATCCTCGGAGAAATAGCCCGACTGTACGACCCACTGGGCTTGCTCGCCCCCGTTACAGTCCGACCTAAACTCCTGATGCAGCTCATGTGGATTACTGGGAAAGACTGGGACGCTCTAGTAGATGATAGCACTTGCCAACAAAGGGCGGTTTTCCGGGAACAACTGCCTACTCTCGAGATGCTACGAGTGCCTCGCTGGCTGGGCACAACCAGAAAAACCTGCTGGACTCTCCACGGCTTCGCCGATGCCTCTAAAAAGGCATACGCAGCCGCTGTCTACCTCGTTACCTACGACTAGAAAGCTGGACTGCACTCTACCTTGATTGCTGCGAAAAACAAGGTAGCTCCAATCAAGGCCATATCCTTGCCACGTCTGGAGCTCTGTGGCGCTATTCTACTCTGCAGGCTGCTCCGCAGGGTACAAAACAACCTGGAGAATATTACGTCACTGGTCTTTTGCTGGACGGACTCACAGGTTGTATTGGCTTAGCTTCAAGGACTACCTAAGCCCTAGAAAACCTTCATCGCCAATCGAGTCAGTGAGGCCTTGGCTTTGCTGCCAAATGCTCGCTGGGGCCACGTGCGCTCAGAGCTCAACCCAGCCGATCACGCTACACGTGGTTTGACTCCAAGCTAGCTTCAGTCCAATGAACTCTGGTGGACAGGACCACAGCAGCTCTTGAAGGACTTCAGAAAGTCGACGAAACAGCACGAATACGTGACGGTACTGGAAAAACGGACTGCAACAGCCACCTTCCATGCTGCAGCTAAAGAGACACTGGAGGCACTTATGGTTCAATTTTCCACCGACAAGAAATTGGTACGTGTCTTGTCCTTTATGTACAGGTGGCTGTCGAACTTCCGTTTATCGACGGCGGAACGTCCCTCGTCGATATTACAAGTCGAGGAGCTGGAGCAGACTCGTCTTCGCCTCGTCTTAGCTGTCTAGGCCCAGCATTTTCAACAAGAGATTGGGCTGCTCCGTGCAGAGAGAGCCCTGCATCGGTATAGCCCGCTCCGTCGACTGTTGCCCTTCTTCATGACAATGGCCGACTGAGAGTAGGAGGACGACAGTCACCTGGCCGTGCTGCTTATCAGAGACGCTCACCTCGCCACTCTACATGGTAACCCCCAGCATATCCAGAGCCACTTGCTTCGCAGCTTCTGGATCCCGCAGGCACGCAATAAAATTTGGATGCTCTGCAAGCAATGCGTGCGCTGCTGCCGCTTTCAAGGTCGCACCGTTGAGCACCAGATAGCCCCACTCCCAGCCGTGCATGTCAGTCCAGTACGCCCCTTCAAGGTTACGGGACTGGACTACGCCGGCCCATTCGCAATACTCACGTCGAATTGCTTGGTCACGAGAGCAGTTCACATTGAGGTTATATCTGATTGCACATCAAAGACATTTTTATTAGCTTTCAAGCCATTCGTGGCGAGAAGAGGCTTGTGTCGCCAAATTTTTAGCGACTTCGGCACCACCTTTCAAGGCGCAGACACCGAGCTGCAGCGATGTTTTTGAGAAGCATCGGCCTTCAGCCGAAAAGTCGCTAAGGCCATTCAATCCGACGGGATAGTATAGAACTTCATTCCACCCAGAGTACCACACTTTGGCGGCTTGTGGGAAGCTGCCGTCAAATTCTTCAAGAACCACTTGAAGAGAGTCATCGAAGATGCCAAACTGGCATTCGAAGAATTTTCTACCTTGGCTGCGAGCATCAAGGCCTGCTTAAATTCCAGGCCGCTCAGCCCCTTAAGCGCCGACTTCACCGACATCGCTGCGCTGACGCCCAGCCATTTTTTAATCGGCGCAGTTCTGACAGCTGCGCTAGAAGAACATACGTCTGATTTGAATGTTTCAGGTATTCCGAGATGGCAGATCGTCACGCAAATACACCAGCACTTCTGGCGCAGATGGCAAAAGGAGGTGCTGCGTCACTTACAACAGCGCTCGAAGTGGATCGAGCCGAACTACAAACCCACTCAAGGAGATATCCTCCTGCTGACCGACGACTTGCTGCCATCACTCAAATGGCCACTAGCTCGAATTGAGGCCCTACACACGGGCCCAGATGGCATGGCTAGAGTACCCACGCTCCGGACTGCAACAACCACGTTGCAAAGACCTCTAAAAAAGGTCATTCAACTACCCTTCAACGGGGCAGCTGCATCGCACTTCTCGGCCTTGAGCGCCAACTCCAGCATCGAGAAACTCAGTGTCTAATTGGGACGTGTCATGGCAGGCGACATGGCAGCAACTACAATACCCACACTCTCTCTTATACTTCGAGTCATACAAAATACATTTTTTCTTTACACTCTTACATTCTCGCACCGCACGGTCGTCCTCGGTAAAATTCAACCGAAAAGTGTTTGCAGTTTGGATTTTCCTTTTGCATATGATTTGAGGCTCTTTCAGGACCACATTTCAATAGAAACTAAAATCGAGGAATGAGCACTTTTTTTTAATTCAAATTTGAAAATTTTTTATGGGTAGTCAATGACAAAAATTTTTTGTCATGGGTAATCTAGAAAATTTATTTTTATTATAGTGTTTAACAATTTAATTATACATTAATTACATATGTACAGTACACTTTATCGCAATTATATACAGAAATAATCACAGTTTATGCTGCAATGAAAGCATAATAAGATTAATAAGTATAAGAACATTTCAAATGTGTTGTGAATTATATTCGCAGACTGCTCTTAATAATTTATTTGCATAATCTGGATGTTTTTTTGATACTTTATACTTAGACCATGTTTTGGAAAAATCATAATGCACTGCTTCCATAGCTTGCTCACTATAAAAGCCGAGAACGAGATTATGTTCAACACAAAATTCTTTTACATGAAAAAAAACTGCGTGGACTTTTGGTGTTACAGATATACCGCAAGATAGATACGCATCTTTGAACGCATCTATATATTCAACAAATTTCAGATTTAAAGAAACAGTAAAGCAAGAGTCAACAACGGTTTTGAACTTTTCAAATACATCCACATATTTCAAACAACCCAGGTTACGGTTGGATCGCAAGAACGTTTCTTAACAAATTGGAAGCTATCTGTTCTTTAGATTTCAAATCTAGTGAAGTAACACAGCTTGAAATTTTGCGTACTATAGTAGCTTTTCTACAAATATGACTTTTACCTGCATGTATTTTAGAAAAACATTTTGAGCAGCATTTCATAACTGGAGGTTTTCTTTTTTTTTCTTCATTCAGCTGAGACTTACTTTGAGTTCCAAAAACATTATTGGGAATAACTTTGTCCTTGCCATTCTTTCGTGCTCATTCACAAAAAAAAACAATTACACTTTGCACTTGCATTTGATCTTGTATCTTTCTTCAACCTATATTGCGAAAAATCTATTGGCGAGATCTTTATTTCGTCGAGATTTTTACGGTATAAATTGGACTTGCAAGATGCACACACTACTTTTGGAAGGCACTCATTTTTTTCGTCATAACTTTTAAACAGTTTACATATTTTATCTCTCAAAGCTGATGTTATGTCAATAATCCGTTTACTTTTATCCCAACAAAGTAAGCAAATAACAGAGCGATTTTCCTCATGAGTACGCGCGTGCTTTTTATAATAATCGGCGGCATGGTGTTAAGGGGGCACACCACCTTTAAAATCTGAAACAAAAAAATTAATTAAGAATTTCTATTTTGATATTTATTTTAATAAGGGTTTTTTTTCCTGAAAGTATACATAAAAACCTACCAATTTGTATATTTTTTACCTTCGTTGGACCTTCTATGCCTCCATGGCAAACCAGACTGCTTTCGAAGACTTTAAGCACTGTCCGTAAGATTCCAAGTCTACGCATGGATGGATTGGGCTAAAAATTTATGGAGATACTCATTATACTAGTACTTTTAATATGAGCGTAGGGATTTTGATTTGAACGAGTAGAAGTATTTTTTTATATGAACATTGTCAATATAACACTTATTTTTTAATAATTTTAACACTTTTATAGATGTAAAAAATTTTCTACTCGTTCAAATCAAAATCCCTACGCTCATATGAAAAGTACTACTATAATGAGTATCTTCATAAATTTTGAGCCCAATCTGTCCATGCGTTCACTTGGAATCTTACGGACAGTAAGCTGAAATTGATAAAAACAACATTTAGAGTTATTTAACAATTAAGTTACAAGTTCTAATAGATATAATTTATACTCATCTTATCAATTGCAACTACTTTTTTCTTCTTTTCAACGTAGCAGACAAACATCTGCAGCAGTGTACATCAATATTTTCTGGTGTGTGGAGTCCCATGAGTCTTCCTCCTCCTTGAATAACCTGAAAAGAAAAAAAAACACAAAAATGAATAAATTGAGTAAACTGTACTTATCATACTAAACTCTTGAGCGACACTTTCACACACTTCACTCAACTGCTTATTTATTTCATCAAAAGCCGATTGGGCAACTGGCTTGCATAGGTCCATAATCCCATAAAAAGTTGAAAGGCCAGCGTGTCCATGTCCAAGTGCACGAGCAGACAGCACAGATCTTCTGTTCACTTCATATGCATTTTCTTTGGCTCCTACTTTGTTGCTGGAGTTGATCGCTGCTATTTCACCACACTTTGAGCACATAATATCTATTTTTAAACCAAGACCCTGCACACCAGATTCACTTAATTGAACACTGCCATGGCACCGATTACAACACAGAACACTTCTAAGTTTAGAAAATAAAATTGAAGTGTCAATGATTCTGTTTGTTGTATCACTGGTGTCTCTAACACTAGCTGTGTTTTGGAGTTTCCTCGCTGAGCTGGTGGATAGTCTTGGCTTCTTTTGTGAATCTTCCTTTTTTATCTCTTTTAGAAGACATTTTCACTACATTGACTTACACACATTCACAAATTGTCAAATGTAATTAAAACACTGTATAAGTTCAGTACAATAAAAATATTAGCTGTGTTTACTAACAGGTGGTTTGTAAACATAAAAGCCATCTGTCAAAAGTAGCAAAAATGTACGGGTAAGGTTAGTCAAAAATTCTATCTGATTTATCGACCTTTATCTTGTGACGTAATGACATGTCACGTTACTCGTAATTCGCACATGCGCCAATATTACATATAACAACGCGCAAATATTTGAATATACAAGCATGGATCTTATTAAATTATATTTTATTGCTTTATAACTAAATAATAATTGATAAAATACCAAATTTACGCAAAATCGGCAAAAAGCTGTCTCAGTATTTATATTGTAACTTTAAAAGGAATTATGATATCTTAAAACGGGTTTCGGGAGCTTATTCTACGGGAAATTTTCTATAAATAAGGTAAACAAAAAAAATGGGGCCTGCGGCGGCTCAGTCGGTAGAGTGTCGGATTCCCACGCCGGTGACCCGGGTTCGAATCCTAGTCTCTGCCGATTGATACAAGCACCTCTGTAAAAATTACATGTGCTTTGTTTACAAACCCACCGCAGACCCCCGTCGCCGATTAGCACCACATGGAAGCACAAACATGGCGACGTTAAATAATATAAAAAAAAAAAAAAAAAAAAAACGATTTTATGACAATTTAAAGGTTGTTTGCCCCCTTAAATAGACTGCTACAAAAGGACTGACTGAATTATTGTACACTAACATCGTTGGAATTTTCAGATATACAAACACATGCTCGACAACACACTCACGAATATACGCGACACATATATACGCTTTGTTTGCAAATGGTTTTGATCTTGACTGAAGGTATATTGCTATACACATTTTCATCCTTACAAGGTACTTATAGAATGTATTAGTGCCCAGTAGTATTCAGTTTCAATTAATTTTTTAAAATACTTTGAAATTATATGATTTATATTAACTTTTACCACGATAATATTTTCAACAGAACAAAAAACATTATTTTAAATTCATAGTTATAATGTAACATACACTTCTGTACATATTTGCGAGAAAGTGTACTGTAAATATGTAATTAATGTATAATTCAATTGTTAAACACTATAATAAAAATAAATTTTCTAGATTACCCATGAAAAAAAATTTTCGTCATTGACTACCTATATAAAGTTTTCAAAATTGAATTTAAAAAAGTGTTCATTCCTCGATTTTAGTTTCTATTGAAATGTGGTCCTGAAAGGACCTCAAATCATATGCAAAAGGAAAATCCAAAGTGCAAACACGTTTCGGTTGAATTTTGCCGAGGACCACCGTGACCGGATTTATATCTCTATTTAGTTTAAAGTTAGTATCATTCTTTTCAACTTTATCTTAACGCTACATAGTTTCTATTTTTTCAGATTTTTTCCTCTTTATTTTGTTCTCCGCGTGGGCTTCATCGCCGTTTCGTTGACTGCCTTCAACGAGGCGGGCGGCATGTTCGGACCATTTAAAATCTTTCAGTCTTCGCGCGCTTTTGAACGTTAACACGCACGCGCATGCAACTCCGCGCAACTGCGAGGTCCCTTCGTAGCGCGAGGCCTCCCCGTTCGGCCTAATTTGAACGCGGAGCCGGGATTCTCCGTGTTAAAGGAGTCTCCCCCGTTTCACCTCAGCAACTCCCCGACGCTGGACAAAACTCCAGCGCTCGGGGTTGCTCGCTCTCTTCTTCCGACCGCCTCCAGATAAGTAACAGTAACTACGTGCTTCTATCTCGCGGTAGCGAGCACATTATGCTACACACACACTCACACTTTTACACACTACGCATTTAATTAATAATTGTTTAAACCACTAGTCGCACGTATACATGTAATTTTACTTTTATAAATAGAATAAATCTCTGTTTTTTTTTGTTACAAAAAACCACGTGTCAACTTACTCCGTTTCCTTTACGCAGTGAACGCCAGCAGTTCGTTAATTATTAAGCGAACGATAATCAAACTAACAGGGGTATATAATCAGAACGAACAGTCAAAAATAATTATTATATGGGTGATTGACACAAATATGGTATTTTCTTTCCTGATTATCAGGCCAACCTAAAAATCTTGTTTTGTGTGTAATTTCAGTTTATAATTTTTATTCATAGTAAAATGAGATATATTTTCCTTGCAAATCATTTGCCGGTGACAACAATTTTTTATGTGTATTTCATAGCGATTACCGGACTAAACACGATCATTTTGCCACGGTGATTACGACGACGGTACTTAATTTTTGCTAGAGAAAAGCAAGTAGTTTTATTCTAGTATAACAAATATATTTTTCCGCATAGTATGTATATATACGCACATTATTACACCTGAATACCGCATACATAATTTTTCTTCATATATAACTTACGAATAATTTAGATGTCCATGGTTATTATGTATTTTTTTAGCTTTCGGAATTTTAAAACGGAAAAAATTAAAACTAAGTATAAAAACTGCAAATAAAAACGGGGTAGTTCGCTGACGTAGTTGTTTGAAGTTCGAACTATATAACCTTATAGGTTACATGGCACCACTAAGCTTATCTACCCATTACAATACGATAGATTGAGCGGGCATTTTAAAACTCTAATTAATTAACTAAATAAAATAGGCGATAATACTCGCAACACTCCTGTAATCCAATAAGTTTAAAAAAAAATTCTGAAAAATTTAGAACATATTGTACGTATGATGTACTTTAAGGTATCATAGGTTAGATATAATTAAATTCTAAAGTAAATGTCTAATAAATTCAGAATTAAGTGAATTATTCGATGGCTACAGGGCACGGTAATTACTTTTAGGCTATATATATATATGGGTAATTCCAGACAAGTTTTACAAAACGCTGCGCGGGGGGGGGGGGGTCGGCCATTGTTACCGCCGATTTTTTCGATGAAAGTACAGTAGAAAACAAGGTTGTTCATAAATTTTCAGCCCGCTAGGTGCCACCTGTGACCCTGTAGAATTTTTTTAATTTTCAAAAATCGCTAAAAAGTGGCTAATTTAAAAAAATTCCCACAACTTTGCATTATGAAGAAAAAAAAATTCTTCGGAAATCTGTCGGTAATTATGTTAAATTTGAGTAAAAAATACTCCCATGACATATATATTTAATTAGCGGAAATGGCTCGAACAGCAGTAGATACCAAAATCAATGGTTTTTTGGTGATTTTCAATCGGTCGCCATTTCATCAGCTTTCAGGCGATTTAGGCTAAACACCTCTCAAAAAGTTCGTTTTGGATAGATCTTCAAATATACATGTCGATTTTTAAGATCCATCGATTAGAACTAGAGTTATAGGTCTTGGAAGGTAGCTTATTTTTCAAAAATCGCGAAGTTGGCACCTCTGTAGCACATTTCTACATGTACCAATCTTAACCTAACCAGGCCTAAAAGTTAGCTCAAACATAGTAGAAAACCACCCTAAAGTTTCGTTCTGCCCCTAGGCTTCGTTTCGGAGCTGTGACTTTTTTTCTAACGTCAGATTTGGCTGAAATCGAGCATAATTACACGCAATATGCTTCCCTTCCCGACACACGTGCGTATACCTGCGCTAGCCGCTGCACCGACGACCTGTGCACGGTCCACTTTGTCTCGCACATTGCCAAAAACGAGACAGAAGTCTCGATTACATAGCGAGGAGTCATCTAAGCCGCATTGCACGCGACTGACGTTCGCGCGGCTGCAACGAATAAGACGACACCGTTATATTTTATTATAAACTAACGTCGCGCGGCGGTATAGCGGGGAAGTTAAATATAAAATAATTATTTTACGTAATAACAAATCAATATTTTTTGAATTGACAACGGAGCACGTATTCCGTGTGCTCAATATCTGTTCCTCGTTCCTTTTTCTGTGCTCATATCTTTTATATATGTTCCTTGTTACTTTTCTGAGAACAGGCTCTTTATGTTTTCTGCAACATTACTAGACACTACACTATTTATATTTATGTCCTCTAGAGGCGCGTGCAACGCTCCGCGATGTATCAAGAAGCCCTCTGAAGTTGCTCCCTATCGCAATCTCCCTTTTACAGATGGATTCTACACTGTTTATATTTGTATATGGAACTATACTGGAGTACATGTTTTGGAACCAATACGTTTAACAAGGAAGAAAAAAAAATTATTTACACTGTTTGTTGCGGCCTGTTTTTTTTTAATTTGGGATGCAAAAATGAGTGATAGTCAATGTTATATTGGCTCATTAATTGACGATGAATGTCATTTAAAATCATTATCAAAGAAAGCCTGTTTGCATAACCTAAAAGATTTGCCATCAGATGATCTAATACTGCTGGAATATAGAGTTCAAACTTTTACAAAAGAATCACAAGGTTTTATCTGTGATCATCATAAGGTTAAATATTTGGATTATTACTCATCGTTACAGCGTAAGTGCTGTGAACCTTTTGAGAAGCATGGTACAAGAACAGGAAATTTGAGAAATATTACTTTAGAAATTGGCAATAATTTCAATCAAGTTGGTGAAGAGGTTGTTTTGATCCCTGAAAAAAAGTGTGTCCTAAATGTTACGACATAGTAACTTCAAAAATCAAATCTTGGAAAGATACACAGCAAGCAACTTCAAATTTGTCTCAGACAACTATTTCTGACAGCATTTCATCAATCGAATCAAGTTCAGGATCAGTTTTTTATACCGAGAGTCAAGAAAAGGAAAAAAAGCAAAAAAATTTAAAAAGAATGTTGGAGTTATTCGACTTGTCACCACCTAAAAGACAAAAGCTTACAAAGGACCGTGTAAAAAAGAATGCTGTAAAATTAGTCAGTACTATTTGTCACCAAGTTACTAATGAGTTGAGCAATGTATATGATATTGGTTTGATCATGCTACAGATCTCGATACGCTACAACAGGATCGCTTATCATTTCAAGCTGTTATAGAGAATATAAAATCTAGTTACGACAAAGCAAATACTGTCGAAGAAAAAATTCGTTTATTAACACTATTGCCATGTGACTGGACATATAATAAAGTGTTCCAACATTTACGTTGCTCACGTTACTATTTTCGAAAAGCTAATGAATTAAGAGAACGTTTCGGTAAGTAATTAAACTAATTAATTAATAAAAGTACTATTAAAATGTTAGTTCTATATCTAATTTTTTTGAGATAAATTTTATTCTACAAGTTAATAAAAATTGGAATGCTTCTTAGTTTTTAACTTTATATTGCATTTCAGGTGTTATGGCAGAAACTCCTCGAAAAATTAAACAGATATTTTCACCAGAATTTATTGAATCGATAAAAGAGTTCTACAGAGATGATTCAAATAGCAGAATTTGTGCTGGTGCGAAAGAATGTATCAGTGTTATTAACGAGCATACACAAAAACGAGAGTTCCGTCAAAAAAGGTTAATTCTCTATAACTTAAAAGATCTTTATGGAAAGTATGTAAAGGAGAACACGTCAAACAAAATACCAGGTTTTTCAAGCTTTGCAAGTGTACGCCCGGCTGAATGTGTCTTGGCAGGAAGTCCTGGAACGCACTCTGTATGTGTCTGCTCTCAGCATCAAAATGTTAAACTAAAATTACAAGCCTTAAACTCTAAAATATCTTATAGAGATATACTTGAACGTATGGTATGTTCAGTAGATAAAAGTAATTGTATGCTGCATTTATGTAACAATTGTCCTGGAAAGCAAGCTGTTTACAATTATTTTAAACAAAATAATTTTTTAAAAAACGATAGCCATATAACCTATTATAACTGGAAGCCAATAAATATTGAAAATAAAAAAGATGACCAAAAATCACAAACAGTTAGCAGAGTTACTCTTCAAAGAATAACTGAATTGTTGGATATCTTTATGAAGGACTTAGAAAATGAACTCTGGGAATTGTCCGAGCATCATTTTATAGCTGAAACTCAAAAAGATTATCTTGTTCATCTGAAAAAAAACTTAGTTTCAGATACATGTATAATAATAATGGATTTTGCAGAGAATTATTCTTTTATTGCTCAGGATTCCATTCAAGCTTTTTATTTTAATAACATTCAAGCTACATTGCATCCATTTACAATGTATTATAAAACTCCGAATGATGATAAACTACAATGTGCAAGTTCTTGTGTAATCAGCGATTACATGAAGCATAATGCTTTTGTTGTTAATGCTTTTCAAGAACCTATATTGAAAACGATTAAGGAAAAATAAGTAAGTAAATATCAAAATGATTCTTCGTAATAGCGTACAAAAAATTTGTTATACCATTAAATCTACTGAAAATATTAATTTGAATGTATTATAAGGTGTACAGATTCAATAAATGTGGGTTTCGAGTAGTTTACAAAGATTACCCTTTAGTCGGTCATTTGGTTAAAATTTCAACTTTTTTATTAAAAGAGATAAGTAAATAAAAAAAATACTGACTGATTCTAAATAAAAAAAGAACACAAAAAGGTATCTATGCTTTTTTCTGTAAACCCAATAGTTTGTGAATTAAAAATACAAAGAAACTTGATTTTTTTTATCTTGAGCTATTTTTAATTCACAAACTATGGGTTTATAGAAAAAATTATAGATACCTTTTTTTGTTCTTTATTCATTTAGAATCAGCCAGTATTTTTTTTATTTACTTATCACTTTTAATAAAAAAGTTGAAATTTTAACCAAATGACCGACTAAAGGATAATTTTTGTAAACTACTCAAAACCCACATTTATCGAATCTATACACCTTATAATGCAATAAAAAGTTATATTTTCAGTAGATTGAATGATATAACAATGTTAATATTTATTTATCCAAACAAATGTTAAAAATGTAATATTGATATAATCTTTTTATAAATTTTTAGGAATCATCTGATAAATATCTGCCATCATGAAGCTGATTTTGGAATTAAAGTAAAGTCATATAATTTTTTTGCTACCAATCATGGAAAAAATCCATGCGACGGAATTGGCGCTGTAGCAAAACGGTTCGTAAGACGAGCATCACTACAAAATTCAGCTGACCAACAAATTTTAAATCCTCAACAAATGTATGAGTACTTGAACGAAAATTTGCACTCCATTAGGTAATAAAAAAATTACATGTATTTATAAAACCGTTGTTTTACGAAACAAAATAATGATTTTTGTTATTATAAACAGATATTACTGGGTTAGTAGTGAAGTCATTCAAGGAAAAGAAGAAAAATTAAAATCACGATTCAACTCAGCAAAAACGATTCGCAACACAAGAAAATATCATTATTATAAGCCAGTTAATGAATCTAATTTAGAGGCAAAAGATACATCTTTTAATGAAAGCAAAAATGTTGTTAAATTATTGTAACTATAAAGGTTAATTAATTCATTATTAGTTTACAAATAATGTATTACTTTCGAAACTTAAAAAAGTTGAATATATAATATTACATATTCATTGTATCATAAAAGAATTATTTTATATTTAACTTCCCCGCTATACTACCGCGCGACGTTCGTTTATAATAAAATATAACGGTGTCGTCTTATTCGTTGCAGCCGCGCGAACGTCAGTCGCGTGCAATGCGGCTTAGATGACTCCTCGCTATGTAATCGAGACTTCTGTCTCGTTTTTGGCAATGTGCGAGAGAAAGTGGACCGTGCACAGGTCGTCGTCGTACTCAAATTTAACATAATTACCGACAGATTTCCGAAAAATTTTTTTTTCTTCATAATGCAAAGTTGTGGGAATTTTTTTAAATTAGCCACTTTTTAGCGATTTTTGAAAATTAAAAAAATTCTACAGGGCCACAGGTGGCACCTAGCGGGCTGAAAATTTATGAACAACCTTGTTTTCTAATGTACTTTCATAGAAAAAATCGGCGGTAACAATGGCCGACCCCCCCCCCCCCCCCCGCGCAGCGTTTTGTAAAATTTGGCTGGAATTACCCATATATATATATATATATATATATCACTTGTGTGTGAAAAATATAGCATAGTTGTCTTAGTTTTGTGTTTAAACTGTTCAAATACATCGTTTTTAAGAACTTCAAACATTTACCAGACAATAATAATATTTCCTTTCTACTCAGTATATTGGCAACACTAAAAATACCGTTTTTTGACAATGAATAACGACGAAATTTCGAAGCATACATCCAGAGTACACAAATGCAAATAACAGAATTGTCAAAGGATTGAAAAATGGCAAGAAGTCGCTGGTTTAATAATGCACTTTTCTCAGTGCATTTTTAAGCTTGGCAACCTCCATAGCTCATCACCAGGGTTTTTAGACGTAGAGATTTTGGACTGCCTGCGGCGATGCCAGCCGAGTGCCTATCTGAAAAGGGAGTGATTTCCACAAATGCGCACCTTGTACTTGAAAAGTTCTTAGCCGATGACCGTCAATGACTTTGCCACCACACTCTATGAGATGTCATTCTCGCCCATCGCTTGCGAGGAGAAATGCGCCCGATGGGTTTGAATTTAAAACCCTCGTCAATGGCAGATATTACTAAGTTCTCAATTGAGACAGGATCCTCGTCTGTTGAGACTGAAGCTCCCGAAAAATGGGTATTAAGTTCCTCCGTCGTGAACCCGTGCAATCCTTATCCGGAATTCGGTAGGAGTCCTAAATTGCGCAATTCTTTCCAGATATCACTCTGCTGTTTAGCCAGCAACTTTCCTTGATAATATGATATCCGAGCTTGCTCGGTTTTCAATAAAGATTTATTGCGCAATTCTACGAACTCACTATAAAATCGCCCATCGCGGGTCTTTTTATACCATTTCTTCGCTTTTTTTGTTTAACTGATGAATTAATTCATCATCAATCCAGGATGGACTGCCTTTCCGTACTTGCCTTAAGGCAGTCCAGCACTGTATTTAAATCAATGTGTTGTGTATGAAAAACTGACGAATCATAACTAAATAAGAGAGACTGTAATTCCTGTGGATCAATATTTTTGTAGTCCCTATACGCGAAGAGACTTCCACAAAGACTAGGAGTGCGGACATTTGTAGACAAATCTATGATCTACTATTGTGCCGTTGCTGTCCACTAGTATACTGTCTAACCATGTGTACGAGGTGTCGGTATGGTGAGTCGCTCCGTGCTGGACGATCTGAAGTGACAGTTCAGCTACAAGTTTGCGAACCAACTTCGCATCATCACTGTCAGCCAATAAATCCGCATTCAAATCACCCATTACGATTTTGTGACTGTAAGCGTCACAGTACTCTCTTAATCTGTCGACAACATCCGAATACTTAAGAAAAGAAATCGTGAGGGCTCGTTAAATCACAGTGACAAAAACAGGCTCTTGGCTCCTATGTTGTATTCTATCAGTTTTTGACACAGCAAGAAGTTTGACCATGTATCTATCACTGATATAAAGCGCCACTCCCCCACCATGGACGTTTCTATCCTGCCGCACAAGCGAGTAACCATTGATTTGAATGGACTTATTGGACTTCCCACTATCCAGTCACATTTCGGCTACTTCAAATAAATGATAGGATTGGTCTCTGCTTAGAAGTTCGCGGATTTCCTCAATGCAATGCCTAATGGAATTGGCATTTAAAAAACCCGCTCGCAAATTGACTCCCTTGTCTTCCGTCTCACGTGCGTAATTTAAGCCTAGTCAATCCGATTTGTTCGTAGATGATGAGCACTGATTATCGCTAGTGTGACAATTACTATTTTTATGTGTGGGTGGTGTGTGACTTGATGGTAATGTTGAGTTTTTCCCTGTGTTATTGTGTTTCCTATTGCCATTGTTATTATTATTGATATTACTATTAACATTACTATCTAGGTTTGTAGCGTGCTATTTAATTTGATTACAATTATTATTAGTGTTGTATAATTTTTCTATTATCGATAAATCGGACGCAATGGTGAACGTATGAACTCGTAGTCCCTCCCTCCATCGAACGAGTAACTTGCCATGCCTGTGCCACACAAATTTAAAGGCAAGGTCTATAGCTATTACTTTGAGACTTTTGAACTCCGAGTAAACTTGAGTACTCAAGGATTCATTAATGAAAATGTTCGTGTGGAACAGACTATCTGCCAGCCTCCCGCTCAGACGAGAGGGATCTATATCAGCTGTGTTGAAGCGCGTTAGCAAAGCTATAGTACCTATGATCTCGTTAACTAATTTGGTGCTCGTGAAACGTACAAGCAATGGTGGTGGTCTTATGGGCGATTTATCATTCAAACTTACAACAACATTAGTTCCACGTTCGGCTTCCGCTCTGGAGGTGTAACCGCTCATCGTAGGAGGAGCTAGTGGCCTAACAATATCTTCTTTTGGGAGAGAAGGCAGAATAGTTTTGAGAATAACATGAGCCACGTCAACAGGATCGGCTTCAGCTCTAGAGTAGTCGACTATTCCTGAGACTATGAGCTCAGTGCTCCTCGCACTGCTGCTGCCTCCCCTTCTCTCTTGGCTATCATTGCTTCCTCCAAACGCAGACGCAGAGCAATGATTCGACGTAAGCTTGTTGTTATCGTCTATATCACCCCGAACGTTACACGTTCGACGCCAATGAACCTTCATTCAAATCCTTCCTCAGACAGAATTCCGTGGTTCTTCCGAATCATGAGAAATTGAATCAGGGATCGCTGTAGAATTATTTACATTTAACGTATTTTCTATAACCAGTAATTTCTCGGATAATTCTGAATTTTTATTTTCTAAGGACTGTCTGATCTTGAACTCTTCCAGCAGGGTGTTCTGATCAGCAATTATTTTTTCCATAATGCCTGAACTCAATTTTAACACTGCAACATCTTTTATCAGCTCTGGAATATATCGTAGTAAAGTCAGGTACTCCTTGATCTCAGACGTTATGGGCACAACCTTCTCCATAGTAACCGAGATAATTCTGGTGCAGTCTTTAATTGACGAAAGCCTTATTCTACTCTCTTTAGTGGTAGTATATACATACGCATTTTCTGCATTATTAGTTTCAAGAAATTTCTTCTTGCTGGGCCTGAGTAATGAAGACGGTGCCTGCGTGGCTTCAACCCGCTTCTTCGCACTCGCTCCTGCTGGTGTCCATCCGTGTAGTGGCCCGTGCGCCTGTGTGGCTGCAAACTACTCCTTCGCACTCACTTCTGCTGGTGTCGACCCGTGCAGTGGCTCGAGTGCCTGCATGGCTGCAACCTACTCCTTCGCTCTCGCACCTGCTGGTGTCGACGCATACAGTGGTCCGTGCGCGCTGCTGCTCTCTTCGGCGCTCGACAGGTCTCTCCTTAGCTGTTCAGAGTTAGAGAGAGAGGCAAGTGCAGCGATAGAGCAGTGAGACGCCTGATGTCATCATTAGATAGGAAGCACTTAAGCCCGCGCCTTTAAGTGTCGCAGCGGCAGCCAGCGCGCTCGTGCTCTCTCCTACGCTGTTGTCTTTCTTATATTGTACGGCAGATTTCTGCTGTTTTGTCGTAGCAAAAGTAGAGCACTCGGCCGCGCTACGACGCCGTGTGCGCACAAGTCTTGTCACACATTGCTCGCGTTCAATGCACTTTGTGCATATGTTTTTGTTCACTCCGTCTATTTTGATCGCCCGCAAGCATGCCACATCAAACTTGCGCTTGCATAAATACAGAAATAATTTAATGATATTACGTTATAAAAAATGTATGTTTTATTTCATTTGTATTATTACAATTAATTCGAATAATTTCAAATTTCTAATTTTAATTTTCAATGTTTCTTGAATTATTTTGATACACAATAAAATTATTTATTTTTTGTAAGACCAAAAATCTTATCTATTTTTGTATCAAAACATGTTAAAAAAATTTCATTTGAAAAAAAAATTTGAAATTTTTTGGTGGCTGACTAAACTTTGACATGTACAAAAAATTATTACTTATGTCCCATAAAAAAGCACTTAAAATAATCATTAAATTCTCATCGGAAAAACTATAATAAAGTCAGTTTGCTCAAAAAAACAACTTGAGCGACCTCTAAACATTTTTTAAAAATTCTGAAAAAATCTCAGTCTTCATTTTTTATTATAAGAAACACGTGGTATCGATAAGACCAATTAAAAAAAATGTTCGGTTATTTTGAACCACCCTTCTGTGTACTTTGATGACTTTTCAGCGAGTAGAAAGTTTACGTTGCTGAAAAAATGCGATTTTGACGGCAGTGCTTCAGAGCTAAGTATACCTTTTGCTTAAGAAAAGTCAAAATACTATACAGATATGATGATAGCATACTCTCAGGGCTTGTATAGCAATTTTTAAGTCTGGACTATTGACCAATTTTTAAATAATCCATTTTTAAACTGAAAAGTTTGGAAATAATTTAATATTTCAAAACTGGTGGATTGTTTAAACTTGAAACTTGACATACAAGCATGCACAGTGTATTGTATCAAACCTGTGTAGTTTGATAGCTTTTCAGCGAGGAGAAGGTGTACGTTGCTGAAAAAATGCGATTTTGACGGCAGTGCTTCAGAGCTAAGAATACCTTGTACTTAAGAAAGGTGAAGATACTATACCAATTTCATTTTCATTAGGATTGACAGGCTGAGGTCTATTCAAATCCATTTTTGTTGCAATCTCTCGATGCTAGATTTTAATTTTAAAGTTTTTGTGAAGTAAGTAAACCCTGTAAATTTAATGTCTATTAGTATACCATTATATCCAGATGTTATAAGTAAATGTATGTACGTATATAAAATTATAGGATGAAATGTACCTTTCATAGTATGTGGCTGCACATACAAATGTATTATTATATATACATTACAGTCATGACTTGATAACTCATGCAATGCTGTAAGTTAAATGCAGTTATATTTATCATGAACGGAGAGTCAAATGATTAAAATATACAAAATCTAGAAAGCATATATATTTATGCATGAATCTTGAGATTATTTACAAATTAAGAGGATAAATTGGGTTTTTAGTTTTATATATGTAGCATTTAAAAATCAAT
Source organism: Gastracanthus pulcherrimus (assembly GCA_949152435.1). Classification (NCBI taxonomy): domain Eukaryota; kingdom Metazoa; phylum Arthropoda; class Insecta; order Hymenoptera; family Pteromalidae; genus Gastracanthus; species Gastracanthus pulcherrimus. The sequence goes on from OX424575.1 coordinate 87,905,005, forward strand.
AAATTAAATAAAAATGTAAAAACCTGTTTACTTGGTCTACTATTCCACTAATTTCTTACTGTGTTACACCATCCAAACCATAAAGAATTTTTGAAGCTACTAAAACATAAGCCATGGTTCTGCCTTCATAATTAGGAATATATAAAAACTCTAAGGTATTTATGAGTGTGAGTGGGAAGAGGTTTAGTCATAATATATGCTTGATTCTCTTTCGTATCAATCGAGTGTACTATTACTTTATCTTCTAGTGCACACATCTTGATGTAATCCCCATGGGTCTCTGCAATATGACTTTTACTCCTACTGATATCTCTTTCATTTAATTTTCTCTGAATCTCTGTGACATTATCATCAAAGTTTTTCAATTTGTGTGAGCCATCCATCTGAGTGCAATTTCCAGTTGACTTCTCGTCACACCAAATTGAAACCGGATAATACGTTTTTCCAGTGATATCTCTGATAGCCTTGTCCAACGATATCAGTTCTTGGCAGGCTTCGCTCATGGCAAGGTATTCAGCCTGACAAGTTGACAACGATATGTACTTTTGTTTATAACTTCTCCAGGCCACTGCATTTCCATACAGTTTAATTACGTACCCCCCTGTCGAGAATGATCCTTCACAGTCTCTGAAGCTTGAGTTAGTAAAAGCTTCCAGCTTGTCTTCTTGATTTCCGAATGTTATACGCGACTATGTAGTTCCTCTCAAGTATCTGAAAATTCTCTTCACTGCTTTCCAGTCGTTCTCTGTTGGTGATTGTTGTTTGTGTGACATGTAGTTTACGGCGTACACTATGTCAAGCCTTCTCACTCCTGACAAATAGAGCAAACTACCTATTGATTCTCTGTATGGTGCTCTGCATGGTATTTCTCCTTCTTGAGATTTCTCTGAATCTTTCAGTTCTCTGTTTTTCACTTGTCGTGTCACCATGGGCCTACTTTGTGCCGTACTTTCATTCACATGGAATCTTTCCAATATATTCTCTGTATACTCTGCTTAATTTAGCGTCATTACTCTGTTTTCTCTGTATCTCTGTATTTTCATTCCTAAATATAGTCCAGGTTCTCCTAAGTCTTTCATCTGGAATGTTTTGCACAACTTGGATTTAATCTCTTGCAGGTTCTCTGAATCGTTGCTTGCTAGTGTGATATCATCAACGTGCAACAGTAGCAGTACAACTTTTCCTTCTTTTCTCCAGGTAAAAAGGCATGGGTCGTTGATATCTCTTTCTAGGACAATCTTTTTGACTTCTTCTATAAACTTCAAGTACCATTGCTTGAGACTAACTTTTAGTCCGTATAAGGTTTTCGTTAATCTGCATGCTTTCTTTACTCTGATATTTTCACTTATTTCTAAGCCCTCTGGAATCTCCATGTATATCTCATCGTCCAGGTCGCTGTTTAGAAAAGCAGTCTTCACCTCTAGTTGAACAGCGTCTAGATCATACTTGTTAATTACTGCCAGTGCAGCTCTTATCACTGGCAGACGTGATACTGGAGCGTATGTTTCCATTAGTTCGTATTTGTTCTTATATTTGAAGCCTCTGATAACAAGTATGGCCTTGAATCATTCTTGGCCATTTTAATCTCTTTTCTTTTTGAATATCCATCTGGAATCTATGATATTCGGTCTCTTGTTCTGTAAATTGACTTTCGGACTATCTACAATTTCCCAAACTTCGTTCTCTGTCATTGATTTCAACTCTTCTTGTATAACCTCTTTACATTTGTCTCCGTCAGACGAATTCACTACTTCTTGATAATTTATTGGGTCTCTGTTTAGCTTTGCCACATGTGCATATATCAATTCATCTTTGATTTCGTCGTCGGTTTCCTTTATGATAGCACATTGAGCTCTGTATATAAAATTTGGATCTCTTTTTAGATTTTCTATCGCTTTTCTCTTTGGTATTTTTCTCATTGTAACTTCTGTTGGTTCTTCTTGTGCGATTTTTCTTGTCGGTAGTTTGTCAGTTTTAGATTTCGAGGTTTCTATCTTTTCATTTCTCCGCTTTCTCTGAATTTCAACTCGATTGTCTCTGGTTTGTCTACTGCGTCCTTGTATACTAGCTTTTTATTGCACTTCACGTGTTTAGAGTTTAAGAACCTTAGTGTCTGTGGATGCTATAGCAAGTATCCAGTTGATGTGTATACCACCAAGATAGCTTTTATTGCTCTCTCTCTGAAAATTTGATCTCTGGAATTGGTATTTTTACACATGACACGCATCCGAATCTTCTCAATTCGTCCACGTGGTTGTTCTTGTTCGGGTTTAGCATTTATAAAAGTGCTTTGTAATCGTTTCCCTTGTGTGCAATTCGATTGTATGTGTGTATAGCGACTTCGGTTGCTAATACATATATAGTTGCTGGCAATCCTGAATCAATCAACAGTGCTCTTATTTTCTTCTGGATTGTTTTATTAAATCTTTCAGTCGTCCCTTTTAACTCTGGAGTATATGTCGGTGTGGAATCACTGCTGATTTCTTCTCTCTTCATTATCTCTGAAAACTCTCCACCTGTGAACTCTATTCCATTGTCGGCTCAGATGTAGCAAACTTTTTCGTGTTTACTAATAGATTTCTCATATGTATTAAATACTTTTCGAGATATGAGCCTGATTGCCTCTTATGCTTTATACTGTATGCTTTGGCATACCTGGTATAATCGTCTACAAATACGATAATAAAATGGTTTTCTCCCGGAAAAGAGGCTGGGGAAATTTTTCCCATTGTATCTACATATATAGTATAAAGGGGTTTGTTTGATCTACTTCGGTTATTTTTGAACGATAAATTTTCCATTTTTGGTAAGATAGACATCTCGCACTCCTTGATATCTTCAGTGAGTTTGACATTTTTCAATTTTTCTTGATACTTTTGCATCTGCTTCATGTAGTCGAATGACGTGTGTCCTAGTTACATATGTCTCATATGCCACAACATCCCTTCAGTGGGTTTATTTATGGTTTTTCTCTGGATGCTGTTTAGTTTTTCTATTTCGGTCTCTGGTATTTCTCTAATATTTTTCTTCTCAGATCCTCTTCATGTGCATCTAACTCTGTATTGCTCTTTTCTTTGAAGTTTTCCTGTCCTATCTCCCTCCCAACTGCAGACGGTCTTTGGATAGTCGTATCTGTTAAAGGTATCTCAGTCTGAGATTGTGACAGGAAATCTTCCGAGGTAACGAAATGTGCCCTGATTGTATAATTATCGTAATTATTCTCTGTATTATTAGTATTCTGAACACTGAAATTTACTATCCAACTTGGTGTTTCGTACACCCCTGAGACGTATTCATCTCCGGTCTCTTTATCGAATATTTTTAATTTGGTATCATCTAGATAAATTGCATAACCTGCTTCCGAAAACTTTCTTAGCGATATAAAGTTATCAGAAATATTCGGTGCTAATATTACATTTGATAAGAAAATATTTTCATTTTTTGTAATTGATTTTAAATAAAGATTTACCCTTACCATCTATCTTAATCTATCCATTTTTGCTTTTAGTAAAATGTCTTAAATTAAACCTTTTCTTAATTATATGGTCGGTAGCTCCCGAATCTGCTATAAACCTAACATTTTCGTTAATTAAAGTCTTACAATTTTGGTTACCTGTATATTTAACGTTGACCTTTTTACCAGAACTCTGGCCTTGTTTGTTGTATGGTTTGTTATTGTTTCTCTGAAATGTGGTTCTTTTGTCTCTTGCTTTACCTCCTCCCCTATCTCTACGTATGCCTTTGTTATTTGAATTGTGTGTTTGTTTTGTGTCTTTATTGTTACAATTTTTATTATCATACCTCTGAACAGCATTTGGACATTCATCTCCCTTGTTCCCAGAACTGTGTTGCAGTAGTAGCAAAACCATGCATTATACTCATTTAGAGGGCACTTCTTCTGATAATACCCTATGCGATTGCATCTGTAGCACTTTAGCATAGAGAAGTCGGTGCTACTTTCCTTTTTCTTCTCTCTCTGGACATCTCTGGATGAAGTTCTCTGGACGAAGTTAGCTCTGGTGTTCTCAGGATTTTTGGATATCTGTGCTTCAAGCTGCAATAAACAATTTTTCATATCATCAATCATCATTATAGAATCTGTTTGATCTCTTATTATATATGCTGATCATAGCTCTTGGCTAGCGTCAGGCACAGCATGATAAAATGCTCCGTTTATTTCTTTAATTAATTCGGTCAGGACGGGTTGTAACTGACCCTCCTGAAATATGGGCTCTGTAGACGCTGGAAAAGCAGATTACTTATTAATGTTTGGGCTTTAATTGGCGTACATGCTATCTCTACGTATAGTGTAAATATAAACATATACTCATGGATTCATATTCTGTTTCTCTGTTTATTTCATTAGATAAGAAAAAAATGTGTGTTTAAATGTTTGTTATTTTTCTTTACCTTGATTTGTTTGTATCTCTGGTCCTAGCGGTGTCTACTCTGAATTCTCCCCGTTGACCGGGGACGGAACTTCGACCTGTTTGTGCATTATCGCCCCAATGTCAGAAGGCGATAACTCTGAAAATGTATTTTTTTCAAGGTCTCTGTCCATCTTCTCTGAATTAGATAGTGAAACCTGCCAAATATTATTCTGTACTCTGGTGCCACACACATGAATATTAATTTGTACGATAAATTAACATCCGGATCATATTTGTATTTATGTCTCGTGTTCATGTACTCCCTCCCAAACCAACTTGTCGTACCATGATTTTGTCGTTACTATATGGGTGGGGGTGATCGCATACATAAACACAATTCACTCATACAAATCCATAAATTTATTTTGAATATTTAGGTTATAGTGCATGATCATGAAGCGCATTGCGAGCTGCTGTGTTTTCAAATACCACTTGGCGTGCAACGCCTTATGGCTCTTTCACGCACATCGTCCCGTTTGTCAGCGAGAGATTCACACATACACGCGTGCAACATTTCACTACATTGCAAAGTACTATACCATGATTCGATCCCTCTCTCTCTGTCTCTCTCTCTCTCTCTCTCTCTTTTGCTCTGTTGCTTATGCCACGCTATGTAGCATACGAGAGCGAGGAGAAGAAGAAGATGAAAAAAAACGGTACGCGCCACCCTGGCACGCGCCAAGAAGAGAGGGAAGAATAGAGAATATTTTACGCGCGTGCCTTCCCCCCCTCTATCTCTCATTCTCTCTCTCTCTCTCTCTGCCGCACGTGACAGCAAGTTCCCGCGAACACCAGTTGGAACACGCGATCTATTGTTCTTCCAGGAATTCTCTGAATTTCGGCTTTTATGCAACGCACAACTTTTCACGATTATAACTCTCCGTTATTAACTCGCGTATTCGCGGGAAGGAGAGAGAAAGAAAAATAATTTTCAAGCTCTCTATCACACGCGGATTCTCTGAATAATTTACTCTTATTATTTAATAAAAGATATTAACGCCAGTTAACTAACACGCACGCGCCTGTATTTAGTCTTTTATTACAGTCTTCTCTGACGTCTCTTAAAGGGCAAAATTCACCGCGCGTGACTCTTTATGACACTCGCGATTTCCCCTTTATGTTCTCAATAGCCATTCTTAATTAAGCTCTGGTACTTACTCTTTATATGTAGACTCTTGTAGAATTCCGTCCTCCGCGTGCTGAGGCCCGTAACCTGTCAGACAAATCAGGATGGTTATGGCGGATCCGGAGTTGGTCGTACAAATAAACAGTCCTTTTGTTTGAGAATACACTGCGCACTCGCACTTTATTTAATCTAACTCTGAATGGGATAAGACTCTTAAGTTAGCTATTCCAATAACACTCTGAATAAACTAATTAAGTATTAAACAAGATTAACCGGATATAACTATCTTCTGAATATCGGCTAGAGAGCGGGAGAATGTAGAGATGCTTTCTCTGCGAGGTCTCGAGCGGTTCTGTTTCTGCGAGCGGCGGTAAGCACGAAGGTGGGTTAAAGAGTCGGGAGCGCCCTCTCCCTGCAGCTTATACTGCGAAGCACGGAGCCTGCTGAGGACTCAGTCGACAAAAACAAAGCAACTGCTTAATATTTTTGACAATCAATAAATCTAATGTAATCTGCATTTATCAAATGTATAAATTTATTGACAATAACAAAAAGTCAATCACATTAAATATATTACTCTCATAAAAAATTAAGATTACCTTATAAATAAATAAAAAGTTAAAAGATAACTTATCCCACGTGAAAAGTCCCACATGAAAATCATATGGATTCCATAAGATTCCCACATGGTTCTCATATGGTATCTTATGGGAACCACGTAGGAACCACGCGGGCTTTTGGAAAGATTTCCCAGTCGGTCCCAGTTGAAAACACATGGTTTCCATATATATTTTACATCGTTCTCACATGATACCGTCTGCTGGGTGCACCTGCTCGTGTTTTTGGCTCCTGCATTTACACCGCACTCTGCTGCCTCCTGCGCCTGTGAGCCGGTCTGTTGTGGTGCCTGCACAGTGGAACATACTAACCATAGCTGTGATAATAAATCACAGCTTCCACTGGTCCATCGGCACGGCTTTCAACATCCAAGCAACAACACCCGGCCAGGTGTTTTTTGAGGTTAAGAGAGGTGAACACGGCAGAGTGGCGGGAGCCAAGCACGAAGCATAATCCAGAGGTACCACTTCATTCTGGACACACAGCACGCAGCGCCATACTATCAAGGCGCCATCTGCCGACTCGAACTGCAACTACGTGACCACCGAGGCGACACCTGCTGCATCCTAGACACACCATCAGTACCTTCCACGACTCATCTTTGTCGCCACTAACGCCATGGTCGATAACTGCGCCATCTGCGGGGAGGTTCCTAGGAGCAGCAACTCGCTACGTAAGTGCTGCATATGCGATATTACATACCATCCGGCGTGCAAGCCTCTTGCGGTGCTTACCCGCGTACAAAGGAATGCACTGCAGCTACAAACTAAAGCGGTAGCGTGCCAGGCATGTATCGACTCGAAGAGGTCGATGTTCGAGTCGGCAGTCGCGCGCGCGACGAACGCCAGCAACAATATGAGTGGGAAAGAGAAGGAGCTAGCCGCGTCCACTCCGGCCAATAAAAGGCCTACAACAGCTGCTCGCACCAATCAGGCGAGCAAGGCCGCGCCCACCAACTCCTCACTCTCTCCGTTGCAGGGGTTAGGCCCCGCCCCCACCAGCAGCCTACTCCGGTTGGCCTCACAGTCTCCTGTGACGTCACTAGGCCCGCCCATTTCCAGTACAGGAGCAGAGCACAGTGGGGAATCCCCGAGTGACGTCACGGCCAAGAATGCGGACCGAGCTAATAATACTTCACAGTCCTCCTTCTCCAAAAATAACAGCAGTTTTAATGATATAAATGCGTCCGTCATCCGTATGCTAGATACTACCGCGTTAAAAAAGGGAACAACGGTCTCCTGCCTAGTGGAGTACGCGAATTCTACTTCAAGAAACATTGATAATGCACTTGCTAGACATTGCACCTCTATTGAAGGCAGATTGGAGGCAATTGTAAATAGGCTAAATACGTTACCAGCAGTACAAACTTTGGCACTTTCAATTGACTCTAAGCTGCAAAAAATTGAGGAAAAACTGTCGAAACAACACTCCCAGCTGGAGGAGATGAAAAAGGAGAAGCAAGTGCTTTATCAAGAAATAGATAACCTAAAAATTAAAAATAAAAAATTACATGATAATAACGTAGAAACGAACACTTTATTGACCAATACAGAGGTAAATTATAGCATGTTAATTGAAAAAATCGATAATCTAGAGCAGACAAATCTTGAGTCACAGACTAAAATTGATAATCTTATATTAAACACTTTTGAAAACGATTTCCTAAATTTAACAAATAAAATCAATAGAGTTGAACGTGACAACAAGGAAATAATAACAAAAATAGAAAAAATAATAACAAAAGAAGATTTTACCTCTGTATATACTACTACTATTGAGAAAATTGAAAGAAATGTTGAGAACATCCAAAAAGATAACCAACTCATACTAAATAAAATAGAATTCCAAAAAATCGCAGTACTCCCCAGTACACAAAACAATACCGTTTCTCTTATAAGTACAAAAAATGTAATACTGTTAATAATGCGTCTGCTACGAATAGTACCTTACTCGACAATTATAGTGATATAAGCGAAACAATTGACAATTGTGAAAGCAATAATGACGGGTTTATCCAAATTGTAAATAGTAGAAATAAAATGTCTAGGCGTTTGAATAAGTATAATAACGACAATGCTGACGCTGCAGCATCACCTGCACGAAGCACGCGGGTGCAAACGATTGATGGGGGGACAATGCACAGTAAAAACATTAAAAGCGGTAATACGGAGCTCATTATTTCAAACATTTTCGACGGTGAAGTCTCTAAGCGTGTTGACGTCGCACACGCGATACTGTGCCGTGTCCTTCCATCAACACGAAAAATTGATATAATAGGCACACGCCTGCTTCGGTCAGAAGAATCAACAGCTGCGGCATTAGCAGATACAAACAGCGAACGTAGAAGGTCACCATGGGTTGTTACCCTTTCCAGCAGTGCGTTAGGCGAGAAAATAATGCGAGCCAAAAAGCTTATCACTGGCTTTCATGCTAGAGATGTCGACATTGCAGCGCTTGACCAGGACACAAGGGATGGGATTATAAATGGGAAAATTTTTATAAATGAATTGTTAACAAAAGAATGTTTTATTAAATATAGAAGTCTCAAGGCCCTTTCGATGAGACTTAATTTTAAATATGTTTGGCATAGAGCGGCCGTTTCCTGGTGAAGAGGCGCGATGGCGATGTCTCTCATGAATTTTCATCTGCGGCTGATTTACAGACAATAGTGGCATCATATGCCATTAATCAACCATCTCAAACTGTAAATACTGAAAAAAAAACTGTTGATAATGAAATCGAAATTGATAATAATGTAATTCCGTCAACTGCTGCAAAAAATTGATTATCCGCAGACACTGCTGGGGGGGGGGTTCACTGTAAGGGACTGAGGGCAGGTTTTGTCAATGTTACCTCACTGAAGGGGCACATTGGCATGATTAAACAACACCTTTCAGCTCGTCCTACCTACCATCTCTTTGGGGTTGCTGAGTCGCACCTTGACCCTGATGTTGGGAGTGATCTCATTCAGATCGATGACTACTCACTACTTAGACTTGATCGCAACAAACTAGGGGGCGGGCTAGTCCTGTACATTCATAACACTTTCAAGGCCAATTTACTATGCAGCTCTCCAACAACACAGGAGGGCAGGCCATTTATACCTGAATATTTAATGTGCAGTGTTCAGCAGGGCAGCCTTCCTCCCGTCTTTGTTGCTTTAATATACAGACCACCACACGTACCGTTTTTACAGGGCTCTGACTTAATAGACAAACTGACGATACATACTCAAGACTTTAGTCACAAAATTATTATGGGAGATCTGAATGCGAACCTACTCGGAACGTCAGCCGATGCGAAATTTGTTAGACGGTTGGCTGATGATCTTAACCTTCAAATAATTGATCATGGTGCGACTCATCATCTCACGGATTCTCACACGTGGATTGATGTGATCTTGACAGATAATAATGACGTTGTACTGAGCAGGGACAATCGGCCGGCGCCTTTTCCCAGTCATCATAACATCATAGAGGTCGAGATTGGGGTCGAAACTGCTGCATCCCCTGTGGTTGAATCATTCAGCTACAGGGATTTTAAGTCGATCCAGCAAGACGACCTCCTGTCTCACCTAGCTGACTGTGATTGGTCGCGGATCGATGGTCCCGCGGCGGGTGTTGATAGTCAATTAGAGTGCCTCAGTGTCAACCTCATGGCTGTGATAGATAAAATTGCACCGTTAAAAGAATTCATGCCGAAAAAGAAAACAAATCCACCATGGGTTGATGCTGAACTAATACATCTTTACAAAAAACGTGACTCCGTACGAAGACGCTATTCGCGGACCAATGACGACAGACTGTGGCGGAAGTATCAGGGCCTTGCAGCTGAAGCTGAATTACGAACGAAGGAAACAAGGGAAAGATTTTTACAAAATAAAATTTCTGAAGCGATTAATAATAAGAAAGATATCTGGAAAGAGCTCAAGGCTCTGGGCCTTCTGCCAAAGACAAGAGAGGAGCTTCATGGTTTCTCACCGGAAGAGCTCAATGCCCACTTTGCAGGGGTGTCGATTTCCCAAAATGAGGGTGATGAAGAACTTGACAACGTCCTGACCACTGCCAGTGATGACGGTTTTGTTTTCCGAGAAGTCAGCTTCTCGGACGTGGTTCTGGCTGTTGCCCACTTCTCATCACAAGCCAGAGGGGAAGACGACATTCCCCAAAGTATAGTGGCTAAGGCTCTTCTGTTTGTGGGAGATCATATTGTTAAGATCTTTAACTCCTCTCTGTCCAGTGGCATTTTTCCGGGAGCTTGGAAGGGAGCTCAGTTGGTGCCTTTGAAGAAGAAGCCTGTCCCATCTACGGTGTCAGATTTCCGACCAATTGCCCTACTGAGTTTCCTTTCCAAGGTCCTTGAAAAAATCGTACACGACCAAATAACTGACTTCTTACGAGAAAATAATACTTTGGACCCGATGCAGACTGGTTTTCGAGAGAATCACAGTACACAGACAGCACTACTGAAACTGACGGAGGACATAAGATCAGGCATTAACAACAACAAAAAACTATTGACTATTTTGTTAATGTTTGATTTTAGCAAAGCATTCGACACCATCTCACACACTAAACTGCTGCGTAAGCTGATGCGCATGGGATTCTCCAGGAGTTTTCTCCTGTGGCTTAAGTCATATATCATGGGGAGACGACAGAAAGTCGTCACAATCACAAACGGGGATTCAGGTTGGCTAACCACCAATCTTGGCGTTCCACAGGGCTCAGTCCTGGGACCCCTGCTTTTCAGCCTGTACATAAACGACTTACAAGACGCACTCGACTTAGATGGTGTCGAACACATACTTTACGCTGACGACTTGCAAACCTACACACAAGTGACCCTGAAGGGTCTTCGTGGTGGTATCGGTCGCATGTCGGCTGTAGCACAAGCAGTGTCGAACTGGGCAACGTCAGCTGGCCTGCGCCTCAATGTCGGCAAGACAAAGGCGATCATTTTTGGATCTGATCACAACATCAAACAGGTTCAGAACCTTTACTTGCAAGGCATTGAGATACAGACCGGCGTACACGTTCCCTTTGTCGATACAGTCACCAACCTCGGCGTGGTGATGGACGGAGGGTTGACATGGAAGCCGCAACTGAATGCGGTCAGTAGAAAGGTAAATAGGGCTCTGTATAGCTTAAAACTTTTCCGTTCAAGCACCACAGAGATACTGAGAAAGCAGCTGGCATGTGCACTGGTACTACCTCACTTAGATTATTGCTCAGTGGTTCTTCTTGATGTGTCAGGGGAGCTCCAGACACGACTACAACGTCTACAGAATGCATGTGTGAGATACATATGTGGTGTTAGGCGGGATGAGCATATCACCGCCTACAGGAAAAAACTGGACTGGTTAGATTTGAAGGTGAGGAGGGAGTATTTTATGGGGCTGCTGCTTTACAAAGCGGTTGTCATGCGGCAGCCACTGTATCTTACTGCCCTCTTTGAAAAAAACCAGGCCAGGACTTCAAGTAGGGGTGGTATGAAAGAGCTCTCGGTTCCGGAGTCGCGCACCGATAAGGGCCTTTTCTCATTCAGAGTTCAAGGTGCGCACCTCTGGAATTCGCTCCCGAGCAGTGTGAGGTGCCTGCCATCTTTTCGTAAATTTAAAACGGCGTTTAGCAGGCACCTTAAGCAATTACATGGTGAAGAGTATGTTCAGAAATAAAAAACGAGTCGAGTATTTATTTAGGCTTTTTATTTATTTGAATTATTTATTTATTTAATTTATTTATTTATTTAAACTTATTTATTTATTTATTTCATTTATTTATTTATTTCATTTATTTATTTATTTAAATTTATTTATTTATTTATTTAATTTAATTATTTATCTTGTTTATTTATTTATTCGACGTATTTATTAATTAATTTATTTATTTATTTATTAAATATGTTTAGTGTTAGTTAGGTGTGAATGTATTTATTAGCGTGATTGTTAAAGTGTTATGAATGAGTGTGTTTTAAATTTAGACGTGATAGTATACGCAAAGATTTAGCAAAGTATGTGTATATATTCTTTTATATTTATATGTTATCTCTATTGTATTTATTTTTTATTCTATGTATTATTATTTTTTGACGAAGCGTTTTCTGTGATATTTGACTGTGACTAGTTCATTACATTTAAATTTTATAAACTGACGAACTGATAAAGTGAATTATTATCTTAATAAGAAATATGCAATAAGTGAAAGTTAAGATAACAATTATATTAAATCGACTGATAATTTTAATTATAATTATAACTACATGTACATGAAATTGTAAGATTTTGTCTTCTGATGAATAAAAAGTATATCTATCTATCTATCTATCTATGATACCCATATAGTATACTAAAGCTAATATATCTTTTTTTAATAGAACTGTTAAAAATAGGGATTTTTTAGCTTAGTCCCTCAGTTTTGGTGTTATCATGCGCATGGTATCACCTATATAGGCACTCATTTTATGAATTTTATAGCTTTTAAGAACCTTCTAGAATTTAAAGTTTCTTTCATAAGTGCATATTTACAATATCTGTAGACCCATGTGAAACTCAGATGGGAACCTCCTAGAACACTCACAGGGACATCGTGGTTACCACATGATTTCCACGTAAATATAATCTAGCTTATTTGATTAAATATTTATATTTTTTAGTAGATCATGTGGGAACCATGTAAAATTCGTATCCCTAGTGTGAGAAATCTGTTAAATTCTATTCACTAATACAAGAATTACATATACATCCTATTCGCAAATAGGATCTTTTCATATTTGGAAAAAGGAATTAATAGGATTTAATAGATTTCTCACACTAGGGATGGGAACCATATGTTTGCAACTGGGATCCCACTGGGAAATCTTTCCAAAATCCCACGTGGTTCCTACGTGGCTCACATAAGATACCATATGGGAACCATGTGGGAATCATGTGGAATCCATATGATTGCCATTTTGTAACCATGTGCGACTTTTCACGTGAGATCTGATAAACAGCAGCAGGTTTTCCTTTAGTGAAGCCCAGTGCCCAGTGAATATTTTTTTATTTTCAATTTTGATCAACATAACCTTATTTCATTCTGGACAAAATCGCGATCGGCCGGCGAGTAAGGAAAATTTCAAAAGAAATTCGGAATGAACCCATGGCCAACCTCGGAGCATGAGCATCCCTTGTACGCACAAGCGATTTCCGCGCACCTTAGCGGATCGCTCGAGTTCCCCTAGGGTATACTAGTATACTGGCGTTCTCCGCGCGAACTAGAAGCCTACGCGCAACCGTTGCGCGAGGGCGGCCATGATACATGTCGGTTAATCAGTCTGCCTTGGCTACTTTCCGGCACTGCGCGTGCAACTCGAGGAGGCAAGCAAACTCGCGTTCATGTCTCGTGTCCTAGGCAGCACTTGGATCGCGAGCAACTATTGGCCTTGACAGAGGCGAGTTTACCTGTGTTGAAGGGTAAGCAGGGGGGCACGGATGTCTGCATGTATCTGGAATTTTTGCGCGCGTCCACGAATGGCCCCTCGGATGCAAGCAAATTTTACATATACTCGTGTACTGCTAGTGCCAATGCTAGTACGCGGATGCAACTTCCCAGTTACACTTGCGATACCCATGGGTCCGAGTTGCAACCAAAAATTTGCCTCGTTCGCTCACTACTGTGAATGCACTGACAGTATATTTGTATAAATCACTTAAAACATTCATAAAATATTACTTTAATTAGTAAAAACGTGTAATTAGAAATAGGGTCCAAATTCTTATTGTTTACCCAATTCTTGATCAGTATTAATAACATGTTTTATGAGTGTTTAAAAATCTTAAAATATACAAATATTTATAATAACACAATTCTATAAGTAGTTTAAATCTAAGCGTAAATAATTTATCAGGCAAAAGTCGCACAAAGGTTATAATATATGCTCGCGTGCGAGTCTATATCGTGCAGTAGATAGAGTACGAATAACCAAACACTTTTACCTCGACTAAATTTCTCATTTATAATCACACATCCAAGAAATGTTATATATTTAGTATATCTACTGTATTAGAATTCCTTAATAAGTTTTTGTTTATCGTATAAAATACTTATGCGTCAATAATATATGTGATCAGGAATTGGGTCTTGATATGATCAGAAACTACTCCCATACAAATCTTAAGTGATCAGGAATTTCTCCCACAGCTCTTTTTCTCTGAGGCTTTACATTTAACTTAATTTTGATTATTTATGTATTTTTAAAATTTTTACGCTTTGACACAACAAATAACCTGATGACATGCCTTAACTGATCAGGAACTGGGTACTTGATGGTACGTATGAAAATAATGAAATTTAGTCAATATTAATACTTTATCGTCAAATGATTTTGCATATATAAATTAAGTTTAAATCAAGATTTATTTACTTTCCGATTTTATCCGGTTCAATCAAATTCTATCCGATTCTATCAAATACTTTCCAATTTCGTCTGGAATCGGTAAAAAACTTAGAAAATCAGAATTCATCCGATTCTATTCGATTATATCCAAATTTTTAAATTACAATCAAGGGCTTTTAAATGATTTTGGTTATAATGCGTACGTATATGAATTAAGTACAACTAGAGTTTTATTTATTTTTCGATTTTATCTGATTTAATCAATATTTTTTAATTTAAAATTATTTTTATATAACTGCATTATTTTAGAATATAACCCGCGTATAAATCAAATCAGGACATTCTTATTGGACATCAGTTCCTGATCAAGAGTCTCTAATTACAGATATCCCGAGCATATACTGAGCAGGTCCTGATCAGAATATTATACTACGATTTCAAATAGTCTTAAGAAATAGTATATTGTACACGAGTGGTTAAATCATCATCCGAGTCTGAAAAAGCCCTTTCTACCCGTGTTACACAGCGTATTTTTTTAAGGGAGGATTGCCGTGGATTTGCCCAATTTATTCAATAATTTTTATTTCATACAAAAAATAATCTTTATTGTTCAAACTTTTTACATATTAAAATACACATTTTGAAGATATAAAATTTTTTTTTTTTTACGGATTTTTCTTGACAAAATGGCCGCCTCAAAATTATTTTTTTGTTTGACTGTCGACACGATATCACCAACGGATCATCTGAAATCAAAAAACTAAAAATATTCTTAAAACTTATAGTTTTGGCTAAATTTTTCAAAAAGTTATAAACAATTTATGTTGCAAAAAAAGAGCCAAAAAATTCAAAAGTCCGCCATTTTGTTTTTTTCCGGTAAAAATGAAATATCCTAGACTATGCAATAGCCAAAACTATAAGTTTTAAGAATCTTTTTAGTTTTTTGATTTCAGATGATCCGTTGGTGATATCGTGTCGACAGTCAAACAAAAAAATAATTTTGAGGCGGCCATTTTGTCAAGAAAAATCCGTAAAAAAAAAAAAATTTTATATCTTCAAAATGTGTATTTTAATATGTAAAAAGTTTGAACAATAAAGATTATTTTTTGTATGAAATAAAAATTGTTGAATACATAGGGCAAATCCACGGCAAACCTGCCTTAAACAAGTGTGTAAATAGGGCCCTTTTCATGCATGCAAAGCGAATGGGGAAATGGGCATTTCAAGACGTCCACCAGACCTACAAAATAAAAAGAATAATTTTTTTCAAGATTTTGAATTTTCTTCAAAATTTTGAGCTAAAATTTTGGCATTATTTTCAGAAATTTTCCGTACATTCGTACGTCCGTCCGTACGTATGGGCACTTTCGAAGCCTCGAACTTCATCCGAGGCGTGACTCAGAGATTTGGATGCTGCAAATGATTTTTACAATGATCGATGTTCCTTATAGTCGATGTACGTTAGGTGGAGCGAATTTTTTTTTTGTTATTTGATTCGAGTAGCAATAATCATTCTCTATATATTGAAAGAAGCAATTTGCTGCAGGATAGAATTTTAAGGATTACTTTTTTATAATCAACGCGCATTGCTATTGAAATTTCAGGGTGCCCCTTATGAAAAAAAGCTGCAGGAAATCCTGGAAGAAGTCCTGCAGGGATTCCTGCAGGAATTTTTCTATAATTGGAAATTATTTATATCCTATAGTCTAAAATTGTTAAAAACAATAAAATAATTAAAAAATGTGCCCATATTAGGTGTTACCATCCAGATGATAACACCAAATCTCAGGAATTAAGCTTCTTAAATCCAAAATTAAAAATATTTGTTTGTTTAACAATTTCATAAAATCTGTATGATAACATCTAATATAGACACATTTTTCAATTAATTTATGGTTTTCAACAATTTTAAATTATAGGATTATAAACAATTTCCCATTCTAGAATAATTCCTGCAGGAATTCCTGCAGGAAAACTGCACGAAAACCATGCAGGAAATCCTCCAGGTCTCTTGCAGAGTTTCCTGCAGAATTACCTGCAGTAATTACTCCAGAATTTCCTGCAGGTTTTTTTTCATAAGGGGGCGTTTTTCGATTTTTATACCAAATCAGGGATAACAGCTTGTATGCGCAATTAAAACATATAATGTAGGGAATAAAATTGTAAATATATATAAAAATGGGCGGCTAAATTCTTCGAATACGTGAACAAGCCTGGAGGCAGACGGAGTTCGCGGAATGGGTGGAACGGCAGAGGCGCTGTTAAGAATTGACGCGCACTAGGGTCATACCAGACTCTTTTACCTCGATTGGCAATGTACGCACCACGAGAAGAGCGGGTAAGGGACGTCAGGAAAACCGTGTGAGTAGAGTGGGGATGCGCCCCTGTTCAGCCACAGTATTGTGCCGATCAATCTGGCCCCTGCAAAACTCGCAAAAAGGGGGAAGCGCTCTGATTGCAAAGGCTCCGAGCGTATAAAACTTGCAGCTGCGTCCGCAAAACGCAGATTTGCCCTTTGGACACGCACCGGACGAGTGTTCCACGTCACCTTTGAATAAATCACCAAATTATACTATTAACTCTGGTTAAATTATTTTAACGCCCATCATCCATCCTACAATCTCAGAAGTAGGCTTGAACTGAGAATTTCGCAATCAGGGCTCGAGCTTTGTGCGCCACGAAAATTTGCGCCGTGTGTTTGGCAATATTCGTGAACATTTTTCGATGGATTCAACGTGAGTGATTTAACGGCAGTGAGCCATTTTGTTGTGAGTGATTGCAGAAAGAGATACAGCTGCTTCGCCGAGAGCAGGCATTGTCGAATTCTACGAGAAGTACAGTAAGCTCCGATCGTCAAAGTACTGCATCTTCGAATCTTAGCATACGTGCGATAGGAGATCTTCTCAGTGATTTTGATAGAAGTCAAAAAACGTTTTGGAAATGTGAGCAACAAGTTCAACTGCTGCGGGTAAATTATCAGCTCGACGACAATGCTGCGCGAATTTTAAGAAGTTCGAACTAAAAAGGTCTTGCAGACAATTGGTTCCATTCAAAGGCGGAAAAAAATCTTACGTTGACTGTGCAAGATTTACTCAAGGACATGAGGAATATGTTCGATCATCATCCGTCTAAAGTGGCTTTCCGCAGAGTGTTCGAAGGAAAGATTTGGAAGCAGTCTGAGTCTTTTCTCGATTATTATCACGAAAAAGTGATACTAGCGAATAGAGTGCCAATCAAGGAAGATTAAATAATTGACTGTTTAATAGGTGGAGTGATAGATTTGCCATTGCAAAATCAAGCTCGTGCTATTTGTTTCAAAGAAAAAGAATGGTTTTTAGAAGCGTTTCGAAATATAACGTTAGCACCGAAAAAGTAGGTTGATCGCGAGTGGAAAAAGGACATAAAAAGTGATGTTAATAAGCCGTCAGAAAAATCTGAAAAATTGACGCAACGACTACCGGTTAGATGCTTTAACTGTCAAGGTACAGCTGCAATTCAAAGGGCCATCAAACGAGGGATTGCCTTCAAGAGCGGACGACATCGAAGCCAGTTTCTACAGCGGGTGCCGTGCAGTCAACAAACCTCGTGCCACCATATTTGGTAACAGTATCGTATGTTTCGATTGATGAAAGTGGTAATTCTTGTAAATTTGCATTGAGCGCTATGTTATATTTGGGATCGCCAATCAGTCTAATAAAAGAGCGTTTTGTTCCGATGCATATTAGAGTGCCTGCGCGTAATAATTGCAATCTTGTCGCTTTAAATCATTCAAAGCTGAGAGCTGATAGTATTTTTGAAATGGAGATCAAAGTAGAAGGAATTATTATGAATTTACAACTGCACAGTGTTTCTTATGACACTATGTCTTTTGCTGCTATATTGGGTCGTAATTTTGTAGACAGTCCGTCAATAAACGGTAATCTTGCAATTTGTAAGAAAAATAATTCGGTTTTGATTTTAGATGATAACTTCGTTTTAGAGCAAATTATTCATGTTAATTACGTTGATAGCCCAATTCGCACAAATGAAAATCTAAGTGTAAATGAAAAACTGTCTAAAGATATTCATAGAAAAATTTTGGATTCTTTCGAAAATGATTACTTAAAAGTTTATAAATCTAGTACTACGAAAAATTATTTTGAAATAACGATCAGCTTAAAATACAACCAGCCTATCAGTTTTCCGCCGAGAGGATTATCATACACAGATAAATAAAAGTTACAGGTTTTGTTAGATGATCTAATCGAAAGGCAAGTGATTCGTCCGAGCGAGTCTCCGTATGCGACTCCTATCGTTTTAACGCATAAGAAAAATGGCGAAATGCGCTTGTGCGTTGACTACCGGGAATTGAATAAGATAACTGTGAAGGATAACTTTCCGCCTTAATTGATAGCGGATAATATAGATGAATTAAAGGGAAAGAAATTCTTCACAACGCTAGATTTAAAAGACGGATTTTTCCACGTAAAGATGGCCAAATAGTCTGTACCATTTACTGCTTTTATAATGCCGTTAGGACAATTCGAATATTTGCGCTGTCCGTTCGAAGTGATTAACGGACCACAAATCTTTATTAGATTTATTATTAATACTTTTGGGCCGTTGATTTGGAAACGGAAAATTCTTATTTCTGCCGATGATATGCTAATTCCATCAATCAGCGTTGAGGAGCACTTAGGAACAATACGCGAAATATTTAGGTTGGCCGGAGAAAATCACTTGCATTTTTGATTAGACAAATGTCAGTTTGCAAAGACTGAGATTGATTATTTCGGTTATAGAGTAAATGAACACGGGATACGTCCAATCGAGGCGAATATCCAAACAAACGATTTATTTGTTTGGCTAGCTACTTTCCTAAATTTATACCTAATTTTTCAGTATTGGCAAATCCACTATATGATTTAATAAAAAAGGATGTTAAATTTGTATTTGGTAAAAAATAAATACAGTGTTTTGAAATGTTGAAATATGATTTATCAAAATCACCACTGCTAGCTCTTTATTCGCCGAAACTCGAAAGCGAGCTACACTGTGATGCGTGTTCGAGTGGCTTTGGTACCATTTTTCTTCAAAGACAGGATAACGGTGTATTTAAACCGATATTTTATTTTAGCCAGCGAACGACCACAGCGGAGACTAAGTATCATAGCTTTGAGCTAGAATGCCTCGCTACAATATACGCAATAAAACGATTTCACATCTATCTTGCGGAATAAAGTTCAAAATAATTACAGATTGTGATATCTTTCGGCTTTTTAATTTTAGAAAATTACGACTACGAACTCCAACATAAGCCAGGTACACGTATGGCTCACGTCGATGCCTTAAGTCCATGTCATGCGATTTTAGTAGCGAAGGAAATTCATTTAAGCGGACGTCATCGATTCGTCAAAATTGCGACGAGGAAATCATAAAGATTCGTGAGCGCTTAGAAAAACAAGACGACAAGTTTTTAGAAATTCGCAACGGATTAGTGTACCGTAAAGATAAATCCCGCGGATTATTATTTTATGTTCCTCGTTCCATGAAAGCCAATGTATCCATGCGAGCCACGATGATCTGAGCCACTTTGGCGTTCCGAAAGTTATAGATGATATAACTAAGAACTATTGGTTCCCTAGTATGAAGAAAAAAGTAAGAAGTCATATTTTGAATCGTTTGAAATGCATTGAATTCGCGCCTTTAAGGGGTAACACCACTGTAATAGCGAAAAAAAAGTGTTTTTTTCAGTATTTCCTTTTTGAATGGAAATAAAGGTTATAAAGAAATGATATTTGGATATATTATTAATAGTCTAATACTATAGTATATTTAAAAAAAATTGAGTATTAAAATAGAAAATGGCTAATTTATAGCCGATCTCTTGAGGCCTCTTGCATCGGAAGCGCTCCGCGGCACGTAGTGTACCAATCGCACATTTCAACCTAGAACAAAAAAAATCCACTTATTTTTGATGTTAATAGCTAGTGAATCACGTAGGGGATTTTTAAAATATTAATTTTTGCAAATTTGGCACTGAATTGAAAATAAATAAAAAATATTCATGAATAAAAGGCACGTTTTTGATTATAAAAATTGTTTAAATTAATTTATTAAAAATCCCCTACGTGATTCACTTCGAAATATAATAATGAAGAAATGGTTGAAATTTCAAATGAATCGGATGAAAACTGTTCAAGTTATGCTGCGATCCCGTTTAGAAAAACTCGTTTCGAGAAAAATCAATTTAAAGTTTCAAAATCAGTTTCGGACGTAAATAAATGAGGAAATCATTTGAAGAAAAATTTTGACCGTTAGTTTGCAATGCCAGGACTATAAAGCTGCCCTTCAAAATGCAAATTCTCCTCCTCGTCTTCTTTTCTTATCGCTTTTATGTTCGATAGCACCTCTTTCGCTGCGTCGGACAAAGGGCGCTCAGCGTGTCTGAGGCGGTTATCGTCGGCTTCACAACAAAAATTGTAAGCCTGCAGACCTATATCCATCTTCAGAGCTTTCATAATTCGAAGGACACATTTCAGGCCAGCATTAGAATTGCACACTGAAATATCAGTGGCAATATCCAGAACTTTCTTGCCACTCGAGTACGATTTCGGAGCCAAGTTTCAAACGGTGGCATTGAAATTTTGGTTGCTGTTCTGAGTATAACCTCCTAAGCATAGGTGCAGCAACTCATCTCGACTCAACTCTGTATAAACAGGCTCAATGGCTTCGTAAACTTCTTCAGGAATGGCGGTTCATGATGAAACGTGTCCAACGAACCTTCAGCTTATGCGATTTTCCAAGCACACCAGGAATCTGAACAATTATCGTGCTGAGAATTGTCGTTGGTCGATATTTTATGATCCAGAGTTGCCAAGATTTCATTCCTCATTTTCTCTATGCAATTTGGATTCCTCCGTATTACCAAACCATAATAAATTGTTAATTTATCAATCAACTTATTTGTTAATTTTCCTTTTCCTCCAAGGCCTTTCGTCTTTTTTTATAGATTTCGAAGACGCGTTCTCATTCTTTTCTGTATATGATCGATGCACTCTTCTTTTTGTACTTCAAAATTAGTGTACGGTTTAGAATCCAGTATGCCTTTGAAAGTCTTCCTGTCACAATCACCAATATAATTCACATACTTTAGGCCGTGTAACGAGAAAACATTTCAATAACAGCATCTACCTCCATTTTACCAGATGATGCTTGATGATTTGCTCGACATAAAACGGCGTGTGATGCATACCATTTTTCGTATTCCGATGTTTCTGTTTTTTCCCGTGCTCGCAAGACTTATAATATTTAGATTTTACTGTCATATCGACGATTTTTCCAGTAAGCCATCGAATCAAAGA
The DNA here is from genome assembly GCA_949152435.1 of Gastracanthus pulcherrimus. Classification (NCBI taxonomy): domain Eukaryota; kingdom Metazoa; phylum Arthropoda; class Insecta; order Hymenoptera; family Pteromalidae; genus Gastracanthus; species Gastracanthus pulcherrimus. Next base: position 87,926,895 of record OX424575.1, read on the forward strand.
TACAACTCCAAAATGCGACGAATACCCTCGTTTACTCCAAGAACCATCTCCTGAAATGGTAATCCCTTGAGGTTGACCATTTTCTTTGCTGTTTCGTCTCTCCTCTTGTCCAGCTTGCTTCATACTGTTATCACGAACTGTTGATGTTGCTATTGAAATGCGATTCACTATTTTATCGTAGAAAGATTGGAAAACAGGACATATCGATCCATCGGACGATTCGCTGATTTACGGCTCCGATGCAGTGTTGGATAGTTTTTTTTCGTGCCTTTTCTGACTGCGTACACTTTTTCGTTCTCCATTTTGCTCAACCTAATAATAAATAATTAAAACTTTCACAAAAATATAGTTTCGAAAGCGAAAATGAGAGCGTCATTTGCGAACAATAGGCAATACATAAGGCGGTCCTTCTCATCAGGTACATACCTCTCGCAGGTAAGCGGTCGGCCGTTTCGGAACGGTCGAAGACGGTCGGTATATGTCCCACAATTTGAAATAAATTTTTTTTTTTTCGGGATAGGACCTTTTGTACTAACTTCTAGAAGGTTCAAAGCATGTTTTAAGCCAATAAATCGATTTTTTGAAGTTTCGACAGTGTTGTTACCCCTTAAGGTGGACACAAATTTTGGTTTCACACATACGTACACACGAATACATAATGTCACGTTTATTTATTATATATAGCTTGAGAATAGTTTTAGACAACATAAATCGAAAAGAACTCACATGTACTGTACTTTACGAATTTGGGTCTATCATTTATATATCTTCAATAAAAGCTGCCGAATTATTTTTTCTTCTTTAATATTATATTTTAATAGTGATTATATTATCAAAAAAAAAACATAAATATTATCCATTGAGTTCCAAATTTCTATGAGATCTTAGTTCAAACGTACCTAATATGTCTGCAAAATTTTCGCTCTTAACATGCTTCCCTGCAAAAATCATGGTCCTCACAAATGTTGGTTTCACACAAACGTACACACACATGCTTAAAGTCATTTTTACTTCTTGAATTTTATTTTGATTCATCGGACGATTCGCTGATTTACGGCTCCGATGCCGTGTTGGATAGTTTTTTTCGTGCTTTTTCTTCCTGTTTACACTTTTCTTTTTTCATTTTGCTCAACCTAATAATAAATAATTAAAACTTTCACAGAAATATAGCTTTGAAAGCGAAAATGAGAGCGTCGTTTTCTTACGATATACAGTCGCTACATTAACGTACTTTGTTTTGAAACTAGTCTAACTAACTCATAATAGTTTAAGATCGACATTTATAGGAGCATTAGGGAAGTTTGCGAACAATAGGCAAGCCATAAGGCGGCCCTTCTCATCAGGTACATACCTCTCGCAGGTACACGATCGGCCGTTTCGGAGCGGCCGAAGACGGTCGGTATATGTCGCGAAATTTGAAATAAAAATTTTTTTTTTCGGGATGGGACCTTTTGTACCATATTCTAGAAGGTTCAAAGCATGTTTTAAGCCAATAGAAAAAAATCGATTTTTTGAAATTTTTACAGTGGTGTTACCCCTTAAGTAGTAAGAGCAAAGGGTTTTTGCATAGCCTCCCGAAAGATAATTTGCCGTTTTAGACAAATCATGCAGATCACCTGGGCTCGCTCGATCAACCGGTAAAGGTTTCAAACATATTTTGGTAATCGTAAATGCCTTTACCAAATTCGCACGGCTTTTTCCATGTAAATCCACGGCGACAAATGAAGTAGTAAAGCATTTCATTGAATATTTCTGTAACTACAGTAAACCGCGTCGGGTGATAACAGATCGCGGTACGGCTTTTACGTCGGGCGCGTTTGAAATGTTTCTTGACGCTGAATCTGTCGATCATATGTTAATCGCCGTGGGCACACCACGCGCAAACGGACAGGCAGAACGTCTTAATCGCCTCATTATACCCAGGTTAGCGAAACTTTCCGATACGCCTAATAAATGGGATCGTGTACTCGACATGACCTAATTCGCATTGAATATTATTATTTGGTATTCGTCAATTAGGAGAGGTTAACGATACGATTCGTCTGATCCTAGAACAACCACACGAATGAGATTTAGAAAAAATGCGAGAAATTGCGACCGAAAATATAAAGAAAATGCAATTGAGCATCCAGAAATCCTATAATAAGAAACGAAAAAATGCAACTGAATACCGTAAGGGTGATTATGTTATGATACAAAATGTCGATACCACTGTTGGTGTAAACAAGAAACTAATACCGCTGATTAAAGATCCATACGTGGTCACTAAGCTTTAGGATCTCGATCGATATTTTGTGAGTGACATTGCAGGATTTCAAGTCATACAAATTCCTTATACCGGAATTGTTAGTACATAAGTTTATACTACTTTGTATAGAATGCAAGTATTAGAAATGTAGAATATCATATAAGAGTTGCTAACCAACACTGTGGAGCGGTGGCGGAGCCATACTTCGGGCGAACGGCAGGGTTAAGGTGGTTTCAGCGGTGGGTAACGTATCAAGCGAGGGTCCCATGGGGCGTTTAACTTTTGATTTTAATTTTGGTTCAATTATATTATTCAAATTTAATTCTAAAGCATTTTAAACTACTTCTAAACGTTAGTAACAAAAAATTATTATTTAATACATAAAAAATGCTGATTTATCGATTTAGCTCCGGGTGCGCATGAGCAGATGCACGTTTACAGTGTCTATCATCAATATCTTGTTTATTTTATCGTTAACACATAATTTTGATGTTGTCATTAGATTCTGCATACAAAAATCTTCAATTACATATTCTGTTTATTAATAAATATGTTTTTATATATTGGTAAGAATTGATAAACAGTCTCATCCCATAAGGTTATGTGTTAAAAATGACTTTGTACAAGCTTAGTTTTTTCAATAATTTTGCCTTTGTCCCCAGATTTTCTGTGCGCAGATCAAAAGTATAACGTTGAAAGAATATTTATGAAAAATTTCAAATACATCAGTGTTTTTATAAAAAGTCGTTGAAGTCATCTTAAGCAACGTTTGGCGCGGTTAGCACTTGAATGGGTGACCGCCAGAGAACCCTGCGCTCTACACAACTTTGATCGCTTAGATGATGTTTCACACTCAACAAAGTAAGCGGAAGGTATGGAATGATCGCATTCGGTGTCTAAGCCTACGGAATGTGGCATAGATATGTAATTCGAGCATGCCAAATACAGCAGGTTTTCACCTGATACAGATTTTCCCCGCTTCGGAAGCATAATCCGGGACGAATGCCGGATGTGATTGGGTAGGCAAATAAAGGTATGAAAAGAAAGAGGTACAAAAAGAATAGGTACGAGACATCGGTATTAGACATGGCCCAAGGTGAAGGTCATAATGGTAACGTCCACTCCGACCACCTCTTCATAAATGTGAGGCGTAAGCAAATCTAAAAGATATCTAATACCTTAGTACTCTAAAATGAAATCTCTGCAACATATACCTTTTCAAAATATCCACAATTTGAAGAAATGAGGATAATTGCACCTACAATTGGTAAAACATAACACCAAATCTTAAGTTTTATGAAGCAGATCACCATAAAACACCACCAAACAACCACCCAAAATGTAGTTCTCGAATGAACCGCTAATTCTGACAACTCTCGCACAAAAGCGTTTTAGCGTTCCAGAAATATACGAGGGTGAGGAGGGGAGATGAGTATGAGTGAAGCAGCGATATTTAGCTTTTAGCGCAAGAATAACTGAATATACTCTCTGTATATCAAAATTTACAAACTTATATCTATACATTTATAAGTAATTTGACAGAACTATACGTAAATAATTTATAATACTTACCTTAAATTATTTAAGAGTATATGTTAGCATCCCTTTACTTTAAATCAGCATAGAAATTTTGAAATACTAATAAGTAATTTACGTAGCCGCGGTAGCTATGCGTTTTGTAACTCGGACTTCTAAAAAATTTACAGAAATGATTTATTCATATGTTTGTTATCGCGGTTCCGGTGGTTCAGATTCCACTTGAAACTGTAGGGCCAGTTATGATGCATATGTACTTCACCTACTGCATTTCCCAAATGTAGGAGGGGAAATGGATACATCATGACTATAAAGAGCCAAGTCTAATGCGTACAGGTATTAAATTACCTCCGCAAATTTCAATTGAACTTCGATCTCGGATAAACAATAAACAATACACCATTACTACTAAATACGGTTCTAAATACTCAAAAAATAATAGTTAGAAAGTGTGTAAGAATACATAAATAATAATTATTATAAATAATATGGTTATAAAAATGAAATAACGAGTAAAATATGAGAAATTAGAAAATGTCAAACCACGATAAAAAAAGCGTATTAGGAATTCAGAAATTATATTTAAGATTAGTTTTGACATATAAATTGAAAAGAGAAATGACATTTATATGTTTTAATTGCACATACGAACTTTTATATCTAATTTTAGTATAAAAATTGAAAAACGCTAAACCTGAAAATTCAATGGCAATGCACTAACTAAAAAAATTAACCGTATAATTTTGCCTTGCAGTAAATGGCTTCTTTCAACATGGAAAAAGATTATTGGTACTCGGAATAGAATAAAGGAAAAATTTATTTCAGCCCACCCTAGTGTACGTGGCCGTGTGCACGTGCGTATTAGTGCTTATAAAAATGAGCTTTTAAGTATTTATGGACTGGACAAATTTTTACCTAAAAGTTGGATAAATGACGAAGAAATCCTTTTTTAAAATGTCTACAATGATTACGATTGGAGCTCTGTGGAATTTTTTGCATGTCATGTTTTTGGTCATTTCAAAAGTTCAAAAAATTCTAGGCGGTACCATAGTGAATAAAAAGAGCTGGCATTTTTTGGGGGCTTCTTTTAACATGCACTTTAATTTAAAAAATTGACAAAAATTTTCGTGAACCCCCTGCGCAGCTTCTTTTTTAAATTCGCTGGATTGACCCAAATATATGTAGCAGTAATATCCAACAGTCGGCAGAGTCATTCTATACTTTATTTGACCCTACGCAATACTTTGAAGCAGCTACGCGCATCGAGTGCATATTTTTTAATTTAAGCGCGTTTTTCTCGAAACAACGTTTTTTCATGCGGCGCAGAAGATTTCTCAAAAGCGGGTTGACCAATTGGTCTGAAATTTTGCAGGTTTGCTGAGTACATATATGACTATTGTTCCTATCTCGATCATGACAAAATATTAATTACAAAATATATTTTGTACAAGAACTGCGTTAAATAAATGAAATTTTTCTTATACGTTTGTAATGATCGTCGCAATTTTGACAATTTTTTACAAAAATCGTTAATTGTTGAAAACTGAATTCTGAGGTTAAAAATATGAAAATAATGTGGTACACTTAATTGCTATAATAATACTAAAATTTATAAATAATCCAAAAACTAATTTTGAGATCATCTCAGTCGCATGCTCTTAGTTGAAAAATTGCTTTTCTATTATTAAGGCGATGCATATTCATCGCCTAAAGACACATCTTAAGGGGCTAGTCTAGTTTCTCACTTTCAAAAAATCGATTTTTTTGCCTAATTCGATAGTATAGTTATATTAGATTATAAGTTTTTCCTCCTATGAAGGGGAGACGCATTTGCGGCGCGGCGACTGTCGTGGTAGCTGTCCCAGGGGCGAGGTTTTATTGGGAGTACGTATAGAGGGTGGCCGAGTGAACGGCGCGGGGCGAGGTTTTTCTGGTGTAGGTCGGGTGCGCCGTCTTGGGGCACACTATTTCCCTGTCGTACGAGTACGCCCGTGTGGCAGGATGTGGGAGAATTGTGGATAAGGAGAATGGAGTATAACGTTATTGCAAATGTAGTAAATTTTTGAAAAAAAAAATTTTTAATGAAACTTTAAAGCGTATAAATTTATGTATATTTAAAATTTGATAAACACATGGTTATACAATTTTAGAATTAATAATATTTACATTTTCGTATGAAATGACTAGATCGTAGTTAACTCGAGATAAATAATAAGATTTTTAACGATAATTTCGCTGTTTTTCTTGTTCAATTCTGTTTTTTTATACAAACTTATATTGTTTACAGTTGTTGACTGAAGAAACGATGCGTGCAAGTTGACGAGATTTTTTGTCCACACAGTGACTACTTTTTTCAAGCCTTGAAATGTACGTTTCTGCATAACAACAGTAGCCGTAAACATTTTTTTCGTTTACTGTTTTCTCGCGAGCTTGAAAGTGTGTCAATTCGGGTATCATGTGAAAATATTATATACTAAATATAGCAAGAGAAAACCCGCGAGAGATATAAAACAGAAAATTAATGCAAAAATGGGCACATCCAGTAGCTATTTCAAGAGTATACAGGCCGAAGATAATAAATATCTAGGAATACGTAAGAAGAGTAAAAAAGAATGATGTAATTAAATTAGCATTTAAAGTACAATTAAAATATGAGTACATTGTAAACATATGTATATGTATAAATATAGTATAGATTATATTAGTATATATTATATTGGTATCATTGGGGACGCGATGCCGAGTTAATCGCGCATCTACAGTTAGTCTACTACTGTACTCCATGTACGCCGCGCGTACTCGTACAGTGTATATATATATAAGTCGATATATATTCATAGCTGCAATAAATGGTTTCCTAACCTACCAGTGCCCGTCTCACCACCAACACCAATATCAACAGCCGTTCAAGCGCCCAAACCGACCGACAGGCGGCACGCAAAACAAGCCGCGCTGTTATAATTGTAATAAATTTGGACATTTTTCACGTGATTGCACTGCCCGGAGACGTGATATGAGAGTCAATGCAATAAATTCGGAGCATGAACACGATGATGATCCCGACGACGATGACGTCGTGTGTGCATTCGTTACGCTTACGACCACGGCTAAAGCAGAAACGAATGGTAAGTGGATAATAGATTCCGGCGCATCAAAACATACGAGGGTAGTTCAATAAGTCTTTAGAATGACCAACAGATGGCGCGCGAATCGCTCCAAATCATCTGTTTTCAGTCAGCACCACTCCCGACTAGATATATGGTGCAGTCACAGTCCACATCTTCTGAGTTTACGTGTTTTTATAACCAATTGAAAAAAAAAAATTGCTTGTTAAGAAAAATGGAAAAAAACGAGTTCAGAGCGGTAATTAAACATTTTCATTTAAAGGGTTTAACTCCATATGAGATAAAAAATGAATTTGACTCAGTTCATGGCACATCTGCCCCTGCCTTAGCAACGGTTTATAACTGGGTAAATGAATTTAAGCGTGGTCGTACATCAATAAGTGACGAACCACGTTCAGGAAGGCCCGTAGAAGCAACTACTCCCGAAATCATCAATAAAATCCACGATATGGTGTTGAAGGATAGAAGATTAAAAGTGCGTGAGTTAGCTGAGGCCACAAGGATATCTATAGGTGCAGTTGTTTCAATTCTACATGAAAAATTAGGCATGAAAAAGCTATCGGCAAGATGGGTGCCGCGTTTGCTCTCAGCTGAGAATAAACGCAATAGAGTGGTCGCCTCTGAGGCTCTTTTGGCGCGCATAAGTCGGAATCCTGAGGAATTTTTTCGTCGATTTGTGACTGTGGATGAAACATGGATACACCACTACACTCCTGAGACAAAGGAACAATCCAAACAGTGGATTTCCACAGGCGAACCAGCTCCAAAGAAGGCAAAGACCGTAAAGTCAGCTGGTAAGGTTATGGCTACAGTTTTTTGGGATGCACGTGGAATTATACTTATTGACTACTTGGAAAAAGGTAAAACAATTACTGGTGAGTATTATGCATCATTATTAGAGCAGCTGAAAGAAGAAATTAAAAAAAACGACCACATTTGGCGAGAAAAAAATTCTCTTTCATCACGACAACGCCCGAGTTCACACATGCTTCGTTTCAATGGCTAAAATTGAAGAACTAAAATTCAAATTGGTCGAACACCCACCGTATTCACCAGATTTAGCCCTCAGTGACTTTTTCTTATTTCCAAACTTGAAAAAATGGCTCGGTGGACAGAGATTTACGGACAACGAAGACGTCATTGCCTCTGCAAGTGCTTATTTTGAGGAACTTCCGAAAACGCACTTTTCTGAAGGATTAAAAAAACTTAAAAAGCGATTGACCAAGTGTATAGAGCGCCAAGGAGATTATGTTGAAAAATAAAAAAAAATTTACCCAAAAAAAATTGTTTTTATACTTTATTCTAAAGACTTATTGAACTACCCTCGTATATGTAGTAATAATAATCTGATGCGAAATCTCCGCAAATCCACCACCAACGCCGTGACTGCTGCTAATAAAAGCAAAGCTACTGTAAAAGCAGAAGGGGAAATATTACTCCAAGATGATACGTCGCAGCATTCACCGATAATTCGCTTGCGCCGAGTACTGTATGTTCCTGAAATTATCACAAATTTAATGTCTGTGAGTGCTATAGCAAAAACAGGACATACGGTAATATTTAATGACATTCACTGCCAAGTCCTAACCAAAAATCACAAAGTAGTGCTGGAAGGGAGATTAAATGAACAAAATGTTTATGAACTTAACCTCAAAACATGCGACTTCAACGCACGAGACCATACAGTCTCAGCTCTGAAAGCGATAACAGATGGGAGCATCGACGTATGGCACAGGAGGTTAGCTCATCTCAACACTACCTATCTGCAGCAATTGCGCGACTACGCAGCGACCGGAATAAATTTCGCTGGCGACGATAAACTAACCTCATGCGAAACTTGCATTTCAGGTAAGCTTGTCAAGAAGCCATTCAAATTAAATTATAAACGTGCAAACAAAAAGCTTGCACTGGTACACAGTGACTTATGTCAGATACCAGCATCATCGATTCGTCAAGCTAAATATTTTTTGACATTCCTGGATGACCATTCGAGAAAAATTTTTGTCTACTTCCTCAAATCAAAGGATATGGTCCCGCAGAATTTCCAGCATTTTATTAATTTTGTACAAAATCAATGTGACGCCAAGATTAAGACCCTCAGAAGTGATAATGGGAAAGAGTACATCAACGCTGCACTACTCAGCCATCTCAGCTCAGCGGGTATTAATCACGAAACGTCTATTCCTTACAATCCTCAGCAAAATGGACGCGCTGAGCGCATCAATAGAGTTTTACTTGATAAAGCTAGATACATGCTCATCGAATCGAAGCTGCCGGAAAAATTTTGGGCTGAAGCGATTGCAACCGCTGCTTATTTAAACAATCGTTCACCCAAAAGATGCCTTGAAGGATTGACGCCGGAGGAACTTTGGACAGGTAAAAAACCTGATCTCTCGAATTTGAGAATATTTGGCTGTAAAGCTTTTGCTTACATACCTGCCCAATTCCGCTCAAAGTTTGAGCCTACATCCAAAGAGTGCATCATGGTCGGATACTGTCCTAACCAAAAAAGGTATCGCTTATGAGATCCAAAGGCACAGAAGGTCATCGCCGCGCGAGATGTTATTTTCCAGGAACAACCTACCGAAGAAAAACAACGCAGTGATCTGGTGTACTTACCTTTCACGAAGCCAGTGGAACTCAAGGATACCGACAATGTGCACCCCACTCAATCACCTGTCGAGGACGCTGAGAATGCGCACGCCAATCAATCACCTACAAACGAAACACGCCCACAATATCAGCCTACCATGAAAGAGCAGCAAAGCAGCCAAGGTGACACACCTGCAACAGAACCAGACCTACAAGCTACAAAATCTTCAACGGTGGAACAGGATACACTAGATGTCACTCCACCAAGCTCCGATGATAAAGATGTAAATCTCCAGAGAAGATCTCAACGACCAAAGAGGAAACCAAAGCACCTCGACGACTTTATCTTGTACTCGACTACTAGCGGAACATGCGAGCCACAAAGTTTTAATGAAGCCTGCAACGGAAGCGAACGTCATCAGTGGTGGGCCGCCATGGAAGCCAAGTACCACTCCATCGTTAAAAATAACACATGGGAATTATGCACACTACCAGCTGATCGCAAGGTCGTAGGATGCAGGTGGGTTTATAAGAAGAAAATAAATCCAGACGGATCGACGCGCTATAAGGCGAGGCTTGACGCAAAAGGCTACGATCAAGTACAAGGAGCCGACTTTGACGACCCGTACTCTCCCGTTTTTCAGTTCACCTCACTACGGCTGTTATTTGCCCTTGCAGCGAAGCTCAATCTGGATGTGCATCATCTAGACGTTGACACTGCTTTTTTACACGGCGACCTTAAAGAGGTTATCTTCCTCCAGCAACCAGAAGGCTTTGTTGTCGAGGAAGAAGAAGGGAAGGTATGCCGACTGTTTAAAGCCCTCTACGGTCTTAAACAAGGTAGCGGTGAATGGAATCGAAAGCTGGATGAAGTTTTAAAAAAACTTAATTTAACCCGTTCCAAGTTTGACACATGCATTTATTATTATATGAATAGCATGAAACTGATTATTGTTGCAATATTTGTTGACGATATTTTAATATTTTCCAACAGTATCGACTTCATTCAACAATTTAAAGAAGCATTGCAACGTGTCTTCTCCGTCAAGGATCTTGGGTCAGTCAAAAGGTGTCTAGGAATCGACGTCACCCGGAATCGTCAGAAAGGCACCATCAAGTTGAGCCAAGCCAGATATGTGGAGAATATTTTAAGAAAGTTTGCCATGCACGAATGTACGGAAATCTCCACCCCCATGGAAATCGCATCAAACTTAAGCGCAGCTACACCTGGTAAGAAGACTGACCTAGACAAATTAAAAAAGATACCGTATCAAAGCGCTGTTGGCGCTCTCATTTACCTCACGCAAGCAACTCACCCTGACCTGGCATATGCAGTGAGCAGCGTAAGCCGCTTTAACACCTGTTATAATACCACGCATTGGGAGGCGGTCAAGCGCATTTTTAGATACCTGCAGAAAACTAAAAACCTTTGTCTGCACTTTACAAGAAGCCAAAACAGTCGACTTACAGGCTATTGTGATGCAAGTTGGGCAGCTGACCCTAATGACCCGCGGTCAGTGTAAGGATATGCCTTTATAATACAAGGCGGAGCTGTGAGTTGGAACAGCAGACGGCAGCAGACAGTCACACTGTCGAGCACGGAGGCGGAATATATATCTCTAACAGCCGCCAGCCAGGAGACAATTTGGCTACGGAACCTCGCAGTGGAACTGGAAATACAGCCACGCAGACTTGCTCTCATCTATTGTGACAATAAAGGTGCAATCGATTTGAGTAAGAACGCACGTTTTAGTTCTCGCACCAAACACATAAATGTGCGGCATCATTTTCTCAAGGAAAATATAGAAAGTGGAAAATTGGACGTGCGATTTGTATCATTAGAGCAGATGACAGCTGATCCACTCACTAAGGCAACATCAAATTCAAAACTCGAGAAATTCAATGAAGAAGTTGGACTGAAAGGCGCTTAATTCTAAATAAAATTATTAATGTGATAAATATATTTACAATATGTACAAAGTGTTCGTTATTTTTAAAGTGAGAGAAAATTTTAATTGAAGGGGGATGATGTAATTAAATTAGCATTTAAAATACAATTAAAATATGAGTATATTGTAAACATATGTATATGTATAATTGTATTATAGATTATATTAGTATATATTATATTGGTATCATTGGGGACGCGATGCCGAGTTGATCGCGCATCTACAGTTAGTCTACTACTGTACTCCCTGTACGCCGCACGTACTCGTACAGTGTATATATATATATATATATATATATATATATATATATATATATATATATATATATATATATATATATATATATATATATATATATATATATATATATATATATATATATATATATATATATATATATATATACACTGTACGAGTACGTGCGGCGTACACTTACATATATATAAGTCGATATATATTCATAGCTGCAATAAATCTCTCTCTATTATTATCTCTAAACCTTATTATTGCATATTCCATTCCTGCGTACTCAAAAATAAAGAAAAATTAAAGATGCGAGTGTAAGGAGTTTATCTCACTAAATAGTTTGCAGGAATATGTGTGCGACACTTTCATCGTAGAGGGAAGCCGCGAGTCTTAAGAGTTCCAAAATATTGTGACAAAGTTTGGGTAGTGTAATATAAATTGTTTTCAAACATAGAGAGTGAGAGATAGAAATAGAGAGGTGTAGAGTGGAAACCGATGTCCGTTGTACGGGTGCGTAGTCGGTGTTTTTCATGAGAAAAAATCCTGAAACTGTCTATTGATTAAGCAGAAGTGCAGCAAATGGTAAGTACCACTGTTCGGTGGAGTCGTATTGGTATCCGACTAAGAAGCTGTGGCACAAGTAGTGCGGAGCACCTCATTAAACCATTGCGTTTCGAGCGCTGGAGTTCGAGCTATAAAGTCGATGAATTACTGTACTGTATATGTTACATTTAAAATCAGGAAATTTCTGAATCTTGTTTTCATAGCTCTGCATAGAAAAGAGACATTTCTCGGGGGGGGGGGGGGTAATAAATGATAGCGAGTATCTGTTTGATATAAAGATGCCACACCGAAATGTTTTTATGTGTACGATCAGAGGTAATTTCCCATTGTCAGAGCTATATTATATATACCATATATATATATATATATATATATATATATATATATATATATATATATATATATATATATCGATTTTTTAACATGATGGTATATGCTATAACCGCAGATTTATGTGTCCGACTGTTTCCTGAAAAAATCCTGAAACTGTCATTTCGAAATCATACATTTATAGAGAGGCTCGTGGTAGTAGCCGACTGAGAAGCTGAGACTGACTTGTGTCAACTAGCACTACACGTCATTTAAACCCCCCCTGTGTTTCGACTCTTGTAAAGACATAGTCGCGTGGCGGGCACATCTGTATACTATATAGTCAGTGAATTGCTGTACTTTACATGCTACTTTTGAAAGCAGGAAACTTGAACTTTCGGGATTTGATTTTCAGCTCTACGTAGTCAAAAGATATTTCTCAACAGGGTACCCTAGTGTGAGAAATCTATTAAATCCTATTCACAATACAAAAATTGCATATACATCCTATTCACAAATAGCATCTCTTCATATTTGGAAAAAGGAATTAATAGGATTTAATAGATTTCTCACACTAGGGTAAGTAGATGGTAGTAGGTATCTGTTTGCAATAAAGATGTCGTACCCAAGAGTCTGTACACATCGGAAGTTAAATGCATGTAATTTGAAACCTCTTAGTTGTTTTAAGTGTACGGTCAGAGGTAGTATCACATTGTCAGTTAAGTGAGGGTGGAAAAGTGGGGAGAAGTGGGGACAGGGACGTCGCGAAAGTTTAAACGAAAAGTCTCAGGTAGAGCATAGATAGTTGTCAGTCAATAAGAAAGAATCAAAGTAACACGTGCAGCAACGGATCAGAGACTTGCATCAATCTCCATTTAAATTCGTAATTCTTCATGTAAACTGGGATCTCACTGATAAAATGAGTTAGCTGCAAGAGTAGTTCAAGACGAGGATAATGAAGAGCTGTGGGTAAGCGATAAACATTTTTCAACTTTTAAATATGTTTATTAATTTATTATCAATTTAAGCCTTTAGACGGAGAGGAGCTACCAGTATGGCAATGCTTACGCCAGAAAATAGAGCAATAAAAATGTCGAGAGAAGCTGATGGTGCACCATAGAACGCGTATATAAAGATTTACATTAAGTTACATTAAGTTTAATGCTAATAAAAACGTAAAAGTGAGTTTGCGGGTAAAACAATTTATAAGATGTTTATTTGAAACTTATAAAAAAAAACAATTTATTTTCTTTCGCCCAAGTTACCGACATGGCAGATTTCTACCTATGCGGATAACCTGTGACGGAGGAAAAACCCGTAGGAAAAAACCTCTGCCAGGACCAGTGCGTAGTCTGAGTTCCTTCCCGGAAGGAAACAGAGAGAAAAAATCCTCGATCTGCTCCCACCGGAAATCGAACCCCTCCACCGACCGCTCAGGCGAGCGTATCTCCGCTAGCGAAGACCTACACCTTAACCAACTACGCTACGCAGGCCCTTATTTTTAAACTAATATTAATACATGTTTTCTTTACAGCACCACTTAACCATTTTATTTAACCGTTTTAAAAAATATGTAGAAGCTGAAAAAAATAAGGATGATTTAAAGACTAAGGAAATAGTTAATTCTGTTCAATAGGCCTTAAACTTAATGTTTAGCTGGGCTGTAGAGCTTAGAGTAAGTACTGTACCTTATATTTATGTACCTTATTGTTTGTCAAGGGCATGTAAAATAATTTTAACTTTTGTTATGGTTTTAGGATGCGTTTTTTATAAAAGTTGTTGCGCAATTAAAAACTAGCGGATGGCATAAGATTCAAAATTGCGCAATTATACCTAAAGCATGGCGACGCGGAAAATCGCTTTGGATTTTCATAAACAGAATTCAGGATTACATAATTAACTTCGAGGAGGCAATCTTTCCGAAGAATCGATGAACAGTCTTTAGTAAAGACTCGATTCAGAGGAAGAATTTGTGTGCAACAATTTTGATGATTGATAGATTTTTAAACTAATGTTATTATTCTAAATCGAGTGATTTTGTAATATATTATATTGAAATTGTATAATTATAATACACTTCATAGTGATTATCATATCCAAGGATTTCGTAATTCTTGAAACATAGAAAGATTTTTTTCTATGTGGATGAGGAGAATGGGGTGTGTGTGTATGTGTATACTGTGTGTGTGACTTCCGAAGTGAAGCGGCGTAAAACATTTCGGTGTAGCATCTTTATTGCAAACAGATACTCTCTACCATTTATTTACCCCCCTGAGAAATGTCTCTTTTCTATGCAGAGCTGAAAATAAGATTCAGAAATTTCCTGATTTTAAATGTAACATATACAGTACAGTAATCCACCGACTTTATAGCACAGCATCTTAATCGGATACCAACACGACTCCATCGAACAGATTCTGCTTTATCGATAGACAGTTTCAGGATTCTTTCTCATGAAAAACACCGACTGTGGTTAAAATATATAGTGTCGTCTTCAAAAAGTCCGAGACAAAATACAGTGATAATAGGGGTGAAGTTACGTTAAAACGAAAGAATGATATCGAGGTGTTGCTGTATAAAGAAGGAAATTGTTTATGGTCGAATGTGAGAGCACGCAAGGTACATATTAGCTGTATATACACGTATATTTTAAACTGTATATATTGTAAAATAAAGCGTCATTAATTTTTGAATAAACAAAAATCAACTAATAAGTCTCAGTCTCCTTATTTCATCGCCCGAACCTCACCATTTATTTCCTCCAACATACCCGCGCGCCTCTAACTGTCCGTAATGGAGCCGACGCCCTACCTCGTCGCCACCTGAGAGAACCCAGATCCGCACACGCGCCCGTACATCGGACATCTATTTCCACTTTACACCTCTCTATTTCTATCTCTCACTCTCTATGTTTGAAAACCATTTATATTACACTACACAAATTTTCTCACAATCTTTTGGAACTCTTAAGACTCGCCACGGCGCGCTCCGAACAAGTTTAAATAAAAAGATCTTGCACCTCGCGAGTTTTTTTATAAATCATTCCTGGAATATCTTCCGATGATTTTAAGCCTAAAATGAAAATAATCCCTAGAGGGATTTTCAAATAAACTCGATATTTGATCATTTTCGTAGGTTATCGTGACTATTTTCTATATTGCATCTTGTATTTAGATTTCTTAGGCTTTAAAAATATATTTCAATATTAGAAATAAGTTTATAAATTCTTAATACTCATTAAACTTTTAAAATTCATATAAAATTTTTTAAATACTGCTCAAAAATTAAATTTTTTAACTTCTTATTTCAAATATTTTTCTGTGCGCTCGAAGTTTCTTTTTTTTTTTTTCTTTAATCGAGGATAAATTTAGTATTCCGTTGTCATGGCTGCGATAAATAAACTTATGCTGATTTTAAGGTTAGTAAAAATACCGAAGGCAAGAACACACGATGAAAATCGTCATCAAATTTGTTTACTTTACTTTGGAAAAACTAAAGTAATGATTCCTGTAAAAGGAGAATTAAAAGTGCTTGTTGAAAAACAGTTTGAGTACGATACTAGTGATGACCGATTACCTCTCGTTCTATGCAGTAGTTGCAAAAGAGATTTATACAGAATTAGAAACGATGAAGATATAAGTGTGAATCTACCAAAATTTTCTGATCTTCAACCTTTGAAGAAATCTACTAGATCAAGCGACGATGTTTTATGTGCTTGTCATATTTGTGAGCTTGCGAGAAAACCCCCTCCTGGAAAATTTTCAAACTTTGCAAAGAATAATTTTATACCTCAGCGACATGGAATACTTGTTGATGTGACAAATATAAAAGTTCCAAGTAAGCTATTAAAACATATCTTTTTCTAGTTATAATAACTACAATATAATAATACAATTTTAATCTAGATGAAAGAAAATCACCTTCCGTTGAAAGCCGGTGTAGTTACTGCTTTTCTTTGTTGGGAAAAGGAAAATCTCATAAATGTAACTTTACCGTACGCTTGGAGAATTTGACTGAAAACATTATGCAAACAGGCCCAAGAGCTACAGATCAAGTAATTTCGTCTTTGCTTAAACGCAAAATGATTACAGAAAATACACAAAATACTACAACTCTATCACTTTCTCAAACACGCGGTAAGCCTCTTAAAGTTGCTATTGGTTCACAAAATAACAAAGCTTTAAGCAAACCTGAGCTCTTTTCTGCAGACGATTTTTTAAAAATCCAGACGAGTTTACATTTGAGCCAAACGAAGACACTTGCGATTGCTACAGCTTTACGAGTAGCTACGAAAAATGCTAAGGTCGTGGAACCGCATTTGAAAAAAAAACTATCAATTAAAAGTCACTGTGTTGATGATTATTTTGGTACTAAAAACTTTGACTTTGTTCACGTCAAGGCTGATAAAGTTTAACATCGGCAGCCAAAACAGTCGCTTACTGCACAAATCTTGATGGTTTAATAGAACACATTAAAGAAAAACTTGGTGTTTCGCATCGAAAAATGATTTAAGTAGCTGCGGAATACCGAGGACAATAAATAATACGTTTCAAAATTATATAAACTGGCATCAAGCCGGATCTGTCAAAAAAGATGCGAAGAATCATAAAAATTGTATTCATCCGCCTCTTTTATCAACTGATGTTGACAAAACATTTCTTCAGATAATACCTCCACCTGAACTTCATTTGATGCTAGGTGTAGTAAATACATTGTATAGACACTTATTGGCTGAATTCTAGAAAGACGCTCTTCTATGGGCACAATCATGCCGTGTCACTCGTGATATACGTCAGGGTAATACAAGTTTTAATGGCAATTCGTGCAAGATATTATTAGACAAACTTGATTTCCTGCGTTCACGAAATCACAATTTGGGATGTTTGAAATATGTAAATGCTTTTGAGCACTTCAAAAATGTTGTACATGCCTGCTTTAGAAAAAATCTTGACCCATCTTTCAAAGATAAGATTAATGCCTTCAAGCAAAGTTATTTACATTTAAATGTACCAATAACGCCCAAAATTCATGCAGTATTTTTTCATCTGCCTGACTTTTGCGAAGAAGTTCAGACGGGACTTGGATTTTATAGTGAACAGGCTATGGAATCTGTCCATACTGATTTCAAATCTGTGTGGGAGAAATATAAAGTTTTTAAGAACCATCCAGAATATGCAGAGAGGTTGCAACGTGCTTTATGTGAATATAATAGTTTACATTCATTTTAATTATTGTACATAATAAAGATTTTTTTTTAATGTAATAAAATGATCGCAAAGTTTGAAAATTCGAATACGGTTTTGAAAATTTTTATGAATTTAAAATTTTTAATACCTATTGAGCATTTATAAACTTATTTCTGATGTTGAAATATATTTTTAAAACCTAAGAAATCTAAATACAAGATGCAATATAGAAAATAGTCACGATAACCTACGAAAATGATCAAATATCGAGTTTATTTGAAAATCCCTCTAGGGATTATTTTCATTTTAGGCTTAAAATCATCGGAAGATATCCCAGGAATGATTTATAAAAAAACTCGTGAGGTGCAAGATCTTTTTATTTAAACTTGATCGGAGCGCGCCGTGTCACGACTTCCCTCTACGATGAAAGTGTCGCACACATCTTCTTGCAAACTATTTAGTAAGATAAACTCCTTACACACGCATCTTTAATATTTCTTTTTTACTCTTCTCACGTATTCCTAGATATTTATTATCTTCGGCCTGTATACTCTTGAAATAGCTACTGGCTGTGCCCATTTTTGCATTAATTTTCAGTTTTATATCTCTCGCGGGTTTTCTCTTGCTATATTTAGTATATAATATTTTCACATGATGCCCGAATTGACACACTTTCAAGCTCGCAAGAAAACAGTAAACGAAAAAAATGTTTACGATATAAATTTTGTTATGCAGAAAAGTACATTTCAAGGCTTGAAAAAAGTAGTCATCTGTGTGGACGAAAAATTTTGTCGACTTGCACGCATCGTTTCTCTAGTCAACAACTGTAAACAATATATTGTCGAAGAATTACAAGTTTGTATAAAAAAACAGAATTCAACAAGAAAAACAGCGAAATTGTCGTTAAAAACGCCTTAGGAGAAAACTCACCCAAAATAAAAAAATCCGTTAAAAAAATGTTTGATACTTCAAGGGATGCCGTATTCTTACAACATTACTTTGAACTCGTTTATCTCGAGTTAACTACGATCTACAGTCATTTATTTTACAAATAAATACTTGATGCGTGTTCATACGAAAATGTAAATATTATTAATTCTCAAATTGTATAACCATGTATTTATCGAATTTTAAATATACATAAATTTAAACGCTTTAAATTTTCATTAAAAAAATTTTTTTCAAAAATTTTCTACATTTGAAATAATTTTATACCTCATTCTCTTCATCCACAACTCTCCCACATCCTGCCACATGGGCACACTCGTACGACAGGGAAAAAGTGTGCCCCAAGACGGCGCCCCCGACCTACACCAGAAAAACCTCGCCTCCCCGCTGCCACGTCGCACCCGAGTCTCCTTCACCTACAGACGGAAAAACCTCGGCCCGCGCCATTCACCCGGTTCCCCTTCACACTTACCCCTAGAAAAACTTCACCCCGCGACGCATATCTCCCGCCGCCGTGATGTCCCGTCTGTCTGAAAAAACCGCCACCTACTCGCAGTCATACTTTTTCCAAATATTCTCTCACGACACATCATTATTCTTCCCTCCGAAAAAATCCACACTACTATACACACTCTCACTTAAAAAAATATTGATTTTCTTAAATACTTTAAAGTTTAATTGTAAATTTTTTTTTTCAAAAATTTGCAACATTTGCAATATTCTTATACCCCATTCTTCTCATCCACCAGACTCTCACCTGCATCCTACAACGCCGAGGTGCCTTCGAAAAACCGGAACGGCGCCCGCTCCAGAAAAAACTCGCCCCAAGACCGCGGCTCCATTCCAATCCCCAGAAAATCCTCGCCCCGCAACTGCGGTCGCGGTTCTATTGAGAACGTCGCCTCACAGCCTCGCCGACTCCTTTCCCCCCCCCCCCCCCCCCCGCCCGCCACCGACTCCGGCCCCGTCAGCGCTGACGCTCCCCCCCCCCCCCCCATCGCAGGAAAGACTTCGCCTCGCGACGCCTATCCCCTCCGCCGCGACGTCACGTCTGTCTGAAAAAAACGTCACCCCTCTACTGATGATATCAAAATTTTATATAGGTCCCTTCATATTTTTTAAGGAACAAAATGAGACATTTTAATTTAAATCGGATAACAAACAAAAAGTGTTTCCACTATTCTGTCGAGTCTTCCTTTAGTTGCCAATAACTACTTTTGCAATAACGGAATTTCGATAAAATAAATTGTTTAGGTAGGCGAGGATACTTGTTATATAATATATTAACTTAAATAACATTAAGAGTGATTAAATTGTAGTAAACAATGTTTCTATTTTGAAGTCAATATGACGATAGAACCTCCTTGAATCTACTACAAAATCAATTATTTTAATGATAATTTAATTTATTAAGTGAAAATAAAATTATCTATTTGAGCAACTTGAAACGTCTATTATTTATATTAAATAATTTCTCTTGATGGTTTGGAGGTTAAGAGTTAGAACTGTCATTAGCGGATATTTGGCTATAGTACATGCAGCACATAGTCCCAAGCTGACCACGAGAAAGAAACGATTATAACGACATCTACGTCCGATAAAACATATATTCACCAAATATTATTGAAGTAAAAGTGTTTCATATTATATAAAGAAATTTAATTTATTGTATTTTTTTATGTTAATTACATATACGGGTATTGCTGCCCTTAACCAGGTAGCGGGTTGGAGGCCCGATCTCCGACACCAAAAAATCCGAAAAACTTTCTCTTAAAATGTCTCCAAAAAATTCAGATTGACGGGGATTCGAATCCGCGCCTTTTGAGCGGCCGTTGTCTTAAGAGGTACGCGTTTACCACCTGAGCCGTCGATCGCCTCAATTTATTTTAATCGAATAAAAATATAAGAAAAATTATACTTCAAATTTTCGCACCGTTAATAGACAACACAAACAAATATACTCATGATTCAATTTGCTTGACTTATTAAGTGCTTCACCTCTTCCGATCATAACTTTTTTAACCCTTTGCGGGGTGAATTTAATCTAAAAATCGAAGTTTTTCATTTTACATTGTTTATAACTAATTATATAAACAAACATTTGTAAATTTAAGCTCAGGATTTTATTCCTTAGGTATCTAGGATTATATAGAAAAATATTTGAGCGATATTGAGCTCAAACTGTCTAAGTTATGCACAAGAAACTGAACAAAAATAGGGTGCCACTATAGTGGCACCCGCCCCGCAATAATTACAGTAGACTTAAAAAAAAATTTCACAATATTTATTAGAATAATTCTTTAGTCCTTAAATTTGAGGTTAGAATAATGTTGTGAATGAATTCGAATTCATTTTAATTGCGAATCTTAATTTTGATTATAATATATTATAACTTTTATATTTTTATAACTAAAATCTGACATAGAACAAAAAATATATAGTTAACTCAGAAGCAACATATATCCTTCTTTACTCTTAAAGCTATTTAATTCAAAAATTATTTGGATATAAATTAATTTTCTATTTTTTTGTACAATAATTTATTTTGAAATTGAACATTATAAATGTCTAACAGAGTATATTTATGCATCAGTAATACAGTGCTAAGTGCTTCGAAAGAATTAAAATAATTGAATTGGTATGTAAATATGAGTGTGTTTTTATACAAATTGTCATATGTTAAAATTAGTGAAACTGATTGTGAACTTACGTGCTACATATAACAAACTAAAATATGATAAATTACGCTATTTTAATAGAAAGAATACTTCAAAATATTTTAATTTTAAAACACTAGCTTATGTATTTTAATATTGACTCAAATAAAATCCAACAAAATTTTCTTTTAATTAGAGAAATACGACAGCAACTTACTTATCTATTTTCAGTTACTATCATTCTAAAGTTGTTTTGAAGATACGTAACATGGTAGATCTGGGCATTGGCTACTAATTTTTTGCATAACTGCAGTAAAGCTACTATAAGAAATAGTACAAAGTGCAGATTCTCTATTCAGATTAAATAAGCAGTTACCTGTTTACTTATTCAATTAAATTATAGAGAATGAGTTCTTTATCTTCGAAATAGTCAGTAAACGAAGGTCTGAAATACACTTTTCACCTCCAGCTCTGCAATGTAGATATTTAGTATCTTTAGTCAATTAGAAACTATTTATTTCTACACAAAACAGTTCAAAAATGTGTCGTAGGGGCGGGGGGGGGGGGGGATCAGTAAACAAACCTTTTTTAGTTCTTTTCTTCGAAATGGTTAACGATATGCAAAAACGGTTTGCAGCACGTTATGCAGGAGACACTAATGCATAAGAAAGCACTATTAATTAATTTTCGATGAGTGAGAAATAAATAACTACCACGTGACTGTGCGCCGAAGCGTCTGCGGTGCGCGTACGCACACACACTTTAAGTGCGAGGGAGAGATCAGATTCCTGCGTCTTAATAATACATATAATATAGTAAGATAGTACATATAAGATAGAAATGACTCACTTGTCATATAATACGTCTTATTTTTCGGCATATTCGAATATATATATATATATATATATATATATATATATATATATATATATATATATATATATATATGTTAACTCTAACATACGTATATCTTTAATCGAAAGAAAATGTTGCTGGATTTTATTTGAATAACTATCAAAATAACTTAGCTAGAGTTTTATTAATCGAATATTTTTAAGTATTCTTCCTATTAAAAAGAGTAATTTACTAATATTCATTTTCATATATGTAACATACAATTTTAGTTATTTCAAAGCACTCGGCACTTCATTACTGATACATATACTTTATTAGAGCTTCATATTATTCAGTTTCAAAGTTTGATATATAAAAAAGTAGATTAAAATAAATTGTTTTATTAATAATAACTAGCTTAAAAATTAAAGAAGACTATAAGGCATTTTTTAGATGAACTATATTTTTGTTTATGTTCTTAGAAAAAAGAATTTTAAGAAATAAAAGTAAATAGAATCAAAATTAAAGTTCACAATTGAGATGAATTTCAATTTCTATAATAATTCAATTAACTATGGACTTATAGTTGAATTTAATTTCTTAACAGAGAATTCACACTTTGTGATTT
This sequence comes from Gastracanthus pulcherrimus, assembly GCA_949152435.1. Taxonomy (NCBI): domain Eukaryota; kingdom Metazoa; phylum Arthropoda; class Insecta; order Hymenoptera; family Pteromalidae; genus Gastracanthus; species Gastracanthus pulcherrimus. The sequence continues at coordinate 87,949,717 of OX424575.1, forward strand.
TTTTTATAAGAGTTTTACTGAAATTATTCAAAAAGCTATTAGTCGGTCCCCAGATCTAACATTTTACGTATCTTATAAATTATACAATGATAGTAACCGAAAATGGGTAAGTAAGTTGTACTCGTATGGTAGAAAGAGAATATACATTTTTTTCTAACTCTAGCAAACTTACTTCTATTATCAAAACAAATTTTTTTAGATTTTATTTGAGTCGCTTAAAATAGTTTAGCTAGCGTTTTATTGATAAAATATTTGTAAGTATTCTTCCAATTAAACTAGCGTAATTTAGTGATTTTCAGTAAGTTAATCTTTAGTATGTTATATGTAATGTGTTAGTCAACAGTGAGTTTCAAAAATATTAACATAACATTTTGTGAGAACGCACTCAAATTTGCAAGGCAAATTCAACAATTTGAGTTCTTTCAAAGCACTTGGCACTGCATTATTGATATATATATATAAAACTTTACTATAGTTTTATAATGTTTAATTTCAAAGTATAATGTAAAAAAGAGTAGATTAAATTAACTTGCTTTATTAATAATAAATAATTTCAAAATAAAAGAAGACAGTATAGCACTTTTTAGTCGATCTATCTATCTTTTATGTTTGTTTCCAAATAGTATTTGTGTGAAACAAAAGTAAATAGATTCAAAATAAAGGTTGACGATTAAGATGAGTTTGAATTTTGGTCACAACTTTCTAACTTCAATTTTATGAACTCGAATAATTACACTTAATGAATATTTTTTAATTTATTTTTAGTTCTAGATTATCATTTCTAAATAAAAATCAAACAATCAAACCTCAATAATCTTATTTTATATACCGTTTATTGTGCATGAACATCTGTCGTGTCTGTTTGCTACCTATTTCCCCACACGGCACGTAATGTTACCGAAAGGTATGCGCTCATTAGTAATGTTTCAGTAATGTTTCAGGTATCGTTCAATCGAATTGTTTCAATTGATATCTTTCAGAAACCTTTCAAAAAGATTTCATATGAATTTCATCCATAGAAACATTCCAGTAACGTTACAGAAATATACTAATTGTTATGTATCAATCATGTTGCGCGCAAAATGTTTCCGCAACATTTCCGATGTAATGTTGGAGGTGTTATATGTCAGAAATGTTTCAGAAAGGTTTCACGAGTAATAGAAAAATGAGCTTTCATCCCTAACATTTCTGTAATATCTCACATGAGATCTTACGTTTGCAAGGTTTCAGAAATGCTTCCCTAACGTATATGATATAACGTTTCCATCATGTTGTACGTGAAACGTTTATGAAAAATTACCAATAAAATATTGCATGTGTTAGATATCAGAAATATTTCAGAAAGGTTTCATGAATAATAGAAAAATGCGCTTTCACCACTAACATTTCTGCGATATACCACATTCCTTACGTAATGTTGCAAGTGTTATATGTCATAAATATTTCAAAAAGGTTTCCTAAATAATAGAAAAATTAGCTTTCATCCCTAACATTTCTGTAATATCTCACATGAGATCATACGTTTGCAAGGTTTCATAAATAATTTCCCTAACGTATCAGTTATAATGTTTCACTCCCATTGCACGTGAAAAGTTTCTGAAATATTACCAACAAAATGTTACAAGTGTATTTTGTATACAATTACATGTAATTTTCAGCCATCTTTGTGGGTGTTTATTTTTACGAAATATAAAAGTATTTTCATGACCTTGTAGATTATAAGTCAGATTTTTTTTATCGATTTCAAAGTTATTCTGTAGCGGAACGATTAGAGCGTTGGAGTTTCACGCAGAGGTCTTCGGATCGATTCCCAGCCCCGTCAAAATTTTTTAATTGATTTATTCTTTCAGACACATCTATTAGATAATTTTAAGCAAAATATTTGTTTCAGATTAATAAATACCTAGGTATATAAATAATATATAAAAAATTTAAATTCTAAAATTATCGTAGGAATTCATAAATAAATGTCAATAAATGAGTAGATTGGATTAAAACCGATTAAATATCTAATAAGTAGAACGATAATCAAGATTAAAGATTAAGATTAGCACCAAAAGAAAATGCATTTTTTTATCGATTTCAATATCATATTTTTAACAGGATTGTAAAGCAATATTACTGAGGTGTTATTGAAACCTTTTAGTAACGTTACAGTAACATTACTTAAAACCTTTCAGTAATGTTACAGTAACATTACTTAAAACCTTTCAGTAATGTTAAAGTAACATTACTAAAATATTACTGAAAGCTTTCGATAACATTAAAGTAACATACCTGATATGTTACTGATACATTTCGGTATTATTACATTAAAGTAATCACGATATCTAAAAATTATACAGAAAGATTACACAAATGTCACAGTAACGTTTCTATAATCTATCTGAAATGTTACATTTGACATGTTAGCGGACATTTAATGTTTCTGAAACATTACAGAAAGGTCCATGAAACATTGTATGAATATTTCTGAAAGGTGTAAAGTTTCAAGTGAAATGTTACCGAAAGCTTTTAGAAATATTACGTGCCGTATGGGTCGTTGTTGTTCAGGCGGCCCGGATAGTGCCTGACCATTCCCTGACGATTAGAGCAGCCTGCGAAGGCCTTGATCTGCGCGCCATTACATACCTTATAAGGTCCTGTACAGGCACCTGATCAGGACCTTACCTGACTTCTCAGGCACCTAATAAGGGCCTAATTACTGCCTGAACTGAATTTCTACTCGGGAGAGTGGTCAAGGTAAGCGCCTACTAACTGTAAGATCGCTGGTTCGAACCCCGGTCAGGGCAGCTTCTTTTTACATTTTATACTTATTTTGTCTCGTTCTGAAGCACATGATGGGACACATGCTGAAGCACGTGCGAAACACGTGATTAAATGGGTTCATTTCGTCACGTGCTTTTTACATGCTCCTGCACATGATTTGGCCCGTGTTTATACGGGCCCGTACTTATTTTATAGGTGCTACGATACGTGATTTGTCACATGCTTTTATACGTGATTCTCCACATGATTTTACACGTGCCTCTGTACGTGTTATCCCTTATTCACCAAGGATGTTTTTATTATAATTAATAAGATTTCTTTGAATTATATTAAGTATTTTTAAAAGTTAAAAATAAATAAAACTATTCTAAAAATCAACATTACAAGTCACAATGCCCCCCTAAAGTTAATCTTTAGCTACCAAAGTGAAATAAAATAACGTATCTGCCGACGTGGTGGCATATGGACACCACTAAACATTTTCACAATTTTAAATAATAAATTTTTTATTTTATTATAAAATAAAAGTTGTCTTACAATATAAATTGATTTTGAACTGTTTATCTGTTTTACGTTATTATTGCTCTAGATAATGATTAAAAAGGAATATTAAAAATAATTATCCGAAATGAAATACCCAAAAAAATTGTAGGTTGGGAAATGACTTATTTTAGTTTTGTTTAAAAACTACAATAAGTCATAAATATTTATGTTAACAAATATTTATCACAAATCGTTTTCTTTTTAATAAAGATTTAATCTACTAGAATTGAATACATTTACATTGTTAACATTAATATTAAGCGTTAAATTAATATATAATTTTTAAATAGTGGATTTGCTGATAAATATAGAAACAAATAATCCCTGAAATATTAAAATTGATTGGAAGATAAAGTAAATTCTATTATAGAAGTAGCAAAAACAATTTTTTCCATTTTCTTAAGCACCCTCCTTCAATATACTTTATTATTTATATTATAGAATCTTTACAAGCTTCGTATACATTTTTTCTGATGGTCAAATAAAAACGACGCAACCACCTAAAATACCATTATATATAAAACCATTTGTAATCGGGTAAAATTTTAATTCGATAATATCACAGTAAAGACAACACAAGTATGAATGGATGCCAAATAAAAGGAGGGGTAGCTCGCTTAGCAGGGGAGGGGCTTTCTGAATGTCGGGGTCGCGAAGTATTGATCCGACTCAACATGTTCGACATTAGCCGGGTATATTGCTCAAACGATCAACGTCACAAATGAAAATTCTGAAATCTATGTACATATATTATATTAAATTAAGTAATGTGTTTTTATTACAACTAATTCAAAATATTTTACGTTCTAAAGTTGTACAGTCAATAAAAGTACAATTTTATAAAATGACAAAAGGAAAGAAGTTGGCAAACAGTTAATTAACATTAAAAATTGTTTTTATAAACTATGAATTTTAAATCATAAATAATATTTTAATAACTTTTGAGTATCTAAACTCAGTTATTTTATACAATACAATAATAAAATGTTATTATTTTTTAAATACTTAATAAACATTGTTTTGTCGTAGTGCGGAATTATTCATCATTTTTCTGGATGTTGTATAATTCACATAAGTTTCTCTTTTCATTAACGGAAAAATTATAATTAAACTAGAAAGCGGATACTTAAATTTCAAATAATATAATTCGTTTTTAGAAGACCTAAACGTAAATTTTTAATAATAAGAAAATTGCAACATAATAGCTAAATTACATATCTTAGAATCATAAGGATAATTTATTTAAACCTGGAAAGTAATTACTATATTCTAATTAATCAGATTTTTTGGATATTAAAAGATACCAAATTAATTCTCAACTCAATATTAAATTATAAAATGTATCAAATATTAAAATGAAATATGCATGATGAAGATTTACATTTATTATAACATTTAGTACATGTAATAAATATTTGCTAGAAAATGTTCCTGGTTAAAAATGGAACTTCTATATGTTTACATACGTTATATTAGCATACGTGTAATTAAATACAATAATATATATTTAGATATAAGCATACGCATTCATGTCAAATTTTCCTTATATGTATGTACATATTCGACATTTGATATCATATGAACATATAAATGATGTATGATCATTTATCAATTAAGGTGGCTCCCTTGTGAAATTTCAAAATCTTTGTATTAAATTTTTAAAATCTGGGGCTTACATGGAATATTTATTGTTAGTATATGAAGTCACACAGAAATTTTCAGATTTTTTAGCCTATATATTCGAAGTTATTCAGCATAATAAGTTCAGCATTTTGAGTGAAACGGGCTATATTCAAAATAGTCCACGCACACACAACATTATCATACACTTCTAAGAAAATTTTAGCATGTTTTTAAAGCTAGAAATAACTAATATTCGTTTTTAATTTGACTTGATTATTTCTTATGTAGCTCTGAAAAATATATATGAAAATTCTTTAAAAATATCTAGATAAATACCGTTATTTTATTAAAAATTGTAAGATAAATAAACTTTAAAGTATCAATTAATAAAAAAAAAAACGAGCGAAGTTTTGTTGAAAATAGCTCAAAGAATATATTCTCAGAATTTAAATAATTTTTTTATAATTCTTAATAATAAATTTCAATGTTTTCGATGTTCATGAGTCAGAAAAATAGGTTTTTAAAAATGTCTGTATGTGTGTGTGTATGTTCGTGCGTGCGTGCGTATGTGTGCGTGCGTGAGTGTCTGTGTGTGCGTGCGTGCGTGCGTGCGTGCGTGCGTGTGTGTATGTATGTGTATGTGTGTGTGCATGTGTGTGTTAGGGTGGTCCAAAAGTCTTAAATGTTTTAATTTTCTGAGTGTAACGATTAACAATAGTAGGAAATATAGAAAAAATCATAATCCCATTGTCGTTTATTTATCATAAAATTTTAGCAGCTTTTTTTTTAGACCTAAAGTTGCTAAAACTCCTATTTTCAGATTGACGTAGCCACCTCTAAATGATCTCGAAAGACATTTTTCGAAAACGAAATATGTTTATTCTTTTATTTTCTATTTTTTCAGGGGGTTACTTGAAAAAGTCAAATAAAAGCAGATATTCTTATTATTTGTCTACAAATAACCCCCTGAAAAAGTAGAAAATAAAAAAAAACATATTTCGTTTTCGAAAAATGTTTTCTGAAATTATTTAGAGGTGGCTACATTGCTCTGAAAAATCGAGCTTTAACAACTGTAGGTCTAAATAAATAGCTGCTAAAATTTTAAAATAAAATAACTATAACCGGATTATGATTTTTTCTATATTTCCTACTATTTTTATCATTACACTGTGTGTGTGTGTGCGTGCGTTCGTGTGTGCGTGCGTGCATCGTGCGTGCGTGTGTGTTTGTACGTACGTATGTATGAAACCAAATTGTGTGTCCACCATAACTCTTCAAGGGAAGCAAGTTACGAGCTGAAATTTTGCAGACATATTACGCATGTGTTAACTTAGAACTGATTAGATCTTGGAGTTGACTTGATAATAAAAAGTATATTTTTAAATAAAAATATTAATTTTAGAAAATTTGTAAAAATCTAAAAAAAAAATATTTTTGTCGTATTATACGTTAAATATGTTAAAAGCATGTACATTTTCATGAAGTTAATGGAATGTCCTTGCAAGTTGTATATCTAATAATCACTTTTAAGCTGTTTAAGTGAAAAAATATAAAAATATTAATTAAAAACAATTTCTAAAATAGCAAAAATATTAATTTAAAAAAATTTCTAAAATAGTAAAAATATTAATTTAATAAAATTTCTGTAATTGTAAAAATATTTGTTGTCTGTTTATACATTAAACATGTAAACAATATGTGCATTTTCGAAAAGAAGACGCAATTTACTTCCAATTTATATATCTAACGATCATCACAACGCTATACTGAAAGAATAATAAAAATATTAATTAAAAAAAATTGTAAAAATCACAATTTTCATTTTATCAATGCTTTTGACAGTTAATGAATTTTTCGCGTGCAGACATGTTGAAAATTATTTCGAGTTCTAAGGTTTTTGTAGATTGGTAATACTTAAACGCTTGTGTCTGATGACTTGATTCTATAATTACTTAATTTAAAGCGAATTTCTGTTATTAAATTCTTAAACTCGAATTTTCAGAACCTCTCTTTGTTAAAGCAGTTAGCAGCGATTTTTTAACTGTGAATTATTGTAAGCACTCACTTTTAGAGTAAGCTTAGTAAAACATTTTTACCATAAAGAGCAAATATTATAATATTAATTTTAGTCTTCATACATGTATTTAACCACGCTTTAGTACCTATTTTAGTTTTTATAACTAATAATAAGATGAGAAAAAAAAGAAATACCTGAAATGGGTGGTGGTTCTACAAGTGCTGCAGGTCCAAAAAATGAAGGCAAATCACTACTAGTAGTAACTGGTGTGTTGAGATCGCCTGGCTTGTCTTTTTCTTCAGAAGTTTGTGCATGCTCTCTACATTCGACAGAACATTCTTTATTATTTTCTTCACAATTCGTTCGTTGAAAGCGACGCCTCTTAATATTACTTCTAGAATCATCAAGTGATACAGAATTATCAATATCTAGTCGTCTTCTCAATTCCGAATTTTGAATATTACTAGGTATTTGTCGATGTTCCACCGAGCCTGATGTAATGCATTGTTGATGAGCAGGTAATGTCGTCAAACTTAATGCTGGTACAGATTTTGAACTTTGTGGTGATACCGACGATGCTTCTATTGCTGCCGGTACCGAAGTTGCAGATACAGCAGCTATAGATGTTGAAGGTGACGTTCCGGAGAGAATATTAACACTACCAATGCAGCCTGAATTATTAGAACCACATGCACTTGAAGTGTTATATGTTAAACAAGCATCAAAACTTAATTGCACTGTTTGTACGTTGAAAGTTGCATGATGATGGCCAAGAGGTGGCGATGATAGCAAAAATGGACTAGTTGCCGCTGTGTGAGGATGAGAACCGATTACCTCCATACTATCCATCGTCATTATTTAGAAAACAGTTTTTCTTTTGCGTTAAACAATACTTGCATGTGATTATTACGTAGAGTTAACACTTCGAACAATTTTTTATCTATACTTTTCATTATCTCACTTACTACATTTTCCTAATAATGTTTAGATGAGTTTATTTATTCAAAAATATTATAACTAATAGTTTTCTTGTCAAATATATAATGTATACCTTAAACATTCGATAAAACCTCTAATGTGTGTTATATGTTAATAAACTTTACAATAACTTAAATTTTGTATACGTATTGTATTTCTTAGCCATTGTCTAAGCACTTGCGTAAAATAAATTTTGATAATGAACGTATTTGGGTAGACGCATGGTCGCATGCGTGCGTGACTTAGATGCTGTGTGCGGTACCAATGACACTGAATGCGTGGGGGTCGCACACAGACTGAACTAAACGGCGGCGCGCCCCGTAGTTTTATGAATGGACCGCCGAGACTGTCCCATATTTGGAAACGCTGAGCAGCTGCCAGCCAATCCCTGCTCTTCGTATCAATCCGCGCACGCGTGTACATCTGTGTGTGTATCTTTGTGTGTGCCCGTAAGTTCTCTCTTATCTTCTTCTCCCTTTTTCTTCTTGTCTCTTCGTTCTTGACAACGTCAACTCCCCTCTCTTCTTCATTCTCTTTTACTTCTCCTCTGCAACTAACTCCCACTTACCTTATGTACAGAAGGGAGGGTTTCCTCTCCTACTCCTTCCACCTCCCACTGTACACACACTAGTCTTGCTTCATGCTAGCTGCCACAGCCGGTTCTCCAGTGACGTCGGTGATAGTGACGTAGGCAGTGGCTGAGCACACGATCGATCTTCTATGCATAACCAAGAAGTCACGTTTGCAAAGTCGATTTTTTGATATTTTAACAAACATAAATTTTGAGCAATTACAAGAAGTCACTGTCAATATATTCACACTTAGCATTGTCAATCTTAATTAGTTATTCCACTGAATGTACGAATATTGTCATAATATATTTATTTTAGATCATATATTCTATTAACATCTTAGATATAATGTAATTTGATACAGATTTCAGCGCATATTTTATTATATAAAAAAGTTAAGAAAGGGTTTCTTTTAATTTGTGCATTTTGTGGGCATAACTTTTCAATTCTATTTTAATAATAATGTTTATAAATGTTATAAAATGTAATTTAATTATTTGTAATATTAGAAACACCATTTGAAAATCTACGATAATTACCCTGGTAGAAATGAAACGGTTATCCTAGGCATGCTATTAATTAAAACAATGCTAATTTTTTTTATTCTAGGATATTTATAACATTAACTAGTTATTTTTTTTCCAAGTCATCCACTCTCTATAAACATATTTGCTACATAGGTAGATCGATGTATGTCACTCTTATAAACAAAATCAATATGGAAAAATATGCAGATATATCTGCAATATTTCCTGACAAATTATTGCGCAATTTTCTGTAGAATTTTCAAAATTTCCGGATTTTTCTACATTTTTCTCTACAAGATTTGTATGTGCCTGCAGATCTGTCTGCAGACATAAATATGTCAAGTTAGGTTTCGAGATGGATGTTGCTTAAAGGAACTTAGATTTTTGTTGGAATCGCTTCTATATATTATTTAAAAAAGATAAAATTTAGGTGCCCCGGTTTGAAAAGCACCGCTAATTACATAAAAAAGAAAAAAGTGACAAAACAGCCAAAAATTACGTCTGTTTCCTCATATTTTCTCAATATCTCAGTGAATATGGCATTTAGGATAAAAATGTATAACATCAAATGTGTTCGTTATTAAATTCTGTACAAGATAGAGTGAGTCCAAAATTTGAAAACATGATATTCACATTGCAAAATAGAAATAATCTTTTGCAAAGAGTGAGTAAAAACAGGTCATTTTCAAGTTACTATTATTTATATAAAAAATTAACTTCTCTTTCTGAGAATCCGGATTCGAGTACTTGAAAGTAATATAAGCAATGTGCCAAATCCTGATTCCGATCGATCCAATAGTTTTTACATAATTAAATTGTTGATTAAGTAGTTTAAAAAATTAAGCCTTATATTATCGACAATGCTATTGCTAAATGGTGGCCTATCCATGGGTTCCAATCTTTTTACACATAGTCGATGGAAGTAATTCTAACTATCAAATAGAACCGTCAAAGTTCCCCGTTTTTAAAATTTTAAGCAAATTTCAGACTAACTTTACAATTTTGATGAATTTAGAACTTATAAAGAAATAGATTTTCTTATGGCTATTTAACTAACCAAATATCTTGTAACATCTTTCGAAAGGTCTCCGTAAGAAGCATCTCGAAAGAAAAGATTGATTTAATTTCGACTTATACATCCCAAGATATTGAAGCTCAAAGATGTTAGGTATATTTTCTATATTTCAGCATAATTCTGCAATAATTTTGCTGAAAACAATCACCATATTTGCGCTTGAATATCTTGGGATATATAATTCGAAAAGAAATAAATCTTTTTTTAAAAGAAGAGTCTTACGGAGACTTTTCCAAAGATGGGGAGTAACTAATTGAAAAGTTAAAACTTAAGTTAATAGTTATAAAGTTAACTTAATTCAAATTAATTTTAAGATTTCTTGGTAGTTAACTCAACTTATTAATATTTACCCGTATACTAATAACTAGTTACCTTTATTAATTAACTTTTTTCAATTAAATTTAACTTTAAAAAGACAATTTATCGTTTCTTAAGGTTGTTCTATGCTCAAAAAGTCAAATTCTACCAGCTTCCGAAACAACGCACTAAATTTCAAGTATGTTAAATATAAGCATATGAGAAAGTTAAATATGTATTTTGAACTTAAATTCATCAATATAATTTGGTTTTATTAACAGATAACCATTTAAAATTGTGAAAAAATGATGAAATAGACGTTTTCCATTGCGTTCGATGCGTATACAATTTTTTCAACGGCTTTTCTATCCCTCTTTTTATACTTTTGACACAAAAATAAAAACATTGTATGGTTTATATTTAAAAAAAATAAATTTATTTTAGTATAAGGCATAACCAAAAACATTTTACATAAACGTAAAAATGTACTGCTATTGAATCTTTTTTTAAATGAGTGAGGCTCTTATTTTTCAATTATGAATATTATGAAAAAATAAAAACTTACAAAAGTTTTCAAATGTGAATGTAATAAGTATTACCGAACCTTAATTTAATAAGTATTAAAATTAAACCTCATGCGTATGGAGCATCATGAACATAGAAAAATGAATGTAGGGATAAATGCATTTAAATTTTTTATTTTCTATGATACATATATGTTAATTACTTTATTAAAATAATTATAACTTTATTTAGTTTTAGAGTTATGACATCTATAAGGTCTTAAAATATTCATTTGATTATAAAGTATAATATAACTCAATACATAAAATCGACTTTTTCGGTTTTTGGGTATAGAACCACCTTAAGGTGATGCTAAAGCCACCAGACATCGACAAATACGAGGAATCACTTTTCTTATTTTATTTTCAATTTTGAGTAAATATCTCTATGAAACGTTATTGTTCTACTAAAAAACAACAACTTTCCATAGAGATATTTTGTCAAAATTAAAAATTGAATGAAAAAAGTGGTTCCCCGTATTTAACGATAACAAGAGGGTTTAGCATCACCTTAAGCCGTACAAATAACAAGTAATTTTTTTAGCTTTTGCACTTGTCTAAGGGTTTGTGTTAACGAATAAAATATTTTGACAGCATTACATTTGTAGGAAAAATAAAGGGATTTTTATCGTTTTGTTTGAAACTTACAAGATTTTTAAACTTAAAAATGGTTCAAATCCCTTTGTTTGTTCCATAAAGTATAATAATTTAATATCTTGAATTCGTTTAAACAAACCTTTATAAATTATTAATAGTGTACAATTCAAATTTAACATTGCATTTTTAATTATATTAAAAATAATAGTTAACAGTTATTTGTAAGGCTAACCAACACTTCAATAACAATAGATGTAAGAAATAAAAATATTTTTTTGTGAAAGTGTGCTCGCCTTATTCTGCCCCAGCCGCGTACCATTACGCTCACGGGTATTACTTTTCAAGTTCTCGAAAACAAGTTGTCGTGGAGTAATATGTTTTTCGGAAATGTATTTAAAAAATAGCTTTTCAATGGTACACATAAATAAAATAAAGTTTTACAAATCCGATTGTTAATTCCAAATTGTTACAATCAATTAATTTTACTTAATTCTTATTTCCTTTCCGGACTGTCATATATGTCTATGTTGAAATGGAATTACAAGCAATGCATAGAGGTCATAAAATTATTTTTTTAAATGATTAATGTATTTTTCCTTATTTTAGTGAAACTAATTTAAATAAGTTAATTACTATCATTAAGGTTGGTAAAATTAGCGGATATCGCTAAAAATTGTTCTCGTGAAATAATAACGAAATCGCAGTAAAATCGCTTGAATACTGCAATTATCCTAGTGGAAATTTCAAAATGTGAAAAAACTGTTACAAATGTGTTAAAAAGTGTGTAAAGCCATCACAATTTCGTGAAAAACTGTGAAATTGGGCTAACATTTGGAACAGGATTTTAAAAAATATAGAATATTTCATAAATTTTGTTACAGTTTCTCCCAGTTTTTCACAGTTTTTTACAGTTTCTCAAATTTTATCACAATTTCTCAGAGTTGTAATTTTATTTATATAAGAAAATGCAACGAAAAGAAATGTGAAAAAATGTGAAAAAGTGTGAAAAACTATGAAAAAATGTGAAAAATTCTGCAAGTTTTATTAGATAAAATAAGTGTTTTTTATAAATGCGAGAAACTGTAAGAGACTATGAAAAAACTGAAACACGGTGAAAAAAAGTGCACATTTGTTTTTAACAGATGTTTCAAAAGTATGCGTATTAGGGTGGTCCAAAATTTTCCAAAATTAGTTTGTAAGAAAAATATATCTCATTTCACCACGAATAAAAATTTTAAACCGAAATTACACACAAAACAAGATTTTTAGGTTGGTCCGATAATTAGGAAAAAACATACCATATTTCTGACAATCACCTGTATGGGTGATTGACAAAAAGACGGTACTTTTAGTGTCGCCAATACACTAAGTAGAAAGGAAATATTATTACGATCTGGTAAATATTTGAAGTTCTTAAAAACGATGTATTTGAACAGTTTAAACACAAAACTAAGACAAATATGTTATATTTTTCACACACGATATATATATATATATATATATATATATATATATATATATATATATATATATATATATATATATATATATATATATATATATATATATATATATATATATATATATACCGTAAAAGTAATTACCGTGGCCTGTCGCCATCGAATAATTTACGTAATTCTGAATTTATTAGACAATAACTTTAGAATTTAATTATATCTAACATATGAGACTTTAAAGTACATCATACGTACAATATGTTCTATTTTTTTCAGATTTTATATTTAAACTTATCTGTCTACAGTAGTGTTACGAATGTTGTTCGTAATGTTACGAACGTTATCGCATTGTGACGAATGTTGTCGCAAACTTTTTGAATTTTAAAATCCCCGCTCAATTTATTGTATTGTAATGGGTATATAAACTTAGTGGCGCCATCTAACCTATGATGTTATATAGTTCAAACTTCAAAAAACTACGTCAGCGAACGACCCGGTTATTATTTGCAGTTTTTATAGTTAGTATTAACGTTTTTCGTTTTAAAATTCCAAATGCTAAAAAAATACGTAATTGCTGTGGACATCAAAATTATTCGTAAGTTACATATGAAAAAAAAAAATTATGCGGTATTCTGGTGTAATAACATGCCATACTATGCAGAAAAATGACCGTGGTCGTAATTACCGTGGCAAAAAGATCATGTTTAGTCCGGTAAACGCTATGAAAAATACACATAAAAAATTTTTGGTCACCTGTAAATGGTTTGTACGCAAAATATATCTCATTTCACCATGAATAAAAAATTTGGTGAAAAAATACCATATTTTTGACAATCAGCCATTTATGGTCGTATATGGATACGAGAAATAATTTTTTTTTAAAGTAATAGTTATTAAAAACAATTTTTTTTAAAATAAAAATATGAAAGCTTAGTTTGTCAGTTTGACTGTTATCATCCAGTTTTTCAAACCTTATTACAAAAACTGAAATCGGAAATATATGTAAGTCATATATGTCCATATAGATGCAAAAAAATCATATATGGCAATTAGGGCGGTCCAAAATTTACAAAGTTTGGATTTTCCTTCTTGTAACCCTTTCAAACGTTGACAAGTGAGAAAAAAATTACTCTCCTGCAAGATAGGCACTGGACGTTGAGATTTACCTCCCCCCCCCCCCCCCCCGCAGAAACCCGAGTATACTCGTCCAAAACGCACGTCATTTTTGTATACATTTTGAACAACAAATTTAACAAAATCTTTACTTCGTTAAGATATCTACAACCTCTCAAATTGAAGCTAAATAGTATAGCTTTAATTTAGAAGATTCTGGAAGTTTGCAGAAAATATTGTTGTAGACTTACATTCGATCTAATCCATATACACGGAAAAAAACTTTAGCGCAGGAGGGTTAAAGGTTCCTACCGTGATTTCAAAGTTTTTTAATTGCATGTATGTAGTTTTTTAATAAATTTGGTACAATAATGATAAAAACTTTATAAATCAAGACAAAGAAAATTTAGTAACTTACCGTATCACTAAAATGGAAAGTCAACTACATCCGCTTCATAACAAAAAAAATTGTTTTCTAAGTAAAGAGCCATATGCGTCAAAGTTTAACAAAAAAACAGGCTATCTTTGAACATTTTTCTAGACTCTAATTTTCGATGATTTTTCAAAACCAAATTTTTTGTGAATCTTTGTTCCGAATAGAATCTGCATAAAAATTGGAAAACTTAAATATATCTATATAAACTTATATATATCTAAATGTAGAAACTGTTCCAGTCTCAATATGGTTTATGTCATAGTTTGATATAAATTACTACCGGTAGTTTACGTCATTTGTACATAATTTTAGTTAAAATCTGATAACAAGACCTTTAATTCGAGTGGTCGCAGCATTTTTTAAGTTCTACGGATTAAAAGTTATGTCGGATTTTGTTAAAATTTGATACATATGGCTATTTACTTAGAAAACAAATTTATTTTTGATGAAGTAGATGTGGTTGACTTTCCATTTTAGTGATATGGTAAGTTACTAAATTTCTTTTGTCTTTATTTATAAAGTTTTAATCATTGTATTACCAAATTTATTAAAAAAATACATAAATGCACTTAAAAAACTTCGAAATCGAGGTAGGAACCTTTAAATCTGAACGTCCAGTACCTGCCTTGTAGGAGAGTTATTTTTTTCACTTTTGTCAACTTTTGAAAGGATTACAAGATGGAAAATCGAAACTTAGAAAATTTTGGACCACCGTAATGGTCATATACGGAACATTCTTTCCCGGGTTGTACATTAAATGTGCATAATTTCAGCATATAATGACACTTTTGCTTGTGATCATGACTCCGCAAGTTTGTATGCTACAAAAAATACCAAAAAAGTAATAAATGAAAGGCGGAAACAGCTTTAATTTAATCTTATTGTTTCCTAGGAAAATAATTATCAGATCCAAAGTTATTAACTATTGAAGATGGTGATTGAAAAGATATGAAAAATAAACGCATTTGAAAGATTTAATTTTCTGGAATATTCATGTTTTTTCAATTATCCCAGACAGCAGACATGTTTCATGAAATGTTTCACGAAGCATTTCAAAGAAAGCTTACTGTACGTTTGTGTAAACATTATAAAAAGTTTACCAAAGCCTTTCTGAAATAATATTATGAAATATTTACAAAACCTTGCAGAAATATTTCATAAAATGTTTATAAAATTATAACAAAAGAAGTTTCAGAAAATAATTTAGAAGTGTTTTAGACACATTCTGTTATAGGTTATTTTTGTGTAAAAAATTTTTTTTAATGAATTTAAGAAAATATTTTCAAAACTTTTACACAACATTTTTGAAAAAGTGACATGAATTGTTATAAAAACATTTTCTAATATATTCCATGAAATGTTATTGAAATGTTTCGACAATGATTATTGATCATGTCGTTCAGAAAGATTAAAAGATTTACTGAAACATGTCCAAAATATTTCGGTCCACATTGCAGAAAGCCATAAACTATATTTTGAACTTTTACAGAAACTTTTAATAAACTTATTTAGAAAGTACGTTGGAAGATTATCGGGAGGTTCTTACCCACACCGCATGGAATATTGTTAACTTTTTATTTTATTTTCCTATTTTATTTATTTACTTTTATTCATCTATTTATTTTCTTTTATTCGTTTATTTATTTTTATTTTATTTCTTGACTATTATTCATTTATTTACTTTATTTTATTTAGTTAATATTCCAGTGAAGTATTTTAAGAAAGATTTCAAATGAACTCTTTCGTAAATATTTCCGCAATATTAATTATATTCCCTGTTAAAAAAATGAGATTAAAGTCAATAGAAAAAAAATCTTTTGCATTTGATGCTAAATCTTAATTCTGGAAAGTGCAATAGAAATATATACAATCTTGAGAATTCAATTCAAATCTATTAGATCTATGTTTATAAAAATATATTGAAAGGAATACATTTTCTTTGATTGTCTATTGATTTGAATAGGTATTTAGTCAATTCAATGTAATTGGTATCAATTGATTTTTATCATTTTATAGTATTAATCGAATTTAATATAACAAAATAGAATTAAGATTTAGCATTATAATGTAATACATGACAATTGATGCATGTCAATTAAGTTTAATAGACATTTAACTAATTAAATGTAATTATTTTTTATTCATGTCTATAGATCGAATTTTTTATTTAATATCTAATTATTTGGTATAATTTACATATATCGCAAGCTATTTACATATATCGATACCTAATAACGCATGATCGCAATCGCAGTTCTAATTGGATTTAAAAATTTGAATATATATAGCAATCTTATATAGCAATATATATAGCAATATATATAGCTCTTATATAGCAATCGTACGGAAATCTCGCCACTTGCGAGCTAACTTTACGAGACTCCTTCTAGCGGTAAAATATATAAACTAGCGCATTTTTTAAATGCAAGAACGATACACGTAAAATATAATAAGCCTTTGCAAGTACTTTTTTTTATCAATGATAGGTTATAAATAAATCGTAACTTAGTTTTTTATCTTATTATTTATTATTAAACAAACATTATATTCATGTTTTTCGAATATAATACAAACCATCTGATAACATTGTCATATGAGAAGAGCGAGCACGTGTTTTCGCGACGACCGGAAATTTTGTCGCGCCAACAGCTATAAATTAGGACGGTCATTAGACGTGGTAATTAGCGGTCCCGGTGATTCCTTCTTTGTTTCCATACTATTTGCTAACTTACCTGCATATATTTACAACAAACTTGCTTAAATTATACTATATACATATTACCAAAAAGTATATCCAGAGTTTTTACTATACTACATAGCATTTTTAATACTGCTGTATACCATAAACTCATAAATATATAGTAAATTTTCATAGAAACATAGTAAATTTCCTACATATGTCGAGTTTGTCCCCGGCTCAGTAAAAAGTATAGTAATTTTTACTCAAACATTTCTCTCCGTGTATTTGTTATTTAATGTTATGAAAAATTTAGAATTAAAATGTAGTATAAAAAACTATATAATTCTTTTCTATTGATTTTAATAGGGAAGAATGTCAATTTTTAGTTGACATAGTATTCTTGTAGATCGAGGTATAGTTTCTTTGTAAACTTTTGGAATTTTCACGATATCTTCAAAATGAAAGAAGTTATAGTTAAATCTTTAAAAAACGTTGTGACGTCACTCCGGTCGGCACCTTTGATATTTTAACGGTGTGACGTCACTCAAAGGATTTTTAATACACTATAACTTTTGCAAATTAAGTTTTATTTTTTAATTTCAAAAAGATATACGTCGGCTTAGATTCTCTATCAAATGCACAATTAGTGCCGATCAAAAAATAAATTTTGTATTCTTTCCTATTGCCTTGTATGGGGCTTATGAGTTTTCACGATCAATATGAGGCCAATTGAATAAAGGTGGTTTCATAGAAAATACGTATATTATCAAAAAGTAATGGTACAGTTATAAGTAATAATTTAAATAATTTAAATAAATTAAATAAATATTACACATGTAATTTGTACGATTTGTCGAAAATAGCATGAAACAATTTGTTTATGCTTACGATAAATTAATTCCGTTTGGAGTGAGATTAACCTAATTAATACCTAATATTACTTTCTTAAATATCAACCGAGAGAACCTTTTATAAAAGTATTATTTATAGTAGATTAAGGTAATGATTCATTGTGTAGACGATAAGTGCAAAAAGTTCAAAGTGTACCATTTTTTATTAATGTTAATTATTCTAATTCATGAAAACTTTCACAGTTTAAATACTAAATTGGGGACATCTTGAATTTTAAATTTAAAATTAATTTATTGTTCTAATAAATTAACATTTGAATTATTTGTAAAAAAAAACCACTGCCAATTGATTAGCATGTAGCTTCCTACAATTTCATAAATTGTTCCATGATAATTCGCACATGTACATAATTGAATAAAAAGTTTGTTTATCAAGTTCATTTACGGCTTGTACGGATAAAGTGCATTTAAATCTATTCATTTTTTATACTCATAGAAATTGACTAATGTCAATTAATAAAAAAGATATTCGCAAACTACACAATTCAATAATAAGTATGTTTATCAAAGTTAATTTAAGTTGATTCCCGCGTAATATGAATAAACTGCATTAAATTATATTGATTTCCTATGCTTATAGGAATTGATTAATGAGAAATCAATCAATTAATGAGAAAGGTATTTGCAACCTACAGAATTCAATAGAATGTGTGTTTATTAAAGTTTATTGAAGTTGATTCGCGGCTTATACGAATAAACTGTATTTAAATCTATTGATTTCCCAATCTCATAGGAATTGATTCAAGTCAATTCATAAATAAAGTTTTCACAACCTACAAAATTCAATCAAATTTTCATTTATTAAACGTGATTAAAGTTAATTCAGGGCTTATACGAATAAGCTGTATTAAAATCTATTCACGTTTGGAATTCATAAAAATGAATTAATGTGGATAGAAGTTTTATAGTCAATTTATACATTGAATGAGATAAATTCAAATAGTATTGGAATATATTAAAATTCATTGAACTGTATTATCTAAATTGTAATTAAATACAATACGAAAAAAAATGAACTATTCTGTTATAGAAGTCGATTTAAATATATAGAAATCAATACTAAATATAGGGATTGAACTAAATTGCAATTAAAGTTTATTAATCACAATTCATTTTCAATTGACTTGTTTTCTGGTAGTCAATTCAATCAATTAAAATAAATTTAATTCAATAAAATTTGAATTTTTTTTAATTGACTTCAATCGCATATTTTTAGCAGGGTTATTTCAAATCATTGATATGAAATATTTCATTCCAATATTGAGGAAATCTTACAACCATATTTTAGGAAATATTCGTTGACATCGATTATGTAATCTTTATCAAAAACTTAAACAAAACTTCCGGTAATCTTTCGCAAAACATTGCAGCAAATATTTTTAAATTATTTAAAAAAAAATTGTTTGTAATAATTTTAGAACATTACAGCAATATTTCAAGAAATATTACTTGTATAGTTCGAAAAAGGTCACATAACATGTTTGGAAATATTCCAGAAATATTTTACCAATATTTTATAAAATATTTCTATGAAATCGTTTCGAAAGATATTATCTCAATATTTCTTGAAATATTCAGAAAATATTTCAGTAATATTTTAATGTAATGTTTCAAAATAAATGTATGTAGCTGTCTGAGAAATATTTCAGAAATATTATTCGTATAGTTAAAAAAAAAGATTGAAGAACCACGGCTGAAAATATTTGATAAATATTTAAACAATATTCAATAATATAAATAAAAAAGATTAATAATAATTTTTAAAAAGTTATGGTTTTATTCGTATACAGATTAAATAATATTCAGAATATTATTATATTTTTTGTGTCACATTTTTCAAAAGTTAATACTTATTAAATAGAGAATGTCAGATATAGTTAAATTAATTGAATTGCTAATTTATATTAATTTTATTTTTCCATAACGAATATATCAACATATATTACATTTGATAACGTTTTTCTGAAAGCGAGTATAATTTTTCAAAATGGCCCGCACAACATGAATAATAGTATATTATGACACTGTTGTGGGAGATGGTTTTCTACCTTGCTCGAGGGTTTTCGCACGAGCGAAGCGAGTGAGAAAATCGAGCAGGGTAGAAAAACACCTCCCACAACAGTCTCATACGATATTTATAGCACAAAAACCTCAAAATCGACAATAAAGTTGGCATTTTGAGGTTAGTGTGCTATAAAATTATAAAATTGTGGTGCTGGTAAAATAGGAATCTTCAAATAAGTATTTCTGACGAATATAGATGCACATATTTGTTTACATTCATTGGGTCTTCCAAATACTTAGATAATTTAGAAAATCAACAATAAACATTACAAATATGTTTCTTTTTTTAACAATTTATTAAGAGGTGTAGGGCTAATTTATTTCGAATTGTTTGTCCATAATATCATTCAAAGTAGAAAAGTAAAAGACTTTTCTATTATCGCTCATTAGCCGAATTATAAGAGAATTTTTTTATGAATCGAACAACCGAAAATAGAAAAGTTAAGACTAAATATACATTCTATTATAGAATTTATAAAATCTTGTAAAAAAGTGATATTATAGCCAACATTGGTATTAATAACATATTAACCTAAACTTTTGTTTTTGATAGTTCCTGCATTTTTTCTTCGTATTTCCAGCCCAAACTATGTTTTGGAGATCTCCTTAAAGTTTGAATTCGATTCATAATATATTGGTCCCATGATTTATGGTAAATAAACAATAGTATTAAGAGCTTTATTCTTCCGATTTCAAGGATTTTTATTCGATTTAACAAATAGAGTTAAATAAATGCTACATCTATCTTAACATATTAATAATGCCCTATTTTACGCAAAACATGTTGAATTGCCAGAACAAAAGGAAAACATTTAATTAAGAGAGTACTATCAGTGTCGAATAGAACAGAAAACTCTGAAATTTTGTACATTAGTATATTTTGACCTAAAACTTTCTCATAATTGTTTAGAAAGCTTCCCAGAAAAAAGATAAGAATTTCATATTTACGTTTTTGACACGTAATCTTATGATGGGAACGTATTCCTGAGTACACGCAATAGGGAAGAATCATGATTTTTTATTTTAATTTTATTCGAAAGTTTATCGAAAATTAACAACTTTCCTAAGACAGTTTTTTTAACGCAATATCCGAATTTTAGTAATATTTTAAAGTTGTGCTTAATTTTTATAATTATTCAAACTCGCGTGACGTCAGCGTCCCTCCGTTCAGCGCTCCCCTATCGGCGAGTTTCGAAGCTTGATTTGAGAAAATTTTGCCCTCCTCAATTCCGGTCACGGCAGTCTAGCTGAAGTGCTGTGCATATCAAAAAGTGTTATGCGACAGTCACATTATTACTACAGCTGATTAGACTATAAACAAAGTTTAAATTTGTAAATACAAGCACGATGGATAACCGAAAATTACCTTTACACTCTAATTTAAATAATTACAAATACTGTTTTGTACCATCGTGTAAAAATACCAGTGCTTCAACTCCTGATAAAGAATTTATACACGTCCCAAAGAACAATTTAAAACGAAAAGCATGGTTTGATGTAGTTGGAAATCCAAACGTTAAATCAAAGAAAACATATTATTGTTGTGAAGATCATCTGAATGTCAGTAAAATCTATTTTTAAAATAATATACATAAATTTAAATAAAAATTATTTGTAGCTTGAAGAAGATTTGGAAAAATATACTCGATATAAATTGATGGGAGGACCAAAAATATGAAAACTTGATGTGCTAAGTAGAGAATACCCCCCTATGGCGAGACGGTGACGTCACGCGGTGGCGCCGTAGGCGGAGCCAGGTCTATGGCTTATACTCCCGCCACGTAAGGTTGTCTCTCTCGCGCCCATGTGATAATGGGTATGGAGACCCCCACTCGCGCCTTGACAGCTTGTCTGTCTCTGTCATACACATGGGATGGGTGTCTATGGCGTTCCCCACCCTTACTCAGACGGTGTCTCTCTCGCACTCATGCGTGGGGGTGTGTTATGACGTGCGTTCTCTCTTGCACTTGTGTGGGAGATAGGCAGTGGTACCGATGGCGTAGTTTCGCTCTCGCTCGCACTCATAAGGGGTATGGTATGTCGTGTGCTCTCTCTCTAACGCATGTGGGGGTGGAAGCCGGCGCAGTCGATGGCGTAGTCTCCCTCTCTCTCGCACTCATAAGGCACTATGTTATAGAGCGGGGTCTCTCTCTCTCCCTCGCACTCGTACAGGGTATGGTATGGCGTGTGCTCTCTATAGCGCACGCGGCGGGTGGAAGCCTGGGGCAGTCGATGGCGTAGTCTCCCTCTCTCTCGCACTCCTACGGCACTATTCTATAGCGAGGGCTCTCGCTCTCTCTCTCTCTCTCTCTCTCTCTCTCACTCTCTCTCTTGCACTTGTGTGGGAGACAGGCAGTGGTGCCGATGGCGTAGTTTCTCTCTCCCTCGCACTCGTACAGGATATGGTACGGCGTGTGCTATCTCTAGCGCACGCGGCTGGTGGAGGCCAGAGCACTCGATGGCGTAGTCTCCCTCTCTCTCGCACTCATACAGCACTATTCTATAGCGAGGGCTCTCTCTCTCTCTCTCTCTCTCTTGCACTTGTGCTGGAGACAGACTGTGGTGCTGATGGCGTAGTTTCTCTCTCTCTCTAATGCATGCACTCGTGGGGATAGGGAATATAGCGTGAACGTGTTCTCTCTCTCTCTCTCTCTCTCTCGCCCTCTCACTCACTCTCTCTCTCTCTCTCTTTCTCTCTCTTACGCTGACACAAAAATCTGGTTGGCTGTTATATAATCCACATCTGGAGATAATGTGCGCCTCTAATACATGTATACGGAGAAACTGTTGGCGCAAGAGAGAGAGAGAGAGAGAGAGAGAGAGAGAGAGAGAAAGAGAGAGAGAGAATAATTATGAAAATCTCTTTGTTATTTGTAGATTTAGGGAAATAGAGATAAGAGGACCCCCTTTATTTATAGTCCAACATGTGTGCCTCCACTTTCGGAGGGTGTTTATTTAAAAATACAGTTAGG
Source organism: Gastracanthus pulcherrimus (assembly GCA_949152435.1). Lineage (NCBI taxonomy): Eukaryota > Metazoa > Arthropoda > Insecta > Hymenoptera > Pteromalidae > Gastracanthus > Gastracanthus pulcherrimus. The sequence goes on from OX424575.1 coordinate 87,972,911, forward strand.
TATTATTTTTATTTTTATTGAAATAACAAATATTGAGATGTTATTTTATTATGTTTTTAAAGTATCATAAATTTTTTCATAAATGTTATTGTAGGTGTATGAAAGGAAAAAAGGAGTAGACGAAGGAAGTAGGGAAGAAAAATAATCAATTTTTATGTACAAAAAAAATATTTATTCATATTATTATTATTTTTTACGAATCATCATTTCCAAAAGTACATTTTCGTTGAACATGATTGAATGCAAAAGCCGTTGCCTATTACAGTTTTCTCTAACGCTTGTGATAATCTATTACATTTTTGTGTTTTCTTTTTAAAATTCTTGACTAATTTTTTAAAATAATATAAAACTACTGTATCATTGTCTTTTAAGTTATTGTTGAATAATAAACAAAATCCGTTAAGAGAATCAAATTTACACATGTAATAAAGAAATACGACACAGTAATAGCCGCATACAATTGAATTGGTCTGTTGTAGGCACTTGGTATTCCATTTATAATGCACGCTGTTTCTGCGTATAGCATTTCGGTGATATGGCGATATGGGGGGCAGACCGTAACTGTCGAAAAACGTACCTGCCCCTGCTTTGTTGATATATATGGCTACCCAATGTCTACCTGGTCGCCAGCTCTCATCCGTATTAATTACCAAAGCCGCTGGTTTAGCGAACCGCCTGGGGATATGATCAGCGGGGCAAACACCCACTGTGGCTGCCGGTAACGATCGAATCGCCTGAAGTATCTGGCACGTGTTCATCGTGCTTCTTTATTTCTCCGCAGATCGTAGGTTTTTCTCCTCCTCCTTCTTTTTCCGCTTCTTCTTCTAACGCTACTTCCGCTGATTTATCATCACCCTGCACTGTCACAATGGAATCGTTTTGCACAGACATGTGATCCTCGTCGATGACGTACTCTCTTTCTGTACCTATGCTCGATAACGATTGAACCTCATCGTTGCCGTCGTCGTCGTCGTCGTCGTCGTCGTTGTCGAGCTCGTCCTCGTCTGAATGGTGTGCAACTGTTTTGCGAAATTCGGTAGCGTAAATTTCCAAGATTTCCTGCATCTCGTCCTCTTCTTCGGCTCTCTCGATTACATTGCGTGGGAGTGGATTTACGGCTTTTTTGGTCGAGTGTTTGAATTTTTCTTTGATTTCTTGCAGCCAGGTTTTAATCAAAGCAGCTTTATGTAACGCACAATTTCGCCGTATATTTAACTTTGATTTGTGATACACACATCCTGATGAAATAAGGTCTTTAAAAGTGTAATCGAGCGACGAAAAACTTGGACCACAGTATTTTTCCACATTGATTACTTTACGGCCGAGTAGTTCCGTTAAATATTCTTCTTTTGTATTTCCGAGAACATAAATTTTCGAAGCATTTTTCACAAATGCTTTTAAATTGTCTTGAACATGTTTCATTGATGTATCTCCTTCAAACCACTCTATTCCATGCACAAATCTTGTAAGGGTATTATTCGTCCTTTGTAAATAGCTGTTGAGTTGAGAAAATTCGTGGGGCGGCTTCACAAGCCAGTGAGCATATGCCTCTCCATTCAGCGTTATGATACCCACCTCTTTTGGGTAAAATTTATAATTCTTATCAAATGAAGGTTGAATGTCTATAACAAGTTCCATTTTTTTTTTTTTTTTTTTTTTTTTTTTATTTTTTTTCAAATTTATTAGTTAAAATTACACACGCACACAGTCAAAAAATAATTTTTAAACTAACCAGATATTTAGCGATGTGTGCTGGTCTGGGTAAGAATGACTTTTGAGTGTCGTAGCAGCAGTGCACGGCTTTTTGTAAGAAAATCCACGCCCACTTTTTTTGTATTTTTACCCCTTCTTTGACTTTTGACTTTTTCAGACTCCGCCTAGCCCCTACGAGTTGTAGTCTACTATGATTTGACGCGATGAATCTATTTCTAATACATTATCATATTCAGCGTAAATAACGCAATTTATCGTTCTCGAGAGAGCTGTTTCAAATCGTACTTCCACTCGTACAGATCCGTGGCGTACAAGATTCCAATGATCGGAATAATTTGCTGATAAATCCGGTGTAAGGTCGAATGCGAAAAGACAATATCCATCTGGATAGTCGTTACGAGTAATCTCATTACCCTCATTACCGAAATGTATTCCGGATCCCGAGAACAAAGTGTGATAAGCGTCAACGTATAATTTACTTGAACCGGTAAAGGTTGGCTGTAGAGGTCTACTCGGTACTGTGACCCCGTCAACATATAGAGATAGAAAATTAATTGAAAAATGTTCAAAATTGAAAGGGTTCAAAGTACGATCACCGTTAAATGCTCTATTATCCACAAAACCGAGCACTATTCTTTTAGGTAGTTGCCCCAAAATAACGTTATCGAGCGTGTCTCCTAATATACCGCTCGGCATAGTCAATGACTTAATTTCAACACGCGTAAGAGGATATTTAGCGGTTGTCTTGGCGAGTGCGTTTGCGTGTGCTAATAAAATGTTGGGGCTTATTTTCACGCGTCGGACAAGTAATGTTGCCTCTACGATATGAATATAAAATTTTCCGGCGGTCGATGTATCCATGAGACAAAAAGCATCTTTCGATCGCACAAGCCTAAGGCGTAGTTCAACTCCATTTAAAAGGTGTCGATCTTGGTGAAAGATATCGCCATGTATTTTCCCTTGGAGATCTACAGTTTTGGCTGCGTATGTATGCTTAGTGCGTTGAACGAGCCCTCTGTTACACACTGCCTCTGCAGCCTCGGGATGTGCATTCATTTTACCTGCGACATCATTATACCATAATCCTGTCGTTAAATGTGACTGTTTTGCCCCGCCACCGTAATTTAAGAGCGTCTCGATATACGCTCTATATGGATAAGTATTATTCGGGGGTGAAACGAGTTTTTGATTTAAAAACACGTCGATTTGATTAAACATGGAGTGCAGCATATTATTGATTGGTCCCACCTTTTCATTATTTTCAGGGTCGTTTGGTAATATTTGTACACGTAAACTTAACATTGTATGTGCGAGATCCAGGTAATATTCGCCATTGCTCGATACGACGAATTCTAATGGCGAGCTGTCATTGAGAGATGATACTGGTTTATAATGAACAAACTCGCTAGCTTCGATGGAAGTTTGAGTTTGCGGGAGGGAAAATAACGAAAGCTCCGACTTCATGCACTCATTACTGTGGCTATGTAGGAACGACATGATGCCTCAATTTTTAATCAAAAATATCGTTTGACTTTTTCTTACGTGAAACTCTTTTCTTCCGACGACTTGTGCTGCCTTTTCTTTTCCTCTTAATTATACCGCCTGTGCGACGACGTTTTTTCTTATTACCACTACGTGTAGAGCGTGCTTTCTTCCTCTTGCCGCTAGTTACTGTTTTACTTTTCCTCCTTCTCTTTCTTTTCTTATATGGGATCAACGCTGATGCGATGCGATCGCTTGAATGTCGTTTCAAAGACTGTAAAGCATTATTGAATGCTACAGTCTTATAACCAGATCCTGTCATTAACATTTCGTTGAGTTTATTTTTAGCCTTATCTGTTAAATTATTGCGTGTCTCGCTCAGACGATTTTTAAACGACTCTTTCAAAGTAACGTTGTTTCCTAAATCATCCAATACGTTGATGCCACCGCGCAAAGCTTCTTTGCCGACTGCTCTCAATCCTCTTGAGAAAAGGGGTAATATAGACCTAGCCAAACCAGCGAAAAAACTGCCAAGACCTGAGCCGCGTTGCCAGCGAGAACCAATATAAACATTGCGCACTCCACCCCCTCCACTACCGCCGATTTGATTTTCGTAATATGTGATATAATGACTCATATTGTTGTAGAACTATAGAACCCTTTTAAAATGAAGCGTTAGGGTCAATGTCCCATACGCGAATGCTATCGAATTTCCTGTAGCATCTCTTATATCGATTACGATATTGTGAAAAGAGTTTTTTATCAGAGGTATGTATTTTATAGGTGCAAAATGCTTGACTACTGTGGCCCCGAATTTATAATTGGCGTTATCGAGCGAGACAATTCGTAGAAGCGAAGCTTGTGTATCACCGACTGTGTAGGGCTCGCAAACATCTGAGTAAATAAAGAGATGCTCAGGTATAGCGCGTGCTAAGCAAGCCGGCCTGTCTCCGATCAGAGAAATATGCCTTTCGTTAACCATGAATTGTACAGTGGAAAGATCTACTTCGTTTGTACTCGAGTCCCCCCTCTTAACAGGTATCTCATTCATAAATGCTGAGCCGACACGGTAGGCGTCGTTGCTGTCTGTGGTGGTTGAGCCGTCGGCCTCCGTTGGGTTTACGACACCCGGGTCGAAGCCTAATATTCTTCCTATTTTCTCGTCTATCTGCGTGAAATGTGTGAACCCGCATCCGGTCTCTGTACTACAAACACGTTTAAGTTTATAATATCCCCGTGCTCGAGCCGAGGGCACGAAGCGTTGATGCTTTTGCATTAAAGCACTTGAATTATTCACACATTCTACAAAGTCTTCGATATTTTTAAATATACCATAAGGAATTTTGTGGAGTTCGTTGACGTACTGTGTCTTCTGTAAAATGTCTTGGCTAGTATAAAACTTATAATTTGTTTCATTTCCATGACGTGTTACATGTGGTATGGTACAGGGAATATGAATTTCGGATAGACCTACACACCATTCTCCGCTTAGCCTGATTTCACGAGGTAGTTGTGTAGTAAAACATGTAGTAGTGTTATTAGCAAAGTAACGCATACTACTGTTGCTCGCTAGTACGAGATAAAATTCGTAATTATTCATGATTATTATATAGATACAAGTTCAGATTGTCGTATCCAGGAATTAAATTTATCGGGGTAGCCAATCCACTTAACAAGCACTTCTTTTTTCCTGCCGCGTCCTCGTGTACTTATGACGCGCTCAATTTTATAAGTATTTTGGCTCACGCGTTTTTTTCCTACTAATCCGAGTTCCTCAGTGTAAAAGAAACCTTCGATTTTTTCTCCTTCAAGATCTTGTAACTCATAAGTATAAATATTTTGTCTATTCGATACTCGTGAAACTTTAAAAACTTCTTCACTCCAGCCTGACACAAACCCTTTCTCGAATGCGTGTTTAGCACGACTGATACGCACGTGGTCGCCAGCTTTGTATTTAGAGGGTTTCAATGGATTGAAATTTCTATTTTTCTTATCGTTGCGTAACCAGGATTTTTCGAGATTTGAGCGCGCTATTGATACGTTGCGTATAGTCACAGAGGCCGGAGTCATCTTTATACTAGTGTGCGATGTATGATTGTAGCTGCGAACGAGATCCTGCAAAACATCCACGTAGCGATGGGTATTTCTGTACGTAAAGTATCGCCAGATGCGCTCCTTTAACGTTCTGTTAAATCTTTCTACCACAGCTGCTTTTACATCGGGGTTCGGTGCTACGCCAAAATAAATGTGTTTTCTCTTTAAATACCGTTGAAAACTATCACATACAAACTCACGACCACGGTCTGTCTGTAGGTACACCGGTTTACGGCCGCTCGCCCGAGACAAGACGGCGTCAAACGCATTAACAACGCTCGCACCGCTCTTATTCTTAATTGGCTGTACCCATGCAAACTTTGAGAAAACATCGATTGACACTAATAAGTAGCAATACCCGTCATTATGAGATTTTAGAGCTTGTACATCAACCAGGTCGAGTTCCCACAATGCGTCAATCATCTGTACGTTATAATGTAATCTAGGGAATTTCTTACGTATTGGTTTATGTAGTGTATAGGCATCTTGATTACTTAACCATTCATGAATTCGTTTAGGTGGATCTTTTTTATTTATTCGTAAAAGTTTTCTAGCGCCAGCGAAACTTGCTTCGTGTGCTGCATTAAAATACTGTTTTTCATATTTCCTACTCATACTGTATTAATTTTATAAATTCATAGAGAGCCAACAACCTCCACCTCGTCCCTCTTGATTACTGGTTTTAATCGATGGTGTAGACATTGGCGTTTTAGTAGTTAAATTTCGAAAATTCTGTGTCTTTGCTTTGGCCACATTTCTAGCTCGTGTAGAAATTTTACGCCTTTTACCTGTATTTTGTGTACTGGCGCCCTCAGTGTCACTGTTTGAACTGTTTGAGCGCTGGGCTATGAATTGCTTTGTCGGGGTGACGAAGGACCCCTCTTCGACCCAAAAATCTTTATTGCCCACAAACTCGCGCGGTACGTTTGCGGCGTATAGAAGACCTGCAAACTGATCTCTACCGACTGCACTAAAATTTCTTCTCTTTCGTAAAGCGTCATTCACGAGATCGATAATACTCGATTTTTTTATAATGTTTCCATTAATCGAAACTACACCATTTTTATCCCAATTCAAACGATCTCCGATATTAAGTTTTAAATAATCCAGCATTCGTTGCGCTTTAACGGCATACTTTTTCGACACACTAGATAAAACCTTTGTCGTCGATAAAGAATCAGCATCAGAGCTCTCGTTTTGTGAGAAAACAGTGTTTGGAAAATCTAAAGTTTTTATTCGTGATTTATGTATAAAAAATAAATATCTTTGTAGCGCTTGCAGAAAACTTTTCCATTTTTCGCTATCGTCATTGAAATTATTTGAATTTAAAATTCCAGTCATTTCCTCGTCTAGTCTGGAAAATTCATCACCGGGGGTTTTTACACTATCTAATTTCGAGATATTTGATTTCTCGGGTGCTGAGTCAATAGAGGCTGCTGTAGTGTTCTTACATCCATAATCTTTCCGACCATCTCCCTCTTGAGTACTTGTAAAAGATCTTGGACATGTTTGAGAATCGACTGCGTAGCTGGTGCCGCAGTCGTCGCCCCCACCGCTGCCTCTGTCTAATGCATTTTCGGGGATGATTATCATCTTGTGCGCATGCTCCATGATTTCCTGATGATAATTATAAATGAATATGTCCGTTACCTATAATAAGGGTGTATCGAGAATTTTTGATAAGAATGAGCCGATTACTGGCATTAACACGTATGGAATGAAACTACCACCGCTTTGAAGTAAAATGCGTTTCTTTCTTTTCCAACCAGCTGTAGTATTTTTCAGTTTTCGTTTACTCATATGTATTTCACCACCTACGTCACTGCCACATTTTCTTGCTGTTTTTACCCGCACCAGCTTTTTAGCATTGAGTTTATCGATAAGTTTTCTCAAAATGTGCTTATGCTTGGAAAGTTTTTTCTTTTCTTGTGTTTTTAACGCGACACTACCTTTTAAAATATTCAAAGCACACTCGCATATACAGCGCACGAGATTTTTATCAGCCGTTCGTAACAGAATCTTGCGTTGTTTTACATCGACGTGACAGAGTGCATGCAGCACTGCAATACACTTTTTCGTAAAGTGTTTCGGTAAATTAAATTTTATATTTCCCGAACAGCCGCAACTTGACGAACAGTCCGGTGAAGACTGAGGCTGTGTGGATGTTGCCTGCTCCATTTCGATTTATAAACTGAATACTTATCGTGATTACCGCCACCTTTTCTTGGGAACGTACGCGTAATGTCGATCATCATCAGGAAAAATACATGCACGAAAACGCAGATTATCGGGTGTGTTTTGTTTAAGGTCGATAAACAAATAAGAGAAACTCTGTTTTGTTGCATCAAAGTACACCTCTTGAAGAAATTTAGGGTCTTCGGGGTAAATTTGACGAGCGAGATAAAAAATTTGTGCGCGATCGCGAGGATTTTTGAAGAGAACTAAATAATTCGCGTTTAGTGAAATATCTCTCTGACCGTTGTGAAAAATATTTTGAGTGATAAAAATGACGCTGATATTTTTATGGTGGCTGCCTTTAGTAAAGAGATCCACGATTGTATTATTTGAGGATTCTCTCATGAGATCATCGATTATGATTAATTTTTTGCGTGAATTATCTCGCGAGTAATCTGCCGGGTCTGGTAAACCCTCGTGAAACTCAATTTTACCGTATGCTGGTTTAAAATTGCGTTCGTATGCCTCTTGCCACTCACCGTAATACAAAAGAATTCTATCAAACCGTACGTCACACATGCGATCGAGATGTTGCAGTAGGCGCGTGACAAAGAATGTCTTTCCGCAGAAAGTCGGCCCACTAGCGATCATAGTGAATGAATGATGAAACCGTATATCCATGATGTATGTCAACAATCACCGTGTTCTTGATGCAGGAAAAAGAAAGCATGTACATGCATGTACGATAAACGACTGTTTGGCACTGAACATCGTATGTTAGAGTTTCAAATTTAATTGTATGAAAAAAAAAAAAAAAAAGAAAATTAAAACATCGAAAATTTTGTCTGCTAATGCAGGCTTATCACCGCGGCGGTGTTGGCCACGCGGCGCGGCGGCGCGGTCGACACACGCGACGAATCAGCTTGTTCCGCGTGTGTCGTTCGATTCCGCTAATCAGCATGCGGAGGGCAGGCGCACTAAATCAGCTTATGCGCCGCCCTCGCTGACCGCCGCGGCCTCAGTGTTAGCTAAACTAGCACTCGCTACTCTTTGTAAAGATTTTGTAAAAGAATAAAATCAAGCGCAAAAATTGTAATTTTCATTTTTACTTTTAAACTTAAGAAAAATGAAAAGAAAGTTTTTATTTTTTTTACAATGCACAGATAATAAAAGGAGAAGGGGAAATTTTTTTTACAACATTTTTTATTTTTATTCTGTTGAAAAAGATTACATTTTTGTTAATTTACAAATACATGGATGCAAACATTAAATACATTTTTTTTTTTTATTTTTTTGTTTTACGCTTTCGTGTATCGCGATAAATCGCTAGACGGGTACGAATTGTTTCGAAATTAAACGAAACTGATTCGTTCAATTGACAATAGATTAAAACAGAATCGTTAAGGGCAATACTTTCAAAATTGTTTAGATGACGAGTACATTAATACTCATCGCCCAAACATCTTTGAAAATATTGCCCTTAACGATTCTGTTTTAACGTACTATCAATTTAACGAACTAGTCGCGCTTAATCGAAACAATAAGCAACCATCTAGCGTTTTTGGCGCAATAAATTTACTAACTCGATATATACATATTTACATCTTTTTCCAATTTTATTTCTACATAGCGTGTATATTTTAAACTGTTTATTTTTAAATATAAAAATTCAAACACTATTTTTTTTTTTATTTTCTTAAAACTGTGGAATTCATTTTTTTTTTTTTTTTTTTTTTTAATATTCACTAATTATTCGTCAAACATTTCTTTACGAATTTTTTCACGAATAAACATCAAATGAAACGCAATCAGTTCTTCGAACACAACCCTGAAACAGCTATCGGTAAAGTCCATTGGTAAAGTTTGTTTAACTTTGTGATAAAGCAATTCGACCAATGACACGTCGTTGACAAATTTGCTGAATTCAGTTTCGCTGCACACCAAGTTTTTTCGCTCAGCTTCGGATGAAAAACGCTCTTGAAGAATATTACGTATATACTCTTTCAGGAATGCTGCACAGGCGTCAATGTTTTTTTCATGTTCTTGAAGACGTGTAATTTGAGCATTGACACATTTACTCACTGTTTTGACGCCATCGAATGTAACTTGTTGCATCACTATGGAAGGTAGGTATAATTTAATTTTTTTATTTTCCTTGTCGTCATCATCGCACGATTGCTTGTACGTGGATATTTCTTCAAACGAACGAGGACGTTGCTCCAGTAAAAATGACTTTGCTCCATAAGATGTTGTGAAGAAGACTTCGTAATTTTCTAAAGTCAAAGTACGCTGTCCACCATATTTTTCGTAATACTGATAATCATCGATAAAGTAAGTCGTAATCAAATCAAAATGTTCTTGTAGTAGACCCCACACATTTGTATTTATATTCAATTCACGTTGAATTCCCTTAACGCCACCGGTGTTTATGAATTTCAAAACAATTTCATACTTTAATGCGGCACTATCACTCGATACACTGTCTTTTGTTAACTCAAAACCCACAATTAAGCGTTTCGTGTTTGATGCGTTTAAAGCATAGCAGGTAGCAAGAATGCTATTAGGGAGTTTTAAGCCTCCACTAGACCGTTTACTGGCATTACAACGAGCCGACGACTCTCTCACTACCTGAGCTTGAGCCATTGTTAAAAGGATTTATGTATATTGTACTAATGAAATTATACTCAGTACGCACTTGCAAATGGAATGCACAACTGAAAACTATCTGACGAATATTCGACTGCTTCATTCCTTTTAAACCCTTTAACCACGCCTTCTACGTCTCCCACCTCCTAATACACGACCACACACACACACACACATACACACACACACACACACACACACACACACACACACACACACACACACACACAAACACACACACACACACACACACACACACACACACACACACTTCCGCATTCAAAACTGTTCTAATTTGTAAAAGAAGATGATAGATAGTAGTGGTGGTGGTAGCATTGGTGATGTAGTGTTGGGGTTTCTCGAAATTCTATTTTAAGGAATCACCGTTACATATTTCCGGTCTCGATAACCAATGTTATTATAAGCATTGAATGTTTATTTCTCTCTCATCCCCTCTACCTCTCACCCTCTTTCATTCGCTCCCTCGCTTACATGCTCTCTCTCTCTCTCTCTCTCTCACTCGTTCTCGCTTCTCGATAGTTTATTATCGCAGGATTATAGTTTACGTAAGATCCAGAGATAGTTTAAAAACCCACCACCTCCAACACCGCCACAACCACCACCACTGCTACCTTGAAAACAACTTCGTTATCGCTTTTGCTACCAGCCTCCCTTTAGAAGTAGTTAATGAGCCTTGTGAGTTTCCGAGGAGCTAGCAGTTTCTTTCCCAACTTTTTCGCGTAAACATCTCACTCGTTCGATCATTTTTTTTTTTTTTTCGTCTGTCTTCATTTTACACAAGCGTTTTGAATTAAAATGGAGGTTACACGCGAGCAAAGTGGCGCTCTACGCAACAGCTTATTAGCTACGGATATTAGGGTTAACGCCTTAACTAACACGCCTCTAGTTGGTACACGCTTAATTAGACGGAGAATCGTAATACGTAATATGTCGTACGATCAACTTCGAGATGAGCTACGACGATTATTACGACTTATCACGTGTCGCGATATAGCTCTTCTTTACCAGAGAAGCTACCGTATGTCCGCTGCTGCGACCCTTTTAGCAGGGGAAATTATAATTCGTCGCGGATTACGTGCAGCTCCGCGTATGGCACGTTTAATTCAAGATTATGACGCTGAAATCGGTATGTGGCAGTGAAAGTGTTTGTTAAATTAAATTGTGAAAAGTGAATTATGTATATTGAAAATGTGTTTTTTTCAGCGCGATTGCAGCTTTTCCAGGATGTCGATAATAATACCAGACACGAATTGAATCAGAATCCGAATGTCGATGAAAATGTGCGCACTCCTACACCACCACCACCACAACCACCGCCAGTACTACATCGACGCGCTGCTTATCGCCGGAGATCGCTTCCATCGAGTTCTGGTTGGATCGCAGCAGGGGCCCGTAGAACGCTCTCCATCGTTAGCGATACATCGTCGGAAATATCGACAAATAGCCAAGTAAACGATTACGAGGAGCAGGGGGAGCGAGCATCGGTCAACTCGGATGCAACCACACATTACGAAGGACATATTATCATGGACGTAGATGAGGAGTTGGACTCGGGGACCGAGAGAGCCGTTGGGGAAGAGGAAGAACCAGCCCCGGCGCAACGTTTGATGAGAGTGCCGTTTGACCCGGCACCACTACTATCAACATCCAGTACGGCGCGGAATAACATGTTCCGATTAATGGATGATAATGACGAACCGTTCGCGACACATCGAGCGAATACGTTATACGATTTTTATAACCGTCCGCATTATCCGGGATTCGACACCACCACATTTACTAATACGTATGGTGAACATCAACGCAGTTATTTTGATCAAGAGGATCCAATCCATAATTTTAATAATAATGGTAAGTAATAGTAAATAAGTTTTTTCATATTCTAAAATGCGAGCGCTATATATTTTTTAATTTTCATCTAGATATCCTTGAAATTGAAGAGGGTTATCCAAACTCGCCCTACAATGGTTTAATGCCTAGGAATTATTTACCAGTTGTATGGGCTCCGCGAGCGCGAGAGCGACGTTGGCTACAGGATATGTGGTTAACGCACGCTGAAACTTCAAATTCTATTTTTCGCGTCGATCTGATTGAATTGCTTGATTTGTTATCTCGCGTTAGCGAAAGTTTCCGAGGCATGCCGGAGCCTTGATTTATTTTTTAAATCATAGACATCTTTTTATTTTTTTTTAAAATAACTTTAAATTAAACTACAAATTCTCGTTTTTTTCTTTTTGTCAGATCACGGCGTTCGGCACGTCAATGCATTAACACGATTGCAGGAGCTCTACAATTCCGATTCCGAAAGCGAATTCGAAGAAGTGACCAACCACGATACCGCGGTTAGCCAGCGTGAAATACCAATTCAAGTAGGCGGCGGCGGTGAAGACACGCGTCGAAATTATGTAATAGTAGCACACGAATCCTCTAACTCACGTCATTTCGGCATGCGAGGCGAGCACCTAGTTATAAAATTAACCACACCGCCACCGAATAACGATCCAGTCGAATGGTTGCGCGAGAGTATAAAACAAATTCATAATTATATTGTAACAAAGGCTGAAAGCCAAACCGATTATATAGCTGCGTATGTCTCGAGCGATCATTTCATGCGTGGGCCGGGTTGGATGCGATTAAAGTTTGTTAAAGATTTTGCGTATACAGACCTTTTCGATGTTATATTCGAAATCTCACAAAGCGCTCGAGATTTTGATATTAAAAAAAACGAATTAATTATTGATTTTAATATTATTAAAGGTATAACAGGGGGAAAAAGAGGCAGTAAAACATTAACTAAAGACACGGCAAAAAGTAAGCGATCTATCGTCACCATACAAAATGACGATAATCTTTGTTTACCGAGAGCTTTAGCTGTTGGCATGGCATACCTGTTATATCAATCGGATACGCAAAATGAAAATTATTTAAAAAATTGGCGATTAGTTTGCGACAGTCGACGAGGACCCCAGAAATTATATGCTCTCGATATTTTGAAAGCAGCCAATATAAACATTGAAAATATACCACAGGAAGGTAGTAGCTTGGAACATATTAGCCTTTTTCAAAATTATCTTGCGCAAAGTAAAGTTGCAATAATTATACGTAAAAATGAAAATTTTGGTTCTGGAAGGGGGGAGGTATTGTATGACGGCCGCGAGTCCGAATTGCTTTTAAACGACTCCACTATCCGTGAAATAAACTTATTATATTTCGAAGGTCCACCGGGTCATTTTGCGTTTATTAAATCGGTGCAGCAAGCTGGAGGGTTTTCAAATTTTTGCGATGTATGCAACAAATCTTACCAGTGGAAAGATTTACATAAATGTAAAGCAACTTGTCCCAGCTGTTACGCACAACCTGCTTGTATTCCTGTAAACCCCAAAATTAAATGCGATTCGTGTAACAGACACTTTGTGAATCAAACTTGTTACGAAAAACATTTAATAGTCGGAAGTTACTCGAAAGAGAGAAGCGTGTGCATTGCAGTTCAGAATTGTTCAATTTGTAAAAAGAAAGTTACCAAAAAATGTTCTAATAACCAGCATAAATGTGGTACATTTTATTGTAATCGTTGTCTTATTAAACACGGTTACAATGAAATGTGTTTTATAAAACCGATAGTACGTAAAATACCGACTGCCGATGTGGTAAATAATACAGAAACTAAAAAACCCGAAAATCGATTTATATTTTATGATTTCGAGACTCGTCAAGATGAAAAGTACAATGGCGATAATTCGCGTAATGTCCATATTGTAAATCTTTGCGTTGCCCAACAAGTCTGCGACTTCTGCATTAATGTAGAAAACGGTCAGCGTTGTGATTTTTGTTACGTGCGTGAATATATTTTTGATAAGGAACCTGTAAAACAATTCATCGAATTAGCTATAAGAGAAAACACCTGTTTCAAACAAACAATTTGTATCGCACATAATTCGAAAGCTTTCGACGCGCATTTTATACTAAAACAAATTCTTTCTAGTAACATGAACGTCTTGCCCAAAGTTATAATGAACGGTCGAAATATTGTTCTTATGTCTATTCATAAGACAAAATTTATCGATAGTTTGAATTATTTTAATATGAAACTCAGTGCGTTGCCGAAAGCTTTCGGATTACCGGAGAGTAATGTTAAAGGATATTTCCCTCATCTCTACAACACCCTTCAAACAAAAAATCATAATGGCGCATTACCTGCTCCGGAAAACTATGCGCCTAATTATATGAGCACAGATGAGCGGAAATCGTTTTTTAAATGGTACAACGAAAACGTTGCAGCTGGTACAACATTTAATTTAAAAAGCGATTTAATCAGCTATTGCCAAATGGATGTTGACATACTACGTCGAGCATGCACTGTTTTTAGAAATATATTCATTGAAAAAGGCAACATATGTCCATTCACCCAATCGACAACAATAGCGTCAGCATGCTCGCGTATTTATAGGCAAAAGTTTTTGAAAGAAAAAACCATCGGTCTTATTCCCACGAAGGGGTATAGATTAGCCGATAATCACTCTAGAAAATCAATTGAGTGGTTGCTATGGCGTGAATATGAACTCGGAAAAAAAATCATTCACGCCGCTAGGTCTCGAGAGTACGTGTTGAATGAGGGATTTAAGGTCGATGGTTTTTTAGAGGTCTCTAAAGACCAGTCGACATCCCCAACATTCAAAGGTACCGTCTTTGAATTTCAAGGATGTTACGTACATGGTTGTCCATCTTGTTTCAAGGAAAATTACGACACGCAAACATCGTTCGGTCGCCCAATGCATGAATGTCATAAAAAAACTCTCGAAAAATTACAGGAAATTCGAGATTTGGGGTATAAAGTGGAGACGATTTGGGAGTGTGAGTTTGAACGTATGAAAATCTCGCAACCACAAATTTTAAATGTTTTAAAAGATCACCCGCTTTTATCAAAAATTAAACTAGATCCACGTGACGCTTTTTTCGGTGGGCGAACAGAAAACTTTGTGACATCATATATTGCACAGCATGGTGAGAAAATCAGATATACGGATATATGCTCATTATATCCATATATCTGTAAAACTGGTAAATTTCCCCTCGGACACCCAGAAATTTTTATAAAATCTGAATGCCTAAAACTAACCGGTAAAAATTATGAAAATTTTCATAAAGTCAATGGACTTGTGAAATGTAAAATCTTGCCTCCACGGAATTTATACATCCCCGTATTGCCCGTTAAAATGAGAAGTAAATTACTTTTTCCGCTTTGCCGAACGTGCTGTGAGACAGAGAATTTCGACGAGTGTACCCATGAAAATCTAAATATGCGTGCACTCAACGGCACGTGGGTATCCGACGAAATCAATAAAGCGTTAACTATGGGTTATAAAATATTAGACATTTACGTAATCTGGCAGTATCAAATAACTCAACTAGATGTCAAAGGAAATGGTGGTCTTTTTGGTGAATACATAAATAGTTTTATTCAGCTAAAACAACAAGCAGATGGTTGGCCTGCCGAATGTACAGACGAGGAAAAAAAACGCAAGTACATCCAGCAGTATAAAGAAAAAGAAGGTGTTTTACTCGATTACGAAAAAATTGATAAAAATCCAGGACTTAGAGCTGTAGCAAAGCTCTGCTTGAATTCATTTTGGGGTAAATTCGGACAACATGATAATTTACCGCAAACTGAATTCGTTAATTGCAGAAAAGAGCTGTTAAACTTTATTATGGCTAAAGATAAGGAAATCACAAGTATGCTTCTCGTCGCTGAGAATATTGTATGTATTAATTGGGTACACAAAGATGACTCCATAAAAGGTTCTAGCCATACTAATGTTGCAATAGCTGCTTATACAACAGCTCAAGCGCGACTCGTCCTATACGAATATTTAAGCAAATTGAATACGCGATTATTATACACAGACACAGATTCAGTCATCTTCGTAACAAATGAAAACTCAACGGATACCTACGAGCCCGAGTTAGGTAATTTTTTAGGACAAATGACGAATGAACTTACGTCGTATGGTGACGACGCTTACATTACACATTTCTTATCGGGCGGACCAAAGTTTTACAGTTATAGAGGCACCTCTTCAAGTAATAAGACTTTCGAATGTTGCAAAATTAAGGGTATTCGGTTAAATTACCACAACAGTCAGTACATTAATTTTAATAGTATGCTTAGTCTTATAAAAAGAGAAATGGAGTCCATTAAATTATCGTTTAAGAGTTTTCGACGAACCGCGACTTTCGATGTTGTGACGACTGACGAGAAAAAGACCTGCGAAATAGTCCTCACCAAACGCCGCTTCTTTTCCAACGGAACTTCACTTCCATTTGGATATAAAACTACATAAAGTTTAAGATTTATGTCTATGTGTGTGTGTGTGTTATCTATGTAAATAATTTTCCTCAAAACAATATATATATTTTTAAGAAAAATTTTTTTTTGTACAGAAAATTTGATTATTTTTCTTCCATACTTCCTTCGCCTACTCCTTTTTCTCCTTTCATACACCTACAATAACATTTATGAAAAATTTATTATACTTTAAAAAACGTTTTAAAATAACTTCCCAATATTTGTTATTTCAATAAAAATAAAAATAATACCTAACTGTATTTTAAAATTAACATCCTCCGAAAGCGGAAGCATACATATTGGTTTATAAATAAAAGGGTCCTCTTATCTCTATTTTTCTAAATCTACAAATACCGAAGAGATTTTCATAATTATTCTCTCTCTCTCTCTCTCTCTCTCTCTCTCTCTCTCTCTCTCTCTCTCTCTCTCTCTCTCTCTCTCTCTCTCTCTCTCTCTCTCTCTCTCTCTCTCTCTCTCTTGTGCCAACAGCTTCTCCGTATACCTGTATTAGAGGCGCACATTATCTCCAGATGTGGATTATATAACAGCCAACCAGATTTTTGTGTCAGCGTAAGAGAGAGAAAGAGAGAGAGAGTGAGTGAGAGGGCGAGAGAGAGAGAGAGAGAGAGAGAGAGAGAGAACACGTTCACGCTATATTCCCTATCCCCACGAGTGCATGCGTTAGAGAGAGAGAGAAACTACGCCATCAGCACCACAGTCTGTCTCCAGCACAAGTGCAAGAGAGAGAGAGAGAGAGAGAGAGCCCTCGCTATAGAATAGTGCTGTATGAGTGCGAGAGAGAGGGAGACTACGCCATCGAGTGCTCCGGCTTCCACCAGCCGCGTGCGCTAGAGATAGCACACGCCGTACCATATCCTGTACGAGTGCGAGGGAGAGAGAAGCTACGCCATCGGCACCACTGCCTGTCTCCCACACAAGTGCAAGAGAGAGAGAGAGAGAGAGAGAGAGAGAGAGAGAGAGAGAGAGAGCGAGAGCCCTCGCTATAGAATAGTGCCGTAGGAGTGCGAGAGAGAGGGAGACTACGCCATCGACTGCCCCGGCTTCCACCGCCGCGTGCGCTATAGAGAGCACACGCCATACCATACCCTGTACGAGTGCGAGGGAGAGAGAGAGACCCCGCTCTATAACATAGTGCCTTATGAGTGCGAGAGAGAGGGAGACTACGCCATCGACTGCGCCGGCTTCCACCCCCACATGCGTTAGAGAGAGAGCACACGACATACCATACCCCTTACGAGTGCGAGCGAGAGCGAAACTACGCCATCGGTACCACTGCCTATCTCCCACACAAGTGCAAGAGAGAACGCACGTCATAACACACCCCCCACGCATGAGTGCGAGAGAGACACCGTCTGAGTAAGGGTGGGGAGCGCCATAGACACCCATCCCTTGTGTATGACAGAGACAGACAAGCTGTCAGGGCGCGAGTGGGGGGTCTCCATACCCATTATCACATGGGCGCGAGAGAGACAACCTTACGTGGCGCGAGTATATGCCATAGACCTGGCTCCGCCTACGGCGCCACCGCGTGACGTCACCGTCTCGCCATAGGGGGGTATTCTCTACTGTGCTACCGCGATTTCATTTAAATCTACCAACAGTATTTGAAGAAAATGTTGAAGATTTGTGTCAGGATGATAACAAGGGCCAAGCAAACCAGTTTTGGCAAATTAGCAGATGTTCCTTTTGTGTAGCCTTTATTCATTCTTGATAATTACAATTACTATATATTCAAACTAATAGTTTTTAAATATAATATTTTCTGTTGTTTACAGCCTATTCCCTCGTAGTAATAATATGACGGTCGCATAACACTTTTTGATATGCACTGCACTTCAGCTAGACTGCCGTGACCGGAATTGACGAGGGCAAAATTTTCTCAAATCAAGCTTCGAAACTCGCCGATAGGAGAGCGCTGAACGGAGGGAAGCTGACGTCACGCGAGTTTGAATCATTATAAAAATTAAGCACAAATTTAAAATATTACTAAAATTCGGATATTGCGTTAAAAAAAACTGTTTTAGGAAAGTTGTTATTTTTCGATAAACTTTCGAATAAAATTAGAGTTAGAATTTAATTCCGAACCATGCCACTTCCCTATTACTACTGCGCATGCCTGCCTGCTCGAAGTCACTACTGCGTACATCTGTGTATACGCAGTAACTTCTGCGCACGACTGTGTGCACACAGTTATTACTACACACACTTAAGTTCACGTAGCCAGAGCTGCGCGTGCACACATGCGAGTGAGCATAACCGCACCTCTACACCCCTCCTCAATCCCACCTCATGCCATCCTTCTGAATAACTACGCAAGAGTGCATGCAATTCCGTACTCTCTCTTTTTCTTCTCCTTTTACCCCCTCCATGACTTCCACCACCCCTTTACCTTCCCTCTTCTCATTCCACCCGATCTTATGTATTCACCCTACTCCTCCTCATACTTACTGTATGTCCTGTCTTTCGTCCAAAATCCGTCCATTCCATCTTTCTTGCTCTTATACTATACTACATAGAAAATGAAGAGTTAATGTTGCCTCACTTTTGACCCTCTTAGCACTGTGTTAAAGTAATAACATGTTTAATTTAGCATAAAGGGGCATATATAATTATTTTCATTGTTTTGTTTAGAAAACAATACTCCATCCACGTTTTCCAACCCCCCCCCCCCCACCTCCTATTTTTCCTACTTATCCTAATTTTGTCCTATTATGCTACCGTACCCATCCACCATCTAGCCATTGACCCTAACAGGCTTGATAAACGTTACAAATGTTTATATCATTATTTTCATTGTTTTGTTTAAAATGGTCCTATAGTAAAATTTGACGAAAACTCGATTTTTTTTTCTGATACTTTGTACATTTTTAGAACAGAAAATGATTTTACATTGGCAATATTGGCCGTAAAAATAATTTTAATTAGCTTAGTCTACTCTATGCTTTACAGACAAACTTCAGAAAACATATAAATAATTAAAATAAAATTTTGATCGAAAATAGTTGAATAATTATATTAAAGAAAACAGAAAACATAATATGTAAGGAGTTGAAACCTTTGTATCAAACCCTTTGTAATTCCTAGAATCTAAAACGTAATGGTAATGTGTATATACTGATGAAAACAAATTATTTGTTTTATTAAATATAAAATCAATTTGAAAAAATATATTTAAAGGAATCAAGAACAAGATCTTGTAAGATCTTGATCATAAAATCTTGTTAAAATCTTGACTGGCATTAAAAAGTCTAGTTCTTGTCTCGAAAATATTATCAAGACTTTACAAGATCTTGTTCTTGTTTTCTTTAAATATATTATTTCAATTTGTTTTTATATTTAATAAAATAAATAATTTGTCTTCGTCAGTATACATACATTACCATTATGTTCTAGATTCTAGAAATTACAAAGGTTTGATGCAAAGGTTTCGATTCCTTACATATTATGTTTTTGGTTTTACTTAATATTATTATTTAACTATTTTTGAAAAATACCAATTCACTTTATTCCGGGCCTTTCAGTGCGGATTGAACTAAACTAGAAGATAAAGTAAAATTTCTAAAATATTCTGTAAATATTTTAGTAGGTTTTGCACAAGAGTAGATAAAAATGTTAATTTATATAATAATAAAAATAAAAATACATCTAAAACCTTTAAAAAAACGAAGGTTAACTTTTTATGCCATCGTGTGAGTCCCTTAAAACTTTTGGTCTGTGGCTTGAGTCAGCTGTCACGAGTTACGTCATTTTAAATTTACAGCGAACTACGTCTTTCTTAACGTCATGCCGAGATACATATTTCTTCTTAGGGACCGTTGATATAAAATTAAAATATTTTATAGCACACTAACCTCAAAATGCCAACTTTATTGTCGATTTTGAGGTTGTTGTGCTATAAAATATCGTATGAGACTGTTGTGGGAGGTGTTTTTCTACCTTGCTCGATTTTCAATCGAATAAAAACTTTATAAATCAAGACAAAGAAAATTTAGTAACTTACCGTATCACTAAAATGGAAAGTCAACTACATCCGCTTCATAACAAAAAAAATTGTTTTCTAAGTAAAGAGCCATATGCGTCAAAGTTTAACAAAAAAACAGGCTATCTTTGAACATTTTTCTAGACTCTAATTTTCGATGATTTTTCAAAACCAAATTTTTTGTGAATCTTTGTTCCGAATAGAATCTGCATAAAAATTGGAAAACTTAAATATATCTATATAAACTTATATATATCTAAATGTAGAAACTGTTCCAGTCTCAATATGGTTTATGTCATAGTTTGATATAAATTACTACCGGTAGTTTACGTCATTTGTACATAATTTTAGTTAAAATCTGATAACAAGACCTTTAATTCGAGTGGTCGCAGCATTTTTTAAGTTCTACGGATTAAAAGTTATGTCGGATTTTGTTAAAATTTGATACATATGGCTATTTACTTAGAAAACAAATTTATTTTTGATGAAGTAGATGTGGTTGACTTTCCATTTTAGTGATATGGTAAGTTACTAAATTTCTTTTGTCTTTATTTATAAAGTTTTAATCATTGTATTACCAAATTTATTAAAAAAATACATAAATGCACTTAAAAAACTTCGAAATCGAGGTAGGAACCTTTAAATCTGAACGTCCAGTACCTGCCAGTGCGAAAACCCTCGAGCTAGGTAGAAAACCATCTCCCACAACAGTGTCAGAATATACTAATAGTTAAGCAAATGATGACTGATTTATTGCCATTGCATCTCCCATGATTTACATGAAGATATGGTATGAATTTTGTATATTCTTTTGTATCACTATATATAAAATATACATTTTTCATATATTTTTATAAATAACATCAAATTACGGAAAATAGTAGTAAAAGTTATGATTATACTTTCAAATTTAAATGGAATGCCCGCGCGCCTTTAGGAGGCGGTGGAGCTCGCGCGCTTGACCCCCCCCCCCCCCTCCCCCTCGTCCAGCCAGCAAAGATGATATTTTTTATATAAAAAAAATACTACTCGCCAGATCTTTATTTGCCCAATTCAACTACATTGGTATTTTTATTTGCCCAAGCTTAGATTTTTCAGGAAAAATCAAAATAAAAAATACTTTTTTCACAATTTTAAATGTCTATATCTTTTGAATAAGAAGGTATTATCAATTTTACCAAACGGGAAAAAATTGCCCCCGAGCTAATTTAATTTGCCCAGGTGTCAAATGTTATAAATATTTAATAATAATTATGTAAAAAATAAAAAATCGTAATCGGATTAGTATCCGGTACTACTATATAATCGTTCCATACTGTTCCGCGGTACATACTAATTTGAGAAAGTTGTGGCGTGTCTACAACTTTTTGTTCATTGGTTGAGGTCTTAAAGAGTTAGTTGTTGTTTAAGTTATGTGCGTCAACACCGTTAAAAAAATCAAACTTGAAATCAAGGTTGGTTCAAGCTTCAATTTTTTTCATCACTCTATTTAAAAATGTCTTTCGGAGCAGAGTCAACACAACATTATTACATTGTAGATTTCAGAGCAGTGGGTTCTTACGAAAGCAATTGACAATCTTTCTGTTGTGGATAACATCTTTGGCAAAGGCCGTAAAGCACTACAATTTCTTTCTGGATTGGTTAATTTGTTCTTTGATCTCACAGATGCAACCTGTTAAGTACGAAATCTTGATCCCTCTGTTTTCCAGGTACATGCTTAGTGAGTATCAATGATTGATCTTTTTCATGAAATCTTTCAATTTTGGAGTTTACTCTGATTTATGCTTATTTTTTACAGAGGTATTGTAAAATAAATAGTACTCGTGTTGGATCCGGACCTACTGATATGCACCGGTTCAACCGATGAAAATTTCAGTTTTTGGTTTAGAATACACTTTTCAACACCTAAAAAAATAATAGGAAACAGTTATACAAGTCACTGTAACTAATAGATGCTCCTTAAATAACGATTTAAGAAATCACACTCGCAAACCCAAAGAGCTCTGAAATTTGGCATATAAGCTATAGAACCCTTGACAAAACTGTATTTTGTATCAGTTTTCATTCATTAATTTCCTTGCCGATTTCACCTCTAGATTTACACCCGGCATTTAGGTTTGCAAGTGTGATTTCTTAAATCGTTAATTAAGGAGCATCTAT
The DNA here is from genome assembly GCA_949152435.1 of Gastracanthus pulcherrimus. Classification (NCBI taxonomy): domain Eukaryota; kingdom Metazoa; phylum Arthropoda; class Insecta; order Hymenoptera; family Pteromalidae; genus Gastracanthus; species Gastracanthus pulcherrimus. The sequence continues at coordinate 87,995,545 of OX424575.1, forward strand.
TAGTTACAGTGACTTGTATAACTGTTTCCTATTATTTTTTTAGGTGTTGAAAAGTGTATTTACTCCACATGTTATCTCAGTATTTTGATTATAATATTGAGAAATAAGTGTGCTTAGATGTAACTTTTATAATATACTTTAAGTGTTCATTTTTCTTATGTTCTGAGGTGACATATCAAGTAAATAAACTCTTCTGGATCTAAAAATAAAATAAATAACAGTTATTATTCTCCTTAACTGACGTTTCAAGATATCATGCTTGCAAACCCAAATGCCTGGTGTAGATGTAGAGGTAAATCTACAAGGAAATTAATGAATGAAAACTGATATAAAATAAAGTTTTGTCAAGTGTTCTATAGCACTTATGCAATATTTCAGAGCTGTTGCTCAAAAATACGGAAATGACAGAAAAATCTAGTCTTACTATTTCGTTATCTGATTTTTGAAATATATTGGCCATGCCATTTCCATAGATATTGAGGAAAAACCCTAAAATTTTGCATAAATGCTATAAAACACTTGTCATAACTTTAGACTATATCAGTTTTCATTAATTCTTCTTCTAGTAGATTTCACCTCTACATCTGCACCTGAAATTTGGGTTTACAAGCATAATATCTTGAAACTTCAGTTAAGAAAGATCTGTAGCGACTCGTATAACTGTTTTTTATTTTATTTTTAGGTCCAGAAGAGTATATTCACTTTACATGTCACCTCAATCTTTTATAAAAGCTCTTAATATTCACTTCTATACTTTTCAAAAATATATTAGAATTTTAGATTTTTATGTTGTTAAACTATTATTGTATATTTCTTTTTATTAACTTACAGTCAACTGGCCTTTCATTTTATATTCATCGACTCTTACAAAACTTTCAATAACTCCGCAAATAACGTCTCATGTAGATGGTTGTGCTTTATCTAATCTGTCTGCATGTATTCCTTCAAGGGGTAATGCAACAAGAGGGCTTTTTAATGATAAACCCAGTTTGTCAATGTCTTTTTGCTCCTGATAATCTAGAGAAGCTGCTGAAGATGTTCCATTAATTGATTACTGCTTCTGTAAGCATTTGTTTTTTTTTATGCTGTTGATTTAAATATAAGTATAATTGATGAAGGTAATTGATTTCTTGAGAATATTCAGTACAAGCACAATGATATGCCTGTAATAGGCCATTCTCTCTTTGTGATTGAACTTTAGCTAGTAACTGAGTAACAAGATTGTTTAAAAATCTTTCGATTTCATTGTACAAATGATCAGCTAATGGTTCAGGATGCGCCACACGTAGTCAAAAAACATCGCTATAAAACAAAATATAAAACATTATGAACTATCTTCTTCTTTGTATAATTAAACATGTAGAATAAAGTATTTTATACCACTCTAACCTCAAAATCATAACTTCAATATGATTATTCGGCTCTTGTGGTATAAAATATGTTTCGAAGCTGGTGCGTAAGATGATTTTTACCTTATGTGACTTTTCTCACTTGCTTCGCTTGTGCAAAAAACGTCACACGAGCTAAATAATCAATTTTATTTTAAATACTGCTTATCTAAATGGCTAAATCTATCATTCCATGTTGCTTGTGGAACATCAGCTAGTGTTATCACACCTTTGACAGTGTCTCTTGTAAAATATTCCAAGTCTGACAAAAGTCTGCACCTTTGGGCTTGAGAGACAATTCTTAAAATTTATTTCTAGCACCACTATAAAGATTTGGTTTTCATAAAAACTACAATAACTTTAAAAATCTTAAATTAAAACTTGTACCTAAAAATGAAAAATTTATGCTTAGAAATGTATTATTGATAAAGATATTATTGATAAAGAGTTAAAAATCAAGCGTATTAAAAGTAAGAGAATTTAAGTTTAAAAATAAGTGGTACACTTGAGTATTGTGTTCATTTTTAACTTGAAGCTTTTTTTGGTATATTATGTTTTTTTCTGCCTGCACAAAGCATCACTTGCCAAATGATATTCTTTGTTATAGTCTTTGAAACTATAGAAAGATGATTTAAAATAAGAAGAATTATTTGACTTTTAAAAATAATGTTAACTCAAGAAGATAAAAAGTATATAAATCAGTAGATATCAAAAGAATCTAGAATTATTTGAATAGGCTGGTCCATTTTTTTATTTAAAGCAATAGTTAATGAAATTTGTTTAAAAGAAGAATTTATGAAACACAGCCTCACTAACTACTATGCCAAATTAGAATCAGAAGTTCAAATAGCTCGTCCAGCAAAGGTTAAAATGTTGACGAATCTAAGCTTCTAAAAGTCGGACTGTTCTGGACCACTTATTTTTGGGATATCGCGAGTTATTTCCTGTTGCAAGATTCATGACACATTTACAATTGCTTGACTCGTTGTGCGTGCTTTCTCTGGTCTTCATTGCTTAGGGGCTTTATAAAAATGTTGAAACCTCCACAGGTTAACTTTGTAAAAGAGTTTTTTTTTTTTTTTTTTTTTTAACGTCGCCATGTTGTGCTTCCATGTGGTGCTAATAATTGACGTCGGGGGTCTGCGGTGTGTTTGTAAACAAAGCACAGGTAATTTTTACAGTGTTGCTTGTATCAATCGGCAGAGACTAGGATTTGAACCCGGGTCACCGGCGTGGGAATCCGACACTCTACCGACTGAGCCGCCGCAGGCCCCTTTGTAAAAGAGTTAATCCAGCTTCAATAGGTCATTTTTTAGAAAAATTCAACATTTGTATTGGCTCCATTTTTCGGTCACCCACTCTAAACCAAAAACTAAAATTTTCATCGATTGAACCGGTGCATATCAGTAAGTCCGGATCCAACACGAGTACTATTTATTTTACAATACCTCTGTAAAAAACAAGCATAAATCAGAGTAAACTCCAAAATTGAAAGATTTCATGAAAAAGATCAATCATTGATACTCACTAAGCATGTACCTGGAAAACAGAGGGATCAAGATTTCGTACTTAACAGGTTGCATCTGTGAGATCGAAGAACAAATTAACCAATCCAGAAAGAAATTGTAGTGCTTTACGGCCTTTGCCAAAGATGTTATCCACAACAGAAAGATTGTCAATTGCTTTCGTAAGAACCCACTGCTCTGAAATCTACACTGTAATAATGTTGTGTTGACTCTGCTCCGAAAGACATTTTTAAATAGAGTGATGAAAAAAATTGAAGCTTGAACCAACCTTGATTTCAAGTTTGATTTTTTTAACGGTGTTGACGCACATAACTTAAACAACAACTAACTCTTTAAGACCTCAACCAATGAACAAAAAGTTGTAGACACGCCACAACTTTCTCAAATTAGTATGTACCGCGGAACAGTATGGAACGATTATATAGTAGTACCGGATACTAATCCGATTACGATTTTTTATTTTTTACATAATTATTATTAAATATTTATAACATTTGACACCTGGGCAAATTAAATTAGCTCGGGGGCAATTTTTTCCCGTTTGGTAAAATTGATAATACCTTCTTATTCAAAAGATATAGACATTTAAAATTGTGAAAAAAATATTTTTTATTTTGATATTTCCTGAAAAATCTAAGCTTGGGCAAATAAAAATACTAATGTAGTTGAATTGGGCAAATAAAGATCTGGCGACTAGTATTTTTTTATATAAAAAATATCATCTTTGCAGGCTGGACGGGGGGGGGGGGGGGGGTGCGCGCTTGAGCGGCAAGCACGGGGGGCGTACCAATCGAGGTGCACGCAGCAGGGTATTTCCACAATCGTGAGAGACAGACTTCATTTTTATATATAATGAGATTTTATTGCGTTTAGGAATTTTCATATTAAAGAAAAATATTGACAAACTCACAAAAGTATTCATACGCAAAAATAAGGACTCCCGAAGTATTTATGTCGTTTTGAGTATGCGCCGGGCTCGCGTCATTGTAGTATATAAATTCAGCTCGTGTATCAGGTCATGTGACTGCTCCACATTTTTATATGGATTATTACAGCAAGGATTGTGAACAAGGTACATAATGTCATTTAGAGAAAACTTCATATTTAGAATCTGCAAAATTTAATATACCTAAATCGTATGTTTCTTTGCCACAATGGCATATCTTTATGTTATAATTAACGTGATCAGAATTGCTTGTAATGATTACGTAATATAGCGGTTGCATGCATGTGTGGGAAGACGTCGGCAGGCAAATTCAGCATTTTTTATAACGAAAATTAATGCTTCCGGGCTCATTTTTTTGTTCGTAATGAAGGACGGCGGATCAAAATTTTCTTTTCTTTCTTAATGCTTTTTAGTTTTTTTGATGCGATTTTTCTGTTTTTGAGTTTTATGTTTTTGGGATTTTTGATATTGTAGAAATAATATTATCGCTTGAGTAATAAGGCATTTGAAAGAGCATGAAATTACCTATCCTTTTCCACCAGAAATTTTAAATAAGCTATTCTCATTGTTTTGTTATTCACAAAATCGTCATTTTTACTCGAAGGGTTATATCTGCGAAATATAACAAGGAAAGTTTTTGAAAAAAATTTAGATGATTGGGAATATGAAGAAGAATATTCTGTATAATTTTTTAGGTTTCATGTTTTTCTTTTGACAGGATTGACGCAGACGTGCAGCCGACAAGTGCGACTAAGGGGGATAAAATAATGCATTCGCGAGTGCAGCAGAATTGCACCTAAAATGCGTACGACGATTGCGGCAAGATTGCAGCAGACGTGCAGCCGACAAGTGCAACTAAAGGGGATGAAATAATCCACTCGCGAGTGGAGCAGAATTGCACCCGAATTGCGTACGATAATTGCGGCAGACAAGTGCGACAGGATTGCAGCAGACGTGCAGTCCGCAGAGCCGATGGAAGCAAAGCGTATCATAGTTCATACGTCACCGCCGCTAGACGGCGAGAGCATCCGTTTTGGGCTCACTCGAATAGTTTGGCGTGGTAGATACTATAAGAGATCGCGCACAAGCCGTCTGGGAGATAAAACTCTTTGGAGCTTATCTCCCTGGAGTATTGTCCCCTTCTCCAATTTTTCAGCATTCGTATTGTACGTTTTAAGCCCCTCCCCTGGATTTACCATTCTCAAAGTGATCCAGAAACTGTAGTGTGTATAAGGCCTATGCCTGGTCTATCCCTTCTCCAATTTTTGCCGGATTCGTATTGTGTGTGTTTTAAGCCCCTCCTCTGAACTGTCCCCTCTTAAAGTGATGTAGAATCTGTATGTGTTTTTTTATCCCCACTCTGTAGGCCCGAATACGTAGGCGTTTTACTCCCACTCGGTTTTGAAAATCCATTGGCCTTATTTTTGGAATAGAGGGAACGGAGCAGCCTCTTTGCTCCTCTTTTCGAAGAAATAGATGGCATGCGTAGGAAATGGAAAGTAGCCGAAAATGTATGAAAAGAAAGGGTCAGCCTTTCTTCCCTCTGGTTTTAAAAAACAGATAGAACGTTGCTCACTGAGTTTGCTAGCAATAAACGTCTTTATCGCATGTATGTGCTGTAGGTGCGTGCAGGTGGTAGGAAAATTTCATCAGTAAACGACCTTGGAGAAAGGCTTACTGTGTGCAGGCATTCGAAAATTCAATTTTTCAGACGAATCCGCTGTCAGTTTTTTCCGCAATAGACAAAAATTCCATCGCCGAGCAACAGCAGCAGCAACAGCAATAACGAGCGAAAGAGGAAAGCTGAAGGTAACTTTTTTTACTTATTTTTTTATGCTAAAATTAAACAATAAATCATAATTTTTTTTTTAAATAATAATCTAATAATTTGTTTTTTCTTTTCTTTTATAGATGAAGCTGAAAACCAGCCGAGGCCGAAAACGCCTTCCACGCCACCCCATTTGCGTAAGCTAAAGTCGCCTTCCAGGTCTACGAAGGTTGGTAAGCAATACAATTATTTTAAATTTAATTATTTTTTAATATTTATATTATATTATATTTTAAAAATTTTTTTTGCAATTTTTATTTTTTTCAGAACAAGAAAAGGATGATAAGCAAGCGAAACGTGATTGTCTGCGAATGAATAGCCGAGTGCAGGAAATACCAGCTCAACTACTGCATAAAGTAACAAATAATATGCATAAAAGCTTATTTTATAGACCAGATTTCTTATAAGAAATGTAGACCTAAACTTTAATTGTGTATAATTCCTTAATAATACTGAAGAAAAGGTTGTTCGAACACTAGATTAATTGCATTTTATGTTGCATTTGATATACCATTCGAATTATTACCTAAAAATGTCTAGATTATTGAAAATAAGAATGACCGGAATTAGCCAGTGACCGGCATTACCCCTTCTCCCCGACACGAACTGATACGCCGGTTGCGTGCAAGAAAATCGTTGGGTAGATAAAGTCGTGTTCACTTTTTCACAGCAGTAGTGGGAAAAAAGATTTCCTCTCGAGCTGTTTATTTCGACCTGATTCGTCGGCGGCGCGAAAGGAAAGCGTTCCTTAGATAAAGTCGTAACTGTTTGGGCGTTTCGAACTGATACGTCGACTGCGCGCAAGGAATGCGATCGTTAGATAAACTCCTGGATATTTTTACGGTCTTAAGCAAAATCGGGATGAGCGGCGTAAATGCACCAATATGCCGACTGCTCTCGTGAGACTTTTTTTCAAGCTGTTTGGGCTGCGTGAATGGGCAAAATTTTTGTAAAGGAGGTGTTTTTGAGATTTTGGGAGGGAAATTTCTCACGAATCGTATGACTTTTCCCAAAACGCAGTGGAAAGAGAAACTTACAAGGGTGGACCGAGCTTTGCGGAACACGGATCCTGTCCAGACTTTTTGAGGGTGCTTCTACCATAAAAAAATGAGCTCTGTACAGTATTACAATCCCATGGGGCTTCTAAGCTAAGTTGTGGAATATTAAAGTATAGCAAAATATGCTATTTTTAATAATTTCACTATTTTAGCATTGAATTCTTGATGTACCGATTAAGAACTATTTATGTACCTTAAGTACATCAGGTATCATAAGAGAAGGATATATACGTATTTGATAATTTTCAATCAGACATCGCAAACACATCTTTTGGGGTTTCAAATTTTTCCACAAATCTAAAAACTCTTTTTAATCAATAAACGACAAAATTATGTTTCTAAAATAATATTATTAATAAAATTATTTCATTTAAATATGGCTCTATAATCTTTTTCCAATAAATTTTTTTTAATAAAGGTATTAAAATAATTATTCACTAAAGATCAATTTAAGGATAATATTTCCTTAGTGAATAAGTATTTTAATATCTCTATTAAAAAACTTATTTTATTTTTGAACCCACAAAAACGTATATACATTTTTATACAATTTTCTACGTTTATATACATTATCAAAATTGGATTATTACAAATGATATTATTTTTATATTAAAGTAAAAATCTGTAGAAAAATGTAAGAAAATGTATGATAATGTATATATCTATAAGCAAAAGTAATGAAATGTATAAAAATGTATATACAGCAATTATAAAAATTTGAACCATATATAAATGTAAATATATATATATATATATATATATATATATATATATATATATATATATATATATATATATATATATATATATATATATATATATATATATATATATATATTAAAGTAAAGTTATTATTCAACAATAAACAAACACTAATATAAAATACATTAGACCAGATATTTGATAATTTTCAATCAGGCATCGCAAACACAATTTTTGGGGTTTCAAATTTATATATATATATAAGTTTTCTAATTTCAATCAGGGAATATAACCTTTAATGCCGCTAAACCCTGTTGAAAATATTTACATAAAATTTTACATAAAATTTTATGTAAATATTTTTAACAGGGTTTAGCGGCATTAAAGATTATATTTACAATTTTTGATTGAACGCTGTGAATCAAAATAGAATCAAAGTTTTATGGTACTACAATTGATGCTGAAGGAGCTGTACGTATTATAAATTTGCATACTTTTGTCGTTTACAGATTAAAAAATTTTTTCAGATTTGTGGAAAAATTTGAAACCCCAAAAATTGTGTTTGCGATGCCTGATTGAAAATTATCAAATATCTGGTCTAATGTATTTTATATTAGTGTTTGTTTATTGTTGAATAATAACTTTACAGTTTGCAAAAGCATTGTTAGAGTAGTGCAAGTGCTGAGAGTTATATGACATAATAAAAGCGACATAGGATCAATTGGCGGTTATATGTATCAAGCTTTTATTCGCATAATGTTTATATTTCTTTAATATTTTTATAGTCCCTAATACAAAACTGTTTATACGTCATCTGAATGTTTATCTTTAGTCAAAATATTATTTGTTGAAAGATGTAGTTGATAATTGTAGCATAATAATTATATGACATACGGATATTACAGTATTTTTAATGATTTTTTTAAAATTGATTTTGTTTGTACGATGTTACACATTTAAAAAATATTAAATTATTAATATTATGAGCAAGAATATACGTATATATCCTTCTCTTATTATACCTGATGTACTTAAGGTACATAAATAGTTCTTAATCGGTATATCAAGAATTCAATGCTAAAATAGTGAAATTATTAAAAATAGCTTATTTTGCTATACTTTAATATTCCACAACTTAGCTTAGAAGCCCCATGGGATTGTAATACTGTACAGAGCTCATTTTTTTGATGATAGAAGCACCCTCAAAAAGTCTGGACAGGATCCGTGTTCCGCAGAGGTCGGTCCCCCCTTGTTAGTTTTCCTGTATAAATATCACGGAGCCTACTATGGTCCATGAGTTCAAGAATCATGTTTGATTTATTTTCTATCACCGAAAGAAACGTGAACAGAGTGTCCAAACTAAATGTAAAAAACTATGCAAATTATGAAAAGTATTTTATTTTCTTTACTTCAAATACGTGCATAAATTTTCATTAAAATTCATTCTACCTCATACAAAATGGTATCTCGCGGATTAAACGAGCTAGGACTAAGAATCGTTCAGAATAAGGATAGAGAAGAAGAGCTTTGGGTAAATGCTAAACTATTTTTTTTTTAAACTTTTAAATATATTTATTAATTTCATTATTAATATACCGTTTATTATTTAGCGTTTGGACGAAGGAGAGCGATATAATGAGGTATAGAAGGCGTACAGAAAAACTGCGTTACCTTAAGTTCAACGCTAGTAAAAGTGTAAAAGTTAGTTTCTGGATAAAATGAATTATAAGACATATATTTAAAATTGATATTATTAAATGTTTTATTTTATTTACAGTACCACTTAACGCTTTTATTCAACCGTTTAAAAAACGTAGAAGCTGAAACAAATAAAGATACACTTATAACAAAGTAAATAGTTAAGTTGGTTCAACAGATCTTAAAATTAATGTTCAGCTAGGCAGTAGAGCTTCAAGTAAGTTACTTTCAATACCTTTTTTATCTATCTTATGGTTTTATGTGTGGCATGTATATAATTTTTGAACTTTTGATGTGGTTTAAGGATCCGTTTTTCATAAAAGTTGTAGGACAATTGAAAACTGGAGGAATCTATAAAATATCGAATTCCGTAATTACTCCTGAAGCATGGCGACGTGGTAGGTCGCTTTGGATATTTATAAACAGAATACAGTATTATATTATTAAATTCGAGAAGGCAATTTTCCCAAAGGATTTTTCATCAGTCTTTAGGAACGATACTGACTTGGAATCAGAAGAAGAAGAAATTGTGTGCATTAATTTTGGTGAATATTTTTAAAACATTATGTGCAAAGCGTACAGTTAAATATATTCAATTTACGCATTGGTACAAATTTTTCTATAAGTAATACATAAAAGTGAAAAAGGTGCTAAGAAGTGTAAAGTCATGTAGAGAAAGGTGAAATATAGTGTGAAATTTTCTAAAGTTCAAATAAACAGTGACTGAATATGGTCAATTTATTTTTATTATCGATATGAAAATAATGAAATTTACGTATCAGAAAAAATGTACAAAAAGTGCCGAGGTATTTGTATAATGAACAACCACAGTCATTTATTCTGCTACCATCCAATTTCAATCATATTGGCAGTATCGACGCAGTTACTTAAATAAGTGAATTCTTTTTGCTTCTGAATGCTGGAGTGAAAATACTGCTTCACATCTTTCAATTTTACTAATACATATGACGCTAAATCGATTATTTCTAATAAGAAAGCACAGTATTCCGAAGATAACCAAATAAAATACAAGACATTTTATCAATCGACTATTGTGTTACAAAAACCGTCTTTCGAAGGATAAAAGAATGCTATCGTACAGTGGGATCGCGATATGTTAACGCTCACGGGGGCTATAGGAGCGGAATTTTCGCCAAAAATGTAATATACCCCGATCTCCCTCCATGCCGCAACTCCACACTGAAGCTCTGCGTTCTACCGTTTTGCGCCGATGCAGAGACCGCACACCACTGCGGCACGGCGCGCCAACGCTACGTGCCGTGGTGGGGCAGCTAGTGTGTGTTTGTGAAAGTACGTCCAGAGCGGAAGCGCTCTGAGCGGAAATGTATCGCAATGTATTATATCTCGATTCCACTGTATGTGTAGAAGAGCGCTACCGCCGATTTCAAATGATATTATAAAATTAATTTTTTTTATGAACAGTTAAAAGAAGAACGATATTCATATAACCTCCCTGGTAACAAAAGCATCGCAATTTCGCCGCAATTCTGCTGCAATCGTGCGTGCAATCACAAAAATTACAGCAGCCAACGACGATTGCGGCAGACGAGTGCGGCAGGATTGCAGCAGAAGTGCAGCCGACAAGTTGCGACTAAGGGGGATGAAATAATGCACTCGTGAGTGCAGCAGAATTGCATCCGAATTGCGTACGACGATTGCAGCAGACGTGCAGCCGACAAGTGCGACTAAGGGGGATGAAATAATGCACTCGCGAGAGCAGCAAAATTGCACCCGAATTGCGTACGACGATTGCGGCAGACGAGTGCGACAGGATTGCAGTAGTCATGCAGCCGACAAGTGCGACTAAGGGGGATGAAATAATGCACTCGCGAGAGCAGCAGAATTGCACCCGAATTGTGTACGACGATTGCAGCAGACGAGTGCGGCAGGATTGCAGCAGACGTGCAGTCGACAAGTGCTACTAAGGAGGATGAAAGAATCCACTCGCAAGTGCAGCAGAATTACACCCGAATACCGTACGACGATTGCGACAGACGAGTGTAGCAGGATTGCAGCAGACGTGCAGTCCACAGACCTGGTGGAAGCAAAGCATATAGGACATAAGTCGCCGCCGCCAGGCGGCGAGCGCATCAGTTTTGGGCTCACTCGACTAGTTTGGCGTGGTAAATACTATAAGAGACCGCGCATAAGCCGTCTGGGATATATAACTCTTTGGAGCTTTTTTTTGTTACCATTCTCGGTGATCTAAGGTTTTTCGCTGCGAGGTGTATGATCCTTTTTGAAGTATATCTTAATGCACTCGCAAATGCGTTACATCATGCCCCTTAATCAACTTGTCAGATGCACGTCTTTTGCAATCCTGCCGCACTCGTCTACCGCAATCGTGATACGCAAATTCGAGTGCAATCCTGCTGCACTCGCGAGTGCATTATTTCATCCTCCTTAATCGCACTTGTCGGTTGCACGACTGTTGCAATCCTGCCGCACTCGTCTGCCGCAATCGTCGTACGCAATTTGGGTGCAATTCTGCTGCACTCGCGAGTGCATTATTTCATCCCCCTAAGTCGCACTTGTCGGCTGCACTTCTGCTGCAAACTGCCGTACTCGTCTGCCGCAATCGTCGTACGTAATGCAGGTGCAATTCTGCTGCACTCGCGAGTGCATTATTTCATCCCCCTTAGTCGCATTGTCGGCTGCATGACTACTGCAATCCTGTCGCACTCGTCTGCCGCAATCGTCGTACGCAATTCGGGTGCAATTTTGCTGCACTCGCGAGTACGTTATTTCATCCCCCTAAGTTGCACTTGTCGGCTGCACTTCTGCTGCAAACTGCCGTACTCGTCTGCCGCAATCGTCGTACGTAATTCAGGTGCAATTCTGCTGCACTCGCGAATGCATTATTTCATCCCCCTTAGTCGCATTTGTTGGCTGCATGACTACTGCAATCCTGTCGCACTCGTCTGCCGCAATCGTCGTACGCAATTCGGGTGCAATTTTGCTGCACTCGCGAGTACGTTATTTCATTCCCCTAAGTTGCACTTGTCGGCTGCACTTCTGCTGCAAACTGCCGTACTCGTCTGCCAGAATCGTCGTGCAGCAGAAACCTAGTCAGGGTGTGAAGCAGACCGTGCACTTTCGGCGCAATCGCGAGTGCGTCAGACTGTGTTACCAGGGCTCTTAACATGGCTATGACTTTGTAAAAGTGTTTTTTATTCCAAAATAATGATTTTAAAACTAATGTAAAATGTAAATGTAATGATTCGTAACTGGGTGATTTTATAAAACATTACTTTAAAATTGTATACTTAGAATACAGATCACTTCAACTCGATTATCTTATTCAGGAAATGCGCAATTCTTAAAAACTTTATTTATGTATGAATTCGTCCGTAATATTCGTGTGAAATTATAATTTTTGTATTTGTTTATTTTTAGTATATTAATAAAGTATTACTATATATATATATATATATATATATATATATATATATATATATATATATATATATATATATATATATATATATATATACACAATTGTTCTCTTTAGACTATCAAATAGAAAGGATTGAATATCGTACCTTATTCGTGTACCCTCCACTTACTCGACTATTATACATTTATATAAGTTAAAATAAAGAAAACAAATTTTTTCATGTTAATTCATTTCATGTCATTATCAATTACTTTTACATTTTACATTTTATTTAAACTAATATATTATTAGAGCTAACACTCCTTTAAACTTTGGGATCAATTAATCCAACAAAAAAAGAAGAAGAAATCGACCCGATAGGGATTCGAACCCAACCCAACCGGATGCTTTAGCCACAGAGCTTCTAAAAATTTTGTGAAATATTTTATAAGAAAATAAAAAGCTGTCGATCTTTCATGATTTGTATATAATACATCAGATATCGTAAGGTAAAATACTTTTAAGGAAGTGAAAGTGAAGGGATTTTCCCTACCTTTCCGTCTTCGCTTTTACAATTTTTCTCTGCAATAAATAAATATTTTGAAAAAATGCTATTCTAGCCCGTCCGTATTCATACTATGAATCTTTAATTTAATTTTCAAAAACTTTCATTATTAACTCTTAGAGAAAAATGCGTTTGGAAAATATGCAATTATAGCTAAATTTTTAAAATGCATTCCAAAAGTCTTCAACATTTCAAAATGGATCTGAAATAGAGAAAGAATAGTGTAAGAAATTTGAATACAGTAAAGTATGCAAAAGTATGAAAAAAAAAGTATGTATAAGTATGAAAAAGAATGAAAAAGCATGAGAAAGTATTAAAAAGTATGAAAAAGTATGAAAATGAATGAAAAAGAAAGAAAAAGCATGAAAAAGTATGAAAAAGAATGAAGAAGTATGAAAAAGTCTGAAAAAGTATGAAAAAAGTATGAAAAAGTATGAAAAAAGTATGGAAAAGTATGAAAAAAAGTATATAAAAGTATGTAAAAGGTATAAAAAAAGTATGAAATAGTATGATAAAGTATGAAAAAGAATGAAAAAAAGTATGAAAAAGTATAAAAAAGTATGAATAAGAATGAAAAAAAGTATCATCAGTACATGGTGACAGCACTTGAGGAGGTGAAGATGAGATTTGGTACGAAGGTTGTAGCTGAACACGACGAAAATTTTCAAATCCTTTTACCAGAGAAGATTTTATCAGCCATCCTAAGAGATCAAGAGTTTTTTTACAGACTCTCCAATACTGCAAATAAAATGAATTTATTTGTCACATATCAGGGTGGATCTTCCTTTAAGTTTGAATGAAATACGCAGCTTGCTTTGTTTATAATATTTATTTATTCAGATTAAAACTTGTACATAATAATACATAAATAAATACAATAACATAATATGATTGCTTTCTTATTTACTAATACCTACATTATTGCGTTTACATTAATATTTTTGGTTAAATCTTGGTTAAATCAAATAATTTCTTTTTTATCTATCCATCTATTATGCTCATTACTAAAGCCTAACTATTTAACATATACACGGTTTCCACTTTTCTTTTCAAACTTTTTCTACTAGATAAATTTCTGGATACATAGTTTTCTGAACTTCCGTTTCATAAAAGCCCGAGATATGGGTTTATCATAATAATCTTTGACATTATAAGTTACCGGATTGGTTTCTACAACTCGTGATATTGTGAAAATTTCAGTAGACCAGTTTGGCGTATAACCTTTTTCAAAAACATGTTTAATCTTACTTATCCGCACTTTATCTTCTACTCTGAATTTCGGGTTTTTCACAGGTAACTTTTCATGTGAAAAATGCTTCTTGACCTCTCTTTCATTTGCCTGCGTAACATTTTTAGGTTCAATTCCTATTGTCCGATGTTTTCTCGAATTGTAAGCTTTCACCAACTCAGGCAGGATATCCCACCATTTATAGCTCCATTATTTGCTGAATTCTCTCCACATTGCATTTTTTAGCGTTCTATTAAAACGCTCACATATGCTTACATGAAGATTACTATATGAAGAGTATTGGTTTATCTTATACTTCTTCATGAGTTTCTGAAAGTTTGAATTGTAAAATTCTTTTCCTTGGTCAGTTTGTAGATTTGTCGGTACGCATTTTTGTTTTAGTATTGACTCCAGAGCTAGAGTAATATCATTACCACTCTTTGACTTGATTGGGATGGCCCATGCATACTTTGTAAATGTATCTATGACAGTAAGTAAGTAGCGAAAACCTTTATTTTCGTTGGCGTATGGAATCATCATCATCTATTTCACGTATATCATATTTTCTTCGCTTGTAGATGCGGCGTGCTGGTTTGTGTAACTCTTCAGCTATTTTTTGTCGCTCCATTTTTCGATAATATGTTTAAGGTTTAAGAAAAATTCGTGATTATGAAACTTTTATTGAGTCTGAATTTTTTTCAAAGCATTCTCTCAATTTTGTCTCAAGATTATCTAATCGAATTTTAAGATGAGAAAGAACATTATTGATTTTATTAAATTCAGTGTTTATATGAACCTCTAAGTCAACTTTCATTAGAGCCATTATATTAGTTAGATTTCTAACTTCTTTATTTATAATTTTCAAAAACACTTCCAAGGTGACTACATCATTAGGCTGACTTGGATAAGCAAGATTACATAACCTTTCATTTTGTAAATCAAAATTACCATCTAATGTAAGATTATAACCAATGCCTGGTGGACCGCGACTCACTTCTTGCGTGCCCTCAAGTTTCCTTCCGAACACGTCGAGACTCATGATGCTACTGATCTTATAAGAAAAGATGCATTTCAATATATATGTCCTGCTTCACGTAGTTCCTCAATGATCGATTGTATTTCATTGTCGTGATTGTTATTTCCAGCAGATTGTTCCGCAACTAATAATCGCAGTCGCTCGATAAGCTCATTTGGATCATCCCAGTAGATTAGATCTATAGAAGAATTTTTCTTTGCTATTTTATATTTAGGTATGAGGCCTCTTCTGGTGGTGGATTTATTTTTACGATCGCTACAGAACATGGGTCCTATGATATTCATATATTTTCTACTCTTCGAAGTGCGAATACTCTCATCTTTGCTGTATCTTTTCCGATGAGCATTTGATGCTTCCAGGATGCTGCGATAATTTTTTCGACTGTTGAACTTATAAGATTGTAATCTGGTTGTTTCTTGAAAGGTAATTTCATTAGACCCCCACTTTTAGGATAACTTTTATCTCTCACTTTTACCATTTTATCATGAAATTGAATTTCTGAATCGCCAATCATATACACTCCATTGACGTTCCGCACTCCGCATATGTTGTCGATTTTGCTGCGGCTTTCATTTAACAATGATAAAAAGTCACTTGATTCATTTCCTTCAAGCGCAGGTTTGAATGTTGAATTCATCATTGTGTCATCCATCGAAGAAACATCTGCATCATCGTCATATGCGGAACCCGACTCATTTATATCGTTTACTATATAACTTGATCGATCGAATCTCAATTTTTTCCTCGGTTTCATGTTGCTGTCTATATTCAAAATAATTAGAAGGTGGCAAGCCTTTGACTTTCGAATCGACGAGCTTCTCGAGTGGTGTAATAACTGGTTTCAATGTATCACCAATAACTTTTACAAAATCTTCTCTCTCCTTTTTCAATAAACAGTATTTTTGTTTAATAGCTTCACGCGATCGTAAGAGCTCGCTGAGAATATTCTTTTCTTTCTTGAAGTCTGACATGCTAACGAGATGCTGTCTACAATTGAACTGTAAGTTTCAGATTCATAACTACTTTTTTATTGCAAAACAGTCAAATCCTTCTCTGTATCTACCATCATCCATCACTCTATCCTTGTCGATAACAACAAATCCATACTTATCATTCTTCCAGCATTCAGAACAAAGATTTCGAAATTCATTGAAAGTTAAATCAGTATTGACATGATTTTCATAGATATGTTTTAGATTAACATCGCCTTGACGATAAATTACTAACATATTAATATTGTCCCTTACGAGGTGTTTCGGTATATGAGCGTACGACTGACATAGATAAAAACTGTCTACACTTTTATGTCTTCCCATACAGAAAAATGCTCTGACGTTGTCCTGCTTCTCACAAGCCATAATCAAAAATCAAAATTGAATTTGGTCGGGCTTCATCTGGAGATACTACAGATTCATGCTCACTAAAAGGTAAATATGATACACCTTCTATCGGTTCCAAAACTTTTTCGAGAAATTGATACTTTGGTTGATTCGCCAATAAACTATTCGCTTTTCCACAATTAGATAGCCCGCAGAATACTGCTCGTATAGTATAAGATAGTAATTCTCCATGACGCTTCTTTCTCTTCTGTTTTCCGAAATCAAAGTTTGTGACGAGGAGTTTGACGTTCTGCTCGTTAAAATCCATGTTCACCTGACAAAGTCTAGTTTGACATTGAACTATGGAAATATAAACGCATGTTTTATATTTTGATCTTTAGTTGTAAAACAACACTCGAAGAGAGATGATCGTACATAAATCTCGGAAACAACCAAAAGGTTATGGATTTCTTGATAAAGTGATCAATAACTTACCTAATGAAATGCATCTTCCTGGATATCAATACAGTGGTCCCGGAACAAAATTGAAAAAAACGATTGAAAAGAGGTGATCCTGGAATTAATCCGCTTGATCAGGCATGCAAAGAACATGACATAGCTTACTCTGATAAAAATGGAGATCGTAAAGCAGCTGACATGAAGCTCGCTGATAAAGCTTGGCAACGTGTCAAAGCCAAGGATTCCAGTCTTGCTGTAAAAGCATATGCTTTTGCTATTACGAATGCTATACAATTCAAAGGAAAAACTGGAATGGGTCTGAAATTAAGTAAGCTAGTGACGGCTGCTAAGAAATCCATGTCACCAAGTAAATGTTCTCGCAAGGTTATTAAATCCGCCTTGAAAGGTGCACGTCAAGCTGTTAAGAAAGTTGGTGGTAAGAGGAAAGTTATCATTCCACGTGTTCTTCCAATTCCATCAAAAATTGGCGGAGTTCTTCCGTTTCTCATACCGCTGTTCGCAGGACTAAGTGCGACCGGTGCTCTGGCAGGGGGAGCTGCAGGAATAGCTAAATCAGTAAATAATGCTAAAGCTGCACAGAAAAACCATGAAGAAAGTAAGAGACATAATAAGGCAATGGAAGCTATTCCACTGACTGACTATGATCTTCTAAAATATGCTCGTATCTTACAAATTCCACATTTCCGAGGTGTTTTTATGAGAAATAATCTGTCTTCCGATGGTCCATGGAGCAATGAATCTGTTATTGTTAACTTGGATTACATGAAAAATAAAGGCACTCACTGGGTGTGTTATTGAAAACATGGTCCCAAAGTAATTTATTTTGACAGTTTTGGTGCTCTTAAACCTCCCATAGAGCTCATGTTATATTTCAACGTGAAAGAAGTAAAATATAACTATAAAGGATATCAAAATTTTGTCTCATTCATTTGTGGTCATCTTTGTCTTCAATTCTTAACCGGAAGACTATAAAAGAGAAGATTTCAGACGAATGGGACCATTCTCTTCCAATCAGTCATGGAAGATAGTTTCACTTTGAATCTTTCAGTAAAATCTTCTGTTCTAGAAGCACAATATTTTCCTTCAATTGAACTACCTCAGCATAAAAATTTTGTTTTGGGTTTAGTTGACTATTCGAATAATAAATTACATTTGAAGTGAAATATTATCACTATCCCTACTGGCAGTTACGAGATTAATGCTATTAATAAATTTTTACAAGAAACTTTGATATCTAAAGGAATTGAAATTTCTTTGAGAGCTAATAACAATACTCTCAGAAGTGAAATTAATTGCAGCCATCCGTTAGATCTCACTCCTCACTATTCAATAGGCCGTCTTCTTGGCTTCACTCCTCGCATTCTCAAAGAAAAAATTCATCACAGTTCTGATTTACCTGTGAAAATATTGAAAATCGACGCACTCAGAGTGGAGTGCAATATTACCACAGGTGCTTACATCAACAACAAAAAAGTTCATACAATCCATGACTTCTTTCCTAGAGTTTCACCAGGATATAAAATCTTGGAAGTTCCATCTCATGCCATATATCTACCACTCAATGTCAAGTGCATAGATCATCTTTAAATTCAAATCGTAGATCAAGATGGAAATTTAGTGAATTTCCGTGGAACAGAAATTACTATTAGACTCCACATCAAATCTGTATAATGGGTATCGTTTACAATTCTAGAGTGCATATAAGTCAATCAACATGTCAATCGGTCATCAGTCGACCGAAGAAACTCAAACCGTTAACGCGAAAGAGCAATCAGTTTCTCAGAAGCCTAGGTCTAAAAGTTCGTGGAGAAAATTCACGTGTATAATTCTCTGCTGCTTCCAGAAAAATGGACGAAATTCTAAGCATTCAATCAGGTGTCGTATTCGATGAGTCTATTGCTCATTACGAGGTTCACGCTCGTCAACCATACTCGACACTAAGCTTCGATAATAATGATGAAATTCATATTTCTATCCAACATCAAGATCTATGTCTCTTACCATCGCGCAGTTCTATCCATGTATGTGGAAAACTGCAAAAACCAGATGGAACAGCACTAATTAAAATTAAATTCGTGAACAATGGCATTTGCCAGCTGTTTGATGAAATTCGTTACAAAATTAATGCTGTGGAGATAGATAAAAGTAAAAATGTTGGTTTAAGCAGTCTCATGAAAGGACATCATTCAATCCGAATCACATTCTCATGTTAGAAAATGTAGGCTGGCTTGACGTTAGAGAAGAAAGCAAAACTTTGGTAGATGCACACGGCAACTTTGACGTTTCCATTCCTCTGAGTATGATTTTGGGCTTTGCAGAAGACCATAAAAAAAGTATAGTTAATGTGAAGCATGGACTCATTCTCACAAGATCAAGAAATGACTTGAATGCAATAATTTAGGAAGGTACTGTAGCAAATAGTGTAACTTTATATGAAAACTACCAGGTAATAATAACGAAGATAGAGTGGTTAATACCATATGTTATTGCATCTGATAAACAAAAGATCAAGCTGCTGAATTTCATTGGCAAAGATAATCATATCACTATGTGTTATCGATCTTGGGAGTTATTTGAATATCCTCTACTTCCGAGCACGAATAAACATGTCTGGACAGTGAAAACTTCAAATCAATTAGAAAAACCTCGTTTTGTCATTCTCGGAATACAAATAAAGAAAAAAATTTGAAAACTGAACATGCCATTCGATTTGGCCATTGTGAGATTAGTAATGTGAGACTTTTCTTGAATTCTCAATATTATCCATATAACAATATGAATCTCGACATATCTAAGAATCAGTTCTCTGTTCTCTATGATATGTATATCAATTTTCAAATCACCTACTATGGAAGAGATCCACAGCCACTGCTGACAAAGTCAGAATTTATCAACCTTGAACCACTCATAGTTATTGACTGTTCACGGCAAAACGAATCTATAAAGAGCGCTCCTGTCGATGTCCGTCTAGAGTTTGAATCTAAAAACGACTTTCCAGCTAACACTTCAGTTTATTGCATGATCTTACACGATCGCATCGTTCAGTACAATCCCATCAGTAGGGACATCAAGAAGCTTGTTTAAACAGCATATTATCCAACACACTTTGGTTTCAACTCTCATTCTAAGATGGAGTATGTAGTAGACATGATTGGTTTCAAAATATCTATCATTCTTCTCAATGAAAGTGGTGATCCTATCGTTCGTCTATTCAAGAAACCCTTTTCATGGAAAAGTCTCTCTGACAAATTGCAAAGGGACAACATTTGGCTGGAACATCATGATCATGGAATAGCCTGAAACACGGATGGGCTTGATTACTCACCAATTGGATCATTACTCTGTGGCTCTTTACACGATGCCACCAGAATTTTTGTCATGGGCAAATTTAAACAGAAATGGCTGCAAGACTCAATTTTTCTGCAGTTCATAACATTCAGCAATACGGCTATCCGTCAAAATCTATATAGTCAAGTGCGTTACAGTATGTACAAACCATAATCCCATCTACAAGACTGTCTGCGCATTTCACACCGTCAAACTCATAAAATTATTCTATCACTCCTGTAAACATTTGCAAAGAAAATAAAGAAAAAAAAAAGTAGAAAACGCTATAGGCATTCTCATTTACGTGAGAGATTGGGAAGCTCTCCCACTCTCTCCATTTCGGATTCTGGATTATTCTGGGTGATTTGGAATCCGAACCGATTCTGGCTCACTTGAGGAAGGGAGGGGGGTGAGCCAGATCCCGCATGAGCCAGTATGCCTATAGCCTATCTACTTTCATGCAAGGTTTGAAAACTTTCAGAAATATTTCAATAGAAGCTTTTCGAAATGTTGTTATGTCCGTTCCAAGTACTTGCAAAAATATTTCATGAAACATTTTGGGTATGTTTTTCAAAAAGTTACTAGTGAAATCTTTTTAAAATGTTACCGGAACATTTCATAGTGGGTTCCCACGCAGCATGAAATATTTCTGGAATGTTTGTTATTCCGATTTAATACTTTTTAAATATTTGAAAGGTTTCTGAAAGATTTCGTGAATATTGCATGAAATATTTCATGAAATATTTCAAAAATATTATGGAAATGTTTTGGTGACACAACCCGAAAGCTCTATGCACATTACTACAATATTCCACGAAATATTGATAAAACCTTTTAGAAATATTTCTTGTACGATTTGTAGTACTTTGATTTATTATTATTATTATTTAACATTATTAGATAATATACATTACAAACACGTGACATATTTTATGAATAAAAGTATCTTATTAAAATATCTGAAAAATAAGAGAATTAAGAAAACTGATGTGACTGGTAATGTAACCGGCGACCAGCTGCGTGACACTCCAGCGCTGTAACCACTCTGTCACGGTGGAACTTTAAAATGCTTTAAAGAGATTTCACATATATTTTACAAGTAATAGTTACAATGATAACTCCGTGTAGAATATTATATTATATTGTATCGTATTTGGATATTATAAAAATAAATCCTACATAATTTATAAATAATCGGTATATTTAACAGAAATTATATTATATTATCTATATTTCTACGATGCTGGTAAAACAGAGTTCTGTATTGTACCTACTTCTCCTTATATGTCTTCTTTGTACTTGACCAATGTACTTGAGCAATGTAATAAACATTATTTTTTTTTATTTAGAAAAAATTATTATGTAAATTTAAAATTATTATATATTTTTCATTATAATAAATATAATTTTAATTTTTTCATTAACGTTTTTATCTTTATCTCGATGAATAAAAATCTATTGTAATACATTAAATTATGCAACAATAGTTAATAAACATGTAGTAAGGAGATAAATTGCTATAGCTTTAGATTTTAGATATGACGTTTGTTTCCTTCTGAAGGAAGTTTTACAATAGTTTCTCCTATTTAAACGTATCGAAAAAACATATTATAGTATTAAGCGCATTGAAGGAAAGATGTACAACTGATTTTTTTTGTCTGTTTCTAGAAAAATTTAGAAAATTTAGAAAATCTATCTAAGGGAGTACTATTGGTACTCCGTGAGTCAAATACGTGTTTGGTAGATTATGACTTCCGTGGTAGGCCAAATTGTGTACTTAAATGGTTGAGTGAGTGTGAAAAATTTGATTCGTTTGCTTATATTAGCTCTCAAAATTGGTGATTCAATATTTGGATTTTTACTGTATATTTATTTTACTGTACTGTATTTTTACTGAATATTAAAATTTCATCGAAATCAGAATAGCAGTTTTCATGAATTTCATGATTGCAATTGTCGGAAACGTGAGTTTCCATCATAAGGATACCCCACATAGCATGGAAGGTTTCTGGAAGCTTTGTGAAAGCTTCCAAGAAAGTTTTGGATTCTTTCGAGAAGCTTTCATGGAAACTTTTTTAAAGATTTTTTTAAAGATTCTAAAAAGATAGTTGTAAGCTTCCGGAAAGTTTATCGTAAGCTTCCAGGATATTTTAAAAGTTCTTCTAAGATTTCTGAGAACGTTGCTGTTAGTTTCCAGAAAGCTTTCCAAAGACTACTACGAATTCTTTCAGGAAGTTTTCATGGAATCTTCCCGGAAGCTAAAATGTCCGCGACAAATTCATGTCAGAAATATTCCAACAAAGATGATTGTAATCTTTTAGGGAATCTTTTAGGAATATTTTTTTAAATATTCCAAAAAGATAGTTGTAAGTTGTCAGAAAGATTATGGTAAGCTTCCAGGATATTTTAAAAGTCCTTCTAAGATTTCTGAAAACGTTGCTGTTAGCTTTCAGAAAGCTTTCCAAGGACTACTACGGATTCTTTCAGGAATTTTGCATGGAAGCTTCCCGGAAGCTCTAAATGTTAGCGACAAATTAATGTAGAAATATTCCAGCAAAGATTACCACAACCGTTCAGAGAATCATTTGGAAAGCTTTTTCGAAAGGTTCAGAAACAGATTATTGTAACCTGTTGTTGTAACTTTTTTTTTATTTTACACATTTTTATATTATTGTTTTCGCTTACATTATGCACGCTTATAGAATTATACAGTAATAACGCATTTATTAATACATAAAAAAAATTTTTACTTGGACGGAATTTAAACCCGGGTCGTTGTACTCCAGAAGCTGCCATCCTACCGATTACGCCATCGTGGCTAGTTAAGAAAGACAATTCGAATCATCCTTATATGTTACGTAAAATTCTGATATCAATAAAATATTGGTTTTTTGTATATAAAGCATAGACATAACTCTTCTTTTATGTGCAAAAGTTTAATTAACTTTGTGCATGTCAATTAATTTAGATTAAGTAATGCAGAAATCATATAATAGTACAATTAAGAGGCAGTTGATTACCGACACCGATTCCTACTATTACACATACCATTTTCGTAATTTATTTAAATAATATAATTTGTTTCATAAAAAAGTATGAGTTGTCGGACGCTTCGTTCGAGAATAAGCAATATTTTAAGTGCCAAAACAGTTCATATAAGTGTTTCTTATTTAAGAATATTTTGAATTACTAAAAAATGAGGTTATATTTAGACGTTGGTTTTGTAATTCAAAGTTTTATCGAAAACGAAAAAGTGTTGCGTACTTTTAAGCACTCAAAATATTCCTTGTTCCTAGACGAAGCAGGGACAACACTTATTTTTTGATTCGAACAATTATTATTTGAATAAATAGCGAAAAACTTAATTAGACAAGTACAGAGAATCCGGCAACCTCTTAAGCAAGAGCTTACATTACATTTTATTTTCATCTTCGATGAAAATTTCCTTAGTATTTTTTATGTCGATAAGAAATAATAACAATCCCGGGGAAAAAGATTCTTATATGATCATATATGATCAAATATGATTATATTTGGGGGCATATACAAATATATAAGATAATATATATCACATCAAATTACATAAAATTAAATGTGTTCATATGCAATTATATGTAGCCACATGTGTTTTAATCCGAAATTTGATAATATATTTTTATACATAATAATATATGAATATACATAATTTCATATAATAACACTTTTTAATATGTTCTCACATATGTTTTTATATGATCGAAAATTCCAAATTTATTGTCTATATATGATTTTATGTGAAGACATATGGCAATGTATTATTATAAACAATCATATATGATTTTATATGAACGTAAACATCTTAAAAATGTTTGCTATATATAAGTGAGTAAGTATTTTATGAAAATGTATAGGAATATGTATTCACATATGAGCATATATGATCATATATGATTATGTAATATTAGAATACGTTACTTTATGCACTTGAACAGTTTGTAACCTTTGAATATCAAGAACAAGTTTGGCGCAATGGCTAACTGAGCGCCTACGAAGCCAAAGATCCCGTGTTCAAGACTCGGCGTCGGCGATTTTTTTTCTTTTTTTTTCTTCTTTTTTAATGACATATCTGATTAAATTTACGATAAAATTTTGTTTTTAGTCCAAAAAACTAATATTTTTTGCTAAAATCGTAAATTATTATTTAATTTCTCTCATATGTGTTCATATATACTTTTATATGATTTAGTATGTTCATATATGTTCTAGTATATTCATATATGATCTTATGTTATCAAATTTTGCATACAATTACATATGACCATATATGGTGAATCAGATATGATTATATGTGATCATATAGGGGAGGATGGGGTATTGCCGGTCACCTAAGCAAACGTACTTATTATTTCTACTTTCAAATTGTTTTTTTAACTTTAAATAATTATTATATTAGTTCAAACCATTGACTTTAAATATTTCGTATTGGTTTAAAATAAAAATTTAAGATATCGAAGCTATAAGTCGAAATAGAAAAAAGCATTTTGACCGGATATACTCCACATCAAAGGGTAATACCAGTCAGCCTCGGTACAATTCCGATCACTATTAGAAAGTTACTTTTATAGGTGAAAAATTTCTTTAAATCAATTACATAAACTTTCATATGATCCGTCGCATTATTATACGCACTTACACAGAGAAATATGTAATAACATAACCACTGTTCAATCAAAAACACTTAAGCAAAGTTACCCTACCTAAGAGCGCAGCGCAACATTTTCTTATCTTCACTTTCGGGAGCGTCATATAAATAACATTGTGACCGGGATTACCCCAATTCTGCTTAGTAATTTAAGCTGAAATGACAAAAAAGCAATAGATTTATACTCTTTTTTCTTCACTACTACTTATTCTCAGATTGTTCAAATTAATAAAGTTACAAAAAATAAATGCATAAAGTAACAAATAATATGCATTAAAGCTTATTTTATAGACCAGATTTCTTATGATAAATGTAGGCCTACATTTTGATTGTGTATAATTCCTTAATAAAACTGAATATAAGTTTGTTTGGACATTAGATTAATTGCATTGTATGTTGCGTTTAAAATACTATTCGAACTATTACCTAAAAATGTTTAGATTATTGAAAATAGAGGTGACCGGAATTAGCCAGTGACCGGCATTACCCCGTTCTTCCCTAGGAATCTTTTTTCCCTGGAGCTACTAGATCACTCGAGATAAACGAGTGATTAGCATCACTCATTTTGTTCGGGTGAAAAGCATCACTTTATTCGAGTGAAGTATGCGGACAAGTCACTCGAAGCTGAGTGATTTATCTCGTCACTCTTTAAAAGATTGAAAAATTCACTCTTCCTGATTTAGAGAGTATATGTATGTCGAGTAATCCCCAGTAAATATAATGCTTCAGGACTCGTGGTTTTTGTATTTTTTAAGAAAGGGGGCTTAAAAATAATGTTTTTTTTGTTTTCTTTTTAATTTTATAGCAGTTTATCGATTTTTGAGTTTTAGTTTTTCGCGTTATTTTTTTGTATGTTACAATAGTATTATCGATTCAGTTTAAATGCATTTAAAAGAGCATATAATATTTCCTATCTTTTTCAAATTAAATTTAAAAAAAGTCATTTTTCTTCTTCTGTTATACACAGAAACATCGTTTTTATGTTTCTTTTTCTTTTTTTGAAAAAAATCATTTTGTTAAAAAAACGGAACAGTAAAAAATTACGTAACTTCTCTAACACGAAATTATGTATAAAAAGCTATCTTCCTTCTTATTGCAGTTATACACAAAAACCATATTTTTTAAACAGTGATATTTTGGAAACACATGGTGGAATAGTCTTCAAAATAAATTGAGCTTGAAACGGTAGCTTTCAACATCTCTTGGTAAGCTCTTTACCGAGACTATAATAAGGTCTCTATTATTTAATAACCTGATTTAACAGCACCGCGCGTTGACTAGGAGTCAGAAATAACTTTAGACAGAGACAACGGTTAACTTGTATAAAAAGAAACGTGGCTTTATTAAAGTAGAGTTACACTTTGGGTAGGAGTATTTGTACAGCGTGAGCATCGGACGAAGTCTGAGAGAGCGAGCGTGTGCCTGCGCACACGCGAGAATGAGAGCAGAGCGCTAGCGTCGCACCAGTCGTAAGGGGAGAGACGGGGTACATTGACGAACAGCTCCAAGGGCTAGCGCATGTCACCATAATTCTAACACTCCGTCCCGATAGTCCTTGGAGCAGTACTTCATCTTATATTTCTGAAACATACAAGATAAATATATTAATGATTGAGCAATAACTTACTCAGTTTATTGTGACTTTCAGAGGGCAAAGGCTTTGTAACAATATCCGCTCTTTGCTCCGTTGAAGGTATCCAGTGTATTTCTACTAATTTTCTTTCTACATATTTCTTTACGTAGTCCTCATGGACTTCTGTCATATGTCGTAACTTATTACTACCCTCCATCTTTGCGCACGCTACAGCTGCTTTGTTATCGCACCATAACGTCACAGGATATTTTACTACTTGGGGTATAACTCTGAGTGACATGCTCAATGCTATAGATTCTCTGCATGCTTCACTCAGCGCTACATATTCTGCTTGGCATGTGGATAATGCAACATATGGCTGCTTGTGAGTTCGCCAAACGATTGTATCACCATACAGTAATACTGCGTAACCGCTAGTCGTCAGTGAGTTTTTACAATCGGCAAAACTCGCATCTGAATATGCTTCCATTGCCTCTGATTGTCCGTATATGTCAGTTTCCAGTTTTTAGAATATTCTAAATATCTGAAAACTCGTGTTACCATTTTCCATTCATTTTCAGTCGGATTCAGCTGATGTCGGCTCAGTACGTTGACTGCGTATGCCAAATCTGGTCGTGTGCCGTTGACTAAGTACATAAGTGATCCTACAATTTCTCTGTACTTGCGTTGATATACCATCTGGTCGTTTTGCTTCTCGTTTTCACGCATTTTCCTTTCTCTATTTAATACTTGGTTTGTTACCATTGGGGTGCTTTGTCCTTTAGCTTGTATATAACCAAATTTCTGTTGCAATTTCAGTATGAATTTGCACCGATCCTATGTCGTAACTTTGTTCTTCTTGTCTCTATTTATCGTGAGTCCCAAAAACTCTTTTGGTTCACCTAACAGTTTCATGTCGAACTTCTTGCTGAGTTGTGTTTGTATGGACTCCATTCTTTTCTCGTCGTTACCCACTAATAATATGTCATCTACGTAGAGTAACATGATAATAAGTATTTGTACTTCTATCAGTACAGACAGACATGGATCTCTGTTGCTAGTAGCAAAGCCGAGTTCCATCACATGTTCTGAAAAATGATTATTCCAATTTTTGGGGCTTGTTTTTGGTCCATACAGTGACTTTTTGAGCTTCCAAACTTTCTGTTTCTTTTGGCAGTTTGGTACACTGTAGCCATCAGGTATTTCCATAAATATTACCCTTTTAATCGGGCTGTGCAGGAAAGCTGCTTTAACGTCAATTGCCACATTGTTAATCCAAGTTTGTTTGCCACAGAAATGACTGCTCTGACCAGCGACAGACGTGACACCGGTGCATATGTTTCACACAGGTCATATAAATTCGTGTCCTTGAAACCTCTGATAACAATTCTGGCTTTATGACTTACTTCTACATTTATGCTTACTTTTCATTTGAATACCCATCTTGAAAGAAGGATGTTCGTCTTTTCTTCTGGTCTGTTTACTATTTCGAACACTTGATTCTTCTCAAGTGCTTGTATTTCTTGGTTCACTGCTTCTGTCCACCTATTTGCATCAGACTTTCCCATCGCTTCTCTATAAGACTTGGGGTCATTGTTGATTTCAGCAAACAAGGCGTATGTTTCTTCTGTGTTTAGACCTTCTGAAGAGTTGCCATTTTGCTCCTTCTGTGTTTGCTTCTTAGATGTCTTCCTCTTTTACGCTTCACTGGTTTCTCTTGGAAATTATCTAAGTCGGTTTGTTCCGCAGGAAACTTCAACAACCATGTTTCTTTACACAGATTTTCATTGTGTTACAGTCCAGTTTCTTATATCATCTGCCTTGTATAAGTCTGCGAAGACTTGTTGTTCTATGAGCTTAACATTTCTATTTTCATATACTTTCCCGTCTTCTGGACAGAGTAATAAATAGCCTGTATCAGTGTATCCAACCAGAGTTGTCTTGATTGACAGCTGACCAAATTTTGTGTCTGGTTTATCCTGAATTTTAGCAAATGATATGCATCCAAAACATCTTAAGTGATTTATCCTCACTCTCGCCTCAGGATACAGTGTCAGAAGTGGGGAATTATATTCCAACGACTTATGTGGTGTAATATTATAAATATACATAGCTGCTTTCAATGCCAAGTCCCAGGCATTTGCTGGTAGTCGTGAATCAAACATGAGTGCTCGCACTATTTTCTGTATTATTTGAGTGTATCTTTCTGCCAAACCGTTCAGTTGAGGAGTATATGGACACACTGTTCTTAATTCTGCTACGTATTTTTGTAATACTCGGAGAGTCTTATCACTCGTGAATTGAGTTCCTTGATCACAGTCCAAGTAGCAGAACTTGTGATCTTCACCACAAGTGTTTCTACATTTCTTTACAAAATCATCAATGCATTCTGAAGCATCTGATTTCTTTTCAACTGGGTATGCCATGGCAAACCCTGAATAAATTATCTATCACTGCCACTATGAATCTGCATTTTTTCGGATGTGTTATAGGTGTTATCGGACCAATCGTGTCTGCACTTACCCTTTGTAAAAGTCTCGTTGCCTTATCCCTATCATTATCAAATTTTAGTTTTTTCATTTTAGCTATCTTACAAATCTCGCGATTTATCAAACAATTACCGTGATCTGAACTTTTGAAATTTAGAATATCTGGATAAATATCAATTAATCGTTTTAATTTATCGTGAGACGTGTGCCCTAACCTAATATGCCATAGGTTCATTGTATTTTTAACATTCTCTAAATTATCTGAGTTATCCGAGTTATTTTGATCTGCAAATCTAACTTTCTTAACCGGTTTATCCAAGTTTTCATTTACTATCATAAATGCCTCCCTTTTTGCTTCTTCTAAGTTATTTTTAGTAGTTCTTAATTCCACTATCCAGACTGGATCTTTAAAATATCCTTCTATTACAACTTTATTCGTGACTTTATCAAATACATTTACTATCTTATCATCCAGGTAAACTCATAAACCTTGATCTGTAAATTTCTTTAATGATTACCGTTACTTAATTCAACTTTGACTTTATCTTGAGCTTGTGATTCTAACCGTGCCTTTTTATCTTTGTTTGCGCATCCTATCACACCTTTTAATTTATTATCTAATCTTTTAAAAATAATACGTAAATTTGTCAAAAGTTTTGTGGCACCCGAGTCCAAAATGAATTTTTCAAAATCGTAATTACACATTTTATCATCATTTCTTTCAATCAAATTAACCGCATTATTACAATGAATTCGATTATTCATACCTTCCATCTTCTTGGGTGTTGGCGACCTGAATCGACGTGGAGCCGGACTCCTCGAACGCGATCTCTCGCGCCTCGGCGAGCGTGAATCAGTCTTCCTACTTTTCCTCCTGGGTGAGTCTCCACGTCCACTTTCGTGGCGCCGCTTTCCCGCCTGACTGCCCTTTCGCTTGTTGGGCTCCTTGCAGTCTGCTGCAATATGCCCAAACTCATTGCAGTTAAAGCATTTGACTTTTTTATGTTTGCAGTCTGGTCTCAAATGGTCGGTGCTACCACATCTCTTACATCGTTTGTACTCGGTGCTCTTGTCCTCCGAACTTGGCCGTCGCTCTTGCGAGTAATCACGGAACCTCTTCGGCTCGCTGAACATCATCGCAGCCTCTTTAGGCTTCGTCCTACTCGCATCAATCTGAAAAATAAAGTCTTTTAATTGATTGTAACTGTACTTTTTCCCTGATCCATGTATTGCTATATTTTTAGCAGTTACAAGTTCTGGGAATACATGCAATACTGCGTTATACGGTAGACTTTTCTTTTCTCCATCAGAGACTTGTTTACTGCCTTCAACGCTTTCGTGCTCTCTTAAGAGGTTTTCAAACTTTAAACAGAATTCAAATGCTGTTTCTATATCCTTGTTCATCTTAGCATTGAACAGACGTTTTTGAGCTGTGTGTGGATTAATTCTGTATTCGTTGCACTTTATTTCTTTTAACTTTTGCAACAATTCCACGGGATCTTGAACGTTCATTGTATATAAAGGATACTTTTCGTCTATTCTATTCAGAATAATTTCTCTTACTATATTTTTATCATGCAGCAGTTCCTCATAAGGTCTACAGCAGCTGGCCTGTTTATCAAATAGATAAAACAGTTTTCTGGATCGCAGTTCTGAAAAGAGAAAATCTTCAAATGGTGCAAACTCAGAGCTTGCTCTGAGTCATTACGATCGTGTTATGTTTGACTGCTTTGCTCTGCTGTCGCTGGACCTGCTGTTTTGAAGCATATTGGACGCTTCTCTTCAACTGCAATTCTGTAAGAGACTATTAGTAGAGAACAATGTATCATTTTTATTACTTACAATTTTTACTTTATTGTTCATCAAGCGCGAGGGACTCAATCCTAATCGCTTTGCTGACTTACGCTTCCAATCCTCGTAGGGCATTTCTTTGTAGCAGTCTGCAGAGTCGAATAGGCTGGTAGGCCCTGTGTCTACGTCCCAGTCTTCCTCACTATCAAATCTTGCAGCAGGACTCCAGCGTGGTCTAGGCTTGAGCGTGGAAGAGGCTTTAGTAGCTGGCAGCTGCTCGTCTTGGTCCATTGACTCGATGTCGTCTGATTTGTCGACCAACTCCTCCCTTCGACCAGTGGACTTCTCAAAAGAGAATAGCATTTCTATCCTCACATTTTCAATTACACGAGGACCTCGTTTCACTCGTGGATGTTCCTCCCAATCTCCGGCAGCAGTTGGTCGGTCAGATGGCTCAGGAAGAGTGTTTCTGATCGCTTCAGTCAGCGCCTTCACATCTCTATGCACAGAGCCGCTCAGAGCGGAGATTGCGTTGGTACTCTTTACCGTGCAGCTGATCAGTGTCTCGACGCTATTCTTTAATGCGTTCATTAAATTTGACTGTGTAGACGAATTTTCATCAACTCTTGCAGTGAGCGTATTCAACTGCGCTTGAACGTCGGCGTTGGTGGCATCTAACGCGCTAATATTGCCACTGTGAATTGTAGGCCCCCTCAACATTGCCACCTTCGTATGTGAGTTAGCCAGAGCCCGTAGAAGGCACCCTGCCTCCTCCATTTTCAGCAGATTCTTATCTGAAATATAAACATGAACGTTAGTCTGTTGTGTTGAGGGTAAATCAGTGCTACCGAACACTAAGACTTTGTGCACAAGTCCCGTATCAGTAACTGGGTAGTACGCGATATTACGAAAAGCTCAGCCCACTACCCTAGTCTCTTCCAGTCGAGTATGTGATAACACTATCTCGCTTACAGAGACCGACAGGGCTAGGCGTTAGGCTAGCAAGCTTGTGTGGCCCGGTTTTTTTCTTTCTTTAATAATGCATTCTTTTAGAAATGCCGTGGTGCATGGCCATGCAACGTGTACGTGGTAAACCCCACAAGTTTGCACAGACTTTACTTTACTTGACTGAAATCGTTATTAATTGAATCAATTAATTTTATATATTCATATTCATATAAATATATACATATATATATATAAATATATATATATATATATATATATATATATATATATTTATATATATATATATATATTCATTCGTGTACATACATATACATACAAATTCATTCATGTACATTCATGTACATACATATACACACAAATACATAAGCTCATATATTTACACCATACCAAGCATGAATTTTTCCTCCTGTCCCATGTACACCCAGACGTCTCCTTCGTACAGCTTTACGTACAGAGTCTTATCAGGGCACTCTTTCGTGAGATCGTAGTAGTTTATTACTTTCTGCTTCAGCGCATCAAACTTGGGTCCCAATTGGCCTGTAATATGCAATTTGTATTAGTACATACAAATATATTTAAAATTCTTAAAAGTATTGGCACTTGGAACATTCATTTTAATTAACTTTTATTATATGATTCACACGTAATATAATTAAATCATAAACATGTTATCATATAACCTCAAAATCACGTGTAACGTTCTGTCATATACGTAGTATCAGAGACACCAAGTGCGCTGCGGTCACAACACGCGAGCGTGCAAGCACGGCGCATGAATAGACTCTCACAGCACACGAGATGCCGGCCGCAATATATAGGTGCATACGTATCTCCCGTGTGCGTGATCGCTGGTTCGAGCGCCAAGCGCGCTGCATGCGTCTCGGCTCTCAAGCAAGCCTTGTGATCATATATTGTCGCACGACGCCACCCGGCGCTTTCCGACTACAGGGAGCATAGAGAGTATAGAGCTTTCTCTGTCTCTCTCTCCCTCCGTTTCCACTACCAACCACGCACACGAGAGTGAGCGAGAGAGTCAGCCCGGCTGAACGATCCCCCCGCTCCTCCAATCATCCATGTGCACAGGTGCAAGCGAGAGAGACTGCCCGTCTCCCGCTCTCCCTCCGTTTTCACGCCCGTCCGCGTGTATACGTGTGAGGGAGAGAGACAGGCTTTGTGCTGCTCTCCCACCGTTTCCTGCTTCGACCTGTTCGGTGCGAGAGAGACGGACAACCGACGCTTCTCTTCCCTGCTTTTACTTAAAGACGTGCGTGTATATATATATATACATATACACTCCCCTTACATCAATTCTCGGAACTAAAATCGCACTCGCGCGCTTGCTTGTAAAGAAATACTTTTTTTTATTTTTGACTTTTTCTTTTTATTCTTTCATATACAAATCCAGAAATTCATTCGCGCACTTTCTGGTTATAAGCATACTTTTTCTTTTAAAACGAGTTCGTGCAATTTTGATTCATTTATCAATTTTACGTGTTTTTATTCGTGATTAAACTTGAAATTTTCGGAATCGTGTAACATCAAACGACGTATTTTCACTTTTATTCGCTTAATACAAAACGTACTTACATAACATATCCTCCGGCTTTTGTCACTTATACACGGACGACGTCGTCAGATTTTGTTGAACGTCATTCCGTGTATACATATCTACAGTGTGGGATATGCTGTGCAATTAGAAGCTCCTCGTAGTTGATGTTAGCTTGAAGCGTGGAGCACTTGTTGCACAAGCGTGAAGAAGCTATGGCGTACCGTCGTTTTTCTTTCCTCTCGGCCAAACACCTCACTTCTAAGAACTCGTAACCGCGTCCTGCGTGAGCTCTCACCTTAACCTATCCTTCGCGCAGTGGAAGCGTGCTGGGCGGATAACCTATTATTTAATAACCTGATTTAACAGCACCGCGCATTGGATAGGAGTCAGAAAGAACTTTAGACAAAGACAACGGTTAACTTGTATAAAAAGAAACGTGGCTTTATTAATGTAGAGGTACACTTTGGGTAGGAGTATCTGTGCAGCGTGAGCGTCGGACGAAGTCTGAGAGAGCGAGCATGTGCCCGCACACACGCGAGCATGCGAGCAGAGCGTAAGGGGAGAGACGGGGTACATTGACGAACAGCGCCAAGGGTTAGCGCATGTCACCATAATTCTAACAGTTTTTTATCTTTCAACATATTTGAGGTTATATTTTTTTTAACTTTTTGATTGCTTTAGATATTTCGAAAATATCGCAGTCATTTTTTATTAAACAAACGAATTTTTATTTGTCAAGATTCAAAGGATTATTTCTTGAAATGGTGCGGGAAGCTTTTTGGATGATTGTAAAAACATAATTTTTTAATATGTCAAGAAAGTCCACCGTAATCTTTACCTTCTAGGAGAAATCCATGTTATATTTCAGAAACCTTCCGACATTTCTTACAGCAATTTTTCATGTAAGATTCTAGTCAGATGAAAAAGGAATATCTCTTGGAAGGGTACGGGAAGCTTTTTGCAAGATTCCAGATAAGCTTTCATGAAATATTCTTGTCTTGATATTTGAAACTTTCATGCAATCTTCCTGGAAGCATTTTGTAAGATTACATATAATATTTCATATTTGCGACTTTTGAATATTGCATGTTTTCTTACGTAAATATTGCACGAATCTTTCAGGGAATATTCCTAAGTAATAGTACTGAAAGTTTATATTGTTAGAATTGGTGCTGAGAGGGCACTTGCTGCACTACGTATAGAGCGTATGGTGCGCATGCGCGCTCTCTCTCTCTCCCCTTATTCCATCGTCAACGATTTATACAAGATAAATAAATTCAAGAGTGATTGTACTTGATATACCTAATTGTTACTGACTTTCAACAGGTGCAGATGCGGACGACTTCCGGTCCATAATTTTAAGAGAGTGGGACAATTCAGAGGCCCAAGAGGCGCATGATGATCTCTACACGTAGAACACTGTCACCCTGCTGAGGAAGCCGGACGGATCGCTATATTTCTGGCGGACTGAGCACCAGCTCAGGAGATTCGATGACTTCCTCAGAAGAGAGGAGAGGGACCTGATAAATAGGGTTTGGCCGGCTAGGGAGAAGTTTTACAACTTTAACCTAGTATTCTCCCCAGAATTTATTCCCAGAAGTAAGGCGATGGGGATGATGGAGGAGCAAAACAAAATGTTTCTCAAAGGGATTGAGATGTTGGTGAGCAAGATGGTCATACCCACTCGCCCTCAGGCAGCGATAGCCTCGGCACCACCATCCGCTGCAAGCAGTGAAAGCACCGTTCAACCCTTTGGTTGAGACTCCTTTGAGAAGAGCTCTCCAAAGGTTTCGCCGAGGGTCAAAGAGGATGTCATCTTAACCACTCTATCTGTGGTCAAGGTGACATCAATACCCTTGCCACCATCACAAGCCCCGAGAAGACGGGTGGACGACCTGTACGCAATAAATATTGATATGCGGCCGAAATTGAGCGACTCGGATGGTCCAAGGAGAAGGAGAAAGGCCTCAGAGGAAGGAGAGATTTCCGAATACTCGTCGGAAGGTGACGCAGTATATGGAGAGGTAGTTCATGTTCGAATTGAGACATCCGATCTGACTCAGACAGCCAGAGAAATGGAGAACTTCAGCTTCTTGGAGGGTCGCGGGTTTGAATCCTGCTACGATAAGGTAATAGGCGATATTAGAACATTAGAAAGTTTGTTAAAAGATTAATTAACCGCGAGTTTGATTAATGAATTGGTTAAAAATAAAATTAAACTAATTTTAAATGAAAAAGAAATAGAAAAGAATAAAGAAATGAAAGAAAATAGTTTAACTAGCTTAACTAACCAATTGAAAATAGAAATTTCAAATAGTGATAATCAGATATCTAGAAATTACAAACAGACTATAAAATTCAAAATTTGAAATGTTTGAAGATTTTCTAAGATCTGAATTGAGAGTTAAGAAATTGTCCTACATTTTGGAAGATAACTTCAGTCTCTCACTAGATGAGCAAAAGATAGAAGATAATAAATTCAAAGTTCGCGATATTATAATTAACCGGATTGACATCGGGTATTACAACAAGATTATTGAATTGTCCGAACCAAAAGAGATTTTGACAGAACTAAAAGAAGTAAAAAGAGTTGAGACACGTACCACGAGTATAACTGCTAGAAAAGATCTACTTTCTCTGAAATATCGACTCGGTAAAGAATCAGCATCTGATTTTTATGATAAATTCCAAGAAAAGGTAAGAGTGTTCGAAAATATCCCTGATATAGGTGAATTATCTGAAAAAGAAAAGAGGGACTATTTTATTCAAGCTGTAGCAAATGCTGTTCCCGAGATAATCACAACTGACTGCGTGTATAAAGAGACTACGACAAAAGAAATGTCATGCAATCAACTTAAAATTTTTTTATTACAGGTTGATGCTTCCAAGACAAGCAGAGAAACAGTGGCGCCTGTAAAGGCTTTTCAGTCGGCCCACAAAAGACCTGGCCCAGGACGGTAAATTTGTAGAGGATGTGGCACGGAGGGCCATATTCAGCAAAACTGAAAACGGGTATGTTACAATTGCCTAAAACTAGGCAACCATCTGGCCTGCGAGGGCCGGAAGAGAAAAGCAGAAAATGAGAAGCCAAAAGACTTCTCGTCAGAATCATCTGAGTCCAAAAGAGGACGGTGGACCTCCCAGACAGGAAACAAGGCTGCAATATATACAGGAAGAGACTGGCGACAGTCGAAAACTTCGGCTCCGGCTCGATCCGACAGGAGGTCAGGGACTTCAACAAGATGCACAAGGTGGCTTCAGCAGTCGAGGCCAAGGTCGTGGCCGTGCCCAGTGCAGAAGAGGACAGCGGCCAAATTCAGGAGGACAAGAGAATCCTGAATAGGCGTCGTCACTTCAGGCCATTGCCAGCAACTATGGAGGTATTAATGATAAAAATTGTACAATTAATAAAAGCGATATGTTAGTTGAATTTATAGCGGATTCTGGTGCGACTGAGCACCTGAGTAACACTAAAATGTATTTCAATGAATTTGACAATAGAGCAAAATCAAAAATAGAATGTGCGAACAAAGACAGTAGTTTTGAAACATTGGGTATAGGAAAAACTAAAATAATAACCAGAGATAATAATATTTATAATTTGTTATCACTAAGACGTTTTGTCTATCAAGGCCTAGAGATATAATTAAATAATAAAAGAATAGATATTTATGACCCGGAATTAAATAAAACAATCATATCAGGAAAATATTAAAAACCATTTTGGACTTTGAGGTCAGTCATAGAAAACAAATCAAAAGAAACAGATAAAAATCTATTAGATCCAAAAATTAGAACATTCTATAATACTAGAAGCAAGAAAAATACAGAGAGTATAGATAGCCAGTTAGAGGTTATAAAAGAGAAAGAAGCTCATAAAACAAACATACAATCGAGTAAAAAGAAGCCAGAACATGAATTTTTGAACAAGTCAGAAAACAGGAAAACACATGTAGTAAACAGCGAAAATAACGACTTAAAAGAGAGAAGTACAGTAGAGTCTGAACAAATAACTAACAAATCGTTTGACAGTAATATTTCAGAAGCCATGATGTGGCATATTAGACTTGATCATGTATCAAAAACTTATCTTTTGGCAATTGCAAAGAACAATAGTGATATAATTAACGTTGAGAATATAATTAAAGATACGACGATTCAAGAATGTGACATCTGTCTTCAGGCGAATAGCATCAAGCTACCATTTGTGAAAATAAGAATGAGAGCCAATAAACCGTTACTTCACAGACAAACACACTGTTACAGACACAACAGAGATAAGCTTTACAGAACCATCGAAAATCATTGATTTAGATAGACACAGCCACAAGCTTACAGCTGAGAATCTGATAGAAGTCACAGAGACAAAAAGAAAGAGGGGTAGACCGAAAATAACTCAGAAGCCATGTTTTTCCCGTGTGAAACACCAGAAACTGAAAACTTAGAATATGACCGCGAGTTCAGTGATTTAAAATATCACGCGCTTCTGGAAAAAATCCAGGGAGATCCACAGACTTATAGAGAGGCTGTGAGTTCCCAAGAGAGTGAATTTTGGATAGAAGCTGTAAGAAATGAATTAGATTTGGTTAGAAACAAGCAGGTTTACACTGTAGTAGATGGATCTAAGATACCGATGAGAAATAACAAACCCAACATTATTGACTCGAGATAGGTATTTAAAAAGAAAATAGACGAAAAGGAAGAAACAAAATATAAAGGCAGATTAGTCATATGTGGATTTAAAGATAAAAATGTGTATTATTTACGTGAAACGTATGCTGCTGTATCTAGAATGTCACTGATTAGAGCCTTCTTCTCGATATGTAATGAATTTAAATTTCAAATCAAACAGTTGGATGTCGAAACAGCTTTCCTCTATGGAGAGCTGTCAGAGGACATATACTTGGAAATTCGAGAGTGAGTACAAGTAGATATCGACAAAAGAAAACGTTTTGTATGGAAATTAAACAAATCTCTTTATGGCCTAAAGATAAGTGCGAAAAAGTGGAATGATAAGTTCACTAGCGTAATGATAACGCTTGGATTTAAAGCAAATGACATAGATCCATGTCTGTACATACAGCAGACTAATGTAGACATTGTGCTAGCAATTTTGTATGTTGATGATATATTACTCGCAAGCCCGAATGGCACTGTATTGAATAACATAAGTAGAAAACTGAGCCGAGAGATCAAAATTAAAGATTTAGGAAACCCTAAGGAATTTTTATGTATAAAAATTGAAAGAAATCTGCAAAAACAAGTAATAAAATTAAACCAAACTAAGTTTGTTGACAAAATTTTGAGTAGATTCGTGTTTGACTAACGTAGACCGGTAAACACACCTATGAAACCTAGCGATGTCACTAGCCGTTATAGGAAAGAGAGGGAGGAAAGTGAATATGTAGAAGAACGTATACCCAATAGACTATATAGAGAAGCTGTTAGATCACTTTTGTATTTAGCTAGCGCGACTAGACCTGACATTTCGTATGCAGTAAATGTGCTTAGTAGGCATCAAGTTGACCCTACAATTTTTTAATGGAATATGGTAAAAAGAGTATTTCAATATCTGGCAGGTACCAGACATTATGAATTGGTATTCGATAATACAACGAATAAAATGATAGCATATTCGGATGCCAGCTTATCAGACTGCAAAGATTCCTTGGCGACTTGTGGATATGCGATTAAGCTGTTTGGAAACGCTGTAGCCTGGAGGACTCATAAACAGCAGAGCGTTGCTCTATCCACTTTCCAAGCAGAATATGTGGCTATGAGAGAGACTTGCCAAGAAGCAATGTCGTTGCATAATTCTGTACATATAATGTTAAAAAGAAACTTGTATCCGATTATTGTACATTGCGATAATATGTCAGCCATCTCATGTGCAAAAGTAAATGGTGGCAATAGATTAAAACACATGGTGGAACGTAGAGAACACTATGTAAAAGAGTGTGTAAATAAAGAATTCATTGAGATAGATTGGGTAAATTCTAGAAATCAACTTGCAGACATCTTCACGAAAGCTCTGACTGTTCAATTGCATGACAAATTAACTTGCAATATAATGAATATGAAAGTATAATATTAATGATTTGTGTTTCTGTTTGTTTAGACTGTTCGGAGGATGAGACTACTAAGTTTGAAAATGAGGAATCTTGGGACTGAGAGTTTCGCAAGTGAGAGGGAGTGTTAGAATTGGTACTAAGAGGGCACTTGCTGCACTATGTATAGAGCGTATGGTGTACATGCGCGCTCTCTCTCCCCTTGTTCCACCATCAACGGTTTTCTCCGCCTTCGGCAGTACGCTGTGTGACGCCGCCGCTCACAGACAGAGCTGCAAGCACCTACCTCGCCTTTTCTTTCATTCGTTTGTTGGTTCTTGTCGCTTAGTAAAGCTTCGGTGCTTAAACTAATATACCTGGTTGATACTTCTTTCGCCCACCCATCCCTACAGATATTACTTACGTAAACCTTACTGGAAGCTTTTAATGGAATCTTTCTTGAATCGCTCGCTGGGAATCTTTCGTGATATGTGGGAATCTTATTACACAGTATATTTTTATATTAAAATGCAGAAAATCCAGAAAGTGTAAAAAATAAGTATCCATATTTATTATTTATGCTTTTTCTACCATTAATTTAAATGGACATTAAAAACTTTAAACCTTAATACCTGAAAAACATGAAAAGTGGACTTAAGTCGTTTTTTCGGGAACCCACAGATATATACTTAATTACAATGCAAGTAAAATCGTGTAAAATAAGTAAGGAGATGTAAAAGTAAAATAAAAATTGCTACCTTACCAACATCACATTTATATTTTTTCTCTGCAATAAAATTATTTCTATAAAACGCCATACTATGTCCTCTATATTCTTACCAGGCACCTTCAGTTACATTTTCAAAAGCTTTCATTATTAACTATCGAAGAAAAATGTGTTTGTAAATATACAACTAGCTATAGTTAAATTTTCAAACGCATTTTTGTCCGAGAGTTAATAATGAAAGCCTTTGAAAATTCAACTGAAGATTCATAATATGAATACGGAGGACATAGTATTGCATTATTTTATAAATATTTATTTATTGCAGAAAAAATATAAATGTGGTGTCGGTAAGGTAGGGACTTTCAATCTCGTTTAATGGTATGAAGGATGGCAAAATCGCTAGTTTAAAACTCAAAATTATTAAAAAAAGATAGTATACATTCTTTATGATAATTACAAAAGGTGAGTATAAAATCAATGAGTATAAATATTATACATATACAGAAAAACTTAACAAGTTTCCCGTAATTTTTAATAGAGATCATTTTGAAACATCACAAGCAAGCTTAATTTTCAGATATTGTAGACAAAATTTTTCAATTTTTATAATAGCTTATAAATATATAGTCTGATCATCCTAATAGCCGTTTCCACTACAACCCTATTGGAAATGGGAAAAGTGATGAATCCGTGATAAAGTGTGCTGCAAGTATGATAATAGTGTGATAAAATCGTGAGATTCTGTTGTAGTTGGAACATGATTTATAATACTTTGTGTCACTTTTATCACACTTTCATACATTTTCGTTACACTTTTTCGTAATTAAGATAAAAAAAAACTGATAAACTATAAAATACAAGAATCCATGTTTTACTTCAAAAACATTAACGCAAAGCTTCCCAAAATCTTTCATAAAAGATTATGATAAGTTTTTAATGGAATATTTCATGAAAAGATACAAAAGGGTTTGTAAAAGATCACCGTAATCGTGCTGGTGACCTTCCAAAAGTGATCTATATCATATTTTGGAAATCCTCTGGTTTTGCTTACCCCAATATTTCACGAAAGGATCTGGTAAGATCTATAATGGAATATTTCTTGGAAGAATACAGGAAACTTTTGAAATATTTCGGGCAGACTTGTAAAATATAAAATTTATCAATTTGTCAAGAATGCTCAGCGTAATCTTTCCAGTAACCTTCCAGAAAACGTCCATGGTAAATTTCAAAAACTCTCCAATAGTGCTTAGTGCATTCTTTCATGAAAGGTTCTAGTAAGATTTATTGGTAGGAGACGGAAAGTTTTTTGGAAAATTCCAGTTAAGCTGTTAAAATATAATAGTACATTTTGCAATTAGGGGGGAAATTGGCTTTTTCTAAGTGAGAATGATAAATGGACACGACCAGCGAAAGTCGAGGGCGCCGAAGGCGCCCAAGTCCAGCACGAGTGCTCAAATCAACTTCCGAGTCTGCAAAAAACTACACATAGTATTTTTTTAATATAGTGTGTCAATAGGGCCTTTTTGATGCATGCCTTTTCGAAATGCCCAATTTTCCATTCACTTTGCAAGCATAGAAAATGTAATTTTTTATACTTGTAGAAAATAGTACATTATGTAACAAGGGAATAAAATCGAAAAGTAGTACCGCGGGTGGGTTTACTGCCCGAGCCGAAAATAGCAAATTGATTTTTTTTGCGGTCGTGTTCGTTTTCATATTTTTTTAGAGTTGCCAAAACATAACGTAAAGCGAGGAATAATTGGCTAAAGAAGCCGCCCTTCACGCGATATCTGAGTTGATCTACTCTTGGGGCGCGCTCCGAGTTAACCTCTTCTTCGATTGCGCGCCGAGTGGATCGGTTATTCCACTCAGTCGTCGATATCCAATGTTATTCTGACAAAAAAATGTTTTTTTTAAAAAGCATATTTTTTTATGTAAAAGTGTCTTTGTGACGAAGTTTTTTACGAATCTGGATGAAACTTGCAGGAGATATTCTTAGAGGTATTTGGATGAAAAGTTAGATTAGATAATGTAAAATTCATTCATAAAATATGATTTATCATATTTGTTTACAAAAATAGATAATTTAACTGATTTTCTAATACATTTTAAATATTTTTTTGAATCAAATAAGTTATCTTTAGATAAAAACTAAAGCTAACTTTTTTTGTATTTGGCTTGCAAAGTGCTCTCAAATTTTTTGGAGCTAATACACTAAGATCATTGATGCAGGAACGTTTTGGTAAAGT
Organism: Gastracanthus pulcherrimus; assembly: GCA_949152435.1. Taxonomy (NCBI): domain Eukaryota; kingdom Metazoa; phylum Arthropoda; class Insecta; order Hymenoptera; family Pteromalidae; genus Gastracanthus; species Gastracanthus pulcherrimus. The sequence goes on from OX424575.1 coordinate 88,038,118, forward strand.
ACCTATTTTTACTGATAATTAATGCAATTATTGTCGTAACTTAAATAATAATGAATATAATGATCTGAAATTTGGTGAAAATCTTTACTATAATGTTACAAAATTGTAAAAAAGAAACTTGGAGTTGACAGCTTAAGAATTGTGGAAAATTTCAAAATCACTGTAACCTTACCATACAAAGACGGACTTCCGGTAAGAACTACAATTCGTTGAAAATATATTAATATAGAGAAAAAAAATTAAAAAAATGCATTTGCGGAAAAAAAAATTTGCAGGAAAAAGTAGATTTGTGGGAATCATATGCGCGCTACTTTTGTCCCGCTTTTAAGGTCAATAAACTGGCCACTACGGTTGAGAGGGAATACATTTTTTTTAATCTGTTAATAATGTTCACCGTAATCTTTCCAACCTTCTAGAAATAATTAATATCATATTTTAGAAACCCTCTAATATTGCTTATCGCAATATTTCACAAAAGGTTCTAGTAAGATTTAAGAGCACTATAGGCAATGATGGTTATTGCCGAAATAGATGGTCCCGTTTTTCTTAATTTTAACATAGAAAGGAAGCAGATACATCTGACGGATGTGGCTGATTTTTAACCGTAATGGCACGTTTTGGTACATTTTTACACATTTATGCGCATTTTCTCACGTTTTTACATATTTAAAGGAGAAACTATATGAAAATATACCTTTCACACAAATAGATTTTGTGCAAAATTATGAATAAATGCGAAAAAAGGTGAATAAATGTGAATAAATGTTAGAAAATGTGAATAAATGTGAGAAAACGTGAGAAAATGTGAATAAATGTAAGAAAATGTGAGTAAATGTGAATAAATATGAGAATATGTGGATAAATGTAAGAAAACGTGAATTAATATGCACACTAAACCTATTATGTACAATTATTTTTTTTTTCTATTTCTATGAGGAAATGTGATAAAACGTGAAAAGATATGCCAAAACATAAGAAAACGTACATACAGGTGCAGAAATGTGAAAAAATGTGGCATAACGTGCCGCTACTGTTCGAAATCAGACATTTATGCACATTTTCTCATATTTCCTCACATTTTCTCATATTTTCTCACATTTGTACATATTTTGTCACGTTTTCGCACATTTATCCATATACATTATATCCAGCAGGGACACATGTTTAATCTTCACCAATGTTCAACAATTGATATATAAATGACAAAATGGCGGCACAGTCGAATCAGCTGCGGCGTATTTTCGTGTCCTTTTTTCATTTTTCCCTAATATCGTCCTTAAAAAATTTTTTTTTTTACTCTGCAGGTATTATTTTTCTTTGTAAGATCCGTAGTTTAAGACTGAATCTAAAATCAGAACGATTGAAACGGAGTTATTGAACTCGTAGACGAAAAAAGACGATTTTCTCGACGAAAAAGCGTTTTTTTAACTAGACAAAAAAATTGTAACTTTATCATTTTTTTCGGGAATTCTCGAATTTTTATGGATTATTTCACCCGAGTTGCGATATCCTCCATTTTTTCCAAGTCACCAGAGACATCCGTTCTCTTGGAATCAGGGAAAAATAGAAAGAAAACACGAAAATACGGCGCAGACTGTGCCAACTTTTGTAAGATTCTTTCGACTACACAGGGCCATTTTTGCGCCAATTATATATCAATAAACATTGGTTACAATTATACATGTGTATTTGCTTCCTTTCTATGTTAAAATAAAGTAAAACGAGAGCGCGGTTTAGGCATTAACCATTGTCTTCTTGTCAATTAAGCTGGCAAAACATAAAATTTTCAATCTGTTAAGAAAGCTCACTGTAATCTTTCCATCAACTTTCTAGGAGAAATCCATGTTAGATATCAGAATCCTTCCATTATACCTTACCTAAATCTTTCATGAAAAATTCTAGTAAGTTTTGAAGGAATATTTTTTGGAAGGATACGCGAAGCTTTTTTGAAGATTGTAAACATATTACTTTTTAATATCTCAAGAAAACTTGCCGTAATCTTTCCATTAAGTTTCCAGGAGAAGTTTAAGTTAGATTTCGGAATCCTTTCATTATAACTTACCTAAATCTTTCATGAACGATTCTAGTAAGGTTTAAAAGGAATATTAATTGGAAGGGTATTGGAATCTTTTTGGAAGATTGTAAAAAATATAACTTTCTATTATCTCAATAAAGCTTACCATAATCTTTCCATTAAGCTTCCAGGAGAAATTCATGTTAGATTTCTGGATCCTTTCATTATACCTTACCTAAATCTTTCATGAAAAATTCTAGTAGGGTTTAAAAGGAATGTGTATTGGAAGGATACGGGAAGCTTTGTGGAAGATTGTCAAAAATATAACTTTTTAATATCTCAAGAAAGCTTACTGTAATCTTTCCTTAAGCTTCCAGGAGAAATTCATGTTAGATTTCTGGATCCGTTCATTATACCTTACCTAAATCTTTCATGAAAGATTCTAGTAAGGTTCAAAAGAAATATTTATTGGAAGGATACCGGAAACTTTTTGGAAGATTACACGTAATATTTCACAATGGATAATTTGAATATTGCGCGTTATCTTACGTAAATATTGCAGGAAGCTTTCGTGGAATATTTTTATGTAATATTACTGAAACTTTTATATTAGTTACGTAAAGCTTAAGGAAAGCTTTTACTGGAATCTTTCTTGAATTTTTCGCTGGGAATCTTTCATGCTATGTGGGACGTGTTAAAAACGTAAGTATAAAATTCTAATCTTTCTTCTGGGTTGGTGAAGCTTTCTAAAAATTTATATGAGAAAGTTTGAGGTCAAAACATACTAGTTACAAAATTTCAGAGTATTCTAAACACTAATTCGAAACCGATAGTACTCCCTTAACTAAATTTTTTCCTTTTATTCTGGCAATTCAAAATTGTTTGCACAAATTAAGGCATTATTAACATGTTAAGATCGATATAGCATTTATTATTTCTAATTGCATAGGAGCAATATTTTATGAATTGAATTCAAACTTTAAGGAGATCTCCAATACGTAGTTCGGGCTGAAAATATGAAAAACAAGTGCAGGAAATATCAAAACCAAAAGTTTAGGTTAATATGTTATTAATACCAATGTTGCCTATAATATCGCTTTTTTACAAGATTTTATAAATTCTATAATACTCGTACAAAGTATATTTAGTCTTAACTTTTCTATTTTCGGTTGTACGATTCATACAATTTTCTCTTATAATACAGTAAATACGAGCGATAACGGAAAAGTCTTTCCTTTTCTACTTTTAATGATATTATGGACCAATAATTAGAAATAAATTAGCCCTACACTTCTTAAAAAATTGTTAAGAAAACATATTTAACACAAAATATTATGAACTGGCTATGGTAAAAAACAAAAATGTAGTTACGCTCGTAATGTTCGTTGTTGATTTTCTAAATTATCTAAGTATTTGAAAGACCCATATAAAATGATCTCAGTCTTAGGTATGTCATGAGATCTGTACACAGCAGAAAGTTCCATACTACTATTATTACTTAGCTTAATGTGTATAATTATTATCTTAATCCTTCAAAATTCTATAGTTTTAGTTTCATGTACAATATTTCCATCAACAAAAACCATAACACCATCGTTTTGATTTAATTTACTTTCATTATAATAACTTTTATAACCTTCTAATTCATATAATTTATAATTAACTTGTACGTAAGTTTCAGTACATATAACAATGGTTGGTTTGCTAGTTAGACTTTCCAATAGAATTTTTAATTTATCAAAATTAGCAGACATGCTTCTAATATTAACATGTATTATAATATCATTTTTATTGTTAATGATTTTATTAAGGCTATTAATATTGTCACATGTTTTTTCTTTTCGCACCAAGCCTTTTTTTATTTTATCAATAAATTCCAAATCCATACTTAATTAATTAACTTAAGTCTTTTTGTCGTTTTGCGTTATTTCTTGTTAATATTTGCTGTTTTTGTTGCTGCTGTTGATGCTGTTGTTGCTGCTGCTGTTGATTTTGTTGCTGTTGTTGCTACTGTTGCTGCTGTTGTTTTTGTTTTTGTTGCTGTTTTTTTTGTTGTTTTAAAATCTTTTCAGTTTGCATCTTGTTTTCTTTTTGCCGATTACTTATCTTCTCTTGGTAATACATAGGTATTGATTTTACTGTCGATAAAGTAGGTTTCACTGGGTAATCAGTTGTTTCAATAATTTTTTTATCTTATTTTTTAGAATATCACATAAATTAAAATCTGCTGCATCATGACATGTAATAAATTTTGTTTGAAATTTATTATTGCTAAAATTACAGTTTGGGCATGTGAAAACATCACTATCACACTCAAAAGTTTTATGATTTTTTGCACACTTTAGACATGTTGTTGTATTATTGCAGTTTGAACCATTGTGTCCCAATCTACCACAGTTAAAACAAGGTTTAATATTTATCAGGCAAAGACTCTACAGCTTTGACATCCAATAAAAATTCTGTTGTTGTTATCTCTTATGTGTTTATACATATCAGCTGTCACTTCCATTAAGACACTGCTAAGATTTGTCTTCTTGTTTATATACATGTGCAGTACTTGAGCTTTACTATTAAAATTTGCAAAATTCCTTATATTTATATCTTCTTCAATGATATTTTCATCCATATTCATATAGTTTTCAATTCCCACTATTTTAATTTTTGGATTATTTAATTGTTCCAGGTTAATTTCACAAACTTCCTCTAACTTGATCTTTAATAACTTTTCAGCAATTTCAACACTGTCACTATTAACACATTTGACAACAATCCCATCTTTATTTTTAATGTATAATTCTTTCGTTTGAATACTCTTTTCCTTTATAAGACATTTTGCAACTCTCTTTTTGACATCTGCTTGCTGTGTATTATCTAATACTTTGACTATAATTTTTGGAACTCGTTTCTTTACAGGTCTTATAACACTAGCTACTTCAGCAAAAGATTTATTGCTTGTTTGATAGCTTTTTTGTTTGTCTAATAACTCTTTCAATAAATCATTTTTTTCAACTAGTTCGTTGTTGAGTTGTTTTAGCAATTCATTTTCTTTTTGCATTATTTCATAAACAGCTGTACAATCGGTCATCGTTGTGTTCAACATTTCTTGTGATTTACTCACTAAATCCTCAAGTATTTCCTTTCTTATTTCTTCTGATTGTCTCATATTTGTTTGAGCAATCATTGCTTTTGCCGATTCACTCAAGACCTCTACGTTCAATTTTGAGGTTATGAGATTTTTGTGTTCTGGACATATTATTAGTCTTTCACTTATAAAATTGAAACTTTTATGTTTTGCACAACTTAAATGGTATGTATTATCACATACGATACAGATAACAGTTGTCACTTCACTCTTTGGGTGACATTTGAGAAATTTTCCACAGTTCTTATCAGGAGGTTTTTTTCCCTCCCGACGCCATTTTTACTTTTGATATTTCATAATATTATTTCAGAAAAGCTTTCGCAAACTTTGTATAATGTTTACACAAACTTACAGTAAACTTTCTTTGAAATTTTTCCTCAGACATTTCACTGAAACATTGTGTGCTGTATCTATTTAAGCCATATTTATTAATAAAAATTAAAAAATCAAATAATTTTCGATTTTGGGTTTTTTGAGTTTTAGTTTTTCGAATTTGTTGGGATGTTAGAAATATTATGATCAATTAAGTGTAAATGTATTGAACAGAGCATAAAATTACCTATCTTTTACAACTGCGTATTTTGTACAGGCTCTTTCCCTTCTTTTGTTATACAAGAAAAAAGTCATATTTGGTTTAAACCGTCATATCTCGTACATATCATCCACTGATTTTTTATGAAATAAACAAAAAAAAATTTATTATATATTTATTATGTGAACTTACTTTTCTAACTACGAAAAGTTCCTTGCGCCACCCATGTCAATAGATATTTTTGAACCTTCCTGTAAATATCGGTTAAAGTATTGTGAAAAGAAGTTAATATTTTTCTTAACACGAGAAAGAAATAAGTCCTTTTCCATGCATGCAAAACGAATATATAATTGCCCATTTCGTGCGTGGTTGCCAAATCTGCGTAGAAATGGCTTCATTTCATTACTTATAAAAAACTTTCAAAATTTAAAATATTAAATTTTTTTTTTTTAAATTTCAAACTTTTTAATAAACGTCACAATTTTAAAAATATTTTAAAATTTTCAAATACGTAAATGTTTTCAAAAAATTTTCAAAACTTAAATATTTCAAAATTTTTGAAAATTTTTACAATTTATGTTTAGTATCCATTTTTATATGTATTTTATATGTAAGTGGCTCACGACTCAAAATGCGCAACTTCTCATCCGCTTTACACACATAAAAAGAAGCATATATATTAGAAACCTTGAAGTGGATTTATCTTCGTTTTGATGAAAAAATACTCTATGAATTTTTTTAGATATTTGAAAACTTAATTACTGGATGCTATGAAGGTCATAAGTCATGTTGGTCAGCAATAAGAAAACATCATTCATTCAAACAGATTGCACAGCCCCACAAAAAAAAATTGTAAGTCCCAAAAACTTGACCACGGTACTTATATGTTTTTGGGATCGCTGAATCCGAATCCAGGGTTAGTTTAACCCCATCAGATCTTTCTCAAGGTCAGTTGAAGGTCAAATTATCGAAATACATGAAAAATACACTAAAACCATGGTATCTTGGGGTTTTTGGGGTCGCTGAATCCGAATCCGGGGTCAGTTTAACCCCATCAGAACTTTCTCAAGGTCAGTTGAAGGTCAAATTATCGAAATACATGAAAAATACACTAAAAGCATGGTATTTTGGGGTTTTTGGGGTCGCTGAATTCGAATCCGGGGTCAGATTAAACAATCAGATCTTTCTCAAGGTCAGTTGAAGGTCAAATTATCGAAATACATGAAAAATACACTAAAACCATGGTATCTTGGGGTTTTTGGGGTCGCTGAATCCGAATCCGGGGTCAGATTAAACAATCAGCTCACGGTTCTTTTGAGCTGTGGTTTTAAACATGGATGTTACAACCCTAACGAGTGGAGATTGTTCAATCAATCAAAATATTAAAGAGCAGTACAAGACCATGTTTGATTTAGACATGAAAATTGATGAATTTGATTGGGTTCCTAAAATCATATGCGCAATATGTAGGAAAATGCTACAGAAAGACAAAAATGGTAAAACTGAAGTAAAAATGAAAGTGCCTACGATATGGAAGGAACCTTTAAGAAAAGAAGACTGTTATTTTTGTAATACGAATTTGCATGGAGTTAATAGTAAAAACAAGTCGCAAATTAATTACGCTAACGTTGAAAGTGTCACGAAACCTATATATGAATCGTCAATTGATAAAAGAGAAGATCCACTGGGTATGTACGCAAGTGGAAGTATGGATCTTGAGGAAAATTTAGAAAGACATGATGAAGATGAAATCTTAGAAGAAGAAATGGAGGAAGGAGATATTATTTCGGAAGAAGAAATAGCGCCTGATGAAGACAATGACGTTGCTAGTACAAGTGATACAAGTGACGAAGAAGACATCCCCTACAATACTAAGAAGGAGAAAGGTCCACTTACGCAGGAAAAAGTGAATGATCTCATACGCGATTTGGGCCTACCAAAGGATGGGGCGGAGTACTTGGCTTCATGGCTAAAAGAAAATACTAATGAAGCTGGAAAAATTAAAGTTTCTTACTACCGAGACAGAGATAAGAAATATCGTGATTATTTCATTAAAGATGAAGAATTTTCCTTAGTTTACTGCAAAGATATAGTTGGGTTGATAAATTGCTTTAAACATGGATGTTACAACCCTAACGAGTGGAGATTGTTCATCGATTCGTCAACGAGAAGTTTAAAAGCCGTTCTGTTACACAATACAAACGTTTATGCAGCCATTCCCATAGGATATTCGGTAATATTGAATGAAGAGTACTGTAACATGAAAGTAATATTAGACCGAATAAAATACAATGATCATAAATGGCAAATATGTGGGGATCTTAAAATCATAACAATACTTCTGGGGCAACAATCGGGATTCACAAAATATCCTTGCTATTTATGTGAATGGGATAGTAGGGATAGAAAGAATCATTACATAAAGAGTGTCTGGCCCCTTAGACAAAAGTTCGAACCGGGTTCTAAGAATATAAAAGATAAGCCACTTGTTGATCCATCAAAAATTCTTATACCACCTCTGCACATTAAATTGGGACTTATGAAACAATGGGTAAAATCTTTAGACAAAGATGGTAGCTGCTTTAAGTATCTGCGAAATCAGTTTCCCAAATTAAGTGATGCTAAAGTAAATGAAGGAATTTTCGATGGCCCTCAGATTCGTAAGATGATAAATGATGAAATTTTTGTTACGAAAATGAATCATACAGAGAGAGAAGCATGGTTATGTTTCAAGGACGTAATTAAAAACTTTCTTGGAAATCATAAGAGCCCAAATTACCAACAAATAGTTTTAAATTTAGTAAATAGTTACAAAAATCAAGGCTGCCTAATGAATCTAAAATTACACTTTTTATATTCGCATGTTGATGAATTTCCAGAAAACCTAGGTGATTACAGCGAAGAGCAGAGAGAGAGAGATTTCACCAAGATATCAAGGAAATGGAGCGCAGGTACCAAGGAAGATGGGACGTAAATATGTTAGCAGATTACTGTTGGTCGTTAAAAAGAGATCTATCATCAACATCGGAGAAGCGGAAGCGTAATCCACTTCGTAGATCATTTGACAATAAAATAGTTCGTTACCATAAAAAAGAGTAATGGGCTTAATATTTTTACGGGTATTTTATTGAATTGCATATACTTCTAACAAATTTAAAGTAAATGAAGGAGCAGCAAACTATAATATAGTTTTAAAGGATACGATTGTACTTGCATATACATTGTTCTTTGCTTTATGGTTTACATTACCTTTTGCATTGTTTCAGTTTATAACTAATTTTTTCACTCTATTTACGTCCATGACCTTGAACTAACCTTGAACTGACCATAAATATAACCTTATGGGACTATACTGACCCTGGATTCGGATTCAGCGACCCCAAAAACCCCTAAATGTCATGGTTTGACTCTACTTTTTATGAATCTTTATGATTTGACCTTCAACTGACCTTGACCATGACCTGATAGGGTTGTAATAAGACTGGATTCAGATACAGCGCCCCAAAAAACCCAAGATACCATGGTTTTAGTGTATTTTTCATGTATTTCGATAATTTGACCTTCAACTGACCTTGAGAAAGATCTCATTGTTTAATCTGACCCCGGATTCGGATTCAGCGACCCCAAAAACCCCAAGATACCATGGTTTTAGTGTATTTTTCATATATTTCGATAATTTGACCTTCAACTGACCTTGAGAAAGTTCTGATGGGGTTAAACTGACCCCGGATTCGGATTCAGCGACCCCAAAAACCCCAAGATACCATGGTTTTAGTGTATTTTTCATGTATTTCGATAATTTGACCTTTAACTGACCTTGAGAAAGATCTGATGGGGTTAAACTAACCCTGGATTCGGATTCAGCGATCCCAAAAACATATAAGTACAGTGGTCAAGTTTTTGGGACTTACAATTTTTTTTTGTGGGGCTGTGTTATTATGGTGTTAAAATCACATTTGAAAACATTGTATTTTACGTATTTTTTATGCTGAATCCAAAACTAAACTTAATAATTAATGTGTATTAACATTTTTTTACGTTACAAGCCAAAAAATATCAATAAATCTAAAAATTTGAAAGTTGTAAGATCAATTTTAAGAAAAATGAGTGAAAACATTTCTTTAAGTATATTTTCACAGATGATTTTTATACGAGTAGTTTTTTATGTATAACTATAAATTTTTTCAGATTTTTAAAAGAATATTAACCGGTCGCTATAAAGGATATATGTCAGGTGGTTCTGGATAAAAATCAAATAGTTTTCAGAAAAATATAATTACGGGAGAGTCACCCAGTTTAGGACAGCACCAATTTTGGGACACTTCCGGATTCAATACCTTCGAAGTTGTGATGGGTAATTACATCTCGTCACATGCTCTCTCTCCCACATATATAAACCACGTATTTATACTACAGCTGTTATACGCATCTTCAGAGGCGACAGGAGAACCAGAGGAAGCCAATGAAAGGTGAGAGAGAAAGAGAGAGACTATAGGTAGACCGCATGGGGGGGGGACGAACCGCGACTACTACATTTTTTTAGGGACTCGCTTAAAGAGCATATGTTACAGTGGAATCTGGTAGAAGAAAGTGTCATAAACATAGGGAAAATAAACGAGCTTCGAAGGAAGTGGTGCAACATTATTTAAATAATGAAAACGTTTACGAAAAACAGTTTTTTGGCTCTAGAGAAAAATGTATTGTTACTATCTAAAAATAAAAAATGGCTATTTATAGGCATTACAAATACCTACCAAATGAGGCCCCGGAAGTTAAAATACATTAATTTGTTTATTTATACAAAATCAAAGACCACGATAATAAGCATTTTTTAAAATCGTTTTTAATTACTTTAAATAATGATATAGAACTTTGAATGTCTGTGATATTAATCTGAGATAATCAATATACTGAGTACATGTGATTTTAAATCGCGCGCGCGCCGTCACGAGTGCCGTAGTATGCGCTTGCGCGCCGCCGCCGCCGCCACCGTCGCCCGTTGTGCTGGCAGCCGCTGACTCGGATATAGCTATGCTTATCGATTTTTTTATACGACTCTTTTAGCTTTACTTTATTCATACTTTTTTACGCACATACTTAAAATATCCATCTAAATGTTGCTATTTTTTTAATCTTAATTTTTAATCTTTGCGCAAATTAAATTAAAATATTATTTGTGATACTGTGCCCTTTTGTTTATGACGAAAAAACAATCCTCTCTTTGACGTCATTTTTAAATAGTTTAAACTTAAGAAATCGTTTAGATTCAAGTTGTTTATTATAATACAAGTCTTAAAGAAGAAAATGAGATCTCAAACGGTTATAAGTACCGCCCCGAAGCTGTAGAAATTAAGTTTTGACACAATGGTTTTTTTAATTGCAAAATGGATTCTGCAACAATTAATGAATATTTTTTGATGAAATTTTTTAAACATTATAAGTGCTATCATAGCTTTATTATCACAGACTTTCAAAGTTCTATATCATTATTTAGAGTTAATAAAAATGATTTAAAAAATGCTTATTATCGTGGTCTTTGATTTTGTATTAATAAACAAATTACTGTATTTTAACTTCCGGGGTCTCATTTGGTAGGTATTTATAATGCCTATAAACAACCATTTTTTATTTTTAGATAGCAGCAATACATTTTTCTCTAGAGCCCAAAAACTGTTTTTCATTAACGTTTTCATTATTTAAATAAAGTTGCTCCACTTCTCCCGAAGCTCATTTATTTTTCCTATGTTTATGACACTTTCTTCTACCAGATTCAACTGCAACATATCTTCTTTAAGCGATTCCCCAAAACACTACTTTTTAAGTCTAATATGACTGGACTATTGGGCTACCGGGCAGAGTTGACGACGATATCTTGCAAGCGCGTGCGAATCTTCTTGGTGTAACGGCTACAGTGTGAGAGGACTGCGCAGAGATCGGGATTATACGAAGCGGCAGCGTCTACCGGTAGTGAGCGACAAGTGCGAGCTTCACCGAGGATGGGGCAACCTAGCTGGCAGCTGACTCGAGAGCGAGCGCGACCCGACGCCGAGGAATTAATGTGGGTGTGTTATTTCGGCATCACGGCTCTCCTATCTCTTTCTCTCTCATCCACTCGGGATCTTCTCGATCTGTTTTGAGCCTGCGAGAGCGCACACGAAGCGTACGCGGTGTGCATTTGTGCACCCTTCCCGTTTACTAGAATATACGATTATTTTACATATATATATTGTATTATCTCTGACACTCTCTTCTTCCCACTTGTCCCCGTGCTCACATCACATTAAATATATCGCGGGTATTTATGCGAGGTAAAAATCCCGTTATATAATTGGCGCCCAACGGAAAAACTCACAGAGTCATGGGGACTAGCGCATAAATATCGGAAAAGTGCATAGTGCGGATCGCGCGTAAAAATATCGCGAGCGTGCACACAACGGAAAATACTTACATGGTAATAGAATTGGCCTAGTCCGACACACGCGCAGGCTTTGTTGACGTTCGATGCGCGAGAGAATTCACACGAAAAGTAAACAAACCTTAGCTGGCTCTGAAAAATTCTGGGTACGAGCCAGACTGAAGCGAAATAATATTTCGGCTTTATTTTACGCGACCGCTTGAATTATTTGTCCGGTATATACTTTACATGGGACTAAATAAATTTTGTTTCCACTATATAGTATTCGTATAGGTACGGAAGGTGTAAGAATAAGAAATTTTTGTAAAAAGCGTCTCTTACAAATATGTTTGTCAAAGTGATTTCTTTTAATAAATACTAAATTAAAATCTAGTGATTTAAATTTTTTTAGTCAACAGTAAATAATAAACAACTTTTTTGTGATAAATTGTTTATATTAAGATATAAGGTAAAGTACCTAGTACCGGGACAAACTGAAAATTGGGAGCAATAGCTGGACAGTTCACAAAAATTGTATTTATTACTAACAAATTTGTAATAAATAATAAATATGAAAATGTATTGATATATTTTAGGACCTTAGTTATGTATTCGTGTAAAATTGTTTTCGGTTTGAAACTTAGATTTATTATAAAAATTGATTTAAATTATGTGACAAGAACTACAAACAATTTTGCCATTTTTCTTATATTTTGCGCTTATTTTTACCAATGGATTTTATGATAAAATAAATGTAAATTTAGTTTGAAAGAGTATAAAAACTATTTCTACTGATTAGTACTACATTTATGAATAAGCTCTGATATAATTTTTGTCGAAATAAAAAATATTAACTTAAAAATTTCATGTCCAACTTCCACTCCCGGATTTGAAACAAGTACGTAAGATCGGGACAAGAGGGCGTCGCTTGTCCCGACTTAGTTTCTGCGGGGAGTAGAAGTACGACGCGAGTAATGTCGATAGCGTTTTGTGTAGTTTTTATGTAAAGTTTATGCTAAATTATTGCTGATTTTCGCTAAATATTAAAGTTTATTGAAATAAAAGGCTGATTCAATAAGTTTAAATTAAGTCAAGGAGATCAAAATTTCATTTACATCACATTATAAACATTTGTAAACTTTTTTTAATAAATACTTAGTTAAATTTTAACTACGTAATAACAATAAAATGTACATAATTAAGTATGTAATTTTTATTCCAGGTTTGATGGAATAAAGTTTGAAAATGTGGAGCAAAATTGATAGAAAGAGAGACTTTGTCAAAAACAAAAGTTTAAACAGGAAGCTGATAAAAAAGAAAAGTTAAAAAATAAAGTTATAAAACCAAAAACCAGATAGAAGAAAAATTGTGAAAGACCGTATAGTATTGAAAACATTCAGGAAGCTCTTAATGCAGTAGGTGCTGGTGAGATGTTAAGAGAAGCAGCAAAAAATTTGGAGTTCCTAAAAGTACGTTTTTTTCAAAATTAAGAAACATTTCATCTATAGATTGCAGAAAGGTCCTGCAACCCTACTCAGCAAAGATGAAGAGGATGACATAGTGAAATAGATTCTATATTGCGCAGAAAGAGGCTTCCCAGTTACGAAAAATCATTTACTTAATTGTGTGCAACAATATTTGAATGAACAAGAGAAGAAGAATAAGCGGAAGACTCCATTCAAGAATAATAGACCTAGTAAACATTGGGTCAATGCATTTATGCGCAGGCATAGTAATTTGAGCCAAAGAATAGCTCAAAATCTTACATGTACTAGAGCTTCGGTAACTAAGGAAGGTCTCAAACAGTGGTTTCTTATTTTACAAGACTATCTTACAAAGAACAATTTATTATCACTGCAATCTGAACGAATCTTCCATTTGGATGAATCTGCTTTCATGCTCGTGCCAAAAGATAATTCTGTAATAACAGAGAAAGGTGCAAGATCATCGTATCTAATTGTAGCCGGAAATGAAAAAGCATGTCTCACAGCCCTTTTTGTGGCTTCGGCTTGTGGTAAAATGCTTCCTCCTATGATTTTGTTCGACTTAAGAACTACACCTAAGAAGAAGATATTGTAAAACATACCAAAAAGCTGGGGTGTTGGGAACACAGAGCGAGGCTGGATGACGGCAGATAGTTTCTACTGTTTCATCACAATAGTATTTTTTCAATGGATTAAAGAAAACAAAATACAACTTCCTATTATACTCTAGGTAGATGGTCATTCTTCTCAGATGACACTTCCTTTACTGAAGTTTTGCAAAGAAAATCAGATTGAACTGATAGCTGTGTACCCGAATGCTACTCACATCATCCAGACCTTGGACGTGGCAGTGTTTCACCCGTTAAAGGAGGCATATAAGACTGTACTAAGGCAATGGAGAATCGACAACAATGTGATAGATTTTCGAAACTATCAGTTCCCCCCAGTACTCGAGTTGGCTTTTAAGAGTATTGACCTAACGAAGACTATTCAAAATGGGTTCAAGGCATGTGGACTTTTTCCATTCAACACTAAGGCAGTAAATTATGATGTATTCAAGAAACAGAAAAAAACAAAATCTGTGCCTATTCCTAACGATGAAAGTGGTTTAAGTACAAACAATTTACAATTTTTAAATTTCTTCGAAACGAACTTACTTTCTCCTACTCTATTGGACGCATTAAAAAATGATGAGTTTAAAGATTCATGGAGTGGTGAAATGAGACAGGAGCAGCTATTTGAGTGTTGGCGAAAGTTGAGAAGACTTTGTGGTAAGTGTATATTCATTAATATCATTTTCTATATTTTTGTATCATTATCTATATATGTATCTAATTTTGAATAACAAAATAATGTTTATTTAATATTTTTTTATTTCTAATAGAAAATAATGGAGAAGAAGACGTTGCATAAGATATTTCAAGTATTAGTAATAGTGTACAAGGTGAACCTATTATTCATAATGATGACGATACGAGCATTGTGGATAAAATTAATGAGCTTGAACAAGATACTTCTTCGATGGTCAGTATAGCTGAAATATCAGATAGTTATTTACCTCCCACAAGAAGTACTGAAGAGCAAGAGAAAGATATATATGACATAAGCAGTATGGAGGATATAGTTGTAAAAAAAGATGTCCATAGCTTGAATGGTTTTGACTTTGTCCAAGAAAATGTTTGAACAAGTACAAATGGTGTTCAAACAGAATTAAGTTCATCGCTTGCAGAAGTTGAGTTTTATGATGACTCTGGTCAGCGCAGAATAGCATCTGTTATAGTAGTAGTCCCTGATGAAGCGGAAAGCATATTATGTGCTAATACATTTTCAATTCGAATTGATAATCTTTCGAGTAATTTTTTTTTCCACTAAGTTTTAATAAATAAATTTTG
This sequence comes from Gastracanthus pulcherrimus, assembly GCA_949152435.1. Classification (NCBI taxonomy): domain Eukaryota; kingdom Metazoa; phylum Arthropoda; class Insecta; order Hymenoptera; family Pteromalidae; genus Gastracanthus; species Gastracanthus pulcherrimus. The sequence continues at coordinate 88,053,576 of OX424575.1, forward strand.
AATACCATTAATAATATTATTACTGTTTACAGTGGCTACAGAGGAAAAAACTAGTGTAGTTGCTAATAGTAATGGAATATGTAGTAACAATAAAGTAGTTCCAATTTGCGAAAAAATAAATCAGAACACGTCTACAATTTCTGAAGATTTACATAAGTGTAATGCAGGCGATGCCTCGAATAATTTGGAAGGTAATTGTTTGAAAAATGAATATCTTAAATTTGTTTTATACAATTCTCTCAGAAACAGCTACATTGATAAATAAATTATTTATAGATTCAATTTTGGATTTATCGGTGGGAAGTAAATGTAGAATTAATGTTTCTACACGGAAAGAAAAATCAAGTTATTATCCGGTGGAGACTTAGCACGCAAATATCGCTGTAATTTTTCCTCGGATTTTACTACGATTATACACGTTAATCCAGTGAGAAGTATCCACCTTATAATAGAGTAGCGTCACAGGATTATAAGTACCTATTTGAAAATAAACGCCTAATATCTGAAATGTTATATATTCACTTGCAACAGAAAGCAATAAATAAAAAAGATGATACACAAAACCTCAATAACATATATACACATTTATTACATAACATGAAAATATGACAAATCAAAATAAACAATCATGCTATAACGTTACTCGTCGAAACGAACATAAACACACGCTGTAGACAGTTTCCTATATAAGGAGACTATTCTGCTGTCACTTGGTCCAAACAAAAATAAACCACGAGTGCAACAACACCTCTCGCACTCGCGAGCCTCTTCCTCCCCGCTCCACTTGCGGAGGAGGAAGCTTTGTTTTGACTTTGCCTCTCATCACTGACTCGCCGTTTAGGTAATTTTTTATTTTTTGTATTATTGACTCCACACTGTTTTTATACATATTGTAAATTTAATTGTATTTGCTAAATTGTTATACTAACTTTGGATATTATTTCACAATATAATAAAAAAACCTCTTTACAGTTTATTCTGAAGAGGGTGGCATAACCACCGAAACGTAAATGTGACTTTTTATTTTACATACCTCTAACCTCGGGATGATCAACAAAATCTACCTCAAAATCGTTAAAAAAAAACTTTAGTTGGTTTTTAATAATTAAATTCAATTTAAAGATATAAGAATTCATTGGACGTTATTCAGAAAAAAATAATTAAAATCCATTCATTTAATTGTTTTTTAAACTGTACACAGAGACAAATCGTCCGGTAAATTTTACTAAATAGTATAGGAAATTTTACTTAAAACTATAGTAATTTAGTCACAGACTGTAAGTTTTCAGGATTTTACCATGCAGTATTGTAAAATTTCTACTTTCGTAAATTTTACTATACTATATTGAAAAATTTCCAAATTGAAATTAATAAATTTTATATTTTTTATTGTCTTCTAAAATGAAAATTTGTTTGAAAAAATTGTTTTACAACTTTTCTTCTTGAGTTGTGTAGTGGTATTATAGTATAGTTAGATTTGTATAGTATAGTTTAATGTTTAATGGAAATGATTATGAGTGATAAGAGTTGATGATGATAATGATGGTGATGGTGATGGTCGGTGGGTAGGAGAATAACATTTCGCTTGCCGCAAATAACGTTTAATGACCCTATTTAAAACCTAAACTAATTACTAACCTAATAATACGTTATAGATATTGCAGTACATACACGTTCACATATGATTTTATACTCAACCAAATGGGCTTATATATTAACAAAGGTAAATTTCGGGCGCTTGCATATTTGGATTAATCGACCAGCCTCGCACTGCGATTTTCGTTTGACTTAAATATTTCATTGGCTGGGAAGTTACGCGCGAAATACGAATTTCGTTTATAAAAAGCGAGTAATTAAAATTATAACGTAAAAAGCGTGATTTGAATATTCAATTAAATATTCAATTATTAGGTTGAAGTACATAATAATACTAAAATATGCATTATTTTATTATTTTATTATGTTATTTCAGAAATTAAAATTTTTACATCCAACATTTAGGTATAAAATAATATCCATTTGAAAGTAGCGTTACGTAAGTAACAATACAATTTTCAACATCTATTCTACTCAATACATGTGTTCAAACTACGTCAAAGCGTAATGACTCATAGAAACAGCAGAGCTTCTAGTCCCACTTGAGACCCAGAGATGGCGCCAGGAGCGCGAGCGCACATGCGCCCTCCGGCAGTCTACTTACATTGGCAGAGACGCTGCTAGACTCAGTCGAGTGCCTGCGCTCATGGTGAACGATCGACGGTGTATAGCCAGCAGCTTCAATTATATTTGTATCGATTTGATCTTCCATATATTTACTTAATTATATCTCTATTTTCCTTCACCTATACTGTTTGTTCTTATACTGTACATTTGTTTATCACGAACAAATAAATTTACTTTCTTTCTTGAAACATTCAACATTCGCCTTCTGACTTTTATTTCGACTCCACAGGAAATTCCAACATTGGTGCCCATGGTGATCAGGGACCAAAGATACGAGTCGTGTTTGATGCGCCCAGACCAACCTCCACGGGACGTAGCCTGAACGATATTTTGTATACTGGGCGAAATCTTCAAACCTCTTTGTGGTGCGAGTTGATTCGCTAGAGACGAGCGTGATGTTGACCTCCAACGCATCATATTTAGCTCCGCAGAGGGCGAGGAGCCCATGCATCTGCAGCTGCTCACCGTGACTTATGGGGAATCATGCGCGCCGTACCTCGCGTTGCGTGCCCTCGAACAACTGTGTTCTGACGAAGGTGGTCCCTATCCCGAGGCCGTCCAAGTCGTGCTCAAAGATCGGTATGTCGATGACATACTCTCTGGCGCCAGTGATTTCGAGGATGCTCGTCGGTTAAGAGATCAGCTCACTCAACTATTAAAAGCTGGTGGTTTTCCACTCGGGAAATGGGTCGCCAACTCCCCAGAGCTTCTTGAGGACCTTCCGAGCGAGGATTGCCTACGGTCAACGTGGTGCCAGCTTAAAGCTGATGGCTCAGTCACGTCCAAAGACGTCCACCCCCACGCCTTTTCGGATGCAAGCCATCGAGCCATGGCGGCAGTTGTTTACATCAGAGTGTCAAAACACTCTTCACCAGCTGTCGTCAACCTCCTCGCGGCCAAGACCAGGCTGACCCCGATTCGCAGCTTGAAACCCGCTTCGACGCCCACGCCACGAATGACTATCCCGCGACTGGAATTGAGGGTTGCCCTGATTGCTGCTCGATTGCTGCGAACCCTTTCTGGGGAACTGGATATCTACTTGGATCAGTGTTATGCCTGGGGAGACTCACAGATAGTGCTGAGTTGGCTCCGGTCTTCAGAGCCAGTAGGAAACTCTCTGGTGGATAATTACGTAAGCCATATCCAAGAGGTGCTGCCGTCCCGTGTATGACACTACGTCGCCACTCACGTCAATCCAGCGGACGTAGCTAGTCGTGGGGCCGACCCAGCTCAACTCCTCCACTCTCGAGATTGGTTGTATGGACCGGCATGGCTATCTAACCCGCTCACGACTTGGCCTCAAGATAATTCCGAGTCATTTGCTACTGACTCTCAGCATCCACCGCATAATGTTCTGGCCTGTGTGCTTCGGTACGCCGATGGTGATCTCTCCGCCGTCTTTTCCAATCTCAACGTGTTACTCCACTTTATGGTGCGTCTTAGGCGTTGGATTCGTTTGCGTCTGCACAGGACACCGACGATCGCTACATTGAGTCCCATCACTGCCCAAAAGCTCGACACCGCATTCGCCACATGCGTGGCTTCAAGTCAGCAGCGCTCATTCGGTAATGAACTGGAGATGTTACGTAAGAATGCATCGCTGCCCGCTCGGGGTCCTTTCCAAAGTCTTGATGTCTTCATCAGCCCTGATGGTCTCTTGAGGGTAGGTGGTCGCTCCACCATTCCACTCTTCCATATGGCATGCGGCATCCACCTATTCTAAGTGGCGATTCTCACTTGGCCAACTTGATCGTCGACTGGGCTCACCAACGTTCAATACACGGTGGCTTCCGGTCCACGTATATCTATACTGTTCGTCGAGCATGGCTTGTTGGCGGTAAGCGACGGATCCGGGCTTGCATCAACAGGTGTGTCATCTGCGCAAGAGCCCGAGCTCGTCCCTTAGAGCAGAAGATGGCCTCTCTCCCACCGGAACGCGTGATACCATCGCGTGCCTTTGCTCGTGTGGGTCTAGATTATGCCGGTCCCTTCCATGTGCTAGCAGCGAAAGGCCGGGGAGTACGAACAACGAAAGCATACGTGGCAGTGTTCGTCTGCTTCGTCACCAAGGCTGTGCACCTTGAGTTAGTCGGAGACCTTACGACTGAGAGCCTCACGGGGGCGCTCACCCGCTTCTTCGGGCGCAGAGACCGACCCGCGGAGATCTGGAGCGACAATGCGACTCACTTCTATCGCGCCGACCTCGATCTTCGTGAAGCGCTAGCACAGGCCAATCGCCGAGGAGTAGGTCCCCGACATCTCACCTACGAAGAATTTACCACCCTGCTGGTTAGCATCGAGGCGTTCTTGAATTGTCGTCCAATCGCCCCAATATCGGGTGACCCCGAGGATCTCGATGTGCACACCCCGGGGCACTTTCTTGTGGGCAGCTCGTTGACCGCTGTTCCGGATGTGGTTCCCGAGCCTGACCATGTTGACCGCCTGACGCACTGGAAGCTTGTCGCAGGTCTGCGGTCTCAGTTTTGGCATTGATGGAGCCGGGAATACCTCAACGTCCTCCAGCAGCGATCTAAATGGACTCGACAGCGAACAAACCTTCGGGTTGGTGATTTTGTCGCCGTTCTGGATGTCACCCTCCTCTGCGCAAATGGTAAATGGCCTTTGGGTCGCATCACACATATTTATCCTGGGCAGGATGGACTCGTCAGGTCTGCGACAGTAAGGACCGCTTGCGGGGAATACATTCGACCCATTTCCAAGCTATCGCTGCTTCCTGTGACTGAGCCACCAACGACGGACGAACTGGCTGTATCCCCGGAACAAACCTGATCTGCCCACGGCGGGCGGTACTAATGAGTTGTCATTCAAGGAGCAAGGTGGGCGGGTTGTTCAAACTACGTCAAAGCGAAATGACTCATAGAAACAGCAGAGCCTCTAGTCCCACTTAAGACCCAGAGATGGCGCCAAGAGCGCGAGCGCACATGCGCCCTCCGGCAGTCTACTTATATTGGCAGAGACGCTGCTCGACTAAGTCGAGTGCCTGCGCTCATGGTGAACGGTCGTTTTTCCTTCACCTATACTGTTTGTTCTTATACTGTACATTTGTTTATCACGAACAAATAAATTTACTTTCTTTCTTGAAACATTCAACATTCGCCTTCTGACTTTTATTTCGACTCCACAGGAAATTCCAACAACATGATAGTATACTATAATCATATATCTTATATGCTGAGAAATGCGTATCATAAAATCAATCTTGAAATTATTGACACAATACGAAAAATTCTCGTTCGTGAATGAGGATTTCAGTAGCAAAATAGAACTGAGGAGCATCTTCTGAAAACATAACTAAAATTGTATTTCGCCTGATTCGATTTTCATTAACATCAATTCACTTAGTAGTCGTTACTGTATTTTTCATAGGGTGAGGTATCCCATTAACCAGCGTTACTATGGCAATATCGCGTCAATAAGTTGCTGTGCAATGTTTGTTAGCAATTTTGTCTAAACTTGCGATCAACAAGCGATTTATTAATGACGAATATGCAGATGTGATGTCAATGTGATGTAAAATTGACCGCAACTGCTTGCCACAAAGTTGCTCTCATATGCGGACGCAGTATGACCTCAAATTTAAGCAAATCGATAGCAAAATATGTGCAACGAATTGCTGACAATTTGCTATGCAACTGGTTAATGGGGTAAGATCGTAGTAAATTTATTAAACTTTCTATAAAATTAATCAAAATCTCTTTCTGTTTACCGAATAAATATGATGGATAATCACATATTTTATTAATAAACCTATAATTTTGTATCATTTGATGCCTAACAGCTACAGCTCGACTAATATTTAGTTTACTAGGAGTAGAATTTCGAAGGAGTAGTTACAACTCTACGCATTTTTAGACTCAACAAACATGATATACGAACATACGAAGGAAAATTTTACATTTTATATATACTTACATCATCTTTTGAGTCCAAGAGAATTCGCTTCGTCGAAGTCTGCTTTGAGATCACCCTTAATTTCACGTTCAATATTCACGTTCACGGGTACAAATTTAGGTTATGTGTCCTGAATTTGGCGGGCTCACTGTTGTTGTTTCGTGTTGCGGTGCTCAGGGAGATATAAAAAACGTCTCCCTGGTGGCGCTGCTCGCGTTCGCGCATGCGCATAAGCGCGAATCGAGTATATTTGCATTTTATAGCATAAAATGTGATATATTTCAATATAAATTACTATTCTTTATGGTAAAAATATCTACAGAGTGCTATAATATTCATAACCTCAATTTTTTACTAAACTTTATTGTAATTTTTCGTATAAAGTTAGGAAATTTTTTATTCGTGTTTTGTAAAAATTATCAAAAGTGTAGTAAAAATGCCATTTTTAGTAGTCTATGATTAAATTACGATATTTTTTAGTGAAATTTCCTAGATGTTTCGTAATATTTACTAGACGATTTCTCTCCGTGTAAATACTTGTATAAAACTTCATTAAAGTTCATAAAAAGTATACCAAAACTGCTCAATCAAAATAATTAAATTTAATTAATTACAAAACATCATAAAAGTCGATTCAATGTTGAAGATCGTTGATCGATAATAACATTTTTGCTCATTGAAATTTATTTGGTCTCAAATAATTTAAAGATATAGGAATTCATTGGACGTTATTCAGAAAAAAACAATTAAAATTCATTCATTTAATGGTTTTTTAAACTGTAAGTATGTGTATAAAACTTCATTAAAGTTCATATAGCTCAGAGTTCAGATAGCGTTGAAATTATGTACTATCCTGTTATCTTTATTTAAAACTAAAGATTTTATTTTTTCATAATTTATTGTATCATGTGTTGAACAATTTAAACTAATACCTTTTACCTTACACACTTCATGTTTAGAACCGTCGGGTTTTTTAACTACGTATGAATAGAATTTTGGACCTGCTGTAACAAATTACTCTATATAACTATTTACTCCATAACTCTCTAACTCATCAGTCATATCACCTAAAAAACTACCTTTAGGTACCTTGTACTCCCCAGGCGTATTTCTATTTAGATATATACAGGAATCGGTATCATAATACAATACTCTTTCTCCAAGTTTCTCTAAATACTTATATAATTGTAACCTCACTTGTGCTGTTCTGTGGTGTAGGTATTAATATACGCCCTCTGCTGTGACAAATGTCTGTATAGCTATACAGAGGGCGTAAATCATCGTCTTTGTAAGCCCACTGAATGTAACATGTATCCTGATTATCAGGCAACATGTTTTTCCGCTCCTTATTAGACGATTGTAAAATTTCTATGATTTTATTTTTATCGCTAATTACCTTTGTATTGCCCATATTCTCTCGCTGCCCAAACTTACCTCAAAAGGAATTTAAACAGAGTTTAGCTAAAAATCTTAAACCTGGATTTTTAGCTATTTTCGTTCTGTCTAATTTTACACCCTCTTTTTGCTAATACTGTAAAATATAATTTGTGCGAGACTGTTCATCGTTACAGTCACTTGGGTAACCCGAAGCCTGTTGTTTTATTTTTAAAAATGTATTAATATACTCAACAAATAATCTAGGTTCAGCTTTTTGTGGATTATATTGCTTTACCTTATACTGCCATATTTCGTATATAGCTGTGATTTTGTACCCTAAACTCACAGCTCACCGGACACCCAAGTGCCTGTAATTTCACGGTCTTCTATATGCTTGTGTATACAATAGTTCTGTTCTAAACTCTCGCAACACGTTCTACAAAGTGGAAACATTAATCGTTTATGAATTCTAACGGGTAATACGGGTAATAATAAATCACGAGAAGACAGGATTCGACATTTGACCAGACCTTCGACTCTACTTAAACAATTATCCGTACCGATTAATCGCTGATAATTAACGCCTACAAAAATTTCAGGATGTCCTAACGAAAATTTACCAGTTTTACAGATATAGAGGTAAAGCGAACATATATCTACATTTTCAATTCTCTCACCTTCCTTAACTTCCGCTAAATTGACTGTGTTCTCCGTTCTACCGCCATAAAACGCGTCACGTGGATTTAACACTTCAGCCCATAACAACGGGTTGTTGTCGATGTACCTTTTTATTTCACTCGAAAAACTTTCTTGTAATTTTTTGAACTTACAACCCCCAATTTCTGTTAATTTATAACCTCCCTCAATTATGCGTCGTGAAGTTTCTAAAGTATCTTTATATCTTTGTTCATGGGTGATACTATATATTATTTTTACCCAATCAACCCCTGTAAAACATAAAGTACAACCATTATAACAGCATCCATGATATTGAAAAACATGTCTATCGTCATTATCTGTTTCATAATAGCCATCTACTAAAATACCTTCAGTGAGTCTAATCTCGGGTCCCTTACTAGCATGTCTAATGTCGAACCTTATTTCCTGCTCTTTATAAATTAACCATTTTAAAGATTCTCTTGAATGCGTGTTTCTTTTCTTGTACCCTCCTGGAGGGATTATACCTATCTCATCGCGTTTAAGAAAATTTTTTCGAAAAACGCGCAAGCAGGCACTGGCAATCGTTGATGCCTCTACAAACGGACACGTATTTCCTACTTCTAAAAAACTTCTCCTAAAGGCAGAGCATGCTTTTCAAAGTATATCGAAATCTGTTAGGCAATATTTTAAAATTTCGGTTTTGAAATTAAAAATATAGCCAGAGTCACGCATGTCCTTATGCCATGATTGAAAATCCTCTCTTTTTGGGCAACTCATGTAATCCGGTGAGAAAAACGTTTCATCCGGTATAGGACCAACGTAAGCAAAATTTTCTTTCTTATTACATAAATGCGGAAATGTGCCTTTAATGATTGTATCGGAAAAACCAAAAGCTTTTGGTAAAGCTGATAGATTCATCTGAAAATAATTCAGACTATCTATAAATTTAATGGTCTTACCTATTTTCATAAGCATGATATTTGTACCATTCATTATGACCTTAGATATAACTTTTGTGTTTTCAACAACATATTTTAATAAAAATTAAGCATCAAAACTCTTGCTATTATGCGCTATACCAACTACTTGTTTTAACATTTTAAGCCTTGCAGATTCCGCATTCATTATATAAAGAATAAAATCTTGTATTGTGTTACTACCGTCAAATGCACTAGTCATACCGCCACCGCAAAACTCACAATGTTGATTCATATCAGAATAAATACATACATCGCAGCATAACTGTGCTACAGCTAAATTGACCTCGTGTTTAAAGGCAGTTTTGTTTAACCCTTCATATTCATCCTCTTGGGTAGTTTCAAAATCGTAAAAAAGAAAAGCATGCTCTGGTTTACTTTCTAAGGTATCCGATTTTTTCGCTTTAATTTTTACAATAGGCATATAACAGGAGTGGTTATACGGACGTACACAGGCGCAAGTGGGACAGTAAGTTTTCCCGCATTCATGAGCATTTTGTTCAATTGAAACTACTCTATTACAGATTCTACATATTCAGATAAACAATTACTACATTTTATTATTTCATTATTTTTAGCACATATAGGTGATGACTTACAACGATCACAAGTGTTATCACATTTGTGTGTTGTTTTTCTATTAAACTTTTTATTACATAATTTACAATAATACCTACATGCAGCCAAACCAATTAAATTGGTGATAACGTCAAAGTGACCTATCACACGTTTAGGCTGTGTAAACAAAATATTCAAAAAGTGCTTTGGAGTAATATTTTCAGCTTTTAAAACTTCGAAACCATTAATAAATAACGACTCACCAACCTGAACCTAATTCTTCAGGTGTATATACGTTTATCACTGTTTCAATCGTTTTAAAATAATTTTGAAAGAGTTTAATTTCCGCCAAACCACGGCCAACCGTTTCATCGATATTAACACCCGCTTTTTTAATCAAGTCATCAGCCATTTCTAACTGTAGTTTACATCTACTTTTACGGACCCTATCCCACTCGCTCATTGCAACCGCGGTGTTCTGCTCCTGTTTTTTATTATGAATTAACGCTACAGCTAACGCACGTGATAAGCATTTTCCGTCATTATTGACTATTCTAACTATGGATTTTGAATTAACAAGATCACGATTCGTTGACGTACGACCACAACCTGTAGGTGGCCTAACGCTAACAATCCTAATCCGCAGTGTTTCATCAACTTTTAACTCGCGTGAGCTTTGACAGCTGGTTCTTCTTCTTCTTCAGCCACTTCAGCTACGACTCCTGGTGCTTCATTTTCTACTGCGTCTACGGCCTGATCCAACAACTCCACGGATACCCATCGTATATCAACCTCATCTTCCATAACATCCCCGTAATCCATTTCAGAATCTGGTTCTGAATCTACTGAGTGGTTAGACCAATTTACGGAGGTACCATGCTCGCCGGACTCATAATCTTCGGATAGGTCGTCATCATCAATGACTGCATCAACAACAGTATCGTTATCACTGAACGATTCTAAAAATAGTTGACCAGCATCGTGATGATCCGCATCTGTCAATTCCCATGAATCATCAGGCAACTCAGCATCCAGAGCATCCTGAATATCATTCTCGTGCTGAAAGGCTAAAAATATTTGTAAATTAATAACAACGATCCCAAAAATTTTTTTTCAAATATCACTTGAAAATTGTATATGAAAAACCTATACATTAATAGTTAAATAAAAATTCTGTAAAGTTAATGTTGGAATTATGGGTATACGCTAGTCCTTGGCGCACATACTCATGTTGTCCCGCATCAATCGGCTCCGTCTCTCCCCTTTTGACTAGCGCAACGCCAGCGCCCTGCGAAGCATGCTCGCATGTGCCCGGTGCCCACGCTCGTACTCAGACCTCTACCGACGCTCAAGACGCTTGAATCTCCTTGCGAACTCACGTGTATCACTACATCCAATAAAGCCACGTTTTATTGTATACTTAGTAATTCGTTGTCTCAGTGTTTTCCTTCTTTTCTTGTACCTGTCCAGTGCGCGGTGCTGTTAAATTCGGTTATAAATAACAGTTAAGTCTGACCAAACAATTTTTAGTCTATAGAGTTCGAGTTTTGTTTGGTTATATATATATATATATATAACCAAATATATATATATATATATATATATATATATATATATATATATATATATATATATATATATATATATATATATATATATATATATATATATATATATATATATATATATATATATATATATATATAGTTGTATGTGTCGCTGTTTATCATCGCAGGAGTGTGCTGTCGCCGGAATAACCCCTTTTTATATCGTCTGAATAAAAGCTATCTTGCAATTAGGACGCAAGCAAGATAGTCCCATTCGAAAGTTAGGGATGTCTAGGACTGTTAGGTTAGTCGGATGTAATAATTGTTTGATAAGTTTTACTTTAAACAATTACGATTCGGTTAATTTATTTTGAATATCTACACATTGTAGAATATCTACTGAGATTTTCAACTAGTTAGTTTAATATAACAACAATAAAGGGTATATATATATATATATATATATATATATATATATATATATATATATATATATATATACTGTACGATAAACATTCTCAACTAGTTAGTTCGAAATATATACCCTTTATTGTTGTTATATTAAACTAACTAGTTGAAAATCTCAGTAGATATTCTACAATGTGTAGATATTCAAAATAAATTAACCGAATCGTAATTGTTTAAAGTAAAACTTATCAAACAATTATTACATCCGACTAACCTAACAGTCCTAGACATCCCTAACTTTCGAATGGGACTATCTTGCTTGCGTCCTAATTGCAAGATAGCTTTTATTCAGACGATATAAAAAGGGGTTATTCCGGCGACAGCACACTCCTGCGATGATAAACAGCGACACACACACTCCAATCGGTGTATATGATACTCTAACAGGCCTACGCAGGCGAGTGCACGACACTAGTGAACCCGAGTTCGGCCGGCCCCTTCTTAATCCTCGAATAACTCCACTTAGACTATAATAATTATTATTATTAAAAGAAATCTTACCAGTCTTTATACTGTTTAGTTCCCCAAATAGAGCCTGCACTGACGGTTTCTCCGCAAAATCTGAGCTCTGCTGCAAGGAGCTCCAAATGACCAACTCTTTATCGAAAACTCCCTGACGGTGCAGCTGTACAATGAAGTTGGTGTCACACACTAGGATGAAAGAGGTGAACTGGCGCACCACCTTTCTTGTAATTTTCTCCAACGTCTGTGTCATACGGTAACTAACGTTGGGTCCGTCGTGGGGTCTAACTCGCCACGCTATACTCTTGGCCTTCTCGAACTCCACCAATGCTGCACTGGCTGCAGCATCTAGGGTCCTGTTGTATACACCTTTTACAAAACTCCTGTTCAAGACTTTTTTAAAAATCTTGAATAAAGGTACACTGGTAAATTCCATTGTAAACACTTGATCGTAGTAACACAACACAAAATAAACACGAATACAGCAACTACTGCTAGAGCAATATTTTCAATTCAGCAATCAGCACAGCAGCAGAGTAAAACTGAGTATCAGACTTTAGCTACCGATTCTTATATATGGTATCGGACAGGTGTTTTTTTTAGTCAAACCTTTTTTCAATTTCCCTCTAGTACAATACAAATTATTTTATTGACAGGACGATGTACCATGCCTACAAAAAGTATTAAACGATTCGCTTTGGCTAGACAAATAATCTATTAATATCCCATTGTCGTGTCGCTACAGAGTTTTGCACGGTTAGGACAGCTTAATTACTCGTTACCGAGGTTGAACGCTCTGGTATACGCGACTTGTTACTCGTACCTTAATGACATTCATTACCGATCGTAACAGTGTCCCAACCCAATCTCAGGCCCCATCTCAGGCCTACCTACCTACCTACCTTAATAGGGTTTTCGATGACTAACCATTGACAGACAGACGGACACCGATTAGGCATGTACATTACAGTATCGACTCCTGTCAAAACATTGTACTTATGGTAGGTAAGGTAGACAGCTTAATAAACCTACGAATAAATATTAAATCTGTGTGTTTTGACTAAACGAATAGGACTATTAATACTACATTAGAGACGCTTGATGGCACAACACATGATGCCTTAGAGCTTGGCGTTTTTGGCGCCATGTCGCTTTGACACCTTGGTGCTATAGGGCACCCCACGTCACCGCTACTGACGACTCTTGACTCAACGCTGTGTTTAGACACTTAGGTCGTTAAAACGTATACAGTTGCAGACACTTAATGTAATATTAGAACGTAATACCATCTGTAATGGTAATGTATACTTACGTGAATTTCTACACCTTAGTCACTAATGTGATTATTCATAACAAGGCTTTTCTCTTTTACCCTCTCTTATACACATACACGCTATTAACGAACTCGTATATAAAGATATGTGTCTCTCGACTTTTAAGTATTCAATCAGTTGTAACGTTAAGTAACAGAAGCAATATACACGTGGTGTTTTTCACAGTAATACGAGTTCTATTTAAACATGAACAACACACGTTTGACAAGAGATACAAAACGTATCGAAATGGCATCTTATAATTCCCGTGAAGATGCTTTACAATATTTACTATATTCAAGAGTTATTAAATACGTCGTGTACTAAAAAAATTATCGTTGATCTCACACCTCAAAAAAATAGTGATTTTACGTGCGTTGTAAAATAATTAACCAAACATTTTTGGCATAAATTTTACAATCGAAGCCTGGCAATCATTCAAACAACATTTTGGTAAAATTACTAACTATTTTAGTAATGAAGTGCAAAATAACTCATCTGGATTTGACAAGATTTCATTTAACGAAATTACGCTGAGTTTTACAACTTCACATGGTATCAAAGCTCTATTACTAGACAAAATCGAGGAAAAGATCACTGGTAGCTACACATCAATAATCACAGACGAACTAATGGAATATCAAGTAAACAAGAAGAAAAAAGCAAATTCACCGGCAATTGTTCTACAGAAGACAACATTTGAACGCATTGCTAATATTGCCGAGTGTATCGACTATACAATACAGGCAAACGAAAAAATAGCAGCCACAGTGTCACAGTGTAGTTCTAACATTATTGATAATGTTTACAACAAATTTACAGAAAATATTTTAATTCCTCAAACTAAAGCCTATGCCAAACCATACTTGTATTCACAAAATGCTAAAATTAAGGCTAAAGTATCAACTAACATCGACAAAAATTTTATTGAAAATTATTTTGATGTAATTTTTAATGAACTACTAGCACTGCATTGTAATATAATATCAGAAACAGTTATTACAAAAATTACTGCTGTCAAATAAACGTCTTTATTTATTATTTTTTTATTATTCAATAAATATTGTATATATCTACATATATATTTTAAATAATATATACATAAAACTAAAACCTCTCTCTCTCTTTATTCAACGTCCCTACACATCTCTACCAACATCCCTATTATTTATGTAATTTTATATTATCATTACATTCTCATTGTTATTATTATTATTATTATTATTATTATTATTATTATTATTATTAATGAACATGAATACGTACACACGTATAGGTTCAGCTACAGTAATTCACCTTCCCAACACCCCGAGTGCTGGTGAGGGAGGGAGATTTCCTATACCAGTACACGCGCAACACCTATTGACCATCAGCTGTTGATGGGGAGGGAGAGTTTCGATATCCCCCACAGGCCCACCACTATCAACACCGTACCGGCTGCCATACTGTTCCTATCTTTGCACACCCCGCTAGTTCTTCCCCTCCATTTTCGGCTGCCATACTGTTCCTATCTTTGCACACCTCGCTAGTTCTGCCCCTCCATTTTCGGCCGCCATGTTGTACCTACCTTTGCACACCTCGCTAGTTTTCCCCTTCCATTTTCGGTCGCCATGTTGTTCCTATCTTTGCACATATACTACTAAGGTCTATACTGAAATTGAACATTAAAAATTTTTAATGTCAATTAATTATAAAAATTCATTAAAGTTGATTCAATATTATTAAAGTTAATTCATAGTTTGATAATTGAAATGTCGATGTTCATTGGAGTTATAGAAGTTAATTAAAAATGATTGGACTTTAAAAAATTTTAATGAAATTTAAAAACGTATTTTCTGCAGGGCATGTAATAGATGCATAAGATTTAAGTATTTCTTTAAGTTTATTTTTTTACACAATCGCTACGCGGTACTTATTGTTATTAGCTTAAGTATTTTAATATATTCAACTATTGAAAAATCAAAACAAAATGAACAATTTTATATCAGGTTAATAAAGATTCAGATTTTATTATATATGATCAGATATTATGAAAGAGAGGATATATAAATACATCGGATAATATATGTCCATATGTGATTACACCAAATCACACATAATAAAATATTATTAATATTATGTCATTTCATATAAAACTTCGTAATATATTATCAAATATGGATTATTCCGCCGTAACTTGCCTACTTTGCGCCGAGGCCTCTTATTACACGTATAAATTCGGACAAAAATTCATTCTTAATTTTTACACAGGTATGGTACAACTAACTATAATTGTTAAAAGTAGAAAGCATCTTTTGAAACAAATAAGTAAATCTGGTCTTAAATGTCAGTTCTGTAACATATGTCAAAAGCTCAAAGGTCATTATGTAACGGCACTCTAGACAGAAGTTAGGTAGGTAAAAATTACAAAGGTAGGCAAGTAAAAAACAGACAGGAAAAAGGTACGGAAAAAATATATCATAAACGTTTTAATTTATAAGAATATTAATTTATATATATATATATATATATATATATATATATATATATATATATATATATATATATATATATATATATATATTATGTTAAATATTAATTATTTAGTTTTTACATTAAAAAAGACACAATTTTTATATCAAAACAATACTTTCTTTTTTTGAGAGACCAAAGAGGGTACGAATAAGCAATAATTACAAATTAAATAATTTTTAACTTATATTAAAATTTATAGAAAAATACAAATATATTACAACTGTTGCATACAAATCTTTTTAAAAATCATATCTACAGGCTATCAATTCCATGTCACTTTGTTCTACAAATAAACAAGGTGGTAATTTTGGCCACAATTCTATATCTATCAGCACTTCTTCTGTACTTGATTGAACACTGTAGGCATGATACTAATGGTAAAAAAAATTGTTTGAAATTGTTCTGCTAGAAGACAAATGTTATTATCACACATGAATATAGTTTTTAATTTACCAAATTGAGGGCCTTTTTTAGTTATGTTTGTTACAAATATAGTTCCCGTAGAAAATGATTTTCCAAGAACCTCCATTTTTTTAAGGTTTTTACAGGAATTTGAATATTTGGAATGATTTTATTAAAAGTAGCTTAAACATCCTCATCATTTACGAGTCGTAGTAAAATGTCAAATTTTTGAATAAGTGTTTGCACATGATATATTTGGCTTCTCGTTAATCGAGGTGATGTGGCAATCCATATAATTCTTCTAAGATATAGAACAAGTTTTTAGTGCTTATCACCTTCGGGAATAAGTTCACCTATCATCAGATTTAAATATCTCGCCAGACAAAGCATTTCTGCTGCCGATTGTTTTATTTTTAACTTTTGTATTCCTTTTTTACTTTGAATAAATTGGAGAGACCTAGGTTTATTTCGTTTTCCGATTTCATTGTATTGAAAAATTTCAATTCTGTGATTCACTAAAGCCAAATCTATTATTTTTTTATCTGTTAAAACTTGTAACACATTTCCTATTATATACGATATAATGCCTTCATACACGTCATGCATCAAATCTACTAAAATATTTTCAGTAATATGAAAATTATTTATTTTATTAAAAAAGCATCTTTCGTGGATTCCAGTTTGCTAAAATCAGCATTTGAAACATCTGCTTCGTAAGATTCACGTGTTCTAAATAAAGGTTCATGCTTCATTGTCATTATATCACATTGCGTTTTTGTTTTGCTACAAATTCTACAAAATCTATTCGCTTTAAAACTAGTAGTATATATACGCGCCGGTCGAGACGTCGTGACGTCCTCACCCGGCCCGTATATGGGGGGCGTGTAAACAATTAATTAATGTGACATTAATAGTTTTTTAATTGGTTGTTTGCATAAACATTCAGTTAAAAAACCGTAAAACTTAAAGTAATTACCCGCCAACACATAATAATATTAATTGTATTTAGTGGTAGATAAACAATAAAATGTTTTTATTGTTTATTTACGTAAACATAACGCGCATCTCAATCCGCAATGTTGGAGTAGCGAGACGGCTACTATATATATATATATATATATATATATATATATATATATATATATATATATATATATATATATATATATATATATATATATATATATATATATATATATATATATATATATATATATATATATATATATATATATATAAGCCAGGCGCCAATCGGCACTCTCCTCTACCTAAGCCCGAGTGCTGTAGCGAGACGGGATTCTTGAGTGTAGGTGGGAGCAGCGAGAAATATGAAGAGAGAGAGAGAGAGAGAGCATAGCGAGCTCTGTCCGAGGGAGCTGAGGCCGGCGGCTTCGTACAGCGAGGAAGAAGAAGAAGAAGAAGAAGAAAGATAGAGCATGCATAGTGCGCGGGGTTCCCCCCGCAGCGCCTAGCCGAGGGACCGGTGGCTACGGTATTGGCTGGCAGCGACGGAACTTCGTAGGCAGGAGAGCTGCAGAGAGAGAGAGAGAGAGAGAGAGGGAGGGAGAGAGAAAGAGAGAGAAAGAGACAGAGAGAGAGAGAGAGGGAGAGAGAGAGATCCTACTACACATTGCCGCGAAGCTTACTCTAAATTTCATCTTCGGGGATTAATTACTGCACGAGTGTGTTAGAAATAGAGAAAAGCTAAAACTATGTACTTACGTTGACCTGTAAAGGATTGTAGCACAATAACATTTTTATATTGTAATAAGAATTAATTAATTCATTATTTTTATTATTATAAAAACTTAAAATTTATTACAAAAACTATTTTATGTTAAAATATTTAAAAATTTACATTTTATAAAAGCACACTTTGTTATGACACTCTTTTTAATATCAGCTTTTTCGAGGATAGCCCTCAGCGACGAAGGAGGCACACGCGAACTCTGGAATTCACTTATACAATTCCACGGTGAATCGGGCAGTAATATTCATCTTTCTCTTCTGTTAAAGATATTTCTTTAACATCAATTGTCCGCGCCAATGCTATAAAAAATCTGAATGGTGTTTTGATTGTGTATCTTCTTTGATTGTGTTTGTACTTAAATCTTACTTGAGCTTCAACCAAATCATCTGCATTAGGTATACTATCCAAATATTCGTTGAATATCCTATTGTGCCTGATCTTTATATTTTCGATTGCTCGAAAATATACACGAGCATATCTGTTTCGGACCGTGTCATTAACAAAATATCGCGTACCATATACGCAGGCACTATTTAAACACCCGTAATTCATGGTTTGTCCCGCGATGTGAAATATCTCGCTTGGCGGGTGATGTAGACACTCGATCTGTTCACTCACTTCCACAAGATAACTCGATAGTACATTCTTCAAGCATTTCAGCATAGTTCTGCTCTCTTCTCGATGCACATTGTTGATGTTTTTAACAATTTGGTTCCATGAGAATCTTTTTACTCTGACTTTTAAACGTAGATCAGCTAGTACACACTCTTCATTACCGCAGCGAAACATTTTTTTTAAAAGCTTCCGAACTACAGAGCGACCAAAGCAAAACTGAAGCGAGTGCTTCGTCAACGAACCCTCCAGCCCTACTAAATTTTTCTACATCACACATTTATGAGTTTTATTGAAAGAGTAGTAATGTAGTATACCGTGAATGCTCTCATAGTGTGTACGCGAACAGAGAAAAACACACACACACACCTTGACTGTGTGTGTATGTATTATAAATTTTCTAAAAGTATATGTAAATGTGTTAACAATAAGGGGAAAAATTAAAAGGTTATGGTTGAGGTAGAATGAGTTGTTTCTTTGTTTTACAATTTTAGCTTTTACTTTATTTTTATAGTGTACAAGTTCTTTTTATAAAGATATTTTACGTAGAAAACATAATTTAGGATAAATTTGTTGCAATTAAAGGTATACAATAAGCAAATAATTCCATTAATACAATATTGAGAGTGTCGAGATAAAAAATTACCATTTCCATACTCGTTTTCACTCTACTTTCAATTTCGACTTTGTGAATAACGTAATATTGCTCGAAAGCATTCAATTCTTCGAGAATATTTTTAGCATTCGTCTCATCTTCTTTTTTTAATTCACTTTTCAAAAAATCTAGAATGTATTCGACAGCACAATTAACAAAAGTAGCACACTCTTCAACATGTTTAAGGCGCGCACTAATACATTCACGCACCTGCGACAGTCCTTCGAGTGTAGCTAGCTGCATGACGATGCTTGATGGATTATCGTGCTTCTTCTTCTTTTTGCCGGGCGGTTCGAATGTAGTGGTTGCTTCCATATCCTCGTATAGCTGCGCCTCGTGGGGCTGACCTATGTTGTTGAGCTTTGTAGGCGAACCGTCAGCGGGTGGTCTCTCGTCGAGGGCTATTGCTCTTGAGCCGTTAGCCATCGTAAAATTGAGGTCGTGATTGAGAAAGAAAATCTTGCATGGCTTTCCGAAATCTTGATAGAATGTATATGAGTTTTTTAAGTACGCACTCATAGCCTCCATGTGATCGATGAAAAGCTCCTCGCTGCTCGTATCGAGCGTCACGTACCGCGAGCCTGCTCCGCCAAGCTTTACGACAGGTCTATATAACCCACCGTGATTTTCAGGGCCTATAATTACGCGCTTAGAGTGAAATCTATTGAGTGCGCAAGTACTTGGTAGCAGCAGCAAATTATAAAGCGTCTTTGATTCAGCTTTGCAGATAGGTGCAGCGTTCTCGTTGTTAATCATTTTTTAAAATTGATGTATATTTTTTGGCAACTACTGTACACGAGCAGAGTGGCTGCCGGTAATCGACAGTAGTCGATGCTCGAAACACCGTTTCTTATATCCTGCTATCCCTACCACCGCTAGTGCGAAGATTGGGTGAAAAAACGGATGTTAATTATTAAACAGCCAATCGCGAATATGACTTTGCCACCCGAGGAGGGAGGAATTCCGTTGCAAACTTTATCTCGATAAAATAATAAAGCAGAAAGTTTAAATAAATTTTCTCCGTACAATACAATATAATGTGTCAACGGTCAACTGTGTTCTACGAAATACGCACATAAAAATTTAATAAAATCCTCAATTATTTAAATAATTATTTAGTCAAATGAGACACATATTTTAAAAATTTTATTTTAATTCTAATATTTTTTGTTTTAATAAGAAATAAGTACAGCTGTGAAACAAAACACATAAAAAAGTTATCGTTAAAAAATATCGAGTATTCTTTTTTTTTAATAAAAGTACGTCTTAAAATGTTAAAAAGTATAATACAAATCAAAAAGTTTAAATTAATATTTTATTGAAGAACATAATTATTTAAGAAACAATAACTACATATTTATATTCATGTATTGGTAAATTTTTACAAATCAGGAAACAAGCGAAACGTCGAGGGTAAAAATAAAAGTATTACACACAAAATTAAAATATCATGTGATTAAATTTATTACAATATTTTTTAGAAATGAAAAAATGAGAGTACATATGTTTCTTATAATACTAAGTGTACAAAAGTATAAAAATTTATTATAACAAACAGAGCTCTCGCGCGGTAACACATTAACTTTCCGCCGAACGTACCTCTTACTTTTTAATTGTTTAACAACATATTTATAAAACTTTTCAACTAATATTACAAAACGAGCGTAGAGAATCACCGTTACACAAATTATACAGAAACATAGTACAATATTCTCCGCACACTTGCGAATCAACACTTTGTAATTTTTTTTATTCCATTGATATCGCACGCAGTTACTTCGGAGTCGATTGAGATTATGCTGTGAGAAAGGTGCCGTAGCTGTCAAAGTAGTTTCCGTAGCCATTTCTGTCGATGTAAATGGCAATCCAGTGCGAACCAGGCTTATCCGACGTATCGATGTTTAATACAATAGCAGCAGGAGACTTAAAAATTTGGGAACGTGATCTGCTGCATAAACACCAATCGAGTTGGCGTTTAGCCCTCTAATGGCACTTATTATTTGTCTCGTGTTCATTTTAAACAGTTGAGCACACACTCGCACTCATCATCTGTGTCGTCCGACTCGTCGATGATATATAACTTTTTGACGTTGGGTACTTTGTCGTAGTCGTCGTCGTCATCGGCCACTTCGTCGTAATAGACCTCCTCGCTTTGCCGCTGACCGTCTTCATCTATCGCTTCGTCAACTACGTCCTGTCCTCCCTCTTCCGAGAATCGTAGGAGTTTCACTCTCTGCTGTCGATGGTATTCTAGTAGTGCACCGTAGAAGACCTCGCTATGTATAACGAACAGGCTGAGCGTATCTTTTGAAAGAAGCGTGTAAATCCACTTTCTGACCTGATCAGCTCTGTGCATTGCGCAAAAATCTTTTTTATTCTCAATTTTTTGCTTGCTGTGTGTTATACACATCAACACAGCTGGAAACGCCTGCTCGAGATGTTGAAAACTCGGTGCATCGTAATGCTCGACATTTATAACGCGGCGTGCCAACATTGATTCCAGATACATGGCTTTTTCACTCCCTCGTACACATATTCTGCGTGCATCCCTTGCTATGTTGTATAAGTGACGTCGTAATTGGCGAAGAGAAACTTCGCCTTCAAACCACTGTAGACCGTGCACATCGAGCGAACGGTAATTGTTAGTCCGTTGGTAAATCGTTAAAAACGCATGGTGCACATACTATACAGTCCGATGACGCGATTTATTAGTGACATCGCTGCAACTTCTTTCGGTATGAAGTTTTTATATACATCACGAAATCCCTGTATGTCGATAACGTAATCCATTTTAAACTTTTGAGAGGTGTGTGTATTAGCTACGACTACTGTGAGAGAAACTGATCTGATTGTGCTTTGTTTTAGGCCTAATATACTCATGTCCCCGCCAGTTTTTTCATCGTCGTCGTCGTCGTCGTCAAAGTCGTTAAAAAGTCTTACGCATTGAAATCAGTTATGATTTGCCTGTTCGAGTCAATTTCCAAGACATTATCGTAGTCAGCATAAACAATACAGTTTATGGTCGATCCGAGCGCCTGCTCAACACCCACCTCTATGTACACACACCCGAGCGCACGAGATTCCAGTGCGTGGCCCAGTGAGCCGATAAATCAGGCGTGAGATCAAAAGCAGTAAGGAAATTACCTCTTGAATAATTATAACGATTAATTCCGATTCCCTCATTGAGAAAATGTATGCCTGTGCCGGTAAAAAGTGTTTGAAAGGCGTCTATATGTAGTTCAGAGTGCCCTGTAAATCGTGGCTGTAGAGGTTTATTCGGAATTTGTACACCGTTGACATTCAGAGAGAGATAATTAATTCAAAAAGTTTGAAAATTAAATGGATTAAATCTCCGATTTCCGTTAAACGCTCTACTGTAGACAAAACCAATGATTATTCTTTTCGGTAACTGCCCGAGTATGACGTTTTCAATTGCATCGCCGAGAATACCCGCGTGAAGTGTGAACGATTTTACCTCTACACGTGTAATTGGATATTTGTCTGTGGTTTTTGTTAATGCATTGGCGTGGCCGAGTAAGACCCCGGGCTGATTTTAACTCTGCGAACGATGAGTATTGTTTCTTTTATATGCACTTTGAATTTACCGTCATCGGAAACATCCATTAAGCAAAACGCATCTTTGCTTCTTACTAAGCGAATTCTCATTTCTATACCGTTAATTAACATTTTATCTTGATTCAGCAGGTCGAGATGCAAGAATGATTGCATGTCACACACGCGGCCATTGCGCGTAAAATATTGACGATTCTTAGCGCCTTTGTTCACGACTAGCGGGGCTGCAGCATTCGGCGCAGTTTCGAAAGCGTCTTCCGTATCCTCGTACCATAAACTAGACGTTAAATGCGACTCTTTAGCTGCGGGAGAATAGTTGAGTAGTGACTCTATGTAGTCCATGTAGGGGTACGCGTTATTTGGTGGTAAAACGAGTTTTTGATTGAAAAATACGTCAATCTGATTAACATGGAATGCAAAAAATTATTAATTGGTGCAACTTTAGCATTTTCAGCGTCTGTATCAACGGGTATGATTTTTGCCTGAATGTAAAGCATAGTGTGCGCTAGATCTATATAATGCTCGCTCGCGCTTGGCACCACAAATTCCAAGGGTGCATCCCCCTCCTCGCTGAGTGACGATACAGGCTTGTAATTCAAGTAAGTACTGATTTCTATCGATGTCTGAGTTGCCGAAAGAGTAAAGAGATCCAGTTCGCTCGTCATATATTCCATCGAATGAGTGTGTAAAAAAGCCATTTTTGCGAACGTGATGAAAATTACTTTGGTCCAAAAATATCGGTTATATTTCTAATAGTAGTAGTAGTCGGCTTCTTTCTCTTTCTTCTCGTTGTTTGCACCCTCCTTCTTTTAACAGCGGTGTCGCGTTTTCTTTTACTTTGTTTACGCTTTTTACGCGGAGTGCCGATGCTACCCGATACACGTGTCTTTCTTGACTGCCGCCTGCGCTTAACAACTCTCGATTTATAACCGGACCCCTTCATCATATCAGCGATTTTATTGGCGGCATTTCTCTTTAAATTTTTGCCGGACTCTGTTGTACGATACTTTACAGCTTCCTTGAATTTGGCACCGCTGTGTGCGACGTCGTCAAAAACATTAATACCCGCGCGTACAGCTTCTTTACCTACTGAAGCTATGTTGCATAAGCGGAATGTAGTATATAAGTGCAAATTGTCTCACCACGTTCGCTCCAAATTTATATTTTGAGCTGTCTAAGGATACGATACGTAAAAGCGATGCGTAGATTAGATGTTTATTTTTTGCAAGACAAAAACAATAAAACTACATTCAATAATAATACATATTTACAGAGATCATTAGTATAGTCAATCATATCACAGCTCGACATTGCTCGTCATTAACTTACATATATTGCACAATATTATATCTGTCGTACATCAATCACGTCATTACACTTATCACATATTATTATCATTACGAATAATACATTTTTTTGTGACTATCAAACTTCAATTTCTATTATAGTCAACATTCGTATAATTAGCGTCATTCTACATTAGATATACATGGTCCATGTCCCTGGACTTACATAGAAAATAGTCGCGAATTGTCACTTTAAATCTGCGTAGTGAGGGCAAGTGCTTAATACGTCGAGGGATCGTATTCCATAGGCGCGCACCTTGAGATTGAAAAGATTTCAACCCTGTATCGGTACGCGACGATGGAATCGAGAGCTCCCTAGAATTAGTCCTACTAGAGGACCGAGCCTGGTTTTTTTGAAAAAGAGCTGTAAGATACGTGGGTTGACCCACGTTAATAACTTTGTATAGTTGTACCGCCACAAAATACTCCCTTCTTCCCTCAAGATCAAGCCAGCCAAGTTTACTCTTGTAGGGACTGATATGCTCATACCTTCTAACACCACATATGTACCTCACACATGAATTCTGCAATCTTTGCAGTCTCATCCGGAGCTCACTTGACACATCAAGATACACTAAAGAGCAATAACCCTGCTAATAGCCGAAGATTAAAAACGATTTCAAAAACCGTAATCGTTTGTAATAGTCGTTTGTGTAACGTAATTTTAGCTTTATTATGTATTAGACTGAATCGTATCAGTTCCACAGACAAATATATTAAAAACTATTATTTTGTATTGCAATACGATTAGAATGGTATAAAAAACGATTAATTCAATATTATAAAATGTATTAAGAATCCATTATATATATTAATCGTTTTATATCGTTTTTGAAGCTTATTAATGCTAATTGATATATTTTGAATCTAATCGTTTTTAATGGTAATATTGCAGAGCACAATTGAGCATTATTAATACATTTTAATGCATTCTAATCAGTTTTAATCGAAATTTATTGTATTAAACGTTTCTTCCTTGTAATTGCTTTTAATTGAACTTTTGTTCTCAGGTATAAATCGTTTCTAATAGTTTACTGTCAGTCAGTATCGCATTTAATCAGATTTGATTTATACCCTAGATATTAGCTGTAATACAATTTAGTCAAATTTAATTGCAGAAACATTGTGTATTCGATTATTAATAATCGTGATCATTACAAATTAAGTTTTGTTTTTCATCAAATTCATATGACTATATATACCAAATTGTGCTCTGTCTTGATGATTTTGAATTTGATTAAACTGCAATGCCACCTGTGCCCAGGGAAAAATCTTTGATTCCTAAAAATAGTAAAAATATATATCAGTACAAAAAATAACGTAATAATTTCTTGAAAATTTATGAAACATTTGTTTATTATGATCTGAGTTAGACATAATGTCAGTACAAAAACATGAACATGTATTCTATACATTAGTATTTTCTTATAAAGTTTTTAACTTTTATAAAGTAATATATAAAGCTTTTTTTATTGAAGTCTGATCAAACCTACTATTTCTTATAGTAATGACTCGTTAAATATTTGGTCATTTGAGATCACAAGTTTTTACTTATATATATAATAATACTCAATTTTTCGAAACTAAAAAATAGTAACTTTTAATGATTAGATTTTTTAAATTGAATTAATATTCTCAATTATACTCATAGAGTAATCACATTTTTTGTCAACAAAAATAATTGAACTTTTCTTTGTTCAGGCTATTAATAATAATATAATAATGATATGAAAAAAAAAAGTTATTTAAATCTTTAGAAAATTAAAAAAACTTTTGTGTCACATTACGAGGATAATGTGTAGTAGCACATTATATCAGTTCATCCTCACGTACTGGAGACCAGTCCACATACTTTGTGTCATCATCATCTGACGAATCATCATTGTCATCCTCACTTCGATTTTTTTTCTGAACTTCTGTCGTTTGGCTTTTACTTTCAATTCCATCATCTTCAGTTTCACTTTCATTATCCTCCGAAACATTTTTTTCTGTAAGAATTTCATCTTCATCTAATTCAGAATCAGATTTTTCATCGATTTTTTCCTTCTTTTCAAAGTTTCTCTTGTCACTCGTTTCATCATGCTTCTCAACAGTCTTTAATTTTTTGTTTCCACTTTTTTGTTTCTGTATTTTTCTCTTTTTGGATTTTTTAGTAGATTCATCCTCTTCTGGTCTTTTAAATTACTAACCTTTTTTCCAGCATACTTTTGAAAATTTTTTAATTCAACTTCTAATTTGAAATCTGATTTATCATCTAAATCAGGTTTGTATACGTTTCTTAGCCAGTGTTTATAAAAAGCTGTAAAAAAATAATGTTTATTAAGTAAATATTTATACTGTTCTCAGGTGTCTAGTGCTCGCTCTGATTTTTTACAAATTAGTGACATTTCATTCGTATCTTCACATACAGAAACTTTTTTTTCATCAAGTTTGTTTACTTTTGCTTTTTTCCCTCCTTGTCTACCACTGCCATATCCAGTGAACGTACTTGTTATTAATTTTTCTTCATCAAACATTGGTAAGAGTAAATTTGATGCCAGCTGTTTAGGTGTCCTGGACTTATTTATTAATCTATTGTACTGTTCTTCCAAAATCCAATGATTTAACCCCATATGAACTTTTGCCTGTAAATAATAAAATAAAAAATGTATTAAATATATTTATAGAAATATAATATATTTTCAATATTAAAATTAATTCAATAACCTGATTGTCCAGAGGACATACGCGACGTGCTCCAATAGGTAAAAAGTTATGCTCGTACTTTATCTTCCCTCCGCTCTCCAAGTTCTTGGATATATTCTTCCATATATCTTCTTGAATTTCAGCTTTATCTGCTAATGCATTTGACAATCGTTCCACTGTTTTACGAGAATTTTCTAATTCAGTTTTTGTACTTTTCAATTCTTCATTTATTGAATTTTTAATTTCAATGACTTCTCGAAAGCGATTCTTTAAACTCTCGTACTCAGCTAGCAGTTTTCCATATTGACAACTGAATTGCACTATATCAGTTTTAATATCTACCACATTTTTTATCTTTGGTAATTTATCTTTCATTAAATCTTGATTTGCATTTTTTTCTTCTTTAGTTTTTGGCAAGTTTTTTTTTTCTTTGTGAACTTTTTTAGCGCTATCTTCCAACCCTGATGTACTTCTAGGTACTGATTTTTTCTCACTTACAGTCACAGTCGAACTTCCACCCTTTCTAGCATTCGAATTTTTCTGTTCTTTGATAGTTTCTGAGGTTTTCTTCTTTGTGTCCATTTTTTTAGCGCTATCATTCAACCCTGATGTACTTCCAGATCCTGATTTTTTTTCATTTGTAGTTATTTGAAACTTTTATCTTTTCCAGTACTCATTAATTCATTTATAGCATCACTTTCTGTGTCAGTGAAGTCTGCCGTAGGATCAAATGTTTGCGATTCCATCTCAGAAGCATTATCAGTTATTATTTTATTTGGCGTCTGAATAGGGCTTTCATCGGCTTTGAAACTGCTATTCATAGAAGCTAGAGGATCAGTTTCATTCATGAAATTTGCAATGAAGCCATGGTCATCATCATGCTTTGTATTTGGTACTACGTTTTCTTTATCTGTTAAAACTTCTTCGGGTTTACCAGGTATTAAAACAGTAGATACACTTGCATGAGCAAATGATGAATAGGAGCTATGATAATAGTGATAGGAGCTGAGATTTGGTGAAGATGCACCCAACTTTTCAAGTTTAAGAGTCAACATTGAATGAAGTTTTCTCTTTTTTTCCTGAACAAAATAAAAATATTTTATTAATTGTGAACCTGATAAATTTAAAAATTAAGCCATCAATTATTAAGAATATATGTACAAACGTACAGTAATAATTTCCTGAGTCGAATTTTCTGAGTTTGGGTCGCTCTTACTTTGCTTTGTTGATTTTGCCTTTGTCGGATGGTTAGAATCTTCGCTATTGGTATGCAACAGGTGCGAGGGAGTAATTATTACTCGTTTTGCATCAATTTTCTCTCTTAATTTATGCTTTGTTTCTGGAATTTATGTATATTTTTTTGTTAAAATTTGAAAATTAATTCTATGCTATAATAATGTCCAGATATTTTTACAAAATCAAAGAAAGATTTTACTGAGGATTTTACATATTATAGAAAATTGTTTTTGAAATTGTATATAAATATGTAATACATACCATCCATTAAGAGAATTTGTACTTTAACTTTCTTTCTGTTGTACTCAATATCATATTTATCAGTTTTGTTGTGGGTTGCAAGATCAAAGTTTAAAATACGTTTAATCGATACTATCTCTTTTCGACCAAGAAGTGGTCCACTTCCTACAAATTTTACGTAAGCAAACATTGCTCTTGAATGCTAGCAAAAAGTTTTTCAAGCACTAAATCGTAAATATAAAAAAAATTAAATGCGATCTTTTATTATCTACATGGTTATGTATATATGTCATATACACAGGGTATGTTTAAAGCTCAAAGATTTGTGCGGTTACACACCTCGTCTTTACAATATTTTTCTTTGTCACATACTTTTAATATATAAGCTTCACTGAGAGCAACTTTAACATAAATATATGTTTATTATAAATTATGTCTAAACGAAGATAGCCATGTATAATATAAAGTCGTGGCGCGGGCACGGGACACGGGTGCAGTATATATAGATATAGTAAGTATAGTATAGGTATATTTCAATATTACGTAATATATAAAATCATAAGTATGAATCGATACATTTTTATTTGCTACATTTATTTACTAAAACATTTTTATTTGCACCGTCTTAATATTTGTAGAAAAAATAAAAAACAACAAACAGCTAATTTTCATTATATATTTAAATCCATGTCCGAAATGTTTCATTTACAAACAAGTGTACAATTGCTTCTTAAATTTAAATAAATTATATTAAATATTGACAAAAATTAGTATTCTTTTTAGAAAAACGAGGTTCAGAAGTTCAACGAGTTTGGAACTCTATAATACTCTACCGCCGACAGCGCCACTATGGGTTTTTTCGTGTTGCAGTCGTATCTATGTATATAAGAGTATTTTACACATGCTATACATATATACACGCATATAATAGCAATCCGTCCGTTTTATTTATGAATTTGTAAATTATAATACAATACGCGTGTTAAACTGAATAATAAGTGATATGTGCAATAACAATATATATATATATATAAATAATTCTGTCTGATGACTGTCGACTCCATACCTTTTGTTATATAACCTAAAATCTTAGTATTTACAGTATACATGTAATATATACCAGGTAAAGTCATTTTAATATTATATTTAAATATTACATTGAATCTATTATGAATTATGCTTAAATAAAATGTACAATTTTATTTAATTATAGTTTATTTATGCAGTATATGTAATATGCAAAACAATGAAAAGGTCATCATCCGAGATCATGAGTGATGAGGACATCGGTAGTAGTGCAGATAGTGTAAAGAAACCACCTTGAAGAAAACGGTATAAACGGGGACTCTATAAAAAGTACAAGGAGGAGTACCGATTCCATGTCGATTACCGAACACGAGATTTATGGGATAAACTTGGCAATTATACCGTCCCACATAGTACATCAAGTACAAACAGTAGGCCAGATATAGTAAGCTGTGCTACTAATGATAATAATGATGATGTTTCGACAATTGATGCTACTTGCAATGAAAGTCATAATTATTCGGACATTGCTTCTCATCAAACAAGTGTAGCTGCCTGTCGAATTAATGCTCAATGCGGTATAATAGTTATATTCTATAAATACACTTAATTATTTACAATTTTAAAAAATTAATAGTTGTATATAAATATGTAATATTTGTTTATATTAGGCTCAACATATAAATCCAAGACAGACGCCAATGACTTCTGTAATAGAAGGAAATCTAAAAATAAGTACTACGACGATGATTATAAAGGCTGTGCAAACGAAACTGAAACTGAATCCAGCACGAGTTCCTTATTATTTGGAACTAATGATACTGCAAAAACTCAAAATGAAAATAAAGCTAAAGGACATCCTAGTGGTAATAATTTAAAAGTTAATTATTAATGTAGCATATCAGAAACTATTAAAAACAATTGAACATCATTCAAAATGATTAAAATAATTTAAATTGTTACAATTGTTTAACTGTAGTTTGAATTGTTCTAAATAATCTTTTAAATTAATATAATTTTTATATTTAAAAAATATTTTACATGTGTTTTAGAAGCAGCGTCTATATACAAGGCAGATAATCAAATTAATGTATTTTATCCAATATGAATGTAGGATCAGATGATTGTGATACTAATTTAAGAAATTTCAGTACAAAATGTAGTACACAAAATGCAAATGGAAATGACAGTGAAATATTCACTAGAAGTACTTTGATGATTGATACATCAAAAAATAAACATCGAAATGAACCTCAATGTGATCCTGATGGTAACGTAAAAATATAGTTCCTAATTGAGATTAAAACTGATTAAAATGATTAAAAGCGATTAAAACAGAGCAGCTTCGTTTTAATTGCTTTTAGTTATTTTAATCTATTACAATCAGTTTTAATCTCAAACTGTAATAATTGTTAAAAAGTGCGTTAAGATATTATATTAAAATGTAATATTTTCAGCCTCATCATCCGAAACAGATTCTGATGAATCTTCAACAGAAAATAGTATGTCAGATAATGTTATAGGTTCTGAAAGTGAACTAGATGATGATTTTGACGAGGGAGCTGATAATAATAAGTTTTTGAAAGAGATTATGTTTCCTGGCTATAAAATATCAGTCCAAGATGTAGTAACAACGATTATGGCATTTTCATTAAGATTTCATTTACCAGATATTGGAAAAACAGAACTTTGTAAAATCATAAAATTATTCGCTGGGCCCAATTTTGAACATCATAATATTTCTAATAATATAATGTCAAAAATGTTCGATCCATCAGATGATAAAATTGTGTACCATTATTATTGTAATAGCTGCTCAAAAAAATCATATATTCAACATAAAAAAAAAACTTCCAGAAAAAAACAATAGATTGTAGTACATGCAAAGCTCAAAATACGATAAATCTTAAAGCAACAAATTATTTTATGTCAATAGATATGATTTATCAAATAAAAATGCTTCTAGCGGAAGACCAATATAAAGATAAAGTTCTCGATTTTCTAGAGTCAAGAAAGGGTAACGAGATTTACAATGAGGAGTCAAATGTGATAACAGATGTTTATGACAGTGAGCTTTACAAAAAAATTAATAATAATATTGATAATGAAGAGAAACATGCAGTCATAACGTACAATTTTAGTACTGATGGAGCTCCATTAACAAAGAGTGGAAAGCAAGCATTTTGGCTTCTACAAATTATTTTTAATTTTTTACCTCCATTTCTACGCTTTAAGTGTGTCATTCTAGTTGGAATGCTTATGTGCACCGCTGAGCCAAACAGCAATATAAGTAGAGAATACCCCCCTATGGCGAGACGGTGACGTCACGCGGTGGCGCCGTAGGCGGAGCCAGGTCTATGGCATATACTCCCGCCACGTAAGGCTGTCTCTCTCGCGCCCATGTGATAATGGATATGGAGACCCCTACTCGCGCCCTGACAGATTGTCTGTCTCTGTCATACGCAAGGGATGGGTGTCTATGGCGTTCCCCACCCTTACTCAGACGGTGTCTCTCTCGCACTCATGCGTGGGGTGTGTTATGGCGTGGGTTCTCTCTTGCACTTGTGTGGGAGATAGGCAGTGGTACCGATGGCGTAGTTTCGCTCTCGCTCGCACTCATACGGGGTATGGTATGTCGTGTGCTCTCTCTCTAACGCATGTGGGGGTGGAAGCCGGAGCAGTCGATGCCGTAGTCTCCCTCTCTCTCGCACTCATAAGGCACTATGTTATAGAGCGGGGTCTCTCTCTCTCCCTCGCACTCGTACAGGGTATGGTATGGCGTGTGCTCTCTCTAGCGCACGCGGGGGGTGGAAGCCGGAGCAGTCGATGGCGTAGTCTCCCTCTCTCTCGCACTCCTACGGCACTATTCTATAGCGAGGGCTCTCTCTCTCTCTCTCTCTCTCTCTTGCACTTGTGTGGGAGACAGGCAGTGGTGCCGATGGCGTAGTTTCTCTCTCCCTCGCACTCGTACAGGATATGGTATGGCGTGTGATATCTCTAGCGCACGCGGCTGGTGGAAGCCGGAGCACTCGATGGCGTAGTCTCCCTCTCTCTCTCGCACTCATACGGCACTATTCTATAGCGAGGGTTCTCTCTCTCTCTCTCGCCGTCTCTCTCTCTCTCTCTCTCTTTCTCGCACTCTCTCTCTCTCTCTCTCTTTCTCGCACTCTCTCTCTCTCTTTCTCCTGCGTTCTCTCTGTCTCTCACTCTCTCACACACTGACACAAAAATCATGCACGTTTAAAGGTGGGGTTATCGCAATAAAAACAATATATTTTTGACTAAAAATTATATTGTTCACAATTTCTTTTTTTACATTGAAGAAATGACTAGTTTTTACTTTTAAATTTGAACTAACATCATCTTAATCTAGCATATTTAAGCACTTTGTGCACTTGCATGGTAACTCCAACTGCAGTTCCTCGCGTAATTTACGCGTCCGAAGCCGTATTGCTTTGTACTCCAAACGCTCTAGTCTGGTTGCTTCATTCTAAAACATAAATTAATAAAAAATATATTAGTATATGTAAATATTGCATAATATAATATGTTAAATTATTTTTAAAAAAGTTGAACTACTTACAGAAACGAGGATTTTGTCCAGCATCTTTGATAGCTGTCTCCGATGCATAGCTTTTCCATTCTGCGATTTTTTCTGTAATTAAAAAAAGGAAATATTTGTTAATTAAAATAAAAATTAAAAGCATAATTTTAAAATATAATATAATATAATATAGCTACCTTATCATTGTTTTCTTCGTATTTCTTATTTATTTCGCTGGGCGAAAGTACTCTAAAGCCTCTGCTTTTGTTCCGGGTAGTTCGTTGCTGTAATAAAAGAAAAAATATTAATTAGAGAAAAAGAAATAGAATTATTAAATAGCATTTATTTATATACATACCCTATTGAGTTGAATCGTCTCCTGTAGTTCACGAAACCAATCCTCCATTCTGCTTACGCCTCTGACTAGGCATAGACTCACACTACGGGATTCTGATGGCTGCAAATTAAAAAATATATATTAAATTATGTTTATTATCCTAAGAATATACTGATTTTCTCAAAATAGAATGTGATGGTGGGGCTTATCGTAAATCCTTACCAGTTGTGAAAACATAAGGGTTGGAGGTGTTTCTGATCTTCTTTTTGTGACATCTGATAAAAATTGAAAAACAAAGGAAGGAGTATTTTTATATTTTTAAAATAAATAAACCATTT
This sequence comes from Gastracanthus pulcherrimus, assembly GCA_949152435.1. Lineage (NCBI taxonomy): Eukaryota > Metazoa > Arthropoda > Insecta > Hymenoptera > Pteromalidae > Gastracanthus > Gastracanthus pulcherrimus. Next base: position 88,087,331 of record OX424575.1, read on the forward strand.
AATATTTACTTCATCCTGTTTTATGTAAGGTTTAAATAATATACATAAAAATAAAAATACAAATATATATTGTTTTGAGAAAAATTATTTACATAGATAACATACGCAGACATAAATCTTAAACTTTATGTAATATTATAACCAAATGGTAGTGAAGTTCCATCGGAAAAGAAGCGCCGTTTGGTGAGGACGATTTCACATGTCTGTTTCTCGTCAGTCGTCCCAACATCGAAAGTCGCGGTTCGCCGAAAACTCTTAGACGATAATTTAATGGAATCTATTTCTCTTTTTATGAGACTAAGCATACTATTAAAATTAATGTATTGACTGTTGTGGTAATTTAAGCGAATACCCTTAATTTTGCAACATTCGAAAGTCTTATTACTTGAAGAGGTGCCTTTATAACTGTAAAACTTTGGTCCGCCAGATAAGAAATGTGTAATGTAAGCGTCGTCACCATACGACGCAAGCTCATTTGTCATTTGTCCTAAAAAATTACCTAACTCGGGCTCGTAGGTATCCGATGAGTTTTCATTTGTTACGAAGATGACCGAATCTGTGTCTGTGTATAACAAGCTCCTATTTAATTTGCTTAGATATTCGTACAGAACGAGTCGCGCTTGAGCTGTTGTATAAGCAGCTATTGCAACATTAGTATGGCTAGAACCTTTTATGGAATCATTTTTGTGTATCCAATTAATACATATAATATTCTCAGCGATGAGAAGCATACCTGTGATTTCCTTATCTTTAGCCATAATAAAGCTTAGCAGCTCTTTTCTGCATTTAACGAATTCAGTTTACGGTATATTATCTCGCTGTCCGAATTTACCCCAAAATGAATTCAAGCAGAGCTTTGCTACAGCTCTAAGTCCTGGATTTTTATCAATTTTTTCGTAATCGAGTAAATGTATGAGTGTGGGAATTTGTATTTAAAAATTATTGACCAAAGTTATAGTCTATTTAAGCGAAAATTCTTCGTTTTTTAAAAATTTTATTATGAAATATGGCTTAAATTGACTATAACTTTGGTAAATAATTTTTTATATACAAATTCCCATACCCATACCATAACTACACGTATTTTGAACATAATAAAACCTTGAAAGCGTTAATTCGATCACATTAGCTCTCTAAACCTTGCGGTAGTCGAAGAAATATAGAGGTTTTCATTATAGCCAATCAAATGGACCTAACGACCTTCATGAATTTTTTTAAAATTTGTATAGTTATATTTAGATAAAATGTTCAAATTTACCGAAAACATCAGGTAATATATGATAAGTGCCTTAGTTTTACCGTGAAATATATTATCAATTAATTTTAAATTTTAAGGTGTATCTGTCCCCTTAAAAAAACGCGTGTTGCGGATAAATATTGAGGACGCGACAAATCGATGTACTTTTGCAATTTTACTGATAAATATAAGGATTTTAGGTATCATAAATAATTGTATGTGAAAAGTACATAAAATATTACATTTTAATCACTTATTTTATTGATTTAATTAATATCCACTACATAAGCAAGCATTGCAGACGTGACATTTTTTCGTTCGTTTTTGAATCAGCTCATTTAAAAGTCTTTTAAATCTTTTATGATTATTTTAAGAATAAAAATAAAGCAGCATCTTATTTAAAATAATACTGTTTTTATATTCTATGTACTAAAAAAAAGTAATTTAATTGTATATCATTAAGTTACTTTTTGCGTTGCGATATCCAAAATCTATGACAATATTCAAATCCATTTAATTTTGGTTTTATGAGAAAAATGTAATTATTATTCAGATCATTTGATTCCTGAATGTTTTTCAAGTGTTAAGGTAATTTTTTTATTTTTTAATTAGTAATTTATAGTGACGATTAACGAAAATATATTTGAAATCGGGCATTTGACGTACACAAAATATGATATTTCGAGTTTTTAATTAATAAGTATAATTAATTTATGACAGAAAGTGAATATAAAAATATTAAAAATAATAAATTTTAATCTTAAACAACAGTATATATAAGCATGCATGTTACAGTTAAAATTTACTTAAACGTGTAAGAAAAGTAATTTAAAGTTTATGACACATAGTTTAAAGGTTCTAGAGATTTACCCATATAGCGACTTTATATTGTACATAAATCGGTAGAAGACGGGGACATCGAACTCGTTTATTTAAATAAAACTATATATTGTTAATAAATTTGAATATATTTTATTAAAATATTATTAAAAGAATCCTTTTTTTTAATTAAGGGTCATTAGGTGTCTTTGAATGACAATACTGGAAACCTGTAGATTTCTTATGCTAATGCAGGGTTTTGAGAGAGAAATATGTCGGATTAGATTTTTAAGGCTTTATTGTGATAAAAATACACATAGTTATGTTGTGTATGTAGAATATAAAAATAAAAATTATTAACCAAAAGTATAGTCTATCAAAGTCATAATTCATGAATTGTTTTAAATTTTATCATGAAATATGATTTTTAAAGACTATAACTTGGTCAATAATTTATATTTTCAAATTCCCACATTCATATGTGCAGAATCTGACCGTCCTGACTTTCGAAACCTTGCGGTAGCGCAAGAAATATATAGGTTTCCATTATTATCATTCAAAGGGATCTAATGACTCTTAATTTCAGAAAAGTACTTTTTCCGTATTATTTTCATAAAATATAATTATTTTTCAATAATCTATCTGACTGACGCAATACATTTTTCCATGCAAGTTCCCTATTGGTGGTCGCGGGTCGTGTTCTTATGCGTCTGAATGTTTGACTCCGGGTTCAAGTCCGATTTATTTAATTATTTTTTATGAAATACGTTCATTGGTTTTTGTTATCACAGAAAAGGTAAGTTTAACTACAGCATCGTATTTAAAAATATATTTTACTATATTATCATCATCTGTTTTATGGAATAATTTTTATTTTACAATAATAATCTTTTTAACGTTTAATCTCTTTTTATTACAATGTATATTTTTTAATGGGAGCGTCGCCATTAATTTTGACCATTATATCGAAAATTCCTTCAATTTTTTTTTTAATGTTGATCATATAATTTAAAATCATTTCAGAACATGTCAAATTTAAAATGTTTTAACAAAACTATAGTCTTGAAAGTAAAACAATTAACTTTTGATAGCATATCACATACAAATTTTAAACGCGTTTTTGTAATTTTAATAAAGTTCCTTCTATCCATTTAAATGAACATTTTTTAAGCTTGCAGGAAATATCGATTTAAATATAGTATTTCGAAAAGTATTTTAATTTAAGGTAAAATAATGTATTACATAAAGCGTATGTCCAATTGAGTTATTGGGTTGATCTTGAGTTCAAACTCGACCTACTTTTATCATATAATAAATATATGTATTTGAAAAATGTGAGTTATATTTTATGAAATTATGCGTTATATTGTCACATACACATATTCTCTAAGAGAAAGCTTTGTAATGTTGAAAATTTCGGAAAAACAATTTTTTTTATCTTTATACGTCAAATATATGAAAAATATGAACGATTTCACAAAAAGACGTAATTTTATTCCAATTTATATATCTGGTAATTGCCAATGCTATTTTAATAGAAGAAATACGATTCAATCTTGAATACATATATTTCAAAAATTGACCATTTTAGCAAATAAGGAAATAATTATTTAATCTGTTCTGTATAGGTTCAAAAAATATGTGTATAATTTGAATCAAGATTTTAATAAACATAATTTCAATTCTGTAAATATATGGGGAATTCTCAGTAACCTTTGAATTTTAAGTGAAAAAAATCAATTTAAATGTTAAAGCACACTTCTGTAATTTTGTGTGGATGGTCTAGTAGCTTTAAGAATGCAGAGTCCAACGAGGTGCAACATTTTAGAGCAACGCACCAAACGTTATAAACGTTTATTACATTTTTTAATATTTACGTAGAAGACATGTGTTTTTGTTTTGTACATTTTTTATTTTCTACAAGATTTGGTTTTCTACCAATCTTATTAATTTTTTTAATATTTGTTACTAAAATCATCGCACTCCAGGTTGACGAGACATTGTCTACGAAGGAGAGCAGCAGGTACTCAAAATAGAAAATTTTTATCAACTTTAAGGTAGGATTCTGGTGTTTTTGACCAAAATATCAAAATTTTTTTATTGAGTTTTCTTAATGTTTGTAATTGTAAGAATGTTTTAAAAGTTGTCTGATGTCATAACTCGTTTTTTTAACAAGGTTATACGCCTTCAAGTAAAACAATTAACATTAGATACTATACAAAGTTATATTTTTAAACGTGTTTTTTTTCGAAACTGATTTTTCTAACTTTAAAAAGATTTACGCGCATTAGATTTTAATGAATCTTTCTGTAACTATCAGAGTAAATGAATTATAATATTTAGAATAAAAGTTAGCAGCTTTTGTGAAGAATTTTGGGCTCAATTTTTATGTCATTATAAAACTTTTTTTAAAAATTTTTGAAAAATATTATTTTGAATAAAAAAGTTTTGAATTTAAATTTATGGAAAGGTTAATTTATGAAAACAAAATTATTAGAAAGATAAAATATTTCATTAAAAATTTTTGAAATTTTAATCTATGAAAGTATAAAATTACGAAAACAAAATTTTATAAACCATATATTTTGAAAAAATAAATTTTGAAATAACAATTTTTTAAGTATAATAATAATTATTATTTTAATAGAAATTGTCAAGAATTCAATAAAAATAAAGAATTTCAATTTTAATTTTTCAAAATTACATTATTTCCAATTGATTATTTATCTAAATAATTTATTTTCATACTTTTATTTTTTCTATGTTTTCCCTTTCGTTAAATCTTAAATTCCAAATTTTCATTTTAGGTATTATTTTATTTCCTAATTTGAATTTTCAAAACTTTAACTTTCGTAATTTTACTTTTTCCAATTTTTATTTTTCAGAATTTTTACCCCCACCCGTTTTCAGTTGGCGTAACTAAAATTTCTTTTTCGATTTTAATAAATTGCATTTTTTCTTAAAGAAAAACACTGGGCGGTAAATGCGTTTGAATATTACTTAAATAACACATTAAAGAATAGAGAAATGCAAAATCGACTAGATTTTTAACAACATTCGATGTGAGAACAAAAACTACATGTTGTTGGTACTGTGCACGTTTTATCTCCTTAAACATAAGTTTGATTTTTATCAACTTCTAGAGCACATAACTCTATAAAGTCTAGAATTTTTCCTATTCAGCTCCAAAATTGAATTATCGCAGACTTCATCAAGCTGTAACTTCGGTCAAGATTTTTATTTTTCAAAAACCCACACTCAATCTATAATTATATGCATTATGAACACAACAAAATCTCAATAACTCCAATCTTATCACTTTGATAATTTTTAATCTTTACAGCCATTTTTTTTTAAAACTACATTTTTCTTTTTGAGGCATTTAAAATAAAATTGCGTTCGTATGCCTCTTGCCACTCGCCGAATTACAAAAGAATTCTAGCAAACCGTACGTCACACAGCCTTTTTTCATTCAGAGTTCAAGGTGCGCACCTCTGGAATTCGCTCCCGAGCAGTGTGAGGTGCCTGCCATCTTTTTGTAAATTTAAAACGGCGTTTAGCAGGCACCTTAAGCAATTACATGGTGAGGAGTATGTCCAGAGATGAAAAATGAGTCGAATATTTATTTAGGCTTTTTATTTATTTAAATTATTTATTTATTTAACTTATTTATTCATTAAAACTTATTTATTTAATTTATTTATTTATTAAAACTTACTTATTTATTTATTTAACTTATTTATTTATTTAAATTTATTTATTTATTTATTTAATTTAATTATTTATCTTGTTTATTTATGTATTCGACGTATTTATTTATTAATTTATTTATTTATTTATTAAATATTTTTAGTGTTAATTAAGTGTGAATGTATTTATTAGCGTGATTGTTAAAGTGTTATGAATGAGTGTGTTTTAAGTTTGGACGTGATAGTGTACGCAAAGTTTTAGCAAAGTATGTGTATGTATTCTTATTTATATGTTATCTTTATTGTATTTATTTTTTATTCTATGTATTATTATTTTTTTTGACGAAGCGTTTTATGTGATATTTGACTGTGACTAGTTCATTGCATTTAGATTTTATAAACTGACGAACTGATAAAGTGAATTATTATTAATAAGAAATATGCAATAAGTGAAAGTAAGATAACAATTATATTAAACCGACTGATATTTTTTTTTTTTTTAATTATAAATACAACTACATGTACATGAAATTGTAAGATTTTGTCTTCTGACGAATAAAAAGTATATCTATCTATCTATCTATCTCTCTCTTGCACTTGTGTGGGAGACAGGCAGTGGTGCCGATGGCGTAGTTTCTCTCTCCCTCGCACTCGTACAGGATATGGTATGGCGTGTGATATCTCTAGCGCACGCGGCTGGTGGAAGCCGGAGCACTCGATGGCGTAGTCTCCCTCTCTCTCTCGCACTCATACGGCACTATTCTATAGCGAGGGTTCTCTCTCTCTCTCTCGCCGTCTCTCTCTCTCTCTCTCTCTCTTTCTCGCACTCTCTCTCTCTCTCTCTCTTTCTCGCACTCTCTCTCTCTCTTTCTCCTGCGTTCTCTCTGTCTCTCACTCTCTCACACACTGACACAAAAATCATGCACGTTTAAAGGTGGGGTTATCGCAATAAAAACAATATATTTTTGACTAAAAATTATATTGTTCACAATTTCTTTTTTTACATTGAAGAAATGACTAGTTTTTACTTTTAAATTTGAACTAACATCATCTTAATCTAGCATATTTAAGCACTTTGTGCACTTGCATGGTAACTCCAACTGCAGTTCCTCGCGTAATTTACGCGTCCGAAGCCGTATTGCTTTGTACTCCAAACGCTCTAGTCTGGTTGCTTCATTCTAAAACATAAATTAATAAAAAATATATTAGTATATGTAAATATTGCATAATATAATATGTTAAATTATTTTTAAAAAAGTTGAACTACTTACAGAAACGAGGATTTTGTCCAGCATCTTTGATAGCTGTCTCCGATGCATAGCTTTTCCATTCTGCGATTTTTTCTGTAATTAAAAAAAGGAAATATTTGTTAATTAAAATAAAAATTAAAAGCATAATTTTAAAATATAATATAATATAATATAGCTACCTTATCATTGTTTTCTTCGTATTTCTTATTTATTTCGCTGGGCGAAAGTACTCTAAAGCCTCTGCTTTTGTTCCGGGTAGTTCGTTGCTGTAATAAAAGAAAAAATATTAATTAGAGAAAAAGAAATAGAATTATTAAATAGCATTTATTTATATACATACCCTATTGAGTTGAATCGTCTCCTGTAGTTCGCGAAACCAATCCTCCATTCTGCTTACGCCTCTGACTAGGCATAGACTCACACTACGGGATTCTGATGGCTGCAAATTAAAAAATATATATTAAATTATGTTTATTATCCTAAGAATATACTGATTTTCTCAAAATAGAATGTGATGGTGGGGCTTATCGTAAATCCTTACCAGTTGTGAAAACATAAGGGTTGGAGGTGTTTCTGATCTTCTTTTTGTGACATCTGATAAAAATTGAAAAACAAAGGAAGGAGTATTTTTATATTTTTAAAATAAATAAACCATTTAATATTTACTTCATCCTGTTTTATGTAAGGTTTAAATAATATACATAAAAATAAAAATACAAATATATATTGTTTTGAGAAAAATTATTTACATAGATAACATACGCAGACATAAATCTTAAACTTTATGTAATATTATAACCAAATGGTAGTGAAGTTCCATCGGAAAAGAAGCGCCGTTTGGTGAGGACGATTTCACATGTCTGTTTCTCGTCAGTCGTCCCAACATCGAAAGTCGCGGTTCGCCGAAAACTCTTAGACGATAATTTAATGGAATCTATTTCTCTTTTTATGAGACTAAGCATACTATTAAAATTAATGTATTGACTGTTGTGGTAATTTAAGCGAATACCCTTAATTTTGCAACATTCGAAAGTCTTATTACTTGAAGAGGTGCCTTTATAACTGTAAAACTTTGGTCCGCCAGATAAGAAATGTGTAATGTAAGCGTCGTCACCATACGACGCAAGCTCATTTGTCATTTGTCCTAAAAAATTACCTAACTCGGGCTCGTAGGTATCCGATGAGTTTTCATTTGTTACGAAGATGACCGAATCTGTGTCTGTGTATAACAAGCTCCTATTTAATTTGCTTAGATATTCGTACAGAACGAGTCGCGCTTGAGCTGTTGTATAAGCAGCTATTGCAACATTAGTATGGCTAGAACCTTTTATGGAATCATTTTTGTGTATCCAATTAATACATATAATATTCTCAGCGATGAGAAGCATACCTGTGATTTCCTTATCTTTAGCCATAATAAAGCTTAGCAGCTCTTTTCTGCATTTAACGAATTCAGTTTACGGTATATTATCTCGCTGTCCGAATTTACCCCAAAATGAATTCAAGCAGAGCTTTGCTACAGCTCTAAGTCCTGGATTTTTATCAATTTTTTCGTAATCGAGTAAATGTATGAGTGTGGGAATTTGTATTTAAAAATTATTGACCAAAGTTATAGTCTATTTAAGCGAAAATTCTTCGTTTTTTAAAAATTTTATTATGAAATATGGCTTAAATTGACTATAACTTTGGTAAATAATTTTTTATATACAAATTCCCATACCCATACCATAACTACACGTATTTTGAACATAATAAAACCTTGAAAGCGTTAATTCGATCACATTAGCTCTCTAAACCTTGCGGTAGTCGAAGAAATATAGAGGTTTTCATTATAGCCAATCAAATGGACCTAACGACCTTCATGAATTTTTTTAAAATTTGTATAGTTATATTTAGATAAAATGTTCAAATTTACCGAAAACATCAGGTAATATATGATAAGTGCCTTAGTTTTACCGTGAAATATATTATCAATTAATTTTAAATTTTAAGGTGTATCTGTCCCCTTAAAAAAACGCGTGTTGCGGATAAATATTGAGGACGCGACAAATCGATGTACTTTTGCAATTTTACTGATAAATATAAGGATTTTAGGTATCATAAATAATTGTATGTGAAAAGTACATAAAATATTACATTTTAATCACTTATTTTATTGATTTAATTAATATCCACTACATAAGCAAGCATTGCAGACGTGACATTTTTTCGTTCGTTTTTGAATCAGCTCATTTAAAAGTCTTTTAAATCTTTTATGATTATTTTAAGAATAAAAATAAAGCAGCATCTTATTTAAAATAATACTGTTTTTATATTCTATGTACTAAAAAAAAGTAATTTAATTGTATATCATTAAGTTACTTTTTGCGTTGCGATATCCAAAATCTATGACAATATTCAAATCCATTTAATTTTGGTTTTATGAGAAAAATGTAATTATTATTCAGATCATTTGATTCCTGAATGTTTTTCAAGTGTTAAGGTAATTTTTTTATTTTTTAATTAGTAATTTATAGTGACGATTAACGAAAATATATTTGAAATCGGGCATTTGACGTACACAAAATATGATATTTCGAGTTTTTAATTAATAAGTATAATTAATTTATGACAGAAAGTGAATATAAAAATATTAAAAATAATAAATTTTAATCTTAAACAACAGTATATATAAGCATGCATGTTACAGTTAAAATTTACTTAAACGTGTAAGAAAAGTAATTTAAAGTTTATGACACATAGTTTAAAGGTTCTAGAGATTTACCCATATAGCGACTTTATATTGTACATAAATCGGTAGAAGACGGGGACATCGAACTCGTTTATTTAAATAAAACTATATATTGTTAATAAATTTGAATATATTTTATTAAAATATTATTAAAAGAATCCTTTTTTTTAATTAAGGGTCATTAGGTGTCTTTGAATGACAATACTGGAAACCTGTAGATTTCTTATGCTAATGCAGGGTTTTGAGAGAGAAATATGTCGGATTAGATTTTTAAGGCTTTATTGTGATAAAAATACACATAGTTATGTTGTGTATGTAGAATATAAAAATAAAAATTATTAACCAAAAGTATAGTCTATCAAAGTCATAATTCATGAATTGTTTTAAATTTTATCATGAAATATGATTTTTAAAGACTATAACTTGGTCAATAATTTATATTTTCAAATTCCCACATTCATATGTGCAGAATCTGACCGTCCTGACTTTCGAAACCTTGCGGTAGCGCAAGAAATATATAGGTTTCCATTATTATCATTCAAAGGGATCTAATGACTCTTAATTTCAGAAAAGTACTTTTTCCGTATTATTTTCATAAAATATAATTATTTTTCAATAATCTATCTGACTGACGCAATACATTTTTCCATGCAAGTTCCCTATTGGTGGTCGCGGGTCGTGTTCTTATGCGTCTGAATGTTTGACTCCGGGTTCAAGTCCGATTTATTTAATTATTTTTTATGAAATACGTTCATTGGTTTTTGTTATCACAGAAAAGGTAAGTTTAACTACAGCATCGTATTTAAAAATATATTTTACTATATTATCATCATCTGTTTTATGGAATAATTTTTATTTTACAATAATAATCTTTTTAACGTTTAATCTCTTTTTATTACAATGTATATTTTTTAATGGGAGCGTCGCCATTAATTTTGACCATTATATCGAAAATTCCTTCAATTTTTTTTTTAATGTTGATCATATAATTTAAAATCATTTCAGAACATGTCAAATTTAAAATGTTTTAACAAAACTATAGTCTTGAAAGTAAAACAATTAACTTTTGATAGCATATCACATACAAATTTTAAACGCGTTTTTGTAATTTTAATAAAGTTCCTTCTATCCATTTAAATGAACATTTTTTAAGCTTGCAGGAAATATCGATTTAAATATAGTATTTCGAAAAGTATTTTAATTTAAGGTAAAATAATGTATTACATAAAGCGTATGTCCAATTGAGTTATTGGGTTGATCTTGAGTTCAAACTCGACCTACTTTTATCATATAATAAATATATGTATTTGAAAAATGTGAGTTATATTTTATGAAATTATGCGTTATATTGTCACATACACATATTCTCTAAGAGAAAGCTTTGTAATGTTGAAAATTTCGGAAAAACAATTTTTTTTATCTTTATACGTCAAATATATGAAAAATATGAACGATTTCACAAAAAGACGTAATTTTATTCCAATTTATATATCTGGTAATTGCCAATGCTATTTTAATAGAAGAAATACGATTCAATCTTGAATACATATATTTCAAAAATTGACCATTTTAGCAAATAAGGAAATAATTATTTAATCTGTTCTGTATAGGTTCAAAAAATATGTGTATAATTTGAATCAAGATTTTAATAAACATAATTTCAATTCTGTAAATATATGGGGAATTCTCAGTAACCTTTGAATTTTAAGTGAAAAAAATCAATTTAAATGTTAAAGCACACTTCTGTAATTTTGTGTGGATGGTCTAGTAGCTTTAAGAATGCAGAGTCCAACGAGGTGCAACATTTTAGAGCAACGCACCAAACGTTATAAACGTTTATTACATTTTTTAATATTTACGTAGAAGACATGTGTTTTTGTTTTGTACATTTTTTATTTTCTACAAGATTTGGTTTTCTACCAATCTTATTAATTTTTTTAATATTTGTTACTAAAATCATCGCACTCCAGGTTGACGAGACATTGTCTACGAAGGAGAGCAGCAGGTACTCAAAATAGAAAATTTTTATCAACTTTAAGGTAGGATTCTGGTGTTTTTGACCAAAATATCAAAATTTTTTTATTGAGTTTTCTTAATGTTTGTAATTGTAAGAATGTTTTAAAAGTTGTCTGATGTCATAACTCGTTTTTTTAACAAGGTTATACGCCTTCAAGTAAAACAATTAACATTAGATACTATACAAAGTTATATTTTTAAACGTGTTTTTTTTCGAAACTGATTTTTCTAACTTTAAAAAGATTTACGCGCATTAGATTTTAATGAATCTTTCTGTAACTATCAGAGTAAATGAATTATAATATTTAGAATAAAAGTTAGCAGCTTTTGTGAAGAATTTTGGGCTCAATTTTTATGTCATTATAAAACTTTTTTTAAAAATTTTTGAAAAATATTATTTTGAATAAAAAAGTTTTGAATTTAAATTTATGGAAAGGTTAATTTATGAAAACAAAATTATTAGAAAGATAAAATATTTCATTAAAAATTTTTGAAATTTTAATCTATGAAAGTATAAAATTACGAAAACAAAATTTTATAAACCATATATTTTGAAAAAATAAATTTTGAAATAACAATTTTTTAAGTATAATAATAATTATTATTTTAATAGAAATTGTCAAGAATTCAATAAAAATAAAGAATTTCAATTTTAATTTTTCAAAATTACATTATTTCCAATTGATTATTTATCTAAATAATTTATTTTCATACTTTTATTTTTTCTATGTTTTCCCTTTCGTTAAATCTTAAATTCCAAATTTTCATTTTAGGTATTATTTTATTTCCTAATTTGAATTTTCAAAACTTTAACTTTCGTAATTTTACTTTTTCCAATTTTTATTTTTCAGAATTTTTACCCCCACCCGTTTTCAGTTGGCGTAACTAAAATTTCTTTTTCGATTTTAATAAATTGCATTTTTTCTTAAAGAAAAACACTGGGCGGTAAATGCGTTTGAATATTACTTAAATAACACATTAAAGAATAGAGAAATGCAAAATCGACTAGATTTTTAACAACATTCGATGTGAGAACAAAAACTACATGTTGTTGGTACTGTGCACGTTTTATCTCCTTAAACATAAGTTTGATTTTTATCAACTTCTAGAGCACATAACTCTATAAAGTCTAGAATTTTTCCTATTCAGCTCCAAAATTGAATTATCGCAGACTTCATCAGGCTGTAACTTCGGTCAAGATTTTTATTTTTCAAAAACCCACACTCAATCTATAATTATATGCATTATGAACACAACAAAATCTCAATAACTCCAATCTTATCACTTTGATAATTTTTAATCTTTACAGCCATTTTTTTTTAAAACTACATTTTTCTTTTTGAGGCATTTAAAATAAAATCACTTGTTCCGCGTGTGTCGACCGCGCCGCGTGGCCAACCCCGCCGCAGTGATAAGCGTGCATTATCAGACAAAATTATCGATGTGTTATTTTTCTTTTTTCATACAATTAAATTTGAAACTCTAACATACGATGTTCAGTGCCAAACAGTCGTTTATCGTACATGCATGTACATGCTTTCTTTTTCCTGCATCAAGAACACGGTGATTGTTGACATAAATCATGGATATACGGTTTCATCATTCATTCACTATGGTCGCTAGTGGGCCGACTTTCTGCGGAAAGACATTCTTTGTCACGCGCCTACTGCAACATCTCGATCGACTGTGTGACGTACGGTTTGCTAGAATTCTTTTGTAATTCGGCGAGTGGCAAGAGGCATACGAACGCAATTTTATTTTAAATGCCTCAAAAAGAAAAATGTAGTTTTAAAAAAAAAATGGCTGTAAAGATTAAAAATTATCAAAGTGATAAGATTGGAGTTATTGAGATTTTGTTGTGTTCATAATGCATATAATTATAGATTGAGTGTGGGTTTTTGAAAAATAAAAATCTTGACCGAAGTTACAGCCTGATGAAGTCTGCGATAATTCAATTTTGGAGCTGAATAGGAAAAATTCTAGACTTTATAGAGTTATGTGCTCTAGAAGTTGATAAAAATCAAACTTATGTTTAAGGAGATAAAACGTGCACAGTACCAACAACATGTAGTTTTTGTTCTCACATCGAATGTTGTTAAAAATCTAGTCGATTTTGCATTTCTCTATTCTTTAATGTGTTATTTAAGTAATATTCAAACGCATTTACCGCCCAGTGTTTTTCTTTAAGAAAAAATGCAATTTATTAAAATCGAAAAAGAAATTTTAGTTACGCCAACTGAAAACGGGTGGGGGTAAAAATTCTGAAAAATAAAAATTGGAAAAAGTAAAATTACGAAAGTTAAAGTTTTGAAAATTCAAATTAGGAAATAAAATAATACCTAAAATGAAAATTTGGAATTTAAGATTTAACGAAAGGGAAAACATAGAAAAAATAAAAGTATGAAAATAAATTATTTAGATAAATAATCAATTGGAAATAATGTAATTTTGAAAAATTAAAATTGAAATTCTTTATTTTTATTGAATTCTTGACAATTTCTATTAAAATAATAATTATTATTATACTTAAAAAATTGTTATTTCAAAATTTATTTTTTCAAAATATATGGTTTATAAAATTTTGTTTTCGTAATTTTATACTTTCATAGATTAAAATTTCAAAAATTTTTAATGAAATATTTTATCTTTCTAATAATTTTGTTTTCATAAATTAACCTTTCCATAAATTTAAATTCAAAACTTTTTTATTCAAAATAATATTTTTCAAAAATTTTTAAAAAAAGTTTTATAATGACATAAAAATTGAGCCCAAAATTCTTCACAAAAGCTGCTAACTTTTATTCTAAATATTATAATTCATTTACTCTGATAGTTACAGAAAGATTCATTAAAATCTAATGCGCGTAAATCTTTTTAAAGTTAGAAAAATCAGTTTCGAAAAAAAACACGTTTAAAAATATAACTTTGTATAGTATCTAATGTTAATTGTTTTACTTGAAGGCGTATAACCTTGTTAAAAAAACGAGTTATGACATCAGACAACTTTTAAAACATTCTTACAATTACAAACATTAAGAAAACTCAATAAAAAAATTTTGATATTTTGGTCAAAAACACCAGAATCCTACCTTAAAGTTGATAAAAATTTTCTATTTTGAGTACCTGCTGCTCTCCTTCGTAGACAATGTCTCGTCAACCTGGAGTGCGATGATTTTAGTAACAAATATTAAAAAAATTAATAAGATTGGTAGAAAACCAAATCTTGTAGAAAATAAAAAATGTACAAAACAAAAACACATGTCTTCTACGTAAATATTAAAAAATGTAATAAACGTTTATAACGTTTGGTGCGTTGCTCTAAAATGTTGCACCTCGTTGGACTCTGCATTCTTAAAGCTACTAGACCATCCACACAAAATTACAGAAGTGTGCTTTAACATTTAAATTGATTTTTTTCACTTAAAATTCAAAGGTTACTGAGAATTCCCCATATATTTACAGAATTGAAATTATGTTTATTAAAATCTTGATTCAAATTATACACATATTTTTTGAACCTATACAGAACAGATTAAATAATTATTTCCTTATTTGCTAAAATGGTCAATTTTTGAAATATATGTATTCAAGATTGAATCGTATTTCTTCTATTAAAATAGCATTGGCAATTACCAGATATATAAATTGGAATAAAATTACGTCTTTTTGTGAAATCGTTCATATTTTTCATATATTTGACGTATAAAGATAAAAAAAATTGTTTTTCCGAAATTTTCAACATTACAAAGCTTTCTCTTAGAGAATATGTGTATGTGACAATATAACGCATAATTTCATAAAATATAACTCACATTTTTCAAATACATATATTTATTATATGATAAAAGTGGGTCGAGTTTGAACTCAAGATCAACCCAATAACTCAATTGGACATACGCTTTATGTAATACATTATTTTACCTTAAATTAAAATACTTTTCGAAATACTATATTTAAATCGATATTTCCTGCAAGCTTAAAAAATGTTCATTTAAATGGATAGAAGGAACTTTATTAAAATTACAAAAACGCGTTTAAAATTTGTATGTGATATGCTATCAAAAGTTAATTGTTTTACTTTCAAGACTATAGTTTTGTTAAAACATTTTAAATTTGACATGTTCTGAAATGATTTTAAATTATATGATCAACATTAAAAAAAAAATTGAAGGAATTTTCGATATAATGGTCAAAATTAATGGCGACGCTCCCATTAAAAAATATACATTGTAATAAAAAGAGATTAAACGTTAAAAAGATTATTATTGTAAAATAAAAATTATTCCATAAAACAGATGATGATAATATAGTAAAATATATTTTTAAATACGATGCTGTAGTTAAACTTACCTTTTCTGTGATAACAAAAACCAATGAACGTATTTCATAAAAAATAATTAAATAAATCGGACTTGAACCCGGAGTCAAACATTCAGACGCATAAGAACACGACCCGCGACCACCAATAGGGAACTTGCATGGAAAAATGTATTGCGTCAGTCAGATAGATTATTGAAAAATAATTATATTTTATGAAAATAATACGGAAAAAGTACTTTTCTGAAATTAAGAGTCATTAGATCCCTTTGAATGATAATAATGGAAACCTATATATTTCTTGCGCTACCGCAAGGTTTCGAAAGTCAGGACGGTCAGATTCTGCACATATGAATGTGGGAATTTGAAAATATAAATTATTGACCAAGTTATAGTCTTTAAAAATCATATTTCATGATAAAATTTAAAACAATTCATGAATTATGACTTTGATAGACTATACTTTTGGTTAATAATTTTTATTTTTATATTCTACATACACAACATAACTATGTGTATTTTTATCACAATAAAGCCTTAAAAATCTAATCCGACATATTTCTCTCTCAAAACCCTGCATTAGCATAAGAAATCTACAGGTTTCCAGTATTGTCATTCAAAGACACCTAATGACCCTTAATTAAAAAAAAGGATTCTTTTAATAATATTTTAATAAAATATATTCAAATTTATTAACAATATATAGTTTTATTTAAATAAACGAGTTCGATGTCCCCGTCTTCTACCGATTTATGTACAATATAAAGTCGCTATATGGGTAAATCTCTAGAACCTTTAAACTATGTGTCATAAACTTTAAATTACTTTTCTTACACGTTTAAGTAAATTTTAACTGTAACATGCATGCTTATATATACTGTTGTTTAAGATTTAAATTTATTATTTTTAATATTTTTATATTCACTTTCTGTCATAAATTAATTATACTTATTAATTAAAAACTCGAAATATCATATTTTGTGTACGTCAAATGCCCGATTTCAAATATATTTTCGTTAATCGTCACTATAAATTACTAATTAAAAAATAAAAAAATTACCTTAACACTTGAAAAACATTCAGGAATCAAATGATCTGAATAATAATTACATTTTTCTCATAAAACCAAAATTAAATGGATTTGAATATTGTCATAGATTTTGGATATCGCAACGCAAAAAGTAACTTAATGATATACAATTAAATTACTTTAAAAACTATTTTTAGTACATAGAATATAAAAACAGTATTATTTTAAATAAGATGCTGCTTTATTTTTATTCTTAAAATAATCATAAAAGATTTAAAAGACTTTTAAATGAGCTGATTCAAAAACGAACGAAAAAATGTCACGTCTGCAATGCTTGCTTATGTAGTGGATATTAATTAAATCAATAAAATAAGTGATTAAAATGTAATATTTTATGTACTTTTCACATACAATTATTTATGATACCTAAAATCCTTATATTTATCAGTAAAATTGCAAAAGTACATCGATTTGTCGCGTCCTCAATATTTATCCGCAACACGCGTTTTTTTAAGGGGACAGATACACCTTAAAATTTAAAATTAATTGATAATATATTTCACGGTAAAACTAAGGCACTTATCATATATTACCTGATGTTTTCGGTAAATTTGAACATTTTATCTAAATATAACTATACAAATTTTAAAAAAATTCATGAAGGTCGTTAGGTCCATTTGATTGGCTATAATGAAAACCTCTATATTTCTTCGACTACCGCAAGGTTTAGAGAGCTAATGTGATCGAATTAACGCTTTCAAGGTTTTATTATGTTCAAAATACGTGTAGTTATGGTATGGGTATGGGAATTTGTATATAAAAAATTATTTACCAAAGTTATAGTCAATTTAAGCCATATTTCATAATAAAATTTTTAAAAAACGAAGAATTTTCGCTTAAATAGACTATAACTTTGGTCAATAATTTTTAAATACAAATTCCCACACTCATACATTTACTCGATTACGAAAAAATTGATAAAAATCCAGGACTTAGAGCTGTAGCAAAGCTCTGCTTGAATTCATTTTGGGGTAAATTCGGACAGCGAGATAATATACCGTAAACTGAATTCGTTAAATGCAGAAAAGAGCTGCTAAGCTTTATTATGGCTAAAGATAAGGAAATCACAGGTATGCTTCTCATCGCTGAGAATATTATATGTATTAATTGGATACACAAAAATGATTCCATAAAAGGTTCTAGCCATACTAATGTTGCAATAGCTGCTTATACAACAGCTCAAGCGCGACTCGTTCTGTACGAATATCTAAGCAAATTAAATAGGAGCTTGTTATACACAGACACAGATTCGGTCATCTTCGTAACAAATGAAAACTCATCGGATACCTACGAGCCCGAGTTAGGTAATTTTTTAGGACAAATGACAAATGAGCTTGCGTCGTATGGTGACGACGCTTACATTACACATTTCTTATCTGGCGGACCAAAGTTTTACAGTTATAAAGGCACCTCTTCAAGTAATAAGACTTTCGAATGTTGCAAAATTAAGGGTATTCGCTTAAATTACCACAACAGTCAATACATTAATTTTAATAGTATGCTTAGTCTCATAAAAAGAGAAATAGATTCCATTAAATTATCGTCTAAGAGTTTTCGGCGAACCGCGACTTTCGATGTTGGGACGACTGACGAGAAACAGACATGTGAAATCGTCCTCACCAAACGGCGCTTCTTTTCCGATGGAACTTCACTACCATTTGGTTATAATATTACATAAAGTTTAAGATTTATGTCTGCGTATGTTATCTATGTAAATAATTTTTCTCAAAACAATATATATTTGTATTTTTATTTTTATGTATATTATTTAAACCTTACATAAAACAGGATGAAGTAAATATTAAATGGTTTATTTATTTTAAAAATATAAAAATACTCCTTCCTTTGTTTTTCAATTTTTATCAGATGTCACAAAAAGAAGATCAGAAACACCTCCAACCCTTATGTTTTCACAACTGGTAAGGATTTACGATAAGCCCCACCATCACATTCTATTTTGAGAAAATCAGTATATTCTTAGGATAATAAACATAATTTAATATATATTTTTTAATTTGCAGCCATCAGAATCCCGTAGTGTGAGTCTATGCCTAGTCAGAGGCGTAAGCAGAATGGAGGATTGGTTTCGCGAACTACAGGAGACGATTCAACTCAATAGGGTATGTATATAAATAAATGCTATTTAATAATTCTATTTCTTTTTCTCTAATTAATATTTTTTCTTTTATTACAGCAACGAACTACCCGGAACAAAAGCAGAGGCTTTAGAGTACTTTCGCCCAGCGAAATAAATAAGAAATACGAAGAAAACAATGATAAGGTAGCTATATTATATTATATTATATTTTAAAATTATGCTTTTAATTTTTATTTTAATTAACAAATATTTCCTTTTTTTAATTACAGAAAAAATCGCAGAATGGAAAAGCTATGCATCGGAGACAGCTATCAAAGATGCTGGACAAAATCCTCGTTTCTGTAAGTAGTTCAACTTTTTTAAAAATAATTTAACATATTATATTATGCAATATTTACATATACTAATATATTTTTTATTAATTTATGTTTTAGAATGAAGCAACCAGACTAGAGCGTTTGGAGTACAAAGCAATACGGCTTCGGACGCGTAAATTACGCGAGGAACTGCAGTTGGAGTTACCATGCAAGTGCACAAAGTGCTTAAATATGCTAGATTAAGATGATGTTAGTTCAAATTTAAAAGTAAAAACTAGTCATTTCTTCAATGTAAAAAAAGAAATTGTGAACAATATAATTTTTAGTCAAAAATATATTGTTTTTATTGCGATAACCCCACCTTTAAACGTGCATGATTTTTGTGTCAGTGTGTGAGAGAGTGAGAGACAGAGAGAACGCAGGAGAAAGAGAGAGAGAGAGTGCGAGAAAGAGAGAGAGAGAGAGAGAGTGCGAGAAAGAGAGAGAGAGAGAGAGAGAGACGGCGAGAGAGAGAGAGAGAACCCTCGCTATAGAATAGTGCCGTATGAGTGCGAGAGAGAGAGGGAGACTACGCCATCGAGTGCTCCGGCTTCCACCAGCCGCGTGCGCTAGAGATATCACACGCCATACCATATCCTGTACGAGTGCGAGGGAGAGAGAAACTACGCCATCGGCACCACTGCCTGTCTCCCACACAAGTGCAAGAGAGAGATAGATAGATAGATAGATATACTTTTTATTCGTCAGAAGACAAAATCTTACAATTTCATGTACATGTAGTTGTATTTATAATTAAAAAAAAAAAAAATATCAGTCGGTTTAATATAATTGTTATCTTACTTTCACTTATTGCATATTTCTTATTAATAATAATTCACTTTATCAGTTCGTCAGTTTATAAAATCTAAATGCAATGAACTAGTCACAGTCAAATATCACATAAAACGCTTCGTCAAAAAAAATAATAATACATAGAATAAAAAATAAATACAATAAAGATAACATATAAATAAGAATACATACACATACTTTGCTAAAACTTTGCGTACACTATCACGTCCAAACTTAAAACACACTCATTCATAACACTTTAACAATCACGCTAATAAATACATTCACACTTAATTAACACTAAAAATATTTAATAAATAAATAAATAAATTAATAAATAAATACGTCGAATACATAAATAAACAAGATAAATAATTAAATTAAATAAATAAATAAATAAATTTAAATAAATAAATAAGTTAAATAAATAAATAAGTAAGTTTTAATAAATAAATAAATTAAATAAATAAGTTTTAATGAATAAATAAGTTAAATAAATAAATAATTTAAATAAATAAAAAGCCTAAATAAATATTCGACTCATTTTTCATCTCTGGACATACTCCTCACCATGTAATTGCTTAAGGTGCCTGCTAAACGCCGTTTTAAATTTACAAAAAGATGGCAGGCACCTCACACTGCTCGGGAGCGAATTCCAGAGGTGCGCACCTTGAACTCTGAATGAAAAAAGGCCCTTATCGGTGCGCGACCCCGGAACCGAGAGCTCTTTCATACCACCCCTACTTGAAGTCCTGGCCTGGTTTTTTTCAAAGAGGGCAGTAAGATACGGTGGCTGCCGCATGACAACCGCTTTGTAAAGCAGCAGCCCCATAAAATACTCCCTCCTCACCTTCAAATCTAACCAGTCCAGTTTTTTCCTGTAGGCGGTGATATGCTCATCCCGCCTAACACCACATATGTATCTCACACATGCATTCTGTAGACGTTGTAGTCGTGTCTGGAGCTCCCCTGACACATCAAGAAGAACCACTGAGCAATAATCTAAGTGAGGTAGTACCAGTGCACATGCCAGCTGCTTCCTCAGTATCTCTGTGGTGCTTGAACGGAAAAGTTTTAAGCTATACAGAGCCCTATTTACCTTTCTACTGACCGCATTCAGTTGCGGCTTCCATGTCAACCCTCCGTCCATCACCACGCCGAGGTTGGTGACTGTATCGACAAAGGGAACGTGTACGCCGGTCTGTATCTCAATGCCTTGCAAGTCGAGGCTCTGAACCTGTTTGATGTTGTGATCAGATCCAAAAATGATCGCCTTTGTCTTGCCGACATTGAGGCGCAGGCCAGCTGACGTTGCCCAGTTCGACACTGCTTGTGCTACAGCCGACATGCGACCGATACCATCACGAAGACCTTTCAGGGTCACTTGTGTGTAGGTTTGCAAGTCGTCAGCGTAAAGTATGTGTTCGACACCATCTAAGTCGAGTGCGTCTTGTAAGTCGTTTATGTACAGGCTGAAAAGCAGGGGTCCCAGGACTGAGCCCTGTGGAACGCCAAGATTGGTGGTTAGCCAACCTGAATCCCCGTTTGTGATTGTGACGACTTTCTGTCGTCTCCCCATGATATATGACTTAAGCCACAGGAGAACACTCCTGGAGAATCCCATGCGCATCAGCTTACGCAGCAGTTTAGTGTGTGAGATGGTGTCGAATGCTTTGCTAAAATCAAACATTAACAAAATAGTCAATAGTTTTTTGTTGTTGTTAATGCCTGATCTTATGTCCTCCGTCAGTTTCAGTAGTGCTGTCTGTGTACTGTGATTCTGTCGAAAACCAGTCTGCATCGGGTCCAAAGTATTATTTTCTCGTAAGAAGTCAGTTATTTGGTCGTGTACGATTTTTTCAAGGACCTTAGAAAGGAAACTCAGTAGGGCAATTGGTCGGAAATCTGACACCGTAGATGGGACAGGCTTCTTCTTCAAAGGCACCAACCGAGCTCCCTTCCAAGCTCCCGGAAAAATGCCACTGGACAGAGAGGAGTTAAAGATCTTAACAATATGATCTCCCACAAACGGAAGAGCCTTAGCCATTATACTTTGGGGAATGTCGTCTTCCCCTCTGGCTTGTGATGAGAAGTGGGCAACAGCCAGAACCACGTCCGAGAAGCTGACTTCTCGGAAAACAAAACCGTCATCACTGGCAGTGTTCAGGACGTTGTCAAGTTCTTCATCACCCTCATTTTGGGAGATCGACACCCCTGCAAAGTGGGCATTGAGCTCTTCCGGTGAGAAACCATGAAGCTCCTCTCTTGTCTTTGGCAGAAGGCCCAGAGCCTTGAGCTCTTTCCAGATATCTTTCTTATTATTAATCGCTTCAGAAATTTTATTTTGTAAAAATCTTTCCCTTGTTTCCTTCGTTCGTAATTCAGCTTCAGCTGCAAGGCCCTGATACTCCCGCCACAGTCTGTCGTCATTGGTCCTCGAATAGCGTCTTCGTACGGAGTCACGTTTTTTGTAAAGATGTATTAGTTCAGCATCAACCCATGGTGGATTTGTTTTCTTTTTCGGTATGAATTCTTTTAACGGTGCAATTTTATCTATCACAGCCATGAGGTTGACACTGAGGCACTCTAATTGACTGTCAACACTCGCCGCGGGACCATCGATCCGCGACCAATCACAGTCAGCTAGGCGAGACAGGAGGTCGTCTTGCTGGATCGACTTAAAATCCCTGTAGCTGAATGATTCAACCACAGGGGATGCAGCAGTTTCGACCCCAATCTCGACCTCTATGATGTTATGATGACTGGGAAAAGGCGCCGGCCGATTGTCCCTGCTCAGTACAACGTCATTATTATCTGTCAAGATCACATCAATCCACGTGTGAGAATCCGTGAGATGATGAGTCGCACCATGATCAATTATTTGAAGGTTAAGATCATCAGCCAACCGTCTAACAAATTTCGCATCGGCTGACGTTCCGAGTAGGTTCGCATTCAGATCTCCCATAATAATTTTGTGACTAAAGTCTTGAGTATGTATCGTCAGTTTGTCTATTAAGTCCGAGCCCTGTAAAAACGGTACGTGTGGTGGTCTGTATATTAAAGCAACAAAGACGGGGGGAAGGCTGCCCTGCTGAACACTGCACATTAAATATTCAGGTATAAATGGTCTGCCCTCCTGTGTTGTTGGAGAACTGCTTAGTAAATTTGCCTTGAAAGTGTTATGAATGTACAGGACTAGCCCGCCTCCTAGTTTGTTGCGATCAAGTCTAAGTAGTGAGTAGTCATCGATCTGAATGAGATCACTCCCAACATCAGGGTCAAGGTGCGACTCAGCAACCCCAAAGAGATGGTAGGTAGGACGAGCTGAAAGGTGTTGTTTAATCATGCCAATGTGCCCCTTCAGTGAGGTAACATTGACAAAACCTGCCCTCAGTCCCTTACAGTGAACCCCCCCAGCAGTGTCTGCGGATAGTCAATTTTTTGCAGCAGTTGTCGGAATTACATTATTATCAATTTCGATTTCATTATCAACAGTTTTTTTTTCAGTATTTACAGTTTGAGATGGTTGATTAATGGCATATGATGCCACAATTGTCTGTAAATCAGCCGCAGATGAAAATTCATGAGAGACATCGCCATCGACTGCTCCGGCTTCCACCCCCCGCGTGCGCTAGAGAGAGCACACGCCATACCATACCCTGTACGAGTGCGAGGGAAAGAGAGAGATCCCGCTCTATAACATAGTGCCTTATGAGTGCGAGAGAGAGGGAGACTACGGCATCGACTGCTCCGGCTTCCACCCCCACATGCGTTAGAGAGAGAGCACACGACATACCATACCCCGTATGAGTGCGAGCGAGAGCGAAACTACGCCATCGGTACCACTGCCTATCTCCCACACAAGTGCAAGAGAGAACCCACGCCATAACACACCCCACGCATGAGTGCGAGAAAGACACCGTCTGAGTAAGGGTGGGGAACGCCATAGACACCCATCCCTTGCGTATGACAGAGACAGACAATCTGTCAGGGCGCGAGTGGGGGTCTCCATATCCATTATCACATGGGCGCGAGAGAGACAGCCTTACGTGGCGGGAGTATATGCCATAGACCTGGCTCCGCCTACGGCGCCACCGCGTGACGTCACCGTCTCGCCATAGGGGGGTATTCTCTACTAATATAGCTGATTTGTATTTTTCAAAATTCATAGAAAATATTAAATTGCTGTACAGCAAAGGTTTAATAATTTTAAATTCGCATAAACAAAAGATTGTTATCAAATTTTGCCCTATGTCATGCATTGTCGATTCAGTTTGTCGTCCAATTCTGCAAAATCGCTTATAATTTAATGCCTACTTTGGTTGCAGTTGGTGTTATCACATAGGGTTATATTTAAGGAGTGTTTTTGGCATTAGATATCTGATGCAAGAAATTGATGCAGAGCTAAGATCTCATAAAAGTCATATGCAGGATGTACATGCTGTACAATCACAACAAAATGATAGATCATCGAAAAATAAAAATAGTGCAGCAGTACGGGGTGTCAGAAACGATATTTGTTTATCTAAAATACCACATATAGATATGGTGTGGTCGTTTGCCTTCGATTACATGCATGGAATACTTGCAGGTGTCGATCAGCAGATATACAAAAAATGGACTTCTGATACTCAGTCTCCCCATAAGATGACAAAAGAAGAGCAACGTCAGATTGAAAATAGATTAAAATTAGTTAGACCTACGCAAAATGTACATCGGTTGCCTCAACTCTTGAAAAATCGAGGTAAATGGAAATCATCTGAAATAAAACATTGGATTTTGTTTTGCAGTTTACCGTGTCTAACAGGTATCTTAAAAAGTGAAGCATTGATACACTATTCGCTACTTGTAAAATGCTTGTACACACTTTTGAAAACAGAAATTAGTAATGAAGAATTAATAGAGTGTGAAAAAAATTTGCTTGAATTTGTCGGTTTATTTGAGGAATATTATGGCACTGAAGCCATTACATTTAATGTACATTCATTATTACATGTGGTTGAATCCGTTAAAAAAATGGTCCTCTGTGGGCTAACTCAGCATTTTCTTTCGAAAGCAACATATACCATTTAAAAAAATTCACAAATGGACCTCATGGAATGGATCAGCAAATATCAAAAAAATCTTTGACACTCTTAAGCTTCAAAACAGACAATGTTTCCTGTAACTCCCTTGAAGCACGAAATTTTCATAAGGAATTATTTACTCCACAGCGGTTAAAACGAGACTATGAGTATGGTGCGGACAAAATTGTGTTCGTCGGTAAAGGATACTTGGAAAAAGATAAGGATAATGAATATTATAAAGAATATAAAAAATGTATTTTTAAAGGGGACGTGTTTCATAGCATTAAGTATAAGAAGACAGTTCTTACAGATGACACTATGGTATTGCTAAAATCAGGTCAGTTTGGACAAATTATTGCCATAATAAAAAAAAATAATGAATGCTATTTTAAAATATCAAAAATTATTACATCTTCCGAAAAACCGTTTAATGTGTTACACATAGACCAAATAGAATCTGAAGATATTGTAAATAACAATCTTATTTCTATTAGTGATGTAAATTGTAAAGTAATACATGTAAATGTAGGAAATAATGTTCGCTATTTATGTAAAATGCCAAATAAATTTGAAGTACAATAAAAATGAATATTTTTGAACATTAATTTATTGTATTTTTTAAATATCGATGTATTTAGCATGCTCATTGAAACACTATTAAAATAAATAACTTCTCATTTGAAAATAGTCTTTCAAAACGATTAGATACGATTTTCTGTCGCAAACTCCACGATTCGAATTTATCAATAAACAATTAAAAAGAATTAAAATTTATCACTTTTGATCGCGTTATGAGTAGTTAAAAATGATTATAATGATTAAGATTAAATACGATCAAAAACGATATCAATAAGTAATCATCAATTTGGATCATGGTATTTAACAATTAAAACAACTATAAGATGTATTATTTACAATTTAAATATTGTATATTAAAAACGATTAAAATCATTTCAATAATATATGATTAGAAACAATTTCATTTGGCTCATCATTAATTACGATTAACCAGCAAACAATTAAAATAGAATTAAAATCTATTACTTTTGATTGTAATATAATCTTTTAAAAACGATACAATTACTTTGGATTAAATCTGACATTGCTACATTATTTTCAGCGATTTCAAGGATATTAAAATAGATTAAATCAAATTATTTGTGTTAATGCAAATTAAAAACGATTAAAATGAATGCTCGAATTAAAGATTAATTGCGATTACGATTAAAATGTATTAAAACTGATTAGTCTTAATTGCTCACGAGGATTAGAAGTATTAAAAACGATTAAAATGTTATTAAAATCTATCACATTTTATCGCTTTTAATCTTCAGCTATTAGCAGGGAATCTAAATGAGACAGGACAAGAGCACTTGCAAGCCATTTGCGTAAGGCCTCGGTGGTGCTGGATTGAAATGATTTAAGCCCATGTAGGGCCTTATTAACCTTTCGGCTAACTGCATCCAGTTGCGGTTTGCATGTTAACTTCGAATCCATGACTACACCGAGGTTAGTAACTGTGTCAACAAAGGGAACGAAGACGATACCGTGAATCTCTATGCCAGGCAAATCCATACTCTGTACTTTCTTAATGTTAGATTCTGACCCAAAAATAATTGCCTTCGTTTTCCCGACATTGAGACACAGAGCGTTCTCAGAAGCCTACACAGACACTGCTTTGGCCACAGCCGACAAGCGTCTTATCCCCTGATAAAGGTTATCGCAAGTAGTTTGTATGTAGGTTTGCAAATCGTCCGCGTATAATAAATGCGATACACTATCCGTAAGAGTATCCCTCGTACTTTTAAAGCCCGATAAAACTTCCTGAAGGTCATTAATATATAGGCTGAACAGAAGGGGCCCCAAGACAGAGCCCTGTGGTACGCCGAGATTGGTTGTGAGCCAATCTGATCTACCATTACATGCCGTAACAACTTTTTGGTTACGCCCTGTAATATATGATTTTATCCACATGACTACTCCCCTGGCGAACCCCGTTCTGATCAGCTTGCGTAACAACTTGTATGGCGAAATAGTGTCGAGCGCCTTACTAAAATCAAATATTAAAAGGATGGTAATTAGCCGCTTGATATTATCTATACCGGATCGTATGTCTTCAGTCAATTTCAATAGTGCTGTCTGTGTACTATGATGCGGACGGAAACCTGTCTGAAGGGGATCGAGGATTTCTTTCGAAAACCAATAAGCTGACATTTGTTCATGCACGATCTTTTCCAGAACCTTGGAGAGAAAGCTAAGAAGGGCAATAGGACGAAAGTCCGTGACTGTAGATGGAAGGGACATCTTTTTTAACGGTACCAAATGAGCTTTCTTCCAGGTACCGGGAAAGATCCCACTCGAGAGGGAGGCATTAAAAATGTCAGCAAGAAAAGGACCAATGACTGGAAGTGCTTTAGCAATAACACTTTGGATAATTCCATCTTCACCCTTTGCTTGAGAAGAAAAATGCGCGACAGCTAGGACCACATCCGAATTAGTTATCTTACTAAAAGTAAAACCTTCATCACTAGCTGACGACATTATATCATTTAAATCGTACTCGCGCTCTCTATCAGAAATGAATACTCCCGCAAAATGTGAATTAAGTTCACCCGGAGAGAAACCATGGAGTTCCTCCCGAGCTCTCCGTAAGAGTCCAAGACTCCTAAGCCTCTCCAGATGTCCCTCCCGCTTTCAAGGGCCTCAAAAATCTTACTTTGAATTAAGTTATCTTGTGCTTTCATCGTCCGATCCTCCGCTAGAGTCACCAGAGTCTGACATTCCTGCCAAATTTCTTGATTCCTCGTGCGGAGAAACCGACGGCGCAAGGCATCACGCTTGTTATATAGCTCCTTAAGTTCCGAATCAACCCACGGTGGTTGTACACTTTTTTCGGCCGAAATTCTTTAACTGGAACTACTTTATCTAACGCCTTCATGATATTTACACCCAGATGTTCTAAACGAGTGTCCACGTCCGCATCCGAACAATTGATGGACGACCAATCGTTCTCTTGCAGGAGAGACAGAAGCTCTTCCTGCTTTATTGCCTTAAAATTACGGTACGAGAAGTTACTTATGATCGGAGTCTTAGTTGTTGGGAGGTCAATAGTCACGTCAATGATGTTATGTCGATTTGGAAAGGTCGCCACCAAATTGTTCGAGTCAAGTATGACGTCGTCATTGTCAATAAAAATTACATCTATCCATGTGCGAGTCTCTTTGGCATGATGAGTTGCGCCGTGATTAACTAGTTTTATGTTAAGGCTACATGCTAACTGCCTAATAAAATCTGATTCCGCTGATATTGATAGCATGTTTGCGTTCAGATCACACATAATAATGCGATGTAAAACCTGCCGAATGACGTTCAAGAACATCGGTAAGGTCGGAGTTTCTAAGTTCGGCATCAGGTGGTCTATATATAACCGCAACAAAGACGGGTGGCAAGGATCTCTGTTGCACACTACACATCAAGTATTCAGGAGCGAGCGGCTTACTCTCGTCCTGCACTGTTGAAGAGAAACATAATACTGTAGCTTTGCATGAATTTTGGACATACAGGAGAACCCCACCACCTTTCCTATTCCTGTATTGTCTAATGATGGAATAACCATCGATCTGAACGTAATCATCCCCGATACTTGGCCCGAGACGCGACTCAGCAATGCCGAAAAGATGATAGAAGTTACATTTAGAACGAACGAACGAACGAACGAACGAACGAACGAACGAACGAACGAACGAACGAACGAACGAACAAATAAATAAATAAATAAATAAATAAATAATAAATAATTGCACATGTAGATTCAACAATTTACATTTTTGGTAAATGTTGTGATATATTAAAATTATTTTAAGATTTGAATTTTCAAATTTTCAAATTTTCAAGTGTTCAAATTTTCAAGTTTTTGTACGCATTGCTTCGCTGCAGAATTGTAAAAATATTTATATATTCGCGGGCAAATGAGGATCAGTACTGCCTGCTGCAGCAGGGGATAATGCGTTGCCAACTGCCGAGTACCATCCGTTAGGGGCGATGGTGCTGTGCCCTGGTGGCGAAAATGAAAACAAGATAGAATTCGTCGATGTTCTCCATTTTCTTAAATACTCTCGAAATTCTAAGATAAATGTACACAAATTTTACGTTTTGATACGTGTTTTATATTGAATAATTCTTCGCTGAAATTTTTTTCATAACCTTTCTCAAAGGTATTTTTAGTTCGACTGATGCATACATAATCGCCGGGTGCATATTTAGCTATAACGTTGAGCGCCCTCTGTTTTTTATTGATACTTTGTTGTCGTACCCGTCTATTTAAATTTTCGCTTGCTTTTATAGCGTTATTTATATTAACTTCCGCGGGTCTCATTTTTATGCCCGTGTGTAAAGTATGATTGCAAGCATAAATAATCTTTTGCACTACATCGATATAACGATTGGTGTTTTTATGCGAAAAGAATCGCCACATGCGTTCGCGTATCGTTCTGTTGAGCCTTTCTACTACAGCTGCTTTGATGTCGGGATTTCTCGCGACTCGGAAGCGTATATCGTGTTTCTTTAGAAGGCCTTGGAAGGCCGTGCCGACGAACTCCTTGCCTCGGTCCGACTGTTAACAGAGGGGATTTTGACCTACCGCTCGCTTGAGAATTTTTTCAAACGCCGCTGCCACGTTATGGGCAGTTTTATCGCGCAGTGCTTCAACCCACGAAAATTTACTGAGTACGTCGACAACGACTAGAAAATAACAGTAGCCGTCGTAATATTCTTTTATTGTAGTTAATTGTAGCAAATCGCATTCCCATAAATCTTCGATATTTGTAACGTTATAGCGCAATCTAGGAAATTTTCGACGTACGGGTCGATAAAGAGAGTAAGCGTCTTGATTACTCAACCATTCATAAATTCTTTTTTTCTCTTGTTCGTTAGTAACTGATAAAAAAAAAAGCAATGTTGACGAATTTTTATAACGATTGAGTGTGAAGGATGATAAAAAGAGCTTAAAAAGGAAAAAGAGAGAGGGGGGTATAGGTGACCACCGCGGCGGCGGCGCGACACGGGCGCGCGTATATTAGCTTCTTACGCGCGCACGCACGCACGTTCCGCGTGGATAAGCTCATCACCGCGGTGTATAAGCGAGTACTGCGTGCTCGCGAACTGAGAAGCTTATACCCGCGCACACGCACGCGTGGAGCTAAGCTTATACGAGCACGTGCATATGTTATATTATGCAGATACGTACATATGATACATACATGTAAAGAAAAAATAAATATTTGATTAGAATAAATTTATTTTCATAATTTTATTACACATTTCACATAATAGCAACTTAATTATTTAGTGCTTGTAGCCAAAAGGCAAAGACAAACTTTGCGAAACGTATCGTCTTTTTTTCAAAACAATGCAACATGTTTTCGTTTCATCGCGCGTTACAAAGTCATAAGTAGGCATACGTCTTATAGCTTTAAATTTTATTTTAATATTGTTTACACTTTCTTCTATTTCTTCTTCAGCCTCGTCATTGCATGGTATGATTACATTTTCTTTTTGTTTCACCGTAAACTGTACGATCGAGGAGAGTTTTAATACTTTCAAAATTTATTTTTTTAGAATTCATAAAATTTAAACATATTCCCTTGATTTTGCAACACTCTATAGTAGCACCCGTCGAGGGGGTGAGTGCTCGAAATGCGTAAAATGTTGGGTCGCCGGATAGAAACGTATGAATGTAGGTTCCTTCCCCGTAACTTTTTAACTCATCCGTCATATCACCTAATAAAGAGCCGAGAGGGGGTCTGTATTTGTTTGCAGCATCCTCATTACACACGAACACACACGAATCAGTGTCATAGTAAAGAATTCTCACCGATAGGGGTTCCAAAAAACTATATAATTTGAGACGAGCCTGTGCGGTAGTATACGCGGCAATAACGGCATTTGTGTGCGGGGTGGGTGCTACAGCTTCCTCTCTAAACTGCCAATTAACATACAAAACTTCATCACTTACGGGCATTACATGGAATACTTCTTTTTCAGGGTCTACTAGGAGTTTAAGAAGATCTTTTCGCGTATTTATTATTTCAGTTTGTTTCAAATTACTACGCTGGCCAATTTTACCCCAAAAAGAGTTTAAACAGAGTTTTGCAATGGCACGCAAACCTGCATTTTTTCCTATCTTTTCACGCTCTAACTTGATTCCCTCGTCTCGCTCGCACTCTTGCAAATATTAAATTTTACGAGTCTCATTCCCACACCAAGACGGCCAGACGCTCGGTTGCAGCTTTATTTTCAAAATTAAGTTTACATAACCGGCAAACTAGCCTCCTTCACCCGTGCGCGGATCAAAGCGTGTCATCCGATACTGCCAAATTATATATATTTCAGTTATTTCGTATCCAAGTTCAATGGCTTTTCTCAACTCGTTGACCACCCATGTTCCAGTGAACTCGCGCTACATTCTTCTTGTCGCATTTCTTCACAGCAAGAACGACACAGTGCGAATAATAGTCGATTATGCATTTTTATAGGTAATAAAGGTAGAAATAATTTACATGGTGGCAAAATTTTACATTTTACGAGGCCCTCTACGCGCTTAAATAGTTGTTTTTACCGCCCGTCGGTTCTTCACACTCCCTGTCAACGAGAATGCATGGATGTCCGAGCGCAAACTGGCCTCTCTTATACACGTAAAGATACAGTGAACAAATGTCTGTATACTTAATTTTTTGGCCTTCTTTAGCTTTGTAATAGGTGACGATATCTTCTGTCCTCCCACCGTAAAATGCGTCGCGCGGATTTAAAGTTACTTTACTGATGAGCAGATGATTTGATAAGTAACGAATAATTTCTGCATTTTCCATTTTTATGCGTTCGAATTCACACTCCCAAATTTCACGCGTTTCGTAACCGAGAGACTTTATTCGAGCGATTTTTACACGTGTGTTCTCGTAAGATTCGTTAAAAGAGCGACCATACATTGCAATTTTATCGCGATTATTTTTAAAACATTTAGGACACCTGTGCGTGTAGCAGCCTTGGAACTCGAAAACTGTACCCCGGTCGTGAGCGTGAATTACAGCTTCCGGGTGTAAATACCCGTCTACTAAAAATCCCTTGCTTAACCTAAACTCTCGAGCTCTTCCCGCGTGTATTATTTCTCGACCTATTTCACGCTCGCACTGTAATATCCATTCGATGAATTTCTGTGAGTGCCTATCGGCATGTCTATAGCCGTTTGGTGGAATTATACCTATGCTATTGGGTAATTAAAATTTTTTCTAAATACGTGTGAACAAGCTGATGCGACCGTGGTTGCATGTACAAAAGGATCTGTATCCCCGACAGAGAGAAATATTTTTCTAAAAGCCAAACATGCGCGTTTCAAGATCTCAACGTCAGAGCGACAATACATAAGATTTTCTCGTTCAAAGTCGAAAATATAATGAGGTGCATTCTCATTGTACCAAGCGTAAAATGTATCTCTATCGCGATCTGACATTGAATCTGGTGCGTAAAATTTGGCCGCGGGTAGTGGGCCTACGTAATGTTGATTTTCAAATTTATTAAATAGATGCGGAAAAATAACCTTTAAAAATAAAATTTTAAAAATAACCTTTTCTAATGCTAACAGGTATATCAAAAGTGCTCGGTAGCGCGCTCAACTTCATGTGAAAATAGTTTAAACTATCTATAAACTTTGTTCGCCCGAGTTGCAACGTAATGATATTTTGACCGTTAAGAATAACACTCGGTAAAACTTGGCTCGATTGCTCTGTTAACTATTTTAAAACAAATTGCGCATCAAACCCGCGTGCATTGTGCGCTATACATATTATTTGTTCAAATGTCGACTTTTCACGAATGATAATTTCTATTAATTCTTTTACCGCTTCCTTGCGAAAAATATATTCGCGAATCCCACAAGTATTACACCATTGTGTCATATCGTCCGAATCTAGACAATTGGTACACACTTGCTGCGCTACGCAGAGATTAGGTATGTGCACTCTTGTAGTTATGATTTCGATAAGCAGTATCCTGACGTGTCTCGAAATCGTAAAATATAAACAGGTATTTTTTTAGAGCTGGTGGCTGGTTCTGCGCAATTTTGGTTTCTACCGTCATCGCCATTTATCGGTCGCATATAACACATATCGTTAACTCTATGACGCTTTCCACAAATTCTACACCAAAAAACACCGCATTCGTGCTTTCCTCGATTACAATGCGTCAACTTGCAACATTTTCTATACATTTTCAAAACATCACATAATTTTTTATTATTCTTTTTTGTAAGAACCATCTCTTTTGTGGTTTTCATAACAAGCCTTATCAATGAAATCTCGGTTGCACAAATTGTATTTATACTTTCGGGTTTACATGCAGGTGAAACGAAACAGTAAGGACAAATTTGTTTATATACGTATCGTGAGTCTTTAATGTGATGTGAGCTTCACCTACTACGAGTGCACGCGGTAAACACAAAATATCGTCATTTTGAATGGCTACAATCGATGACTTTTTAACACTATCGATATTTAAGTTTCTTTTTCTACGTGCACCAGATCCTACCGGCAGATCTATAAAAACCGCTTGTAAAACAAAATTATCAATTTGAAAATCTTCGTTACTTTGAGTCAAATTACTGATCAATTTCGACAAGTAACCTATTACCAGGGGGACGTATATCGTACGCATCTTGATCTGGGACCCCTGCAGCCACCGTCGCCGCAGTAGCTCCGGCACCTACTTGTAGCGGATCTCTCTCTCGCTCGCTCTCTCGCTCGCTCGTTAGTTGCTCGATGACACATACATCGCTGTACAATCCGTGGCTTGCTGCCAGCGATTACTGCTGCTGCTGCTACTGCTGCTGATGCGGTGGTGAATATGCAGGCTCTGGCGATGGCGGTAAAGAAGGCCATAAAGAGCCCATAGAAGAGAGTGATGAAGGTATTTATGGACTCGGAGAAATTTTTACTTAAAATAATCAATTTTTACAAGTACAAATCTGTATTAAATTTATTTTTTCATTAAAGTCATTGTTCTAAAGAGCCATTAAAAATTTCGCGAGCGCGTTCAAAAAGATCTGTCAAATTAGTCTCCGTATACAGAGCAGACCTTTCGTCTTCAGCCATATCGTGAAACCATCTAATCTCCATTGCGCGAGGAATATCCATAACTCGTTGCATATAAACCATCAAATACTCCGGATTAGATAATGCTTCTGGTATTTCCTCTGAATTATTTAATCTTCTTCGAATGACTTTAAAAAATATATGTATATATATATTATCTATATTATAATATTATGTCACCGCCACGTACAGGAATCAAGACTATTCCATATATCTCCGTTTTTCTACGTGAATTTGACATATTTCTTTGGAATGTTCGTGATTTATACGTGATTTGTGCGCTATTTTACGTCATTTCACGTTATTTTACATTACTGTACGTTTCTATACATCTATGGATGAGAACCTTCTCCATATCTCCCTTATTGTACGCGATTTTGGCCTATTTTTTTGGAATTTTTCGTGATTTTTAGGTGGTTTATGCGCTATATTACGTTATTTTACATTATTTTCACATAATTCTACGTTCCTTTACCTCTTAGGAATCTAAACCTTCACCATATCTCCCCTTTTCTGCGTCATTTTGGCCTATTTTTTTAGATTTTTTCATGATTTTATCGTTATTTATCTGCTATTTCACGTTATTTTACGTTACTTTTACGTTATTTTAAGTTTCTCTACATCTACGGTTTAGAACCTGCTTCCTCTGTCTACGTGATTTTGGCCTATTTTTTAGAATTTTTCGTGAGTTTAACGTGATTCATTATTTTATTTTATTACATTATTCTACTTTACTTTACATGTAAGAATCAGAACCTTCTCCATATCTCCATTTTTCTGCGTAATTTTAGCATAATTTTTTAGTGATTTTTACGTGACTTATGCGTTATTTTACTGTTGTTTAACGTAATTCTGCGTTCCTTTACATCCGAGGAATCAAACCCTTCACCATAGCTCCCTTTTTTACATGATTTTGGCCTATTCGCTATTTTACATTATTTTATGTTATTTCACTTGACTTTACGTAATTCTACTTTTCTTTACATCTACGATTTAGAACATTATCCACGTCTCCCTTTATTTACATGATTTTATTTTACATTTTTTACACGGCCTGTTCTTTGAAATTTTTCGTGATTTACTTTTGCGCCCGCCAGTCTAAAAAATTTTCCTTTAGGCCCGCTTAATAGGTACAGAAAAACGCGAAAATTGTGCTTGTGTTACAAAAATGAATTTTTGTGCGCTTTTTTTCAATGCGATGTATTTTAAAAAATTTAACTCAAAGGTTCTTTTAATAGTAAAAACAACAAATGTATATTTTGTATTGTTTTGCGTAAGGAGCCCTGCGATATGTAACATACCGGAACGTGAGCAAAGATGAGAAAATCATAAATGACAACCCTACTCAGAAAAAATACTATTTAGGCGAAGAAATAAGTAAGTTAGAGGGTAGCATCAAAAAAAGTATGAAGCAGGAAAAAGAGAAAGAAAAATAAAATTTATAATTTTTTGTTCCTTATTATTAATTTATATTTGTTCCGTACTGTTGTAATGTGATATTAAATTGTTATTATTAATAATCATATAAAACGCTAAAGAACTTTACAAATTTTTTATTTATTTCAATCCGCATATAGGGTACTCGGCCCGGTTACTAGGCCTGACCCAATTACTGTGCTCTTGTACATCAATGAGTATTTAGAAAAAACACGCCTGAAAAGCTTAATCAGTTAATATTTAGAAAGAAGTTAAAGTTGTTATAGTTGTGTTGTAGAAAGAATATTATGTTTTGATACATTTGAAGTGTAATACAGAACGTTATTAGACGTTAGTTACAGAAATATATTCCACAGTTTATATTATATTAATTCAATAAAAAATGTACAAAGTACTGTGATTCTACCCTGAAAAAATGTAATAATGAAACAAATTCGCTTAAAAAACAAATATGAACTTCAAGCAAGTTATTTGAATACCGGAAATTACCCTAGCTATATTTCTCTGCCAAAAACAACCAAATATCAACGTATATACTGTTAATAATGGCCAGTTATCCACGTGGATTTTCCAAAAATCGATCTGAAATACACGTGGATATCGCCATACTCGGCTAGAAATCTAGGTGGATTTCGTTAAAAACAAGCCTGAAATCCTCGTAAATTTAGCAAAAAGCGACCAGAAATTCATGTGGATTTCGACAAAACCATCCATAAATCCACTAGGATTTCGCTAAAAACAAGCCTGAAATCAAGGTGGATTTCGCTGAAAACAAGCCTGACATCCACGTGGATTTTGCAAAAAACGACCAAGTAATTCACGTGGATTTCGCCAAAACCATCCAAAAATGCAGGTAGATTTCGCAATAAATAGCCTGAAATCCACGTGGATCTTGCAAGAACTGACCATAAAACAACGTAGTATTCGCAAAAACCATCCAGAAATCAACGTAGTTTTCGCAAAAGCCATCCAGAAATCAACGTATATTTCGCTACAAAGATACCTGAAATCCACGTGGATTTGGCTAAAAATAAGCTTGAAATGCACGAGGGCTTTTGCAAAAAACGACCAGAAATCCGCATGGATTTCGCCCAAATCATTGAGAAATATACGTTGATTTGGCTAACAACAAGTCTGAAATTCACGTGGATTTATAAATTTAAAAGTCATCAAGCCAAGCAAATTTAAAAAAAGTTAAAAAAAGAAAAAAGTTTAAAAAAAGCGCTACTGTTTTTTTTAATACACTTCTGGAGTCCTAGTGAAATGATACCATTAATTGGCTCAAAAATAATAATTTTTTCAAACGACCCCGCAGAATCCTTATAGAAAATTGCTCTAAGTCAAATTTTCTGAAAGATTGGGAAACGTTATTTCTTGAAGAGTAGAACAAAAGTCTCCCCGGCCGCCAAGCTTCAAAGTTAATAGTTTTTGAGATATTTTACCTCGAAGTTGAGGTTTTTACATACGAGGTCTGTCCCAAAAGTATTCGACCTACCTCGATTTCTCGGCGCTTGATTTATTCTTCGTCATCCGGGGGGTGGCATCCTTCAAAGTAGTCCCCATTTGATTGAACAAGACGCTCATATCGATGTTTTCACTTATTAAAGCACTCTTGAAAGTCAGACTTCGGAATCGCCTTTAGTGCATTCGTCGCATTAGTTTCAACAGTCTGTTTATTGTCGAATCGATGTCCTTTAAGCGGCATTTTCAATCGAGGAAACAGCCAAAAGTCTCAGGGAGCTATATCAGGACTGTATGGAGGCTGGCGGAACTGCGCAACACTGTGATTCAATAAATACTGCTGCACAAGGTTTGATGCGTGCGCTGGAGCATTGTCGTGATGAAGAAGCCAGTCACCGGTATCCCAAAGTTGCGGTCATTTTCTCCTGATTGCATTACGCAATCTTTTCAAAACTTCAACGTAGTACTCTTTATTGATTGTCTGGCCTGTAGGGGCATATTCGTGGTGCACAACGCCCTCATAATCGAAAAAAACAATCAACATTGATTTTATGAACGAGGATCACTGTCAACAGATGTGCGGCCACTTTTGTACCGCCTATACCACTATTTTATTTGTGTTTTGCCCATACACTCATCTTTAAAGGCCTTTTGCAACATTTCAATAGTTTCCGCACAATTTTTACCGAGATTAAAGCAAAATTTTATGCAAATTCGCTGTTCGGTTCGTTCTGCCATTTTTAGCAATAAGCAAATTGCGACGAACGCAAAAAAGTCGTTGTAAACAAATACACGATGCGCGGGAACTAAGGCGTTTCATCGGTATCTGAAGCTACTGACGAGAAGGTTAGGAGTTGCTGGTGACGTTCGTATCCACCAGAGGTCGCCTGAGTCTCTCCGCGCGAAGATATGAACGTACGTCGGATACTTTTGGGACAGACCTCGTATATACAGAATGGCTCGTATGCAGTAGTCGAACGATGTTGCAAAAAAATGACCAGAAATCCACGGGGATATCGCTCAAACCATCCACAAATCCACGTGGATTTCGCTAAATCATGCTAAAATCCAGGTGGATTTCGTTAAAAACAAGCATGTCATCCACGTTTTTTTCGCAGAAAACGACCCGAAATCCACGCAGATTTCGCCAAAACGATCCAGAAAAAAACTCCAGGTGAATTGCGCAAAAAACGATTAGAAATCCATGTGAATTTCGCAAAAACGACCAGAAATTCACGTAGATTTCGCACAAATCGACCAGAAATCTACATGGGTTTTGTCAGAACGATCCAGAAATCTAGGTGGATTTTGCTAAAAACAAGCCTAAAATCCATGTGGATTTTGCAAAAAACGACTAGAAATATACGTGGATTGCCTCAAAACGATCCAGAAATCCAGATGGATTTTGATAAAATCGAGCTTTAAATCCATGTGGATTTCGCAAAAAGCGACCAGAAATCCACGTGGGTTTCGCCAAATCGATCCAGAATTCCAGGTGGATTTCGCTAAAAACAAGCTTGAAATCCACGTCGATTTCGCAAAAAAAGATCAGAAATCCAGGTGGGTTTCGCCAAAACGATCTAGAAATCCAGGTTGATTTTGCTAAGAACGAGCTTTAAATCCGTGTGGATTTCGCAAAAGTCGACCAGTAATCCAAGTGGATTTCGTCAAAACAATCCAGAAATCCAGGCGGATTTAGCTAAAAACAAGCATGAAATCCACGTGGATTTCGCAGAAAATGACCAGATATCCACGTGGATTTCGCAAATACGACCAGAAATCCAGGTGGATTTCACTAAAAACAAGCCTGAAATCCACGAGGATTTCGCAAAAAACGACCTAAAATGCGCTTGGTTTTGTCAAAAAAAACACCAGAAATCCACGTGAATTTCGTCAAATCCATTCAGTTAATAGTTAATATGACCTGGATAAATTAACATGAATTCCATCTAAATCCACATAAATCCAAATGGAATCCATGTGAGTCCATTTGGATATCCACCTGGAAATTCACGTGGATTTTTCACATGGATTTCCATCCAGTTATTTTCAACAGAGAAAAGGTGCAAATATTTAAACTGTACGATTATTTTATTATTTTATTATTTATTTAAGCCAAAATTACATTTAAATAGATAATACTGTACATAAGAAAACAATTACAATGTAAAGGCCAACGGAGGCATGTAAAACTGCGTATTCGTAAATGCGGCTACAAGAAAGGAGACAAAAATAAAACTTAACATGACTTAAAAATAACTTAAAAATTAACT
This sequence comes from Gastracanthus pulcherrimus, assembly GCA_949152435.1. Taxonomy (NCBI): domain Eukaryota; kingdom Metazoa; phylum Arthropoda; class Insecta; order Hymenoptera; family Pteromalidae; genus Gastracanthus; species Gastracanthus pulcherrimus. The sequence continues at coordinate 88,127,103 of OX424575.1, forward strand.
TAATAATACAACTTAAAGTAGAGAGGAAAAAAGTAAAACTAAACATGAATGAAAGTATTACAATTTTGTCCCATTTCATAACATTGATTACATTGTATTCTTATTTTTTAAAACAATTTTATTAATATATTTTATCTAACCCAATTTTGTAATAAATTAACATTTTCTTTTCAAATTAACATTATTAAAACTCAATATTTTGAAATCATTAGGTAATTCATTAAAATATGTAATTGCAACAATAATCTGCTTTTATTGCTTACCGTTTTGGTGATTTTTGGTATTGGAATACTCTTCCTCCTGGTTTTATTTATCTGATTGTATGATTTTTTTTTGTAATTCTTCATAATTTATAGTAATGAGTTAAATAAGAAATTTTGTTCAATATTTAAGGCAGGTTTGCCGTGGATTTGCCCTATTTATTCAATAATTTTTATTTCATACAAAAAATAATCTTTATTGTTCAAACTTTCTACATATTAAAATACACATTTTGAAGATATAAAAATTTTTTTTTTTTACGGATTTTTCTTGACAAAATGGCCGCCTTAAAATTTGTTTTTTGTTTGACTGTCGACACGATATCTCACCAACGGATCATCTGAAATCAAAAAACTAAAAAGATTCTTAAAACTTATAGTTTTGGCTATTGCATAGTCTAGGACATTTCATTTTTACCGGAAAAAAACAAAATGGCGGACTTTTGAATTTTTTGGCTCTTTTTTTGTAACATAAATTGTTTATAACTTTTTGAAAAATGTATTGATCGTTATAATCCTAGATCATGCAATAGCCAAAACTATAAGTTTTAAGAATCTTTTTAGTTTTTTGATTTCGGATGATCCGTTGGTGAGATATCGTGTCGACAGTCAAACAAAAAAATAATTTTGAGGCGGCCATTTTGTCAAGAAAAATCCGTAAAAAAAAAAAATCTTTTATATCTTCAAAATGTGTATTTTAATATGTAAAAAGTTTGAAGAATAAAGATTATTTTTTGTATGAAATAAAAATTATTGAATAAATAGGGCAAATCCACGACAAACCTGCCTTAAGGGATAATTGTACATTACAAAATTATTTTTGTTTATTATTTTAATTTTAATTATTTTTAATAATTTATTCTGAATTCTTTGCAAAAGATCACGTTTATTTCTATATGCCCCTCCCCATGCAATTATTATATAGTTAAGAATACTTTGAAAAAATGCAACATAAAGTATCATCAAATTTTTTTGGTTTCATAATCCTGGTCATTTTTGAAAAAATAAATATAAGATATTTGGTTTTACTTACTCAGCTTTCAATTAGTTTATCCCACCTCATATTAAAGTCAAATACAATTCCTAAATATTTTGTACTATCAACTCTATTCATCGATATCTTATTTATTTTTATATCAATTTGTTTTGGCACACTATCATAGTAATTTCCGAAAGTCATATAATAGTACATTATGCATCAAGGGAGTAAAGTGGACAATGTACGCACTGTGTGACGTTGCCGACCGAGCGAAGCGAGGTCGGCATTTCACACAGTGCATGCTTGCCTACTGTACTCCAGAGGTGCGTATACAACTTTTCACCACACCCCCGTAAAGAAATGACTGTACGCATCTCAGCAGGCCGTACAGTACCCCATGCTCTGCCTAGAAGTAAAGTGACTTGTGTACGCGCGACGCGCTGTTTTACCGCTCGAGACGCAGTCGAGAGCGGAAAAAGACGCATCGCGCATGCGCAAGTCACTTTATTCCCTAGGCAGTCCATGGGGTACTGTACGGCCTGCTGAGAGGGCGTACAGTCAGCACTTTACGCGCAGTGTGGTGAAAACAATTTTAGTGACATTTAATGATAGTTTATTTACAGCTAGCTACACGCTCTAGATATTTGTTCATTTTCTCCTGTACATCGATTCATGAATTTCCTTCTACCATTATAGCCGTATCATCTGCATAAGACACAATTGAATCATCTGGCTTAATATTTAATAATTCATTAACATAGAGAATACAAAGTAGAGGTCCCAGTATAGTTTCTCGTGGAACTCCTGTTGTAATATCACAGTATTCACTCTTATTATTTGAATATTTGACTCTTTGTTTCATTCCCGTAAGATAACTTGTTAAGACAGCATTAGACTTGCCTCTAATTTCATATTTATTCAATTTTTTTTAAAGAATTTTATGATTGACTGTGTCAAAAGCTTTTACTAAGTCCAGAAATGTTAATATTAGATATTTTCTTTTATTCAATTTCTTATATATAATATTTGTAATATAGTTTAAAGTGTCAGTAGGTCCTCTGTTTTTAACGAAACCAAATTTTCTCGGATTTAAAATCTTGTTTATACAAAAAATTATATAGTCTGACATATATAATCTTTTCAAATAATTTTGCCTAGTTTGATATCAAAGATATTGGTCTGTAGTTTGATACCATGTATTTATTAGCTGATTTGTATATAGGAACCACTGTTCCGTCGAACGAGAATTTTATATTCTAATTACGCGCGCATTTAAATTCAGCTAAATAATCCGCGCGTAGAGCGCTGCCGTCGGACGCCGAAAACTGTCTTTTGTGAAGGCAAGGAGTAGGAAGCCCCGGCGAGCTCGTGTGCGAACGTTATCACCAGTTCAGCTATAGCCATTGAGCAATTCCCACAATTGGAATTATTTACTTCTGCATTGGTATTTTTTGGCCATTTATCATTTTTGTTCAAGTAAACTTTATAGAATAGCTTCACGCGCGCGTTTTCGGGTATCCGCGGATTTCCTGTGTCGGTTTCGCGAAACGTCGGTGGGCGCTCGGGAACATACGCGCGTACACGCATCATCGTCGTGGCATAACACCACGCACTGGCACCGCTCGACTCTCGTCGACGAGATCACGGTACGGCTGAACATCGCGGTCATTTTTACGATCGACTAACAGGCTCAACGCCTTAGTGCACCGACGCGTGATTACGTCACGCGGTCCAATGACTGATCCAGCACGGATCTATTGAATATGCATACATACACATATATATACACGATATACGACTTACACCTTTTTCTTTTGATTGTAATTTTCTCAAATTTCATTTTCGCATCTTTAATAATACTATCTATAATTTTCTTGCAGTTTTTATAATCATTTTTTACTTTGTTATTATTAGGTTCATTATTTCCATATTAAGAAGGTTAGGTAGATCTCCCATGCGGGGCGAAGAAAGGAGAGTCCCTCCGCACCACACACCGGCATCCCTCTTACAACCCACCTCCTGGCGTAGCCTACAAGCTAGTGCTTCTATTTACGTTTTCGCTTAGTCTTCGGAATCGGTATTCTCATTCGTTTTAAAATTTCGCGTACACGATCTTTAATACTTTCCCAATATTTTGCATAGTTTTTCATTTCATTCTTATCATTTTTAAACAATCTCACTCTAAGTTTATTCTCATTTTACAAGCCACTCTCATAAGAGCCGATGTATAAGAGTCGAACTTTCAAGTCAATTATCTTTAAAACGGTAATGGCTAATGCTTTCAAATTTCACGCACTATCGTAAACTTCATATAAGAATGACATTAAATTTTCAGAAACATCTCATCATTTTGAATCTTCTTAAGGGGTTATATCTTCCAAATATTTTAGTTTTTTTCCATTTTTTTTATTGGCTTAAATCTTGCCAAAACAATCCTAGAATCAAAATCTACAACGCCCAAGTACCGATTTAAACTCAAAATTTTTTTAAATCAATTTTTTCCGAACAGCTTTGATGCTCCAAAATCACAATTTTCGCTTATTTTAGCGATGCTCGCTTTTTTTAATTTCGCGGCTTTGGAAATTAGTAGAAGTTACCTACGATCGATATCTTGTTTTAAATTTGAATTATACAGGTCGCTACATGACATTACGACGGTTACAGCGCCTTTACAGCACGTGTTTACTCACACTTGCCCTGTGTTTAGTCGATCAGCCGTTCTCGTTGTTTACGTTGTTATTTTGAGTTTTGCTTTACTTTTTAACTGTGAATTATATTTACAAGTACTTAATTATGAGTGAAAAGGTGTACAGTGGTCGCAAAGGTAGTAAAACAAGAAGTACAAGTACAAAACGAAGTAAAATTAGTAATCGACGCCCACCTAACCGCCATTTGTTCGAAGGCGATTCGGAGCACGTTAGTACCTCGGCTAAGAAATTGAAAACTACTGATTTAGACCGTGACCGCGATGTTGATAATAATTTCGGCTACTGTTTCATCAATTTTTTCGCTGTATTTACTGCTTTTTCTGAATTAGTAGTATGCTAAAAATGTAATGGTAACGTGCGGTTTTTAGAGTCGAACAAGCGTGGACTAGGCTTCAAAATTATTGTGTCTTGTTCGAACTGTGGTGATGCTGATATTAACAACTGTCCTGTAATAAATGGTCGTGCTTATGAGATCAACTGCGGTATTATTTTAGCTATGCGCATCATAGGCATAGGCATCAACGGTATAAAAAAGTTCTGCTCTATGATGGATCTTGCAAAGCCTGTTTTTCAAACAACTTACAGTAAGATCATATCTAATATCGCCACTGCTACTTCATCTGTTCGAATTATATCTATGAAAAAATCAGCGATTTAAGAAAAAGAAATTTCTATCGAACGAGGTGAAAAAGAAGGTCTCACGGTATCAGGCGATGGATCTTGGCGAAAGAGAGGGTTTACGTCTTTGTTCGGATTGGTGACTTTGATTGGTTGGTACACTGGCAAGGTATTGGATGAGTGTGTAAAATCTAAGTACTGTAAAGTGTGTGAATATTGGCAAAAAAAAAGAAGGTACTGCTGAATACGAAGAGGTATACCCTTCACACAAACAGAACTGTGATGCCAACCATGAAGGTAGGGCCGGGAAAATGGAGATCGACGCACTTATAGAAATGTTCAAACGCTCAGAAAAACTTCATAATATCAAATATTTGAAATATATCGGCGACGGCGATTCAAAAACATATAAAGGTATAGTCGACTCAAAACCTTATAAAGATTTCATCGTCGAAAAAAAAAGAATGTGTCGGACACGTTCAGAAGCGCATGGGAACGCGTCTGAGCAATTTGAAAAAAACAACGAAAGGTCTTGGCGGCCGAGGAAAGTTGACCGGAAAGTTAATTGATGAACTTTCTATTTATTACGGACTTACTATTAGGAGAAACTACGATTCAGTCGAAAAAATGCGGAATAAAATTTGGGCAACATTACTTCATAAAATGTCGACGAAGGAGAATGCACAGCACGAGAAGTGTCCCGTCGGAGTACACTCTTGGTGTTCTTGGCAGCGCAGTACAGCGCTTGGTACACTTGCAACGTACGAGCACAAGAGTCCAATGCATGAGGATGTTTTTAACGCAATAAAACCCATTTATAATGAACTCAGCTCTGACAACCTTCTGCCACGCTGCTTGGATGTGTATACTCAGAACAATAATGAGTCGTTTAATGCTGTAGTGTGGTCAATTGCTCCGAAGACGGTGTCAAGCGGTAAGACTATAGTTGACATTGCCACTGACGTAGCCGTTATTATCTTCAATGACGGCTTCTCGGGTCTGTTTGCCGTTTACGATGCTCTTGGGTTGACTGTTCGACCAAACATGTACGAGTTTTGCGTGGAAACGGACGTCAATCGCGTCAAATCCGCTGAGCATCGTATGTCCGATATCGCGAAAGACGCCAGGCGCAGCATTACATCAGGCAAAAAAAAAGAAGAAGAGGATTTGAAGGCCCTGGAAGGACAATTATATGGTGCAGGGATAGCAGACCGAAGGTAAAAAAATTATTATGGACTATATTTTTGCGATTCTTAAGATTTATAGCATTTTAAAACTTCAAACGCGTTTTTCTCGAAACCATGTTTTCAAAATCGGCAAGCAGTAGAACTCAAAAAGTTTACATCCGATTGACTTAAAATTTTAACAGTAGCTTCATTGTTTGATTATCTAGTGAAGTACACACGATTTTAGCGATTAATTAACAAGAAAAAAAGTTATAAACAATTTAATTCGAATTTTTTCGTCGAAAACACGATTTTTTGTTAAAACAATCGCCATTTCGCAAAAAAAAATTCTAAAAATATAATCATGTGCACTTCACTAGCAAAACTCATGTAGATAATAGAAAAAAAATTTTTTGTTATAGTTGGAGTTGGGCGAGACTTGTACTACTCGCCGCGGAAGAGCTTTTTGAAAAAACGGTTCACGGTAATCACTGCACAGCCGCCATTTTGTAAAAAAAATATCAATAAAATTTTTTTTTCTCTTATAAAAAATAATTAACAAAGCCTTGATTTTTAGAGCATAAGGGGGATATAACCTCTTAAGTATAATTTTTCTGTAGTTTTACAAGATTTTATAATAGCTGTTGTGATCCAATTTTTTCTAGGCATATTATTGGATTTGTTTTTAATAATTCTTTTATTACTTGATGTCATATTGATACAAATTTGTAAATTCCAGTTTTTAGTACTAGCAATCCTTTTTACATTATTATGATTAATAATAGTATTCTGTTCTATATTTGCTTTTTGAAATTCCAAATTATCTATTTTTAGTATTAATGGATAGTGATCTGAAGAAGGCTTCAATAATGTATATGATTTGAGATTGTAAGTATTAGTTTTAACTAAAATATTATCAATGCATGTTCCACCATTACCATTTTCAGAAGATCTTGTTATGTTAAGAAAATATGGTATGAATCCTTTAGCTGAAAAGTTGTTCAAAATCTCAAAGCTGAAATTATTATGTTCGAATATATCAATATTGAAATCGCCAATAGTTTAATGATTTTTCACAGCTATACTATTTCTCAGATGTTTCAAGATTTGTTAGAAATTCTATCCTTGGTAGATCATGCGATCTTTAAACTACTGATACCTCTATACCCATATTACTATCCATTTTTATGTTAGTATTTAAAATACTCATTCTATTAAATTTTTCTATTAAGTTTTCTATTAAATTTCCTTGTATATATATAACAACACCATCAGACTCGTTCAATTTACTATTATTATAAAACATTTTATAACCTGTAAGTTTAAAATACTGAGGCTGTTCTAAATTCCGTGTCTCCACGCATACAATCATAAATGATGTATATTTCAGCCACTCAATAAACACCTCTAGTTTAGAAAAAATTGCATTCAAACTTCTAACATTTAAGTACAGTAAAAATTTATCTTTGTTATTTATATCATTATCGAGAGCATGCAAGGTATTAAAATTACATTCTGTCTTAATAATTTCAGTAAACTCTAAGTTCAATTCTATTATTATTTAATTATCACAGATTGATTGGTAGACTTTGTAGTTGTTGTTGCAGTAGTAGGTTGCCCTTTAGATGTTCTCGCAGATAGACTGGTAGACTGTATAGATGATAATAATGCTAATTATTTGCTTTTTACCATTTGCGTATGCTCAGCCAATGACTCGCTTGTTACTTTAGTTTGTTTAGCAATTCCTACTTTACCGAAGCATCTTGGCAAATTAGGTGTTACTGGGTAATCAGTCATGTTGATTATTTTCTTTATTTTGGCCTTGAGAATTACGCACAATTCACTGTCTGTAGCTATATGATTTATATCAAAATATGTTTTATATTTAGAATTACTAAAAGCACTATTTAGGCATTTCTTATTATTGCTTGTACATGTGTTATTTTGATGAATACCTGCACACTTTAGGCATGTTTGTCATTTTAATATTATTTGCTACTGTGTCCAAATCTTCTACAGTTGAAACAGGGATAGACATTTAAAATATCAAAAACTCTACAATTTTGATAACCAACAAATACTTTATTGTCCTTTATTTACCTTTATTGTCTTTTATTTGCTTGTATATTTCCGCCGATACTTGTATGGTAACATTTTGCAGTTTACTTTTATTGTTGATATTTATATATAGAGCTTGGAATTTAGCTTTAAGATTTTTAAAGTTTCTATTATTGATATTTTTCTCAATAGCTTTTAGATCCATTTTGTACAGTTGTCAATTCCTACTATTTTCATTATAGGATTCTGTAATTGTTCTTTTTAGATTGTAAAATGTCTGGATGACTTTTCGTTTAACACCTTCATTCATACAATTAATAATAGCTTTATCTTCATTCTTGAATCTAACATTTTTCTCCTTTACAAGGTAATGCAATACTAATTCTCTTGTGCAATTTTTATCATTTTTATTTTTCTTTTTCACTATTATTTTAGGTACATTCCTTTGTCTAGGTTTGACGTTGCTCGTAATTTCAGAGTAATATTTTTTATTAAGAATAGTGTTATGATTTTCATTCTCTTTACTCAAGATTTCCTTTAATAATGCATATTTTCCCTGAAGTTCTATGTTCAACTCCTTTAAAAGAAGATTCTCTACTTTTAAACATTCTGTTTCATGCAGCGATTAATTATGGTTTTCTCCAGTTTCATTCACAATATCTTGTAGCAGTTCTGTTTTCAATTCTTCTCTTTGTATCATTTTTATTTGAGCATTTAATAATCTATAGAAATTACATTATTGCCATGTGTATGGTCAGGGTATATTACTAGCACCATCACAAATAAATATCAGTTATAAATTTAGTGTTTTTTAATTTAAGAAAGTCATTAATATGGTAAACCCTTTCACATAAAATGCACACTACTGTTAATACTTTCACTCTAGGGTGACACGTGTAAAATTTATCTGGAAGCTTGTCGTAAGGTTTCTCTCCCCCCGACGCCATCTTGTGTGATTAAAAGTGAAAATTAAAAATAGAACAATTTTTAACTGCGTTGTGCACGACTCGAAATACGCAATCACCTACCCAACTATCATGCATAAAAGAATGCCCGATAATGCCTTTGTTAAAAAAAATACGGTGTGTAATACGGGAAGAAAAGCTATTTCAGACTCGAGTGAGGTATTTTCTGCACTCGTCTTAGTCTCCGGCGACTTCGATTCGTGCTGAATCCTTACCCTCGCTAGAAATAGCTCATTTTATCTCCTAGTTACACAATGTACTATTCTTAATTTTTTAATTTTCTAATCATTTAAAATAGTTGAAAATATACAATTAATCAAAATTCCGTTACTGTTTCCTTCTTGGAAAATTTTAGCAGATATTTATTTAAATTTTATGCTGCTAAATCTCGTTTTTTAAAATCAAAGAAACCATCTTTAAACAATGTCAAAATACATTTGTCGAAATCGAAAATATTGATTCTACTTTTTAAGAGGGTTACTTGAAGAAAAATATAAGGATTAGATGCTTTTATTCAACTTTAGTCTGTTTATTACCTGCTATACCCATTAAAACAGGTAATAAAAAAAATTATCTTCCATAAATGCTTTTTAACATTATTTAGAGTTGACTACGTGAATATGAAAAAATAACTTTTAGCAACTTTAGTTCTAAATAAACAGTTGCTAAAACTGTGTAAGAAAAAAACAACGATGAGATATTTTTTTTAAATTTTCGGAGCCTGATGAGCAAAGCGAATCGGGCGAAACCCTTTATCCCCCTCAAACTGCAATTTTTTTATTATACTCCTCCGAAACTATCCAACCGATTTTGATGAAAATTTATATACGTGCTCTAGGCCAGTTCAAGGGTTCATATTAGGGTGGTCCAAAATTTCCCATATTTCAATTTTTCTTCTTGTAACCCATCAATATGTTGTAATTAGCTTAAAAATTAGATTTGTCGTCTACTGGTCACATGAAGTTAATATTATAGGGTCATAAATTAAGAGGTCAGAAACTGATTGACGAATTTGGGTTTTCTAATTTACCAGCTAAATTATTTTATAATTTTTAAGTGAGCATAACTTTTGACTAGAATGTCCTTAAAACTGCTTCAACCACGCAAATTAAAGATCTCAATTTCAGCTTTTATATAACATTTACTTAAAATTACCTATAACGTAAATTACATGCAGTAAATTACATCAACCTATCATCAACCTGTTATGAGAAGCCATTTAAAATATTGATGAAACTATAAATCACTTAGACTGGAATAATGTTTATATTATAATATCTTAATATTTGCTTATTTTTATATTCCATACAAAGATTAAAAATAATTTTCGTTTTTGATAAATGATCAAATACTGACCTGATGAAAAATGTTCAAATATAAGTAGTACTAAGGCCACCATGGCGAGACGTCCGTATTGATTTTTCCCCTCCCCCTTTGGTGCTAAGGCCACTATGGCGCGGCGCCACAGTATTGATTTTCCCCGTCCCCTTCTTGACCTATATTGGGGGAGGCCCGACATGCGGGTCCTGCGTCAAGGTCGCGGCTGAGCGGTGTAGTCGCACAGGTGATAATCGCCGGGCGGGATATATATATATATATATATATATATATATATATATATATATATATATATATAAAAAATGATCAAATATAAAGCATAAATAATTTGCTTTTTCCCCTGAGTTATCTATGAAAAATAAGTGTGTTCTACGTATAATATGGTATTGTGGCCCTGAGAAGGGCCGTTTTTTACGATTAAATTATAATCTTTTGTAGCCGTTTTTTTCGGGCAAAGAGTTAGTATTTCTAGAATATTTCTCTGTGTATTTTTTCCATAGTGAAGTGTCTGCTGCCTTCTTATCTCCTTTTTTATTCTTATCCTGAAGAAGAGAAGATTTCTCGCCTTTGCTGCTGCTGCTCTGTTCTTGACCCATTTTGTCCGGGCTTACGTAGGTGAATAAGGTGAGAAAGTGGTATACGCGTATTATGTATCGAGCATTAAAATTTTTCCAATAAATTTTTACATTACTCTAGGATTGTAGGGTAAATAATTATTATTATTATCAATGATAACTTTCTCCCGTACGTCGTCATTGTGATTGGACCTTTGAAACCGCTCAAGTTTTTTTTTGCTTTTTTTTAAAACATTCCTTGTAGCTATCTTTCTTTACACTGCTGTCACCAGAGCGAGCAGAAGCGAGTTTACCAGCGCACATCCCCATGACTATCTTATGCTTTGGCTGGGATACGAATAATCACAGACATCAAATTACAGTTACATTTATAGGAAGTGGGTGTGAATAAATTATGAAAAAATATATAACTTATGATTGGTGTTTATTATTAATATTTTTCATACAGTCTTCATATAATCTTTCAAGTCATTCGCAATAAAAGGTAAATGAAATGCAAGAATTTCGGATAATACAATTTTTAGATATACGCTTTTGTACAGATCGGTGTCATCGACGATTCTTTCCATAATAAAACCTTCTATGTCGGCGTTATGTATTGAATAGTATTGTTTGAATGATTTAGGATCATTAAGAATTTTATTTACATTTTCTGTTGGTTCTTTTTCGAGTTTGTCTTTAAAATATTCAAGATACTTGCTCTTTTAAAATGTTAAGCTGAAGGTCGACGAGTGCGCTTTGTGCACGAAACCCTTCGAACGTTGACTGCTGCATAACGATACCTGGAGAATTGTTGAAATATTTTCTTTTCTTGCAGAGAGGCTGCTCGTTTGTCAGATCTTCTTCCTCTAAAGACTCGTGGTTATCACTGGAGTGTGGTCTCTCGTCGATCATGATGGATTTAGTCCCGTACGAGGTTGTGAATGTTAGGTCGTGATTCGTCAAGAAAATTTTAGTAGGACGTCCAAATTCATGATAGAAGCAATAAGAATTGTCGAAATAAGCTGTTATAGCGTCAAATTGGTCTTTCAATATATCCCAACTAGCTTCATCAAGCGTAACATTTTTGTACGAAGCACTGCCGTTGATTAGCTTGATAACGTAATGGTAGTAGCCAGCGCTGTGATCTAATCCTACGCAGAGTCGCTTCGTGTTAGATTTGTTGAGCGCATACGTCGTTGACAGTAAAAGATTCGGCAATTCGCTCGTCACTTCCCGTAATTCGCGCGCTTGACAAGTAGCCATGGTTATTTCTTAAACAAAAAATAAACTGAGAATTTTACACCGCTTAAACACAATTGGACAAAACTGCTTGTAAAGTGCAGCCACGAGAGACGACGTGGTCGCTTTGCCCTGCGTGCTATTACTGGCCAGAAAACTCTATCGTCGACGCATAAGGGTCTATGATGGTTTTCTCCCCACACCCCCCTCCCCTCCAACGTGAATAATAAGAGTGGGGGGAGTATCGTAAAAGAAGCCAGGTGCTACTCATTTTTCACGACAGTTATTCTGTCGATAAAAGTGTGGTTATGGTGTATAATTTTGAAATGACCCGTAGGCTATACAAATTTATAATAAAACTGTTAACGGACTTTCAAGGAAGTAAAAAGTATAGTATTCGTCGGACGTTAATTTAGGAAAAATTAAATTGAAAATAATAATAATGAATGGCGTGGGATGTAGGACATGTAGGTCGAAAGGTACGTAAATAATTTATTAAACTTGTATTGATGTATGTATATTTATTCAAACATTTACGGCTACAAATAATACAAAAGACAATCGTGTATTTAATTTGTTAAGTGCATCTTAATCTAGAGGTACAAGATTGATTACAGAGGCCTGAACCTAAAGAGCGCTCATTCGTGAACGTAAGGGCCCTTTTACATTTTTTATACTTAATCTTATTACAAATTTTTTTTATAAAACCTTATAGCTAGTGCGTCATTTTTTCTGGTGTCTTGTGAGAAGAAACGACAACATTTGTCGAGGTTCGTGCCCCGACACATGTGGTGCAAAAACATTATGGTATACTGGCCACAGCACATTGAATCAACGCTCTGAAGTGTTTTGGAATTCCATCGAAAGTTTTTACAGTTTTTACGAAGGCGTTCAAAATGGTGTTTTGAAACCGGTGGAACACCATAACTGTCAAAGTATGTCCCGATTCTATTTTTGTCGATATGTATGGCTACCCAATGAGTTCCAGGCTTCGTATGATCGTCGGTATTGCAGACTACGGCTGCTGGTGCCATCATGATACGTGGAATTCGATCAGCCGCGTATACACCGATTGTCCCGGCATTCAGACCCTCGAGGGCTCTCATTATCTCCCTTGTATTCATGTTGACTTTTCTTCGTCCGTACTCTCGTATTCCAAGCTGGCATCGTCTACCTCGTCTTGTCCCTCAAAGAGAGAGCCGAATCTTACGCGACAGGAGCTTCTCCCCCAGACGAGATCTTGAAGAGCGTGATAAAATAAGTCACTGCTTTTTTCCGGTATATTTTGCTGCTGTTCCTCGGGTAGTAGTAGTGAATAAAACCACTCTCGTAACAGATGTGACCTCTGCAGAGCACAATACCCCTTTTTATACTCATTACCCTGGCAGCCGTGAAAAATGCACACATGCTTACAAGAAAACTTTCTTTGTAAATCGGTGAAGCCTTCGGTCGTATATTCCTCGAGATTTACGACGGGGCGAGCCATTATCGATTGAACGTATCGTGCCTTTTCCGACCCTCTAACGTATATTTTAGTAGCATTTCTTGCGATATTGTAAAAATGATGGTGTAATTTGCTTATGGTGATATCGCCGTCGAACCATTGTATACCATGCATACGTAATGAAATGTAATCGTTAGTGGTCTTTACGCTGCTCGGCAATTCTTCATAGGGATGAGGTGGTCTGATTATCCAATGGCCAGTGACATGATTTTGTAGAGAAACAATAGACACTTTTTTCGGTAAAAATTTATTGTCTTTATCTTTGAAACCTTGGATATCTATTATGTAATCCATGATGATGATGATGATGACACGGCTCTAATCACAAACGTTTATTTTACACGCATTGGATAGTGGTAATACGAGGGTAGTAAGTCGACTAGTTTGTGGAGGGTTCGTTTCACAGGTTATAACCTTCTAGCCCCCTCCGCTACAGTGTACGCCCCCTTTCACCAGCGCCTCAAGCGTTGAAATCCGTAATAATTTGCCTGTTTGAATCGATTTCCAAAATGTTGTCAAATTCAGCGTAAACGATACAATTGACCGTCTCCGTAAGAGCTTCTTCGAATCGTACTTCGATGCGCAGTGCACCCGACCGCACGAGGCTCCAGTGAGATGGAAAGTGGGCCGATAAATCGGGTGTCAGATCGAATGCGAAAAGACAATAGCCCAGTGGATAACTATTGCGCCCAATGTCGAGGCCCTCGTTGAGATAGTGTATGCCTGTACCGGAAAAAAGCGTATGAAAAGATTCAATGTACAGTTGGTTGGTTCCCGTAAAGCGGGGCTGCAAGGGTTTGCTAGGTATTTGTACACCATCCACGTATAGCGAGAGAAAATTTATGGAAAAATGTTGAAAATTAAAGGGATTCATCCGTCGGTTGCCGTTGAATGCACGATTTTGTACAAAACCTAAGATTATCCTCTTGGGTATTTGACCGAGAACGACGTTGTCGAGCGTATCTCCGTGAACGCCTCTGTGCATGGTAAACGACTTTACCTCGACTCTGGTAATCGGGTACTTGGCTGTGGTTTTTGAAAGAGCATTGGCATGCGCTAGAAGAACGCCGGGGCTTATTTTTGCGCGCCGGACGATAAGCGTTGCTTCCTTGATTCGTACGGAAAATTTTCCATCGTCGAAGAAATCCATGAGGCAAAAGGCATCTTTGCTGCGCACTAGCCTCACTCTCATTTCAACGCCGTTGAGTAAAAATTTCGATTGGTTCAAGATGTCCGCGTGGAGGTGGGCCAAAACGTCGAATGATTTGCCGCCTACAGAGTAATGTTGTCGATTGAGAGCACCAATGTTGGCACCTGCAGTGGTGCAGGTTATAGCCGGCGACGCGTCCATACAACCTGGTGAATCGCTGTACCACAATCCAGAAGTCAGATGTGAATGTATTGCCGGAGTAGCGTAATTTAACAGTGTTTCTATATATGCTCTATAAGGATAGGCGTTGTTTGTCGGGGAAACTAATTTTTGATTAAAAAATATGTCAATCTGATCGAACAAAGAGTGTATAAAATTATTGACGGGTGCAACCTTTGCATTTTCCAACTCCGTTTCCGATGGTAAAATCTGCACGGTCAAATGTAGCATGGTGTTCGCGAGATCTATGTAATGTTCCGTTGAACTGGGAACTAAAAATTCCAAAGGTGAATCACTTTCGTCGCTGAGAGACGATACAGGCTTATAGTGAAGAAAAGAGCTGCTTTCGATGGCTGTCTGTGTAACTGGTAGTGTGAAGAGGTCCAGCTCGCTCTTCATGCCCTCTCCGCTGCACGCGTGTAGAAACGCCATTTTTCAGACTTATTTCGGTCCGAAAATGTCTGCGATACTTCTGACAGATTTTCTGGTCCTCCGGCGCCTGGACGGTTTTCTCTTACTACAGCGTTTTTTTCCGACAGCTTTCTTCTTGCGGAGCACGTTGCGCGCATTTACACGACTCTTTCTCGACTGTCGTTTACGCTTGAACGCACGCGCCTTATATCCACTGCCTTTCATAATTTCGGATATTTTATTTGCTGCTTTTCTCTTCAAATTCTTACCAGACTCTTTGAAACGTGTGTCAAAGGATTCTTTGAAATTAGAGCCGTTATTCGCGACGTCGTCCAACACGTTAAAACCCGCGCGAACGGCCTCTTTTCCCACAGCCTTTGCGCCGCTAGCGATGTAAGGGGCTATTTGTCGAAAAATCGAACCTAAGAAACTACCGATACCCGAGCCTCGCTGGTACGCTGATCCTACAAATACGTTTTTGACACCACTGCCGCACCTAGCTGCGCGTTGTAATAATTCACGTAATGACTCATTTCGGCATGGTTTATTGGCTACGCTTAAAATGAAGCGTAACCGTCAGAGTTCCGTACTCAAATGGTATTTTATGACCAAGTCGGTCTCTTATATCGATAATGATACTTTAAAAAGAATGATGCAGCAAGGGTATATAGTGTATCGGAGCAAACTGTTTTACCATGTTGGTGCCGAATTTATACTTTGAACTTTCGAAAGCTACTATGCGCAAAAGAGCTGCTTGTGTATCGCCGACCGTGTAGGGGGTGCATATATCCGTGAAAACATACAGCTGATCTGGTATAGCTCGGGCTAGACAAGCTGGTCTGCTGCCTACGTTAGCGTTTACACCAGAGTTCGATGTGACAAAAGCCCCTGTCTGTCTCTGTGTAAAATCTTCAAAGCCAAAAATGCGTCGAATTTTTTCGTTAAATCTCGTGTAGTGAGGTTCTTTGCATGCGCAAGTTCGTTTCAAAGTATAGTAGCCTTTCTGAAACTCTGTGGGTGTGAGTATTTGATGTTCACGTGCATCGCGCACTTTATTTATTTCCGCCGCAAGCTGGTCGACACTCTCGTATATACCGTACGGGAAATTGTAAAATTCATCGTTTTCGGAACCTTTGCGTGTCTCGCTGCCCAATTTAAATGTGTAAGAAGCTTCGGATTCTTGAATATGCATAACCGTACACGGTACGTGAATCTCGGCTAGCCCCACGTGCCAATCACCCGTTAGTCTTATTTCGCGACACATGTGCGTGGTAAAGCATGTAGTCGCATTATCGGGATAGTAGACAACGCTACTTCCAAGTGGAAGTACCAAATATAAGGACTCCACATTATCCATGTTTTAAGGCGCTTGAACGTCGGACGCGTTTATCCAAGAGTTAAACTTGTCGGGATAGCCGATCCTCTTTACAAACAATTGTTTTTTAGATCCGCGACCTTTCGTTTTGATGACGCGTTCGATTTTGAATTGCTGGTCTGCTAGCAGGCGCACGGAACCCACACGGGCAAGCTCTTCGTTATAAAAAAAGCCGTCGATAATTTCACCATCAAGATCTTGTAGTTCGTACGTGTAAATGTTTTGCCTTTGAGAAACGCGTTTCACTTTGAAAATCTCTTCACTAAAATTTTTTTCGAACCCTTTCGCAAAGGTCCCTTTAGACCGACTGATGCGTACATAGTCGCCGACCTTGTATTTAGGGTATTTCGATGATGTTTGTTTCTCGTCTCTCGAAAGAGTGCGCCTCTGTAGGTATGCCCGATCTTTAGCAGCGTTGTACAGGTTTACATCAGCAGGTTTCATATTTATAGAGCTGTGCAGAGTGTTATTGTACGCGTAAACAATTTTTTGTACTGCATCGATGTATCGATGAGTGTTGTGGTGCGTAAAATATCGCAACATGTGCTCCTTTAAAGTACGATTGAGCCGTTCGACCACGGCTGCTTTGATGTCGGGATTTCGAGCGGCTCGAAACAAAATGTTGTGTTTCTTGAGAACCCTCTGCAGGGCACCACCCACAAATTCTTTTCCCTTGTCTGTTTGCAAGCAGACGGGTACACGCCCGTTGTCTCTTTTGATAATCTTTTCGAATGCCGTAGCCACAGCTTGAGCACTTTTATCGCGTAGCGGCTCTAAAAATGCAAACTTGCTGAGCACGTCAATGACAATCAGCAGGTAGCAAAAACCATCGTTATCGTTTTTGAGTGACGTCAGCTGGCACAAATCAGCCTCCCGAACGTCATCCACGTTAGACACGTTGTAGTGCAGTCTCGGAAATTTTTTACGTATAGGCCTGCGAAGTGTGTAAGAATCTTGATTGCTCAGCCACTCGTAGATACGCTCTTTCTCTTTCTTATTGTGCACGACCGATTTACCACGTACGTTGATACGTATTAAATTTCGAGCACCCGCGTAACCAGCCTCGTGCGCAGCGTCGTAATATTGATTTTCGTATTTAGACATTTTAAGCGGGCAGGTTGAGCCACCTTTTTTTTACCGCGTTTCTCGTTTGAGGAGGTGTAAATACTGACTCCGTCATTCTTCGTTTCGCCGTATTTAAGGGTGATGTCAATCTCTTGGCAATTTTTAAGATGTCAATGTTTCCAATCAGCCTACTAGGGGTGTCACTGCTACCTATAAATTTTGCAAATTGAAATCTTCCGATGGGAGGATCGTAGTCGTCTCCGTCTCGCCGTTTTCTCTTTTTCAAAATATCGTTCAATAGATCATCGATGTTTGACTGAGGAATTATCTTCCCATCGACGATGACGCTGCCTGTATTATCCCATTTAAGACGACCGGGCTCGGTCGTACGCCAGTGTTTGAGCAGCAAACGGGCTTTTTTAACGTATACCTTGGGTACACTCTCGAGAATATCCTCTTCCGAGAGTGGTGTCTTTATAGCCTCGACCTCGTCGACGCTGCGATAAGTTTCTCTGTCCTCGGCTCGTTCACTCTCTTTAAAGAATAAATATCGTCATAAAACTTGTAAATAATGCTCGCACTTTTCACGTTCATTGGTAAACTTTTTCGAATTGAGTATCGCGTGCATCTCCGAATCTAGTCGCGATAAATTATCACCGAATGTTTGTACGGTATTTTCGTTACTGGTGGAAGTATCCGACGTCAGAGACTGGGATAGCGCTGGTTCTTGTGGTGCAGACTGCGCGAAACTCTGTATCCGGTCAAGAGCAGCTTCAGGAACTATAACCATCTTTCGTGCGTGCTCCATCTTACGGACAAGAAATTCCGCAGCCGATTAAGATTTGTTAAATATTTTAGAAAAAACAGTGCTTATGAGTGGTTCCAGTAAGAGAGGTACAAAGAAACCGCCGCTCTGAACGATTGTGGGTTTTCTACTTTTTCACGCTGAACTCCCGCTGCTTTTTGTTTTCTTAACCAACTTTCGCAGAATTTTTTTGTGCTTTTTCAATCGATGTTTTTCGGAATCTTTAAGTTTCACCACACCGTTCAGTACATTCAACGTGCACTCGCAAATACACTTTATGAGATTTTTATCGGCCGTGCGTATCAAGGCGGCACGCTGCTGACTGTCTGCGTGGCAGAGTGCGGTCAACAGAGCCACGTGTTTCTTTGAAAAGTGTTTCCGGACTACACAACGCAGGCGCGAGTCACGGGTATTTTTTCGTTGTGGTGGTGGTGGCGGGGTATAACGCCCCGATGTTACCTCAGCCATAGTCGTTGACAGACTGTTTTTCAGGCTCTCTTCTTTTAACCTTTTATCTATACTGTTTTAGCGAGCCTCGGGTACATATGCGTATTGCACTTTGTCGTCGGGAAATATACACGAGCGAAAACGAAATTCATCCAGCGTGTCCTGCTTTAAATCCAAAAGTAAGTAGCTATGCGCTCGACTGCAGGCATCGATATACGCTTCTTGTCAAAATTTCGGGTCTTCGAGATCGACTTGACGCGCGAGATATTGTATTTGAGCGCGACCTCGCGGGTTTTTAAAGAGCACGATATAATTCGTGTTAAGCGATAGGTCGCGCTGATTTGCGCCCTTATGAAAAATGTTTTGCGTGATGAAAATCACACTTATATTTTTATAATGATAGCCTTTGGTGAATAAATCGAGTACCGTGTTATTCGGGGATTCGCACATTAGATCGTCGAGAATTAGTAATTTTTTCTTATCGTTATCTTGCGAATAATCGTTCGATTATGGTAAACCCTCTCGAAATTCTATACCGCGATCACCGGGTACTTTAAGTTCGTTTTGGTACGCGTCTTGCCATTCAGCATAGTAAAGAGAATGTGGTCGAATCGCACGTTACACATCTGCGGCAGCTTGGCGAAAAAACGTTTCACAAAGACAGTTTTTTCACACATCGTGGGACCCGACACGATGCACGTGAATGGGTGTTTCCAACGTGTATCCATGCTGAATACTGAGTAAAAAAGTCTCTGGTTTGTTAATTTTATAAAAAAAGAGACTAACCAATCGAACCACCCAACGACCAGCGCGGTAGTGGCGGCGGCGGCGGCGGCGCGGGCACTAGCTGATTACACACACGCGTTCAACATCCGAGCTACCGCGAGGACTAGCTTATTTTGATTTTTATTTCAGCTTATTACCGCGATGAATCAGCTGATTATTTAGCAGCGGTGGGCTACTTCAGCTGATCTGCCCACCGCTAGTGTTGACGATTCAATGGAGAAGGATTTGGTTTATATCTCTTTATTTATATATTATTATTATTATAGTTATTCATAAATTATTTATTGATAGTAAACTCACGATGGATAATGTTTTCATGAGTACAGTCACTCTCTCGCGCTTCCTCGCAGCAAGATCGGCAAAGCGCAAAGAGCAAACGTCCGCGCATCTTAACAGGTAAAACAGGTAGATATAAGTTTCGCGGGGGAAGAACTTTACATTTGATTAGTCCCTAGACACGATCGAGTTTGTTATTATCGCCATCAGTCAACTGGTGACATTCACCTCCTACGTAAATACGCGGATGACCTATCGGAAACTTACCGCGCTTGCACACGTAGGGATATAGAGAGCATATATCTGTGTATTTGATTTTCTCGTTCTCTTTGACTTTGTAAAAAGGAATAATATTTTCAGTGCGTCCACCGTAAAAAGCGTCGCGAGGATTCAAAGTTATCTGGCTCATTACGGGGTGATTTTTCACGAATCGCGCAATTTCAGGATTTTTTACCTTTATATCGTCAAACTGACACTCCCACATGACGCGAACTTCGTAACCGCGTTCCCGGATTTTCTGCAGTTTTGCGATGGTATTTTCGTAGGACTCGTCGAAAGAGCGTCCGTAAGACAGAGGTTTATCGCGATTTTTATCGAAACATTTCGGACAACCGTGTGTGTTACAGCCCTCGTACTCAAACACTATGCCTTTTTCACCCGCCTGCAGTGGCTGTAAGTACCCGTCTACGAGGAAACCCTCGGGTAACCTAAACTCTCGCGCTCTACCAGCGTGAATGATTGCTCGGCCGAATTCGCACTGGAGCAGCCACTCTATAGATTTTTGAGAATGCATATCCCCCCGATGATACCCTGTTGGAGGAATAATGCCTATTGTGTTCGAGGTTAAAAATTTTTTTCTATAAATGAGGGAACATGCACTCGCTATGGTCGTTGCCTCGACGAAAGGACAGATTTTACCGACGTTCAAAAATATTTTTCTAAAAGCGACACACGCGGGTCTCAAAACCTGTACATCAGCGCGACAATAGTCTACAAGCTCCTTCTGAAAATTGAATAAATAATTAGGAGCGGTCACATTGTACCATGAAAAAAGAGCCTCTCTCTCCTTCGCCGACATATAATCGGGCGCGTAATAATGCAGAGCGGGCATCGGCCCCTCGTAATTCTGTTTTTCAGTTTTATTGAACAGGTGTGGAAAGTACCCTTTTTTCACACCCTCTGGTAGACCAAATGTTTTTGGTAACGCGCTCAACCCCATGTGAAAATAATTTAGACTATCTATAAACTTGGTGCGACCACATTGAATCAAAATTATGTTTTTTCCGTTGAGTATTACTTTTGGTATAATATTTTTACGCTCCTCGACTAATTCCTTCAATACGAACTGCGCGTCAAACCCGCCGGCATTATGCGCGATGCATATAATTTTATCGAAAATAGACTTCGTGCGAATGTATAAATCAACGAACTGTTTTATAACGTTTTGCCGAAACACAAGTTCACGTATACCACAAGTATCGCAGCGTTGGCTCAAATCGCTGTCACTATCGATACACTCGGTGCACACTTGCTGAACTACACACAAGTTCGGTATATGCAGACGCGTGTCCGGATGATTTTTATATGGTACATCTTGGCGCGTTTCTAGATCGTAAAAAACGTATAGATATTTTTTATTTTTATCGGCATTCCCCTTTTTCTCAAAATTACGCACAGGCTGCATAAAGCATAGTGCATTCAGCGAGTAACTCGCTCGGCATACTTTGCAGTGATGGATACCGCACTCGTGTTTACCACAGTACACGTGAACGTGTTTCTGACAAGTCGGGCAAATTTTTACGAGACTACAAAGTTCTTTATTCTTTACTTTGTACGTCCCGGGTGTCTTATGATTTGTAAAGCATGCATTCCCAAAAAAACTTCGCAAACACTCATTACCTTTCAAAATTTCACAATCATTCTGTTTACACGCAGGCGTTACAAAACAACTCGCACATATAGTCGAGCATACGTGCTGATCCACATATTGATAACGCTTATTACAATGTGTGCAGAAAAAACGACTTCCCAGAGCACCCAGTAAATTTAAAATTGTATCAAAATGACGCTCGCGGGCATCGTGACAAAGATATATTACATCCGGGGAATCTAGTCCATATACATCTCGTAGCAGAGGGCGGCCGTCAAAAGACGGTGGCTCCTCATTGCCGAATGACTCAACATCGTAAACTACAATGGCAATCCGATGCCATGCGTAATGAGCTTGAAATTGCTCAATTTCGCGAAATCCACAGCCTTCCTCGGCTACAACTACCCCGGCCCTTGCTACCAACTCTAGAGCGCGTTGTTTTTGTAAAAGACGTCTACCGTCGGAAATACTTCTCCAAATTTTTTTTACATCCGCGGTAGCATTTTTTCTCAACTCTATAAACGCCTGCCCTACGACTAGAGTACGCGGTAAACATAAATTATCTTTATTGCGTATAATAGCGCCCAAAGACCGCTTCCCGATAGTATCCACGTTCAATTTTATTATCCGATTACGCATCTGCATAGCACCCGTCTGGTCTTTACATGCGCACGTCGTGTAATACCTGGCCCTGCGCGGTAAAACAGCCCCCCACTGATAAGGGAGTGCATAGGTAATATGCCTATCTTTAACCTACAGAGATACAGGGGGACTAAGTTTTGGAAGCACCCGTCGAGAATGCACAATTCTAACACCCGTCGCGCCGTCTTTACGCATAACACCCGTCTCTACTACTACTACTACTACTAAATCACAGCGTTTTACTTGTAAGCAGATAACAGATCCTTTTGGCCTCAAGATACTTTTTCTACGCTATACCAGCCCAAAAACGAATATGACAAGATACATAGACGCTTTTTCCCTATTATCACTTTTTCCGACGGTCGCCCAGATCTTGAAAAATTTTCTCTGCACTTTTCAGTATCGATTTTTACGTCGTACGCACCGGACCGCTCGCGCCTTTAGAAATTTTCGTAAGAAAAACTTTGTAAAAGTGCTAAGAAATAGACGTGTGTATAGTGTCGATGATATTGTGACTTTTTGTAAAGTGCTAAGAAATAGGCGTGTGTATAGTGTCGACGATATTGTGAATTTTTTATAAAAGTTTGACGTGCAGTGCAAGTGGTCAGCGCAAAAACATCTGTAGTGCTCATTTACATTTTTAAAAAAAAATGGCGTTTAACACCGACTGCCCAATGAACGAGTTAATTGCACAGTGCGGAGAAGGCAACTACATCGTACTGCTTACCGAGAACCAGTATGAATGGCTGGATAATTTAATAAATCAGCCGTCACCGTCGGCAGCGGATATATCGGCGCGCAACGCACTAGCAACCGATTTAGAGAAATCGGCCGCAACAGCGCATTCGACACTATCTCGAGATCCGCAAATATTGAGCGGAATGGGGACCGGAGAAGAGCAGCAGCAAGGCGGGGACCTATCGACAGCCTCTATGCCGGGTTCAGCGTTTAATCTTCCGCACGATCGCGCATCAGAGAACCTCGAGGACCTTATAATAATAGCCGATAAGCCGGCAGCATCATCACCGTCGGCAAATAAAACCAGAGGCACGAAGAGATCGTGCGCCTTCCGTATGTCATCTATAGAGCGGAAGAGGAGGGCCACGGTCTTTCAAGCGGATATTAAAAGTTTTTTAACACGCTACGCGCAAATTAGTAAAGTGCACATGTTGGCGCTCGAAATAGCCGCTTGCATGACACACCTCGACGCAGTAAGGCTGGTAACGCCCACGCTTTGAGGGCTATGGCCATACTACGCGCTAATGAGCGTATCATGCGGAAACCCTTGCTACAGCTGGATCAGGAAGAATTTTTTGAAGCTGTCCAATTGCCGGAAAAGGAAGCTGTTAAAGTACGGGGTGTGAAAAGGGCCGCAGTTATCAAATGCATGCATAGTCTAGTGGTGCTACAGGCCTGCTGCGCCGAATAGTAAGTAACCAAAATTTTTTCTATTCTCTTAAACCGGTATTGACTATAAAAAAGTAAAATTAATTATTTATTTCAGTTTAAAAAATTTTTCAACAACGCCATTTCAAACCGCGTTAAATAAAAATCTTGTGCACGGTGCATGGCGCATGAAGGCTGTGCTGAAAGCAGAAGGGATTGATACACCCGAGGCTGGCCATCAGCTATACAGTGTGCCGTTCGGTGAAAAAGCTTTCTTAAACGCTTTTAAACCGAGCGAAATCTTTGACGCTTTTACGAGTGCTCAAATACTTGAACTTCTCGACAAGAAGCATATATTTCCCGGGATAAAATAAAAATCATACCTTTGTATATATATTTCGAATAAATTTTATATTAAATCATAATTGGTCTTTTTTTTATTCCAGATAACCCGGAGGCTTGTGAAAAGCCACATTATTTATGTTTTATATTAGTTTATTTTTTATACTTATTATTTATTTATTTATTCATTTATTTATATATGTGTGTGCGTGCGATATATATATATATATATATATATATATATATATATATATATATATATATATATATATATATATTCAGAATTATACGTCATTTTTTATATTCATTATTTATTTATTTATATATGTGTGCGTGTGTATTATACCTCCCAGGCCATTATCACCTGCCCGACTACAACGCTCAGTGACACTTGAAAATGTAAAAAATACACAGAGAAATATTCTAGCAATACTAACTCTTTGCCCGAAAAAAACGGTTACAAAAGATTATAATTTAATCGTAAAAAACGGCGCTTCTCAGGGCCACAATACCATATTATACGTAGAACACACTTATTTTTCATAGATAACTCAGGGGAAAAAGCAAATTATTTATGCTTTATATTTGATCATTTTTTATATTTATTATTTATTCATTTATATATGTGTGCATATATATATATATATATATATATATATATATATATATATATATATATATATCTCCCGCCCCGGCGATTATCACCTGTGCGACTACAACGCTCAGCCGCGACCTTGACGCAGGACCCGCATGTCGGGCCTCCCCCAATATAGGTCAAGAAGGGGACGGGGAAAATCAATACTCTGGCGCCGCGCCATAGTGGCCTTAGCACCAAGGGTGGAGGGGAAAAATCAATACGGACGTCTCGCCATGGTGGCCTTAGTACTACTAATATAGTTGGTTTTAAATCAACATTTGACATCTATAACTGTTCTCTTGAAGAAAAAAAATATTCTGGTGACAAGAACGCACTTGCTTCTCCATTACGGAGCTACGATGAATAGTTAATAACTTTTCTATCTTGTTTCAATCATTTTTAGTCATTTTTTCAGGATCTTACGTAAAAAGTGCAAAAAATTAAATTTTAAAATGTATTTCAGAAGGTAGAGACTTCTTAATATTAACTTCAGACGACCAGCGGACAATAAATCTTATTTTTAAGCTATATGCAACATGTTGAAGAGGTTACAAGAAGAAAATTTGAAATTCGGGAAATTTCGATCAAGAGATATTAATATCTTTTATATTTATGTATTTAATACATGCACTATATATGTAGGTACAGTCTGAAAATCGCATACGATACTTATTTCTACATATTCCAGTATGATTTTCAAGATTGCAGTATTGCAGCAATCTTTCTATAATACTACATTACGATATATCACATTGTATTGCCATGCTGAAAATGACCGATTGAAAATAATTTAAAAAAAAATTTAATCCGCCCGAATCTGGTATCTGAACCCAGTGAACCCGCATTAAAAACGATTGATCCGACGAATAACAATGGGAACCGATTGAAGATTTGAAGGCCACAATTCAATCGTTTCCAGTCTTTTCGAATCCCATAAATTCAATTGCTTTCAATCGTTATCAGTCGCTTTCAATAGCTTTCAATCGCTTTCAATCGCTTTAATCACTTTTAAGCGTTTTCAGTTGTCTTCATTGATACAATTAACCCTATGATTCCAGATTCAGATTTCACATTTATAATTTCTGTACAAATTCCTGAAAAAATTCTTCTATGCATTCTTTCATGAATCCTTCACAATACATGCAGCAATTACTGCAGAGTTTTCTTTGTCGTTTTCTGCAGGAATTCCTTCACAAATTTCTGCAAGAATTTCTGCAGGAATTTTTATTTATGTAGTATAATTAGAAAAATTTAATAATACTAAAATAATTTAGGACATGTGTTTTTATAGGTGATACCATCCGGAGGACTAAAACTCGGGGACTAAAGCTTCTCTTATCTTTTTTAATTTTGCAATGGACAAATTTTGTTAAATTTTGGATGTTTTAAGCTTAGTCCCTTAGTCTTGGAGTTATAATCCGGATGGTATCACTTACATAGAAATATTTTTTAAATTAATTCAGTGTTTTTACAATTTTAAATTATAGAACATAAACAATTTCTCACGTAGAAAAATTCCTGCAGAAAACGATTACCAAAACTTTGTAGTAATTACTGCATGTATTGTGAAGGATTCATGCAGGAATTTTTGCAAGAATCCATACAGAAATTTCTGCTGATTTTTTCCGTAAGGGTAAATCTAATTGAATCACAATTCAGCCTAAATTCAGATTGAATTAATTCAGGATCAAACTATTTGTATAGTGGTTAGTTAATAGAAAAGACAGTGAATTATGACAAACAAGTAGAGTTTTTTTATAAATAATTGCGAAGTAAAATATAAAACGTAGCGGTATAATATACTAAATGATTTTAAAACATATTGGTACAATTAGACAATCAGTGATTTTTGTATGTGAATATTTCTCGTGAACACAGCTTTATTATACTGCTATTATATAAGACTTAAATGTAATAAAATCTGACAACTTCAAACCTTATAATTGAGCTTCAAATTTCGTTCTAAATATCTGTTAGGTAAGTTCATATTGATCTTTTTAAATCTTTTATTAAAACATTTTTTCGAATCTCATTTAAAATTTGTAATATAGTACATGTTTTCATTATTAACAATTAAAAAAGTACTGTACTTGTCAGTACCAAAATCATCTTGTACAAATTTTTTAAAGAATACAAAAATTAGTACAACTCATGGACCTTGTTAAAAGAAATATAGAGTTATTTTTTATAAATCTTAATTCACCAGAAGTGTTTTTGAACTACAAAAACTCATAAATACTTTTGTTTAACATCTAAATTATTTTCTCTTTAAGGGAACCTAACCACCTCACATTTGAGTCCGGCTTTTAAATAAAATTTTGATAAAACTATATTATTTCTTAAATATAAATATTTTTTGGAGTAAATTTCAATACAATTTATCCAAATATGTGAAAAAAATTTTATTTAAAATTTTTAGGTATGCTAAGTTTACCTTAAAAAGCTACTGTATAGATACTGCTCTTTTTGTATTATCCGCAAGCTTTTGAGAGTTCTAAGCATCGGATTGAGCTTCTTTGGAGCTTAATTTGTATTAGAAATTTACAGTAAAAAATTACAGTCCCTCAAAGTGAAAATTTTTGAATTTTTAAAGCTTTTATCATTTATTTAGTTAAATTCTTCTATTTCAAAATTAGAACCTCGGCCAATCAGCAGAATTCGCCGTTGAGCAAAACGTCACGGAGTTTGTATCGCAGCTGATCAGCGCGGGAGTGGTAGGAGTGCGTGCTGGTCGGAGAAGGTGTCTTACGTTGGTATGGTGGCCGATGGCAAGGTCTAGGTAGTAAGCTCTGTAGTTTTTGGTGTCTAGGTGGTTATGGTTGCCGATGACGAGGTCTAGGTCATGCGCTCCGTAGTTCTTACCTAAACCTTAATCATTAATTTACCTAAATCATTAGCCAGCATAACCTCGTAGACATCTTCTTCGATCAGTACGTACACATATACACCAAATACTATGGAGCGCACTACCTAAACCTCGTCATCGGCAACTATAACCACCTAGACACCTCATGTGACTAGTGACTACTCCTAGGCATCAAAAACTACGGACTACACTACCTGGACCTCGTCATCGGCTACCTTAACAACGTAGATATCTCCTCCGACCAGCACACACAGCTCTCCCCATCCACGCTGATTAGCTGCACTCCTCACCCCGCGATGTTCTGCTCAATGGCCGATTCTGCTCATCGGCTGAGGCCCCAAAATTATCCCAAAAATATCCCCAAAATTATCCCCTAAAATATATATAGAAAATACAATTAAACACAGAGTAATATAATCTTTGAAGCTCTTGAATTATTTCTCGAACAAAAATACCCATATAATAATATAGTCTCCTTTGATAATAATTAAACCTTTGAGCATATCTGCTCTAACTTTTAAATTAAAGTATTTCACAAAATATACTGTGGTTACATATGAAAATCGCGCGATTTTTCAAAATACTTAAATCATTAAACTTATGTGTAATTGAGAACGATAGGTACCGATTAAAATGAATCAGAAAATGTCGTATTCCTGATTCAGTCGGATTCTGATAAATTCAGTTGTAACGAGCGAAACAGATTAGAAAGTGAAGGAATTAAGGTAGTGTACAGTTCGATCCGTCACCCCCAATCGAACCCCACGGAGAGAGTTATGCGCGAGATAGGCCGAATGTTCCGCACATTTTGTGCAAACAAACACACAACTTGGGTAAATTATGTAAGGAAAATTGAAGATTTTCTCAATGTTACAACGCACTTTAGTACTGAAGTTACCCTGTATGAATTACATTTTGGAAAGCCGATAAAAAATGAGGTAGAAAAACTCATACAATTCCCAGAAAGCCGAACGGTTGATCATGATTACATAATTACCTTAGCGAGAGAGAATTTAAAGAAAAACTATGAAAATCGAAAGAAAAATCAAAAAACATCTACGGTAAAACTGAAAGTAGGAGATAAAGTTTTATTAAGGGTTAGTCACCTTTCCAATGCACTTGATAGAGTGACAAAAAAGTTTTTTCATCTATACGAGGGTCCCTATGGAATTTCTCGAGATCTCGGAAATAATGCGTTCGTCTTAGTCAATCCTAATGATGCAAACATAGAAATTGGTACCTATAATCGTACAAATCTGCGGAAATATCATTCGACATACTATGTAAAAGCGTTTATCGATAACCCGAAAATTATGCGTTCTTGTTTAAGTATGATAAGAATGAGAGTTAAGATTATTTGTTTACAATAAACTGTATAAACTGCGTGAGCGAGTGTGTGATTTGAATGACTGAATACGAGTGCGTATACAATAACAGTATTAAGGTGTGAGTTAATTATAAGTTCTAATTTAGGCGTGATAAAATGCGAACTGAGTTAAATTGCGTGCGTTAGTATAAACCCGGTGACATAATTAGCGACCAATGAAACAAAAGCGTTAGGTTAGTGATTTTGCAGCCTGTAGGAGCGTCAAGGTATTAATTTTATTATATCTCGACTGACAAACGTTAAATTATGTAACGTGTATTAATACGAAATAATGTACCTGATAAATATATTCGTATTAATTTATTAGATGAGGGGAAATATATTGTATGTACAATGCGTTAGTAGACACCACGTGGCATACAGATAAATATAATAAATGGTCCGGACGTAATTTGTTGTTATTATATGTTTTTATATTGCGAGTGCGTTAGGTATAAGGTCTTGTAAATAAGAACGAGCGAGAACATAACAGTCTATATTAGCGATAATACAAATACAATGTTTAAACGGTGATAACTACCGAGTGGACTGATCAAAATTTAAAACAATCAATATTTCACACTAAGTATCTTATACGCAAAGTCGCATGTTAAATTAATCAATTTTAATGATCGTAAATATACATTTAGAGACCAATAGTCCAGTAGTTAGAGGGCAATTTATGTCGTGTTGATTTGCTTAATCGGTATTGTTGTCTGATTCTTATATACGGCTCAGTAAAAACTCACGGATATATGTTTTTTGCCATATTATCACTTTAATGGCAAAAAGAAGAAGTTCGTATTACGCGCCATTCGAGTCGTCGTCCTCGAAATCATCCAAAATAGGACGCGCGAAACACATTGCGTTACGAAAATTTATCGGGCGGCTCGAAATGTCGAGCTGCGGGCCGCGCACGCTGGCTCCTTCTCTTTCGCTCGGGATCCCCCGTAGACTTCGAATCTACCGAGAAGTATCGCTGATCGACGCCTCCGACGCACCACGTGCTGCACCTCGCCGGACAACGCCGGCATCCTCACCATCTTCGACAGCAACACCATCACCGAACAAGTGTCCCGAGCGGAATGAGCCAACGAAGCCATCTCGCCGACGTTTCGGATAAGTACCTGCTCTCGTCTAACTTTAGCAGTAGATAAAGGCTCGATCCGGTTAGCCCGCAGCGTGTGTTTTGACTCCGCCGTATTCGCAATTATTAGTCTCTCGAATTTCATTTATTATATTGTTAATTTTGTCTGAACTCACATAAATTGCCCTCGACCGTGAATAGCGCGTCAAGTTCTTGAGGCGTAATTCCGTGCTCCGAATTTGAAAATAAGTACCTCGCGGAATTTGCGTGTAGGATATTGCGTGTCGTATATAAGATTTATGTTCGTTGATGTTAAATAAATCTTTATCGAAAGTCAAATTGTTGTTATTGCGTATAATTGAATTTTGTAACCTTCGAATGTTCCATGCCAATCATCCCATAAAGTAGTTAAATATCCTTATATTTAAATATATTCTCAGAGTTTAGAGTCTCGTGTTTATCTGCTGGTATACATCTTCATATAAATTAATATCGTCTTATATATATAGTATTAAATCATACACAGTATTGAAAGCGATCTAAGCTCAATCGGGCGTCTGATTGGTCGGATTCAATGAGTATTAAAATTGAATCATTTACATAAAATCTAATGCGGAATTAATTGTTTTCAATCGGGTATTTTCAGCAGGGTGCAGTGATATTCTCCATATTGAAAATTTTGCATATAATCTTATGCAAAGTCTTATATAAGTACTTATGTAAGAACTTATGTCAGATGCAACCAGCGAAATTCAACCAAGAACTAGCATAAGTTCTTACATAAGATCTTATTCTTACATTCTTATGTAAGATCTTATACAAGACAGACTGAGTAAATTTATGAAAATTATTAAAATTTTGTATTCATATAAATATTTGTTATTAAATATTTGTTATTCATGTAAATAATACTATTTTTGGGCGAACCATCTGAATGATATCCCAAGTTTAGAGGTACCTAGAATGTGTTAAGTCATTCTTAACACTTTTAAAAACAATTTATAGTTACATTACGTAAGACCTTATTTAACTATTTACATAAGAATTTGCATAAGAACTTACATAAGAATTTAAGTAAGAACTGGTGTAAATTCTTATGTAAGTCCTTATATAAGCTCTTATATAAGTTCTTATGTACATTCTTAAATAAGTTCTTACGTTATATTACTGCAAAAATGTAAAATGTGGAAAATCGGCTCACAACATGTCTAGGTGCCCCTAAATTTGAGGTATCATCCAGATGGTACGTCCAAAAGTGACATTATATATATGAATAACAAATATTTACAAAATTTTAATAATTTTTAGAAATTTACTCAATGTATCTTACATAAGATCTTACATAAGATTTTATGTTAGAACTTGTACCAGTTCTGGGTTGACTTTCGCTGGTTGGATCTGACATAAGATCTTACATAAGTACTTATATAAGATCTTGCACTGCGCGATGATAAATTACAACGTAAGAATGCTGTAATAATACTACAATATTACATTCCCTGTTGAAAAAATCCACGTAGACATCCACATGGATATTCCATGTGGAATTTCAGCTGGATATCTATGTGGAGTAAAGTGGAACCCACGTGGATTGAAGTGGAATTTTTCGGTTGATTTTTACGTCTATTATGTTGGGGTGGAATCCACCTACGTAGATTTCCACGTGGATTCGAGGATGTTGTAGCCAAGCCCTACACGTCCCGGTTGACTTCCTTCGTCAAATTCTTCCAGAACTGTGCCTTCCTCCGGTTTATCTCGTGTCGGACCTGCTTGCGCGCTGCTTTATGCTGCGCCGACAACAGTTTCGCTTCCGCTCTGAGTTGCGCGATTTCATCCGACCATCTGTAAGCAGGGAGTTTTCCATGTCGCGATCCCTTGCGCGGCATGGATGCGTCGCAGGCTCGGTGGCGTTCGTCATGCCGCGACTCTTTGCGATTGGGATTTATTGCACAGCTGAAAGATAATGTATTGGTGGACGCTTCCGTTGTAATCCTTCATTATCTTCCAGTCCGACACTCTACGCGCTAGATTTTCGGGTGCGAAAGACACGTCCGGAATCGTCCCAATATGCCCTACCTTTCTGAATAACAATAACAATAACAATAATAATCACAATAACAATAACAATAAAAATAAAAATAACAAGACCAAGAACAAGAACAAGAATAAGAACAAGAACTAGAACAAGATGAAGAATAAGAACAAGAACTAGAACAAGAACAAGAACAAGAACAAAAATCAGTACCTTAGAAAAATAAAAGTCAAATTTTTAAGTTTCGTTTTTAGTTCTATTATAGATGGGATAGAATGTGTAAATATTTTTGTCATTTTTGTATTTTATCGTATTGTTATATAATGTAACGTTTAACGCAAAATTATAATTTTTGTACAGAAAATCAGATTATATAGATTTACCGAATTCATATGAAAATATCATACATTAATTTTTGTAACTATATTATAGAGAGCGATAAATGTGTCTTGTTTGCACTGATATATCGTAATATTCAACGCAAAAGTTTAAATTTTATACTGATTTATAACACTTTTTGGTTCCCAACGTAAAACAGCGTTACGATACCTTAAATATAACATTTTTTCAGAATCAGCATAAAATTAAATATGAATACGCCTGGCATGGGACACTTAAGGTTTTTCATGTATATAATCTTAATTTTTTAATAAAATTTAACTTTACAAGTCTCTTTTGATAGGTATTAATACAAGGAAACAGTAAATAAAAGTTGGATTATAATTATGGAATTACAATAATTGCAATTCAACATACAAGGCAGGTATAAGTGTCGCTTAGTTTGGAACACGGTCCTCCGGTATCGCACACTTTCGTTTAATCAAGTTTTAATTGCCTTAAACATGTTTCATTGTTAGTTATTGATCGTTTTTAATGATAATATTATATTTTCATAGTAATTATATAAAATTGAGCCACATAACATATGATTTTTTTGTCATATAATCTAAATATTATTATAATGCACGATGTACCTTATTACTTTACTGGAGCAGGCCCGGATTAAAACTTGAAACTTTTTATGTTTAAAAGCAATCATTCTGAAAATTTTGATGCTATAAATACTTAGTAATGTCTTAAAATTTACCGTTGTAATACCTCAAAATCTTGATCGTACACATCACAATAAATCACTATTTTTCATACCATATTTATTGAGGAGACAAGACACCCTTGGACCTTAAAAAATGATTTATTTTGTGAGTCGATAGAACCTTTTAAAATTAAAAGCTAACATTTTGGAAAAATTTTCAGTATAAACACTTAATAAAATCTTTAATTTTACACTGTAAAATTTCAAAATCTTGATTCTACACGTCAGAATAAATTACTATTATTGATACCTTATTTACTGAAGGTACTTTAAGGCGTGTACTATTACAAGTATTACGATAAATAAAAAAGAACAATTTCCGACGGTTATATGACATCTTTTGATATGTTCTAAAACTTTAAGCATGCAATTTTTTGTGAAAGTTTTTCTTTTAATTTTTTTTCTACAAAGATCTAATTTTTAAACAAATTTTATTAATAAATTTTTAAAAAATTGAATGTCTGTACAAAAAGAAAATTATAAAAAAAGTTTTTACTAACAAGTGCATGATTAAAGATTTAGTATATATTAAAAGGCGTCATTTAACCGTCGGAAAAATAATTTTCATTCATTGTATGACGTGTATAGCGCACGCCCTAAATTCCCTTTAATAAATAGGGTATTAACAATAGCAATTTATTGTGACGTGCAAGATTAAGATTTTGATGATTTACAATTTTAAAATAATAGACGCTGCTAGCCGGAGGTGTGCCAGCTCAACATCTACAGCTCTCTCTCTCTCTCTCTCTCTCTCTCTCTCTCTCTCTCTCTCTCTCAATAAGTAAAAAAAAGAATATGATAAGATCAAAATCCAAAAGAAAATAATAGTGTAAAAGTAAATAAACAAAAAATGCATGGAAGGTGATTTGCAAGAAATGCAATAAAAAAGGGTATCTTTTCCTCTCTCTTTATTTGAGTGTGGAGGACCATTACGTCTTGCATATCGTTTCCTGCGATATTCGCTTTATTCGCGGTTCTGCGCTCTCGCATTTTTACCGCCGCGGCACGAAATCGTGATCCTAATATTGTGTCTTCACCGTTTTTGACCGCGTGCGTTGATGGGATACGTAACAACAAAGCTCAGAAGGTTTTGTGAACTATTTTGGTCTCTCACGACCTCTTTTGGGTGTTTCTTTCGTGATTTCTGCGGACGCTGCGTTGCGCTAATCGCTTACATCACCTATTGCAGTTGGTCGATTTCCTACCCGATTACCGACAATTCTAGTATTATGTCTGACTACTACCTGCGTATGACGCTGCCTACCATGCTTTTTCCTTACAACTAAAGTCGCATCGTTCGCTCGCGACTCGGCTGGCTAACGCTCGAAGTTGCTTGGTCCCTCGCCGTCCTTCGAAGTATCTTCTACAGCCTCATCTTCGGAGTCGGAAGGTATGGCGTCGTCGTCAAAATACGATCTAAAATCTTTTACAAAGATTTGTTCTATCTTATTTCCGGATTGGTCAGTTAATTGATAGGTGTTGTAACCTTGTTTTTCCGAAATGACGTATCTCCCAGTGTATTTAGGGGCTCATTTAGCAGTAATTTCTTGTGGCGCACATGAAAGAATGCGATTCGCCGCTTTCTATTGTAATATTTAGCTTGGCGTCATTGCGCTTTTGCTGAATTTTCTGCTGCTAATTGTCACACTTCACGCAGTTAATTCAAGCGCTCATTTCAATTCTCTAACACCGATGTCTCTGCTTCATGCGCTGCGGCGAGTTCTTGTTGCCGCCGCAAGGTACTTGGAGGCATAGGGTTGCGTCCGAAATTTAGAAAAGCTGGTAACAATTCGATAGATTCTTACAGTGCTGTATTATAGGCAAACACTAGCTCGGGAATATGTAAATCTTAAGTACTATGGTTTGTCTCTATATACGACGTGATCATAGTCTTGAAAGTGCGGTTTATTCGATCTATGGGATTTGCTTGCGCATGATACGGTGGTATCGTCGCATGGACAACTCCATGATCTTCTAGGAATCGGTCCACTATCTTGTTTTCAAATTCCATTCCATTATCAGAGTGTAACGTCTCCGACACTGCGAAGTGTAGGAGTACCCTTTTAATCGTTTTCGCATTTGCCTTGCGAATGGGGATACACTTCATCCCGCGCATGTACAGGTCCTTGAATACTAACAGGTATTCATGACCGCCCGGTGTACGAGAGTTGAAGGATTGGCGTGAACTTTCGCTTTCATCGCCAGATACCAGGAATCACTAGTATCCTGGTCTGGGCAACTGACTGACGAAACTGGTACCTCAGACTCATCTTCGTACATGCAAGATAACGCGTCTGGCACCCAGTTTACCTTGCTTTTCCTCCCTCGAAGGCATAGGCAAGCATTTCAAGAATCCAGCGTGCCAAGCGTCCTGTGGGGTTCTGAATACTTTGCAACCATTTCAGACTACGATGGTCTGTAATGACTTTGAAGTGATAACCTTCTACATAAGATGAAAACTTTCTTATGGACCACAGTACTGCGCGACATTCTCGCTCGGTTGGTGAGTTCTTCCTTTCAGCGGATGTCAACGTGCGACTAGCAAAGCACAACACGTATTCAATTCAATCAATGGTCTGCGTGAGCACCGTCCCCTAACCGATGGCGCTAGCATCGGTTTGTATGACATCCTGCTGGTCAAAGGAGAGACTATGCAACACAGGAGCAGATGCAATGAGCGCTTTAATCTGTTCGAACGCCATCTGCTGCTCATCACCCCATACATACTTGACATTTGATCTCGTAAGATAAGTAAGCGGGTCTGCAATCGTGGCGAAATCATTAAAAAATGACCGGTACCACGACGCCATTCCGAGGAACCGTCGATGCTGTTTGAGATTTTTCGGCGCAGGAAACTTCAATACCGGAGCAATATTTTCTAGAGCCGGCCGGAATCCAACTCGGTTTACGAGGACCCCTAAAAATCTAACTTCACTGCGGCTGAACTCGCTTTTATCAAAATTGATGGTAATACCCGCATCGATAATTCTGCGGAGAAGATACTCAACCCATATTATGTGCTCTACGAAAGTTTCTGTTGTTATTATTATATCATCCATATATGAAAAGGCCAAGGCCTGGCACTGTAAATGCGGTCAAATGTCGTCATTCTTTATCTAACGGCACTTGATTATATGCACGGCTCAGGTCAATATTGGAGATATAGCGTGCTTTCTGTAATTTTCCATGTAAGGAAGAGGATACGCACCGTTCGCCGAAAACCCTCTTATACTACGACCCTTTAAATCTAGTAGGAGCCGATTTTTGCGTCGCTGCTTTTTCAGCAGTTGACGATGGAGCTTTCACGGGGTCAATCAGAGTCAGCTGTTTTAGTTTTTTCTCGAGCAACTTTTCGATCATAAATGAAATGCCTTGAGGTAAACTCTGCGATATCGCTGCCAGACTTGGAGCGTTGCGCTTCGTACTCAATTTTTCCTCCACTATCTTGTCAACCTTCTGGGACAAGTCTGCAGGCGAACCTTCAGCAATTGCAGCCAGACTCATTTTGTTATAATTTGTCGGTGCACGTGGCCCTTTATACGTCAAATCAGGTAACAAGCACTTATCAGCTGGAGATGGTTCTTTCCAGTTACGCCGCACCTCCACGACAGCTTGTGTCTGCCATGCCAACCGAATCAAAGTATCTAGATCCGTGGTTTTTTCTTTACTCACGATCGCTTGCGACTCTGGCGACATATTTTGATAAATGAGTTACAATTTTCTTTCATCATCCCAAGGCACTTCAAATTTATTAATGTATGAGAGCAGAGAAAATATATAATCTGTGACTGGTTCAGCAAATCCTTGGGTACGCGCTGTCGCTTCCGTCACTAACCGCTGTTGATAACGGCTATCAACGCCATAAAGCGTCGTGCTGCTTCACAAAAGTCTTGGCAGGTGTTCCAATTCTTCATGGATTGACGACACCATTGGAGTGCTGCTCCCTTCAGCAACTTCGTCATGGCATTCCAGACGTCCTCGTTCTCTATGTGGGCCAGTCTGTGGCACTGACGCGTAACAGGAATTCTTCTATACTGCGACCGTCTTTCTCACCGGAAAACTTAATATTGTGGAAGCGAACCGTTTTTCCATGGTCGCGTTGTCTCGGAATACAGAGACATTCCTCTACCCCCAAATTCTTGATGGGTTGGGAGAGTCTGCGCCCTTTGATGAGCCATTGCTGGTACTTTCTCTCTTGGTGCTTCTAGCTTTGAGATAAAACTTGGTGTATTCGCGTTAAGTCGCGATTTATCCTCTTTTGCAGCATCCTCTTCTCGTGCCCTTGGATTGTCATTAAGTTGGTCATCATCGGCATATCGTAGGTCGAATGTGTAATGAAAAGTGCAAGATCCAAAAAAAAAAGTTAATAATTCAAACTTTCAATACTAAAATAAAGTTTATTATTTTCATCAAGTAGATTGATGTACCCAAAAAGACAGTTTTTATCACGCAAAAACAAAAAAATGCTTCTTTCAGTGTATTTTATCTATATTAGATTGCGTAAATCGCTTATCCAGTAACTATTATTTAGTAACTATTACTCATACAATACTAATCAAATACACAAGTATTAATACTGAAAGAATAATGTTTTTATCCGATATCAATCTGAATTAACTAACTTGCGTAGCTTGCTATAAAAAAGAAAGAATTAAAAAATCCTATTTAATTTCCCTAGAATAATGAAAATAAAATTTTCTACGAAAAAAACACAAAATAAAATTTTTCCAATAATTAATTAATTTAATAATTAACTAACTGTTCGTGCGAGATGCGCCTTTGTGCGCCGACTCCGAAAGGGCAGAGTCTCTTCCGACGGTCGCCAGATGGCGCGCGCCGTCGCGCGGGCCGCAGGGCGCCTGTTGCAGCTCAGCAAGGAGTCAGTATTCATCGGCGCTCCGAGCTTTGCTTTGCAACCAGTGTTAAATAAACTAGTTGCGTTAACAAAATAAGAAGTGAATTTTTAATTTTGCCCTGCCCTTCCCTGAGCTCGGTCCTCCCTCCTCCCTTTTTTCACTATCAATCGGATTACAATATCCCATAATCGCGGCAACGAGAACAAATGGTCCTTCGGGCCGGGTCCGAGCTCGGGTGCAGGATATGGGCACGCGATTCTAGGTGCCGGCTCGCGCTGCCCCTCTCTCTCTTTTTCCTTTCGTGAGGCCATGCCTGCGCGGGAGCGAGACGAGAGCAGGGCCGCCATGATGACAGTCGAGCCGCGCGTCGCGTGCGCCGGCTTGCATTGTCTGTCTCTCTCTCTTTTTCCTTTCGCGAGGCCATGCCTGCGCGGGAGCGAGACGAGAGCGGGGCCGCCATGATGACAGTCGAGCCGCGCGTCGCGTACGCCGGCTTGCACTGTCTCTCTCTCTATCTCTCATTTTCTTCTCGCGAGGCCATGCCTGCGCGGGAGCGAGACGGGAGCGGGGCCGCCATGATGACAGTAGAGCCGCGCGTAGCGTGCGCCTGCTTGCACTGTGTCTCTCTCTCTCTCTCTTCTTCCTTTTGCGAGGCCATGCCTACGCGGGAGCGAGACGAGAGCGGGGCCGCCATGATGACGGTCGAGCCTCGCGTCGAAAGACAATCCTCACCATTACGACTTCCAGCCACACCTGGAGTCAACCAGCTTTTGTTCTCCGCCATCTTGGCAGCGAAACGCCGAACATGAAATTAGAAGATCAAACCTGGGAGTACCTTCAGAGCGTCGATCTTGCCGATCCCGACTTTTGCCGACCTGGTGAAGTAGATCTGTTGCTCGGTGCCGACGCTTACGGAACGCTGATTCTCGAAGGCCTAAAGAAAGGACCTCTGGGTACTCCCGCAGCTCAGAGAACCCGCTTCGGCTGGACAGTTCTGGGACTGGCAACCCAATATGATCGAAGTCACGAGGGGGCGCTAAGTACTGCCTACACCTCCTGGTCCGACGACGCTGCATCAAATGAATTGCTCCAAAAATTCTGGGAACTCGAGGAAATCTCTGCCGAGCTTCTCCTCTCACATGATGACCAAGAGTGTGAGCGCCTCTTCTCCGAAGGCTGTCGACGCTGTGAGGACGGGCGATATATAGTTCGCCTTCCCTTCAAGCCCGCAGCATTGAGCAAACTCGAAGGAGTATTCTGCCTTCATCTGTGACTACGAGCTGGCAGGACATATGCACCAAGTGTCGCCCCCACCGATTCGTCGACGGCCAACTCAACCTCTGTGCTACCTCCCACACCGCGGAGTTTGGCAAAAGGCAGACGAACTCTCCAAAAAGCTCCGGGTTGTGTTTAACGCGTCATTCCATTCCTCTTCCGGGCTCGCCCTGAACGATGCCATGTACACAGGTCCCGCCCTACAAAGGGATCTCCCAGCCATCATTTTCAATTGGATGTTCCACCGTCTTGCCTTTTGTACTGATATCAGTCAAATGTACCGACAAATTCGAGTCGACGAGCGAGACGTCGACCTACAACGGATCGCCTGGCAATCCGAAGAAGACGAGACAGCTCGACACTACCGACTCTTGACAGTAACTTACGGGACCCGCTGCGCATCCTATCTCGCAATTAGGGCATTACTTCAGCTCGCTGGGGATGAGGGACCTCGGTTCCCGTTAGCGAAGAAGACTCTGCGTTCGGACACTTACGTTAACGACATCGTCACCGGAGCTGATGATCTGTCAACCGCCATCAAGCTCCGAGACGAACTTATTCTGATGCTACAAGCCGGAGGTTTTCCTCTTTGCAAATGGGTTTCAAACGAACCGACAATCATCGAGAGATTGCCAGAGGAGAGTCGGCTTCGTCCGACGTGGAAGGACTTTTCTACGAAGGGACCCGTTCAAGCACTGGGAATCTCATGGGACCCAGTACAGGATGAAATGCGCTTCACCGTTCCTGAGACCGCTCGTCCTGGGTCGGCGACAAAGCGACAGGTTCTCTCCACCATTGCACGATTTTTTGATCCAATCGGTTCGCTCAGCCCCCTACTAATTACGCCAAAGATGTTAATGCAAGATCTCTGGAAGCAAAAAGCGCGCTTACGCTGCAGTCATCTACATCCATGTGACCTCAGCGAAGGGGTCAGTACACTCTCGACTACTGGCTTCAAAGACTCGAGTGGCTCCAGTAAAAACGATAACAATACCACGCTTGGAACTTTGCGCTGCCGTGCTTCTTATCCGTCTAGTTCGAAAAGTCATCGGTGGTCTCAATCAAAAGGTCGAGTCCATCCACGCATGGTCGGACTCCCGCACAGTGCTAGCCTGGCTTGCATCTGAGCCATCTAAATGGACACCGTTTGTAAGCCATCGAGTTGCAGAGATTCAAGCGGGATCCCAAAATGTTATCTGGAGACACACTCCCTCATCCGAGAATCCAGCCGACCTTCCATCGCGGGGGACGAACCTCTCCACTCTGAGCAAGAGTCAAATCTGGTGGCAAGGACCCCAGTGGTTGGCCGGACCCTCTTCTGAATGGCCCTCTTCGGATGATCTGACGTCCGTCTCCGAGATCCAGATTCCAGAGACTAACGAGGAACTGCCCTGTCTTCAGCTGCAACTTGAAGATCATGTATGCACCCGGTTCTCCTCACTGACCCGACTCACGAGAGTGACTGCCCGGTGCCTACGTTTTATCAATTCACTTCAAGATGGAAGGCCATCGGAAGACTCTTCTTTGACACCCTCTGAACTTGACGAGGCGTTTAATTGATGTGCACGCTTCTCGCAACAATCAGAATTTGCTGTTGAGATCTCGCTGATGAAAAAGAGAGAGCCTTTAAACAAGAGAAACCGTCTGGCAAGCCTTGCGCCTTTCCTTGACGGTGAAGGCACCCTTAGAGTGGGAGGGAGATTGTGAGTGGCCCCTCTGCCGTTCGCTGAAAGTCACCCTCTAATCTTGCCTCGCGATTGCCATCTTTCAACACTTGAATGGGCTCACAGAACTGCTCTCCACGGCGGCGTAACACTGAGCTACTCCTACGCGATTCGACGTGCCTGGATCCTTGGAGGGCGTCAGAGGATCCGATCAGTGATCCAAAAATGCATCACCTGCGCTCGGAATCGGGGACAGACCTCAACACAACTTATGGGCTCCCTTCCACGTCAACGAGTCGAGAGATCACGACCCTTCTCGAAAGTCGGGGTCGACTATGCCGGACCGCTCCGGGTAAAGGCCAACAAAGGGCGAGGGTAGAGGGCCGTCAAGGGCTACATCGCGGTATTCGTGTGCTTGAGCACGAAGGCCGTCCATTTGGAAGTTGTCGCTGATTTGACCACGAGCAGTTTCCTTGCCGCCCTCCGACGCTTCTCCAGCAGGCGAGGATCACCCGCCAGCCGAGCTCTGGAGCGATAATGCCACCACCTTCCGAGGCGCCGACCTCGAATTGCGAGCGCTACTGCGGAGTGCTGAGATCGAATGGGACGTCGTCACCGAGACACTTGCCAACGATGGGATCACCTGGCGGTTTATCCCCCCTGCCGCCCCCCATTTTGGGGGATTGTGGGAGGCCGCCGTCAAATCGGCGAAATCTCATCTCAAACGGGTCCTCGGGGATAAGCTCTTGACGTACGAGGAGCTGAGTACCTTCCTGACTCAGGTCGAATTCTGTATGAATTCTCGACCTCTGACCCCGATCTCTGGGGACCACGACGATCTGCAGGCTATAACACCGTGGCACTTAATAACTGGGTTCCCTCCACAGGTGCTTCCTGAACCACACAATCAACAGGTGAATCTGGGCCATCTCAGTCACTGGCGCCTCGTACAAGGCATGAGAGATCACTTCTGGAGCAGATGGGCTGCTGAGTATGTTAATACCCTCCAGCAACGCAGCAAGTGGTTGAGACCTACTCGGAACATCCAGGTGAACGATCTTGTCTTAATCGTGGATCCATCTCATCTACGATGCGGAATGTGGTCGATGGGACGCGTCATCCAAGCCCACCCGGGCCATGATAACCGAGTCAGGGTCGCAACGATCAGGACTGCCACGGGGACCTACACTCGTCCCATCACAAAACTCTGCCAACTACCAACTAACCAGGGGGACTGAATTCAGAGCCCCTCCCTTGACTTCTCCAGGGCGGGCGGAACAGGAATCTCGCTTGAGAAGCGAGGGCGGACGGAATGTTCGTGCGAGAAGCGCCTTTGTGCGCCGACTCCGAAAGGGCGGAGTCTCTTCCGACGGTCGCCAGATGGCGCGAGGAGTCAGTATTCATCGGCGCTCCGAGCTGTGTGGAGCTCGCTGCACATCGTGGTGATTGTTCGTCCGAGTTTCATTTTGTACTTTGCAACCAGTGTTAAATAAACTAGTTTCGTTCATCTCGCTGCACATCGCGGTGATTGTTCGTCCGAGTTCTGTTTTGTGGTTTGCAACCAGTGTTAAATAAACCAGTTTCGTTAACAAAATAAGAAGTGAATTTTTAATTTTGCCCTGCCCTTCCCTGAGCTCGGTCCCCCTCCTCCCTTTTTTCACTATCAATCGGATTACAATATCCCATGATCGCGGCAACGCGAACACTAACTAATAATATTATTTTATCAAAATAAATAAATAATAATAATTATTAATCAAACCAATAATAATTGTTTATTATAAAAAAAAACAATTATGTCAAAAACAGAAAAAGAAAATTTAAGGGGTCAGTCTACCAATTTTCTTTCGGAAAATCGATTTTTCAAAACCTCAGATTCTTTTAGTAAATATATGTAGAAATGCTATAGAATCTAAAATTACGATGAGAAAGTTCGAGAACAGGTCGAAAAATGCAAAACAATGGAAGGGTCTCGATCGCGCTGGGCGTACACTTCGCGCGTCAAGCGTACAGCTGCTGTGTATACCTGTTTCTCCGTTCCCTCTTTATAAATTTCGGGTAGCTGCTCAATGCTGTTAATATTTCGAAATAGTATAGTGTAGGATTCCACTGAGAAAAGTTGTACACAGGTGCGCATCGAAAATCGTGTAAGATGGATAGAAAGAATACGAGTTTACGGAATACAAGAGCAGATCATAAAAGAAAAGATCATTTCACGACAATCGACATAGATACGAAGACGACACAGGCCATACGAGTGAATCGTCTACAAAAATTTCTAAAACAGATCCAGATTTTGAAGTAAATGTAGACCAAATTGTGCGATACAGTATTATAAACGTTGCTTTATTTCTGACTTTACAAGGAATTGTAATTTGTAAATCTTGTAAAAAAAACATAAGGTTTTCTAAACATGCAGAAAAGGGGTTAGGATTTCTACTATCTGTGCAATGTCAGTGTGAAAATGTTAGGTATATTCCAAGCACTCCGCAAATACATAATACGTATGAAATCAATCGAAGATTTGTTTTTGCTGGTTGATGCTTGGTATTGGCCTACAAGGCATAGTAAACTTTCTTGGACTTAAGGATATAGGCAAAGGTTTTTTAAAAATGGTTATTATAAGATAGTAGAGCATATTTGGATCGCGGCAAGTGCAGTTATTTAAAAGGTCTTTAAAAAAGAAGCCCGCGAAGAACAAGAAAATGAAAACGAAGTGAAAAATCACCTTACAGTTTCTGGTGACAGCTCTTGGGTGAAAAGAGGATTTTCTTCCCTTATAGGTCTTACCTCTTTAATTGGAAAATTTTTCGGTAAAATAATAGATCTTATCGTGAAATCGAATATATGTAAAACATGTGAGCAATGGGCTGGCAGAGAAAACAGTCAGAAATGTGACGCTTGGTATGAGTCACATGCAGATTCTTGTAGCGCAAATCATGAAGGCAACACTGGAATGATGGAGGTAAAAGCATTATTGAAATGTTTAAAATGTTTAAAATGGTTAAATTGTACAAATATTATATTGGTTATGGTGACACGAAAACCTTCAAATTGCTATAAGATGAAGAGCCATACAGTGGTGTTTTGAAATTGGAAAAAGAAAGAGTGTGTTTTACATATTAAAAAAAGAATGTACAAACGGGCTAAAGATATAAAAAAACAAATCACTCAATTTAAAAAGACGGAGAAAGTTTTGGACAAAAAAGAGGCCGAAAAAGCTGACGTGACAAAAAACTGTGGCATCTACGGAACATAAACCTGCATTGACAACTCCCAAGAAAATTGAAAAAACTGCATCACTTACAAACAACATAATGATGATCTCTCTGAGTATTACAAATTAGCTGTATTACGTAATAAAGATTACATTGAAAATATGAGAAAGGAAATATGGGCAACCTTTTACCACAAAATTTCCACCGACGGAAATCCACAGCATGGAAAAATTGCAGCAGCCGACGTGCGATCTGCTTTACAATTCGACTAGGTTTCTGCTGCATGATAATTGCGGCAGATGCGTGCAGCAGGATTGCAGCCGAATTGTGTACGACGATTGCAGCAGACGAGTGCGGCAGGATTGCAGCAGACGTGCAGCCGACAACTGCTACTAAGGGGGATGAAATAATGCACTCGCA
This sequence comes from Gastracanthus pulcherrimus, assembly GCA_949152435.1. Lineage (NCBI taxonomy): Eukaryota > Metazoa > Arthropoda > Insecta > Hymenoptera > Pteromalidae > Gastracanthus > Gastracanthus pulcherrimus. Next base: position 88,171,783 of record OX424575.1, read on the forward strand.
AGTGCAGCAGAAGTGCACCCGAATTGAGTACAGCGATGTAAGCAGACGAGTGCATCAGGATTCCAGCAGACGTGCAGCCGGTAAGTACGACTAACGGGATAAAATAATAATCTTTTCGAATGTTTTGTTTCAGATGCTCCACAGTTGAGTTATCGTATCAAGCAGTTTGGAGCAGGGGCAACTTCAGGCAGCTATAGCAGCAAGATTTTAAACAAAGAAAAAATTTTCTAGCTTTTTAAGATCTTTTTTTTTAACATGTAAAAAGTTATAAATGATAAAATAAATTCTTCTGTGAAAAAAAAAGTTCTTGAAAAAAGTCTTCAAAATGGTAGACTGACCCCTTAATCAACTAATTAGTTAATTAAGTAATCAATTACCCTAATAACATTTCTCAAAAAAAAGTAAACAATAATTACGATTATTTATTACTTTAATAAACCATGGTTTATATATAAAAAACACAACAATATTATTTTTAATCGAATAAATAAGCGACACGAATATTATGGGCACGCAATTAATTATTCGGCGGTTTAGTCGCAGTTAAATCAAATATACTACACTACGACTACACAGACTCGTACCTATACAACTATCGGTAGTCTATACACCACAGTCACTGTATGCATGCTCAGTATCGATACTACGTATGTTAAATTTTAAGTATACTCTGTTATAATATCAACGCACGCATTACTAGCATGTATTTTTCCGTAAGTCGAATATACGGTTACTGAAATAGCTAATCGAATAACGAGCAATAAACGAGCAAGTGGTCAAACGTATTATTTGTTTACTAAATTATTTATTTAAACATAAATTAATTTTGTAAACAGGTGATTAATTTTACAACGAAACTATATAATTTTACTAGTGGAAATTAAACGTTAAATTAACTATAAGTCAAACAAAATAGTTAGTGAGTAATTTACATTATTACTCAATTTACAAAATAAAATTTCCAATAATTAGTTTATCTGTAAATACTTTAAAATAAACGAAAATTTTAACGACAATATTTACATTTTCTTACGTCACGAAACAAAGTGTTGATATTATTTATGCGAATTCGCTTTAAATATACGAAATCGAATCTTATCAACTTGAATACTCAGTGATTTTATCAAAGTTTACATTTTATTTTTATAACATAACATTACCCTAGTGAAAATGAAAAAATGTAGAGAAATGTAGCTAAATGTATGAAAACGTATAAAAGTATACAAAAGTGTGCGAAAATGTACAAAAGTGTATTTTTTTGTTGAATTTGGAACAAAATTTAAACATTCTTTCTGGTCATTTCGTACAATTTCATACAATAAAATACACTTTCATACAGATTTATACACTTTTATACAGTTTAGTATAGAAAGATTTTTTATTATTATAGTATTGGCCTTCTTTATACACTTTTAGACATTTGTATACACTTTCGTACATATTCATACACTTTCTTACAAATTCATACTTTCTTACATATTCATACATTTTTGTACAGTTTTTTATGGTAAGGGAAAGAACAAATAAATAACTGAGTATGAAAATTGTATTATTGAAATTAATATAATTAAATAAATAATACAAGCCGCTTAATTTCTGACAATATTAGTAAAAACTAGCGCGTCATAAGCGGCCGTCTGGCCTAAAAATTGATTTTTGTTGGCTTTTATGCGCTTCAATTTACGATTTTCTCGACAAACTTTATTTAATTGACATTTTCGTAAAAAATGTTCAATACACAAAAGTTGTATTTTTTCGAGATCTATGATTTTACCGTGAAAAATTTTGGTATCTAATGTGTTATATTTTCATTCTGGCCTAAAAAATGATTTTTGATAGCTTTTATGCGCTTCAATTTAGCTTTTTCTCGACAAACTTTATTTAATCAACATTTTCGTGAAATATATGAAATACAAAAAAGTTGTATTTTTTCGAGATCTATGATTTTACCGTGGAAAATTTGGCAAACATAAAATAATTTACTTAATATACAGCTAAAAATCGAACTTCAAGCCTTTTTAGCGCTTTTTTTTTGTTTATCCAGTGAAGTAGGTTTTATTGACATTTCTGTAAAAAGTGTTAAATACAAAAAAGTTGTGTTTTTCGAGATATATAAATTTACCGTAGAGAATTTACCAAAAAAAAATATTTAAGATACCGTTAAAATTCGATTTTTTTAAATTCAAGTAATATCTATAAAAGTGGTCCTATTTGGAACATACCCATCGGATGTGGCTGAATATTGAACCGTCAGCTTCCAATGATAAGACAAGTATCTCCTATAAATTTCTGCCGATATGGCTAAAATCTCGCTGAGATAATTGATAAACTTGATTACATACATACACACATCCATACATAAAGACACTTTTTGCGATGACAAAAATATAAGGCTCTCCCTTGGAGCGGTCGTGCCTAAAAATAATCGTTACGGGAACGTTAAAGTTTTGGTTTTCATTAATAATCTGTAATACTTTTAGGAACACTATATGACTGATGATCAATAAAATAAAAAGTTAACATATTAAACTTTATCAATGTATTCTTAATGTTTAAAAGAAAATATTTTTACATATTATAATAAATTTTTTTCATTATAATTTTAAGATGTATGTGACCTGTATATTAATAATAAATTATTTGATTTGATTGAATACATGATTTTACTAATTAAGGGATCACATAAACCTTAAAATTGTAATTAAAAAGCATTTTATTATAAGCACAATAATCTTATTTCAAATAGTAAAAACTTGGTAAATTATATTATGTTTTCTATGTGTACAATAAAGATTTTTCACTACGTAGTAAGGTTTAAGCACGCGCATTTGTCTTATACCCCCCTTAAGTCCATACGATGACTTTTGTTCTTTAACCAAATTCACTTACAGTAAAGTATTTTAAGTAATTGTCAGCTAATTTGATTGAAATTCTACTCACATCTTCTATATATATATAGTTGTCAAGGCAAACAAATTTTTAATGAATTGATTAGTTTAAAGCATACAAATAATCTTACATTCAATTTCACATGAGTTCGGAAAAAATGAAAATACACATTGTTTTCCATTAATCTTACAATACTTACATGTTAACCATATTTTAGTGTATTCCAAATAGCATCAACCTATAAAGGCATCAATTACAAGTAATTTAAGCCCTGAAAGACCTTATTTCATGCTCATCGCGGAACAAAAGACTGCATGTGGGATCTGAAAATACAAAGTTGAGTAAGCGCGGATTAAACTTATAGTTGGTTAATATATGAATACATTTAAATAGCATACCTCGTTCATATCTATAACATTCTTAATTACTCAAATAACTATTTTGACATAAAATATGTCATTCTACACTCATATAACCAGAAAAAATTGATATCACATAAGCATAATGTAAAAATAAAGCTATATAAATAAAGTGTGAATAATTAACATAAATAACAATTTAAGACTAACCTTTCAGAGCTTTGTAATTTCCTTAGTAGAATATCCTTCTATGTAAAATTTTTCTACGAAACTGGTATTATTTACTCTTAGCATTTACCTTATTTATGCTGGATTTTCTGAAAATAAAAATAGACACAAAGAACTCAAATCTTTTAAATGCTTAGATTAGTAATTACACATTGATACTTATCTTATTTAATGAATTTGTTATGAAGATATACACCGTTTTCCATCCACTATTCATACTGTTTGAACAAAACATTTAACAGCTGATAGAAGTAAGCTTGGAATTGTCTGCATCGATAAAATAGATAACGTCCTATATGTTAAACTATATTGTAAGTATATATACTCTATAGTCTATATTGTAAGAGTGTTGATATGAAACTCGTGCTAATTTTGATATCGAAGTACTAATAAAATGATAATTTAACATCTTTAACTGTTCTATTTGACTCTATTAGTGTCTAAAACTTCATTTCCAAGTAGTATTCACCCTATAAAACTTTTTTAATAGCTTGAAAACTTTTTTATTATAAAATATTATTATAATTGACCAATAGATAACGGTAAAAATGATGGTCATCTTACCGATTCTTAACCTCATGGGCGGCTTCATCTCACGTCGTATGTTTCGTTATATACGTCAAAATGTCATAAAAAATTGTACATAACGACCTTGATAATAATTTATTATTATGCAAAGAAGTCTTGTCGTGTACCTGCTGACTCCGAGCGCCGAGCACCGAGCAGAACTCGACTCGTCGTGTGAACATGCACATGCAGTCGAAGCGTACCCTCCTGTATTATCTCTGATATAATAATCTAGGCTAAATAAAAGTTACATTCTTTTCTACACTGTCTACCTAGTGATTCACATAACCTTATCCTGTGGAGTTCCTGTGGACATCAGCGAGCAGGCAGAACCTACAGAGTTCTGCATGACACAGCAAGAGGCAGGACAAGAGGAGCAGGAAGCGGATCCAGATGTGCGAGGGATAGCTGCGGACCAACAGCCAAGTTTCAACGAGGCAGACCAGGTCTACCTGCTGTGGCGGAGCCACCACCATGAGCACCTGTACAGGCACCAGTCAGACAGCCTGCCCAATTACATGTTCTATAGCCTCGAACTCCCAACCTTAGAGATAGATCCAAGATTAAGTTTCCTCAAAGGTATGCCTCCTATGTAGCTGAAATAAAGGTACCCGTTGATTTTGGGGAAGCGTCCATATGCCCAGAATTAGCAGAGTAGTCGAAGGCCGATGAGCTGTATAATCATGACAGAAATGCCACCTGGACTGTCATACCCAGGGACCCATCCAAGGTGGCCATAAAGTCCAAATGGGTGTTCAAGGTGAGCAGCATCAACGACAAACCCAGGTTCAAAGCCCGACTGTGTGCCAAGGGCTTTATGCAGAAGAAGGGTAGGACTATACAGAGACTTTCTCATCGGTAGTCCGGTATGACTCCCTTCGACTACTACTAGCAATGGCAACACAAGATAATCTGGATCTGGTGACATTCGATGTACGTACTGCATTCCTGTATGGCCATCTGGCAGAAGAAATCCACATGGAGCTTCCGGAAGGTGTCAAGGCTGAAGATAGTATCTCAGAGACAAGAAGAGATGACATCGATTGTGAGAGGAAAAACAAGTGTGAGAATGTTGTTTGTAGGTTAAATAAATCTTTATACGGGTTAAAACAAGCACCGCGTTGCTGGAATAATCGTTTTAAAGAATTTCTGTTTAAGTTTAGATTCAAAGAATGTAACGCGGACAGCTGTGTATTTGTCGGGGTCATTGAATCTCACACTGTGTATCTAGGTTTGTTCGTAGACGGTCTCTTGATCTGTGATTCAACCGAAATTATATAAATAATTCTAGAACCGTTGCAAAAAGAATTTGAAATTACTGCTGGGGATGCCAGTCGGTTTGTGGGTATGCAGACAGATCGTGATCAAACTAGAAAAACCTTGCATTTATCGCAAGTTGATTATGTTAGTCAAACGTTAGCAAAATTTGGCATGAGTAATGCAAAACCCGTAGCAGTTCCAGCTGACCCACAAACTGTACTTCATCCAGTAGCGAGTGATGATGAATGTGTGAATGATGTTCCGTACAGAGAAGCAGTAGGCTCTCTGATCTGCCTATCTGTCACTACTCGACCGGATATCGCATTCGCGGTAAATGCAGTAAGTACGTTTCTAAATAGACACAACAGGTCTCACTGGCAAGCAGTGAAGTGAATTCTCTCGTATCTCGCCGATACCGCAAGTACAGGCATTTTGTATAAACACTGCATGACTAATGAACTATCTCCGATCGGTTATTCGGATGCTGATTTCGCGAATGACATCGAGATGCGACGCTCGGTAACCGGGTACGTGTTCATTCTGTCTGCAGGGGCCATTACGTGGTTGTCACAGCGACAAAAACTGGTCACTCTTAGCACAACCGAAGTTGAATATGTAGCAGCTGCCACAGCTGCTAAGGAACTAGTATGGGTGGGAAAATTGTTAAACGATATCAAATACCCATGTGCTTTGCCCACGTGTTTGTATATAGACAATCAAAGTGCAATCAAACTTTCCAAAAATTCTGAATTTCACAAAAGGATAAAGCGCATCAACATTAGATACCATTTTCTGCGGGAAAAACAAGAGTCTGGAGAACTCTCCGTGCAATTTATTTCAACTGATCTACAAAAAGCATATGTATTTACCAAAGCTTTACCGCAATAAGATAGGTGTATGTACACCTGAGGACATATGTTAAATATGCAAGCATTAGGTAAAAGGAGGAAGTGTTAAGGTAATTTTCCCAATGCCCTGCCTTTGTATATATGTATGTGTGCACGAGTGGTCGCGGACGGTGGAAAAAGAACCAGCGCTCTCCGACAAGACAGCGGACTTGTCGTGTACCTGCTGACTCCGAGCGCCAAGCGCCGAGAAGAACTCGACTCGCCGTGTGAGCAAGCACACGCAGTCGAAGCGTACCCTCCTGTATTATCTCTGATATAATAATCTAGGCTAAATAAAAGTTACATTTTTTTCTACACTGTCTACCTAGTGATTCACATAACCTTATCCAACATGGATGACGATATTTTTGTACTACAAATGCCTACCTATCTTTATTTGTATGGTGCAAGTTGTTAGAGGTTAGGTAACATTGCCGTTTGGTGTCGCTAGTGTAACACGTGGGTCAAAACATTGCGAGTATATCTATATATGTTTGCAGGATACGCGCTCATACGCATATATAGATATACTCGCAATGTTGTGACTCACGTGTCAGACTAGCGACACCAAACAGCATGGCCGTACAGACCTCTGGCACCACTAACCACAAATAGAATAGACATCAAACAGCGGAATAGCTCTCATAGCTCCGACTACCCCTCTAAGACAAGATATTTTTTCATGCTATAATACTATAATATAATCTCTCCCCCTCTCCCCTCCCCTATCTGTCTCTCTTTCTCTCTCTCTCTCTCTCTTTCTCTCTCTCTCTCTCTCTCTCTCTCTCTCTCTCTCTCACTCTCTATTTATATCCCTCTTTCTCAGAAGAAAATATACGGAATTGTATAAAACTGCAGGAAAATATATATAAACGTACGTAAATATACATAGGCGTATAAAATAAATGTAACAATATGCATCCAAATGTACAAAATTATACTATTATGTACGATAAAAAAATTATTTTTCGATGTAATTAAGAAAATGTACGAAAGAATACGAAAACGCATGCAACTGTATAAAATTGTATGCATTTGTATAAAATTGTATAAAACGTTCCAAATTCAACAAAAACGTACAGTTTTATACCCTTTCATACAATTTCCTACAGTGTTGTACACTTTTGTACGATTTCATATTTTTCATACATTTCCCATTTCCACTAGAATAAGGTAAATGACCCAGTACTGGGACACGTTTCAGAGCACTCGATACATATTGCTCATTTTGGAAGGAAAACTAAGCAATCTGCAAAAAAGTTTTCAATTAAATATATAGTCTGTACAGTTATAAGTGTAATACGACCAAGAAAAATGTATAACTGTTGAATAAAGAATTCAAAGTGAGAATAAAAGATCCGTTGTCCGTAGTAGTGGGACAACCCTTTCAGGTCGGCCGTAGTACTGGGGTACTATTGGTAGCTATAGTGGGACAATAAAAAAAGAAAGACTTTAATTTAATATATTTGTACTTTAATACGTCATTTATTATTTTACAGTTTATTAATAATTAAAGATTTTTTGAATTCGTACATTTTTTAATAAAATAATATTTTATATTTATATAAAAATTAAATAAATAATATTTTTTACAGAGATCAATTTAAGCTTAAAAAAATTACAATATTTAAATAAATTACATCGTTCAAAGAGATCAATTAAAGCTTATACAAATTACAATACTCATAAATTACATTTTTAGAGAGATCAATGTAATACAGCTTATTTCTATTGATTCCCGGAAAAGTGACTTCCCGAAAGTTCATTTCTAGAAAATTGAATTTTGAGCGATTCTGGTATCCTTACATAGTATATTTTTCGATAAAAATGCAAAAATTCAAGAAAGTGTTAAAATTAGAGACCATATCTACTATTTATGAGTTTTCTTTAGTATTAGTTAAAATGAAAATTAAAAATTTGAAATCTTTATATTGAAAACATGAAAAGTATACTTAAGTCGTTTTTCCCAGATTCAACTTACAATTCTAAAATTAAATTAGCTATTGTTTTATTTTAATTTTCTTTTGTAAAGCCTGCATTTCATGCTCAAGTAATGATTTTTCAACTTCTTCTAATTTTGTAGCTAAATTTTGTTGTTGATCTTGTAATTTAACAATATTTTCCCTATTACTTTCATTTTGAATATGATCTTTTCTCAATACTTTGATCTTTTCTCTATTTTGCTTGTTTACATTCTCAGCTAAGCGACATCCAGGCGGTGGCGTTCGAGCTTGGTGCGGCGGTTTTGCGCGGGCTGCGTGCCCAGGTAAGAGAGCTCTCATCGGCGTTACTATTAAGAGTTTGTTGTAAAGCGTTAGCGTGAAATTCTTCTTATTTCCCGCGTCTATTGTAAATGTTTGTAGCTTCAATTATTAATAAATCTTTACGCTTGCTTCGGCTTTTCCCGCTAAGTCGTGCGGTTTTTTACGCCGAAGCAAGTGCCTTTTTTTTATCGCGAAATTAATTGTGTTTAATTTACTCAACCTTTCACTCACTCACCCCAATCCTTTATATTTATCTAAACTCACCTTGAGTTTATTATTTTAAGTAGATTATTGTTCATCGTGCCCCGGGTGAGGAGTGAGTGATTGGTTTTTTGTGCGTTTGTGTGTTCGCGATTGCGCATTTTCGTGCTTTACTAATGTAATTCGTGGGTTAAACATAGCCTAAGAAATACATCAACAAACGCGTGAACACTGTAACGGTCTTTTTTTTCGATATTATATTGCCTTAGTTTGAATTCCAAGTAGTTGCTTGATACATTACAGTGTGAACGCATTGTTGCGCCGCGCGCTGTTGTTTACGTTTCGACTGGCCGTATTTTCTCGAAATCGAGGCGCTGCGCCGAATGTGTGTGTTTACAGCATCGCTCTCGTTGCGTGCAAGTCTTGCGTGCGGAGTTTCGCAGCGTTCATTTAGGATATATTGTTTTGCGTTTATAGACACTTATAGGTACGTTCGTCGATTCTACCGAGTTTGCGTCATGGCTCCTGTAGCTTTGAAAAAGACGACTGCGTCGCAGACGTCGCGCGAGGCCGAGATTGAGAGTGCACGCGCGTGTTTGACAGCTAAGCCGCGTGAGTCTCTCAATAAAAATATAGTGCAGTCGCAACTTGAAGCGGTGGGAAATATTTGGGTAGAGATTCGAAAGACGCACTCCGAGATTATCCTTAGGGAAGATGCAGAGACAGATGCTTACGTTGCCGATAACTGGTTTGTTGTTTACATTTTTTGGTAAGCCTGATGGCGATACCATTTCATCGGAAGCGGGCTCAGACCGTGGCTCTGGCGCTCGTGTAGCTAAGTTGCCTCGAATTCCTCTACTTACGTTTACAGGTAAATACGAGGATTGGGTTAATTTCTGCGATCTTTTCACTACGCTCGTTCATGATCTCCCTAACTTGTCTGATGCTACAAAGTTACAGTATCTTAAGCTTTGCCTGAAGGATGGGGCTGCTGAATTCATCAAGGATGTAACGACCACCAGCGCCAGCTAAGCCAGTACGTGGTAGGCTTTGAATGACCGGTATAATAATCCGCACTTGATTATTAATAAACTTTTGACTTCCTTCATAGAAATTACGCATTTAAAAAGGGAGTCAGCTTCTGAGCTTCGCACTTTCGTTGATGAGGCGCAGCGAATTATTCGAGCGTTACGGAATTTGAAGCTTCATGTAAAGCACTGGGATGTTTGGCTCGTATTTTTGTTGTCCGATCGCTTAGATTCGTAGTCGAGGAAGCTGTGGGAAGCAAAGTTGAGCGCTAAGGAGCAAAAATTCGATTCAGTCGACAATTCGACGGAACCTGTTCCTGGTAGGTCGCTTCCTAAGTTTTCAGATCTCGTTAGGTTCTTGGAGACGAAAGCTCAGGCTCTTAGCATGGTGACTGCTGAGCACAAGGAGGAGAAAAGGCCGGCTTCTACGCCGACATCGGGGCCTCAGGCTCGAAAGGTTTTTCATGCTAGTTCCTCTCGATCGTCCGGGGCTACAAAGTGCTCTCTTTGCTCCGGTTCGCACTCTCTCGTTCGATGTTTCAAGCTGAAGGATAAGAGTCCCCACGAGCGGTTTGTGACCATTAGACGTTTATAGCTTGGTTTTAACTGCTTCGGATCGCATAGGGTTAATGCTTGTAACACTTCGGGACGTTGTTCAATCTGTCAGGGCAAGCATCACACGCTCGTACACATCAAACGCCGGGGAACCTCGCAGGCTGCTCCTGTAGTGAGTATGCATGCAGCTAGCATTTCGGTTACCAAGAAAAGGATTATTTTAGCTCCAGCGCGAGTGCAGGTGATTTGACCGAGAAGTGATAGCACCTACGTTCGAGCACTTTTAGATCAGGGATCGGAAGCTTCGTTCGTGTCGGAGTCGATTGTGCAGCTGTTAAGGCTCCGAAAGGAGCGCACTTGTGTGCCGTTGACAGTGATTGGCGCCAGTGCAGCGGGCACTGCGCACTCGATGACGCAACTCATTCTGAGGTCCAGTTTCGAGTCGAACTTCGAGCTCAGGGCAGAAGCGCTCATTCTCCGTCGTCTTACGTCGCAGCTTCCAATCGACAGCATCAGCGATCTCGATCTCAAGCAGTTTGTAGGGCTCACTCTTGCGGATCCGGAATTCCTCGTTTCGAATAAGGTTGATATTATCCTAGAGGCCGACGTGTACGGGCAGTTGCTTCGATCAGGCTTGAGACGATTCCCTCACTCGCATCTCGTCGCTCAAAATACAGCTTTCTGTTGGATCGTTTCAGGTGCTGTGCAGGTGGAGGCTTCACGGCGGGCGGAGTCGTCCACACCATGCGAGCCAATGCAAGTATTGCATTGCGCGTCGATGCACGAGTTGGATCAAACTCTGCAGCGTTTTTGCGCACTCGAGGATCTTCCCTCGACATCCTCTAAGTTGAAGCCTGACGATGAGGCGTGCGAGAAGATGTTTAGAGCAGATCACTCTCGTGATTCGCAGGGTCGATATGAGGTCCATCTACCGGTGAAACCTGATCTACCTTCGGTTGCAGCTGAGACTAGGCAAATGGCTCTCAGATCGCTCTCCACGATGCATCGTCGTTTTGCTGGTGTTTCGAAGTTAGCTCAGGCTTATCGAGAGTTCATGGATGAGTATACGCGCTTAGGGCACATGACTCGGATTCCACAATCGGAGATTCGGCAGGAAGGTGCGTGGTATTTGCCACATCACGCAGTAGTGCAGTCCTCGAACTCCACGTGGAAGCTTAGGGTAGTTTTTGATGCCTCCAGACGTACTAAAGACGGTCTGTTTCTGGACGATTTTTTGTTCCCAGGCGAGCCTCTCCAAAGTGACCTCTCGTTGCTTCTCCTCAATTGGCGTAGGTATTTATTTGCGTTTACAGCGGATATTATTAAGATGTTTAGGTAGATTCAGGTGAAGCGTGTAGATCAGAACCTTTAGAGAATTGTCTGGGCTCCTACTGCTGATTCTACTTCTGTCGATTATCGCTTGACGACTGTCGCTTACGGGACGGCTTGTGCTCCGTTTTTGGCTATCCACACGCTGCGACCGTTAGTTGAGGACGAAGGCGCTCGATTTCCTCTCGGAGCTGAGTGTCTCAAATCCGAGACTTATGTAGATGATACTTTTGTTGGTTCTGACGAGCTCTCCATCGCTGTGCAAAAGAGGATCGGGCTTACAAAGCTGTTAGGTTTGGTAGGTATTTCTCTCGACAAATGGGCTGCAAACCATCCAGAGCTTCTTCCTTCACAGGTACAGCAGGGCCCCGCAAGGCAGATGGATGCAGATAAATCGGTCAAGACTCTCAGTGTTCACTGGAGTCCTGCTCAGGACCAGTTTAGGTTCGATGTCTCAGATGTCGCAGAGCTGTCAGCTGCTTCAATAAAACGCTCTATGCTCTCGAATATAGCTGGTTCGTTCGATCCGCTCGGGTGGCTTTCGCCGATCACAGTGACGGCGAAAATCTTGATGCAGGATTTATGGATCCAGAAGTATGATTGGGATTCTCCTTTGCCTACAGAGCTTCGCGAGCGGTGGTATGCGTATTGCAAGTCGCTATCTGATCTGCCGTCACTAGTGATCGATAGGTGGCTAGGTGTTGCATCTACTCGTTCGCACCAGATACATGGCTTTTCGGACGCTTCTTGTCGAGCTTATGCTGCTGTATGTAGTTTATCTGCGGATCGATGAGGGAGACGGTAGATTTAGTTAAGACGAAGGTTGCTCCGGTTAAGACGGTTAGTATTGCTAAGTTAGAGCTCTGCGGAGCTGCGCTTCTCGTCAAGCTTGTTTGCCACGGTAGGAAACTGGATTTTCTTAGTGGGATTCCAGTTTTTGCATGGTCAGATAGTCAGATTTTGCTTACATGGCTCCGTAAGCACCCTTGCTTTTGGAAAACATTCGTGGCTAATAGGGTGTCCTATACTCAAACGAAGTTGCCGTCAGCTACTTGGGCGCACGTGCCCACCAAGGAGATCCGGCAGATTTGGCGACCCGAGGCTCTGAGCCGGCGGAATTGTCACGGAGTAACCTTTGGTGGCGCGGGCCTAGTTGGCTTTCGCAAGCTCCAGAGCAGTCGCCGCAGCCAGTAGAAAGTCAGCGAGTTCTCCACGCGCAGAAGTCGTCCTCAGAATAGGAGCTGTTGACTAGATTCTATTCCTTGTCACGTTTAATCCGCGTTGAGCTGCTTTCTTCGTTTCTTACTTCGTCAGAGTTGGCTGAAGCTCGTTGCGTAGTTATTGGTTTATCACAGGCGAGAAGTTTTGCAGCCGAGATGGGGACGCTGAAGGCAGGAAGGAGATTGCAGAGTCCCAGTCGGCTTAGCAAGTTAAATCCATTGTATGTAAGGATAATATTTTACGTGTAGGAGGCCGACTGTCACATTCTGATCTCTCCATTAATCGAAAACACCCTCCGATTCTAACCCAGGATTCAGCTCTCAGTCTCTTATTCGTGCTATCTGCGCATCGACTTTGTCTGCACGGGGGTCCTACTCTAACGTCTAGCGTTTTGATGCAGCAAGTTTGGATTTTAGGTAGAAATGGATTAGTGAAATCCACGATTCACAAGTGCGTAACTTGTCAGCGTGTCAAGCCCCAATCGACTCAACAGTTGATGGGAGATCTTTCGTTCGATCGCGTGAACGTAGGTAGGCCGTTTGCTATTTCAGGTTTAGATTATGCGAGTCCTATTCAGGTTCGTACAACGAAGGGTCGTGGGCAGAAATCATATAAGGAATGTATCGTCGTATTTGTTTGCTTCTCAACACGGGCAATTCACTTGGAGCTGGTTAGCTAACCAAACCTAACAACTGCAACGTTCATCAGTGCGTACCGTCGTTTTTTTGGTAGACGAGATGTTTGCCAAAAGCTCTACAGTGATAACGCCACTAACTTCCATGGAGCTGATAATGAGTTGCAGGCTATGTTTCAGCGAGCGTTGGAATTCCATCGAAAGGTCGCTTTAGTTCTCGCGAATGACAAGACTGACTGGGTGTTTATTCCTCCTAGTGCTCCTCATTATGGGGGTTTATGGGAAGCTGGTGTTAAGTCGGTGAAGCATCACTTGAAGAGGGTTGTAGGTGAACACACTCTCACTTTTGAGGAATTGTCGACGGTCCTGGTTGAAATAGAAGCTTGTCTCAACTCGCGACCACTAGGAGCGTTGAATTCCGACATCGAGGACCTCCATGCCCTGACGCCCTTTCACTTTCTAAATGGGAGTGCTTCAGTGTTACTTCCAGATGCTGATTTGCCAGACGTACCTCCTCCATTTACAGCAGCGGGAGAAGTGGAGAGATCCAACGGAGAACTTTCGTGTAGGTAGGCTTGTTCTTGTCAAAGATGATCGTTATCCTGCGTCCAAGTGGCCTTTAGGTCGAGTCGTTGAGGTGCATCCAGGTCTAGATGGTCTCGTTCGTGTAGCAACAGTAAAGACTGCTACCACATCTCTCCGTCGGCATATCTCTCGTCTTTGTCCGTTGCATATTGAGGAAGGTGTTAAGAAGGTTTAGGGTCATTCTTTGAGTGTTTCGTTCGTCCGTTAGACGAAGGCGGGCGGGATGTTTACGCCATTTTTACAGGTCTTATTAGTCTAGGTACATTTCTGTAGATTTGAATTTCGCGCCATTTCGTGCTGACAATTGCGAAGTTGCGCGACCGTCAGCGCGCGCGGATCTGGCACGATTCGCGCGCGCTCTCGCGATTGTTCACTCTTGACAGGACCTCCAAGCGGTTCGCGCGCCTAGCAGCACTGCTCAAGATATAGTTGCGTTTTCAGCTTTTGTTGCGTCTTGATTGTCGTGCGTTTCTTTTTGATAGGCTGAAGTATATTTCCGTTCCTTTCAGAGCGAATATATTCAGCCTTCCTGCGATCGTAACTCGCGTCGATCGGGGTCTACCCCGGGAAATTTCAGCCGCGTTCGAGCGAGCGTGAGTGTGAATTTGCGCGCGTGTGTGTGTCTGTTGTGTGTGCCTCGTGGCCCGTGTTAGGGACAATTGTGGGGACGGTGCCCACGTGTTGCACGTGACCCGTCCAGGGCGAGCGGATCGCGGCAACACCCCTGTTGCCCGGCATTGAGGCGTCTGGCTCCCCGAGACGTCGGGGCGCGCCCGGGGCAGGTCGTGGACCATTTTGCGCTCCCCTCACCCGTCTTGCTAGTTCACCAGGACTCGGCGAGAAGCTGCGGCGGCGTTTCACGACATTCTCAGCTAAGCGACATCCAGGCGGTGGCGGTCGAGCTTGGTGCGGCGGTTTTGCGCGGGCTGCGTGCCCAGGTAAGAGAGCTCTCATCGGCGTTACTATTAAGAGTTTATTGTAAAGCGTTAGCGTGAAATTCTTCTTATTTCCCGCGTCTATTGTAAATGTTTGTAGCTTCAATTATTAATAAATCTTTACGCTTGCTTCGGCTTTTCCCGCTAAGTCGTGCGGTTTTTTACGCCGAAGCAAGTGCCTTTTTTTTATCGCGAAATTAATTGTGTTTAATTTACTCAACCTTTCACTCACTCACCCCAATCCTTTATATTTATCTAAACTCACCTTGAGTTTATTATTTTAATTAGATTATTGTTCTACATTTGAAGTGCAGAGGGACCATAGTTTTATTCCAAAACGTATTGGTTTGTCTTTGATGAATTATTTTAGAAGGGTCGGACCAAAAATTTTAATCATCATTTCATCGATTGACAATGATGAGCAAAAGAATCCAAATTGTTTTATATTTTTTCTAAATATATTTAATAGTACACGTACTTTCCAAACTTTGTCAGTATCAACATTATCCGATTTTTTTGAAGTTTTCAAGTTAGACTTGATTTTTTCAAAAGAATTTCTACTCATCGTATTTGAAACAATATCAGAGTGCAACATTTCATCTGTTGTCCAATAATCTCTATAACTCTTATGAATATTGAAAATAGAAAATATAATTATACCTAAAAATTGGTTGAAATTATCAAAATCCAAATCAAAATCATTTTCATTGGTAGCATCAATAATTTGATTTTTCAGTTCATTACAAAAAAACATTTCAAATAATTCTCGAGGACTTTTGTCTAGAACTTTCTGTTTATTGCGACAAAATTAAATATTTCTGAGTCAAGTTGAGAATTGTATACTTTTTCATTATCTAACCATTTGTAAGAGTGTGACTCTTCTAACTTTTTATCATTCGGGGAAAAATTTCGATAAACTGCTTCGTAAGAAGAAACTGTTGCATCAGTGAGAGTATGACGTTGATCGATTTCGTCATCACTGTTCAAACCCACTACGTCACTGTTTTCATCGTTTGGTACAAATAAAACTTCTTCATCAGTATGTTCATTTCACTGTCATAATCATAAACTTTGTCATCTTCAATACTTCTATGAAACCTGTCATTCTCTGTAGACTTACGTTTCGACATATTTGCGAAAGTTTTATAAAACTTATTTATGACAAACTGATAAAAAAATTATCTGATAACCTTGGAAAAATTGCTACAAGAATAAACGACTAACTGTGAGAAACAGCTAACTTGCTATCCTGAACAGGATAGTCACAAATAGCCCAATAAAGTAGATATCCTCTAACTATCTTAAGAAAGACTGTTAGAGAAATAAACACTTTGCCAGAATGGAAAACTCGCCAACTATCCTGAAAAGGACTGTTGGGGAGGCACCCGAAGAAAAAGTGAGTATCCTCTAACTATCTTGAGAAAGACTGTTAGAGAAATAAACACTTTGCCACAATGGAAAACTCGCCAACTATCCTGAAAAGGACTGTTGGGGAGACACCCGAAGAATAAAGTGAATATTCTCTAACTTTCTTGAGAAAGACTGTTAGAGAAATAAACATTTTGCCAGAATGGAAAACTCGCCAACTATGCTGAAAAGGACTGTTGGGGAGGCACCCGAAGAAAAAAGTGAATATCCTCTAACTATCTTGAGAAAGACTGTTAGAGAAATAAACACTTAGCCAGATTGGAAATCTCGCCAATTATCCTGAAAAGGACTGTTGGGAAAGCAGCCAAGAAAGAAAGTTCCAAAAATTATTGTAAAGAATGTGAGGAATATATTATGTTCAAGTTGATTCGACGCTTACCACATTGAAAAAAATGAATAATTTCTTCAAACATTACTTCAAAAGTAAATATACAAAATTGAATCCAAATCGGTTGACGTTTGAAAAAAAAGTCGGCCATTTTGGATTTGCCATGTTGAATTTTTCAAATCTGATTTCAGATTCGTTATCATCGACCCTGACAACCCTCGTATATCAAATTTGGCTCAAATCGGTTGACTTTTGAAAAACATGTCCGCCATATTGGATCCGCCATCTTGAATTTTTCAAATTCGATGTCAGATTCATTATCAGCAACCTCGAGAACCTCAGTATTCAAAATATGGTATAAATTAGGAATTTTTTTAAAAAAATATGATGTTTCCAATTATTTCATGTCACAGGCGCCATCTTGGAAATTTTTTTGGGAAAATTTGGAAACATCAAATGTTTAAACAATAATATAATTTGCAACATGAATCCATATCAAGATCTTCGTTGAACCCGTTTTATTCTAAACAAGCATGTCAAAATTTAAAAAAATGTATTTCTGATTTTTCATCAAATTCAAACCGCCATTTTGAAATTTTCCAACGGAAATTTCCAACTTCTGACTTCAGAATCGGAAAGAGCGGACAATGTTACTTCAGAAAAGTGCTATTGGTTATTATTTTTTTTTTTCGACAATTTTTTAGGCAAAAACCAATCGACTATAAAATGGCCGCTTGGGAAGAAATGGGTTAAATGGTACAGCAGAAAGATTCAACAAGACGCTTCAAAATAAAATCAGAGCACTGATGTTTGACTCCGGTCTACCAGCTACAATATGGGTACTTGCGACAGAAGCAACTATACACATTTACAACAGAACACGGTACAAGGGAATCAACTTGAAGACACCCTTACCGTCAGTCAACCCAGAGAAAACCAGCCACTTAGAGGAATTAAAGAGATTTGGGTGTGTGTCGTACGTAAAAATACCCAAACGAGAGAACAAATTCTCAGAGAGAGCAGTAAAAGCCATCATGGTGGGATATACTCCTACAGGCTATTTTCTATGGCATCCGCAAACACTGAAGTTGCTGAACTCCAGGTATGTAAAGTGCAATGAGAAGATTCTATATAAAGATACAACAGAGAGTTCAGAAAATCAAGAGTTACAATTTGAAGAAATTACAGAAAGTGAGTTAACAGATCAGCCAGAGGAAGAAAATAAAACTTACACGGAGAATATCGAAATCGGAGAAGAGGTAAACACAAAATCTCAACAAGAAAAACTACTAAAGAAGAAAATTACAAATCAACCAGAGGAAACAGAAAAAGAAACAAAAATCAGAAAATTAGCTAGCAGAAAAGTAAAAGAAAATCCACAGAGAGATCCAGCTTTTGTGTACAGAACACAAAATGCTTATATAGAACAGGATGCAGCCTCGAGCAAAGATGAATTAATCTACGCACAAATAGCTAATACAAATGGAGATCCAATTAGCTACAAAGAGGCTATTGAGTCAGTTGACAGAGATAAATGGCTGGAAGCCATACAAGAAGAATTAAAATCTATGAAAGAAAATGATGTCTGGGAAATTGTAGACAGACCACTGGACAAAATAGAATAAAACCAAACATCATAGATTCTGGATGGATATTTAAGAGGAAAATTGAAGAAATGGACAGGAAAAGTTCAAAGCCAGATTGGTTATCAGAGGATTCAAAGATAAAAATCAATATGAACTCGGAGAAGCTTATGCACCAGTATAAATAAGTTTGACTTAGAGGCAGTCCAATTGGACGTAAAAACTGCATTCTTGAATGGTATACTAGAAGACGAAATTTACATGGAGATTCAGGAGGGAGTCGAGCTAAATGTAAATACCAGAGGAAAACAAGTATGTAGACTGAGAAAAGCTTTGTACGGACTAAAAGTCAGTTCAAAGAAGTGGAATCGGCGGTTCACAGAGGAAGCCAAGAAACTTGGATTAGAAAGAGACATAAATGATCCATGTTTATTCACGTGGAGAATGAATGGAAAAATGGCATTGCTAGTATTGTACGTAGATGATATAATACTAGCAAGCATTAATAAAGAAAAATTAACTGAGATTAAGATGAGCTTGTGCAACATATTCAAAATGAAAGATCTAGAAGAGCCTAAGATGTATTTAGGTATGAAAATTCAAAGAGATAGAAAGAGTAAAATAATGACTCTAGATCAGTCAGAGTACACAGAGAAAATACTAGAGAGATTTCAGATGAAAGAATGTAAAGCTCAAAACACACCAATGGTAACTCTACAAGTGAAAAACAGAAGACAAGACTGCAGAAAAATCAGAGGAAAGTAATGCTCCATGTAGAGCACCTTACAGAGAAGCTATAGGGTGTTTGCTCTATTTGGCAGGAGTCACACGACCCGATATAGCTTTTGCAGTAAACTACTTGTCTCGCAAACAAACTTCGCCCACAGAGAACGACTGGACAGATGTAAAAAGTATTTTCCGGTACTTGAGAGGAACCACCAAAATGGGATTAACGTTTAGAGCATCAGGTGATCAGCTGGAAGATTACTCCGACGCAAGCTTTAGAGATTGTGAAGATTCTTCGTCAACAGGAGGATATATAATTAAACTGTATGGAGATACAGTCTCATGAAGAAGTCACAAGCAATCGACTGTGAATTTGGTGTCATAATAAGTCAACAGGCAACTGCACACAAATGGATGCTTCACATAAGTTGAAAAACTTTGAAGGATGTTTCCGAAATTCAGAGGAAACTAAAAGAAAGAGAAATTAGAGGAAGTAAGAGTCACATGGCTGAAACCCATGGAGACTATATTAAGAGTTGTGTGTTGGAAAGTAAAGTCTTGGTTCAGTGGATTGCCACTAAAGAAAATGAAGCTGACATTATTACCAAGCCTCTACCTTCACAAAATCACTGTTTATTATTACGTTAAATTATAGATGGATAATAATGAAGATAACAATCAAATATGCTGTGACTAGAATTTATTGTAAGACTATGCCTAAATAGGTGTGCCTCGCTCGCAATCCTCGTGGTGACTGCCGAAAAGGCAATAGAACGGAAGTAACATATACACGATATAGTCAAATTGATATTCGAATTTTGATTACAGTAGTCCGAAACGTTACATTATATCATATAGTTAAATGAATTTCAGACATTCTGCCCACCTATCTTCGCAGAAGATACTAATTAACAATAGTACAATGGCACTCATTCGTTTTTTTTTTTTACTAATTTAAGAGTAGATTCTAGTCTATAAATAATCATCAATTCATATAACTTTAACAATTTAAAGAATAAAATTTAGCGAAATTAAAACAATTATTAACTTAGTAACTGGTCTTCTCAATGTTGTACCAGCAGTGCGAACTGTGACGACTCTAGGCAAGCCATCGTCACCTGTATATACTTGTAAAATCCTCCCTAGTGGCCATTGTGCTGGTGGAGTAGTTTCACTGCGCAGGATGACCAGATCACCAACTTGAACTGGTTTTTTAGGATTTCTTCATTTATCTCTTTTCTGTAGAGCTTGCAGGTACTCCTGAGACCAGCGTCGCCAGTATTCTGCGTCATTTGCTGAATGATTTGCCAGCGTTTAGAGGCAGGAATGTTGACCTGTGTACAATCAGACTGTGGAATAATATAAGAGGAGGAGTGAATAAGAAAATGTGCAGGAGTAAGTGGTTGTAGGTCAGCGGGATCATCAGACATAGGCACAAGAGGACGAGAATTTAGGCACGATTCAATTTGACAGAGTAATGTGGCAAATTCTTCATACGTTAATTTATTCTCGCCAATAACACGACGTATGTAATACTTAGTGGATTTTACAGCCGCTTCCCAAATGCCTCCAAAGTGAGACGCAGCTGAAGGGTTAAAGCGCCATGCAGTCCCGTCTTTAGCCAATGTAGACGACAATTCTTGACAGTGCGTAGTTCCTTGCTTGTACATATCCTTGAGTTCCGAGTCAGCTCCCACAAACGTAGTTCCCTGGTCACTGAGTAGTAAGCTACAATGGCCTGGTCTACCAGTGAAACGTCGAAAGGCGGCCAGGAACGCTGCAGCTGTATAATCAGAGACTACTTCCAAATGAACAGCTCGAGTACTAAGGCAGACAAAAACACAAATATATCCTTTATATGATTTATGACCTCTTCCTGGAGAGGTGCGAATATGAAATGGGCCAGCATAATCAACTCTCGCTTGGCTAAACGGTCGATTAGGCACAACTCTAGGAGATGGCAAATTGCCCATTTGTTGATAATTCTGCGCGGCTCTGTAACGAGTACAAGTAAGGCAATTGTGTATAGTCGACTTGACTCGCTGTATTCCCTTAATCAACCAGTACTGATTCCTAAGTGTACATAATGTGAGTTGTACGCCTCCATGAAGAGTACGCGCATGACCATCTTGAATTACAAGTTCTGTAAATTTACCTTCATAAAGCAAGATAACAGGATGTTTTTTGTCAAAAGACAACAATGAATGTTTCAACCGTCCACCTGCTAACAACAAACCTTGTTGTATAAATGGATTCAAACTTACTAGACACGAAGTGTTTGGAAGTGGCTTTTGCTGCCTTAATAAATGAAATTCTCTTGAAAAATGCAAATCTTGCACTAGATAAATCCAAGTATAACGAGCTCTAGAAATTTCTATGGCAGACAAAACCCCTTTATAGTCGGCAATTTCAATTTTATACCAATTTTTTTCAAGTATTGATGACTGGCTATTAAGTTGATTAATCTTACTTCTAGCGATATCTATGAATCTTAAAATGTAAGCCATAACTCTCAATAATTTAGATAAAGAAGAACAATCATTTAACAATTTCCAAATAAATTGATCTTTCATTTTAGCAAAATCCAAACCTACTGTAATACCATCAGCTAAATCTGATTTTCCTACCACCGAGGAAACGAAAGAACATTGGACATTGGTAGAAAAACTTACGTTTGAGAAAGTCTGCAATAAAGAATGAGGCCAAGAGTCTTGCTCTTGGGACAACCAATTAGGTCCTTTCCACCAAATCTGTGCCTCCTTTAACTCAGACGGTTTAATTCCTCGAGAAACAAGATCCGCCGGGTTGTCTTCAGAGCGGACATGCGCCCATCGGGCTTCAGGCACAAGATTGTGGATATCTGCGCAGCGATTGGTAACAAAGGTAGGCCATTTCGATGGAATTTCCTTCAACCAATGCAAGGTATCTAAAGAATCTGACCACAAATATATTTGAGGTTTGTTAGCTGCAAATAAGGGCAGAATTCGATTAGCTAGTTTGACAAGTAAATGCGCAGCCGATAATTCCAATCGTGGTATACTTAGAGTATTTAATGGAGCTACTTTAGATTTAGATTGAAGCAAGGCAATCGAAATTGATGAATCTGTAATTGTTCTCAAGTAAAGCACGGCCCCATAAGCACATTTAGAGGCATCTGCAAATACATGAAGTTGAAGTGATATGAAACTGGGCATGAAGCATATCCATCGAGGAATTTCTATTTTACTAAGACAAGGCAACTGATAATACCAATCTCTTCATTGGTCGGCTTCACTATCAGACAAAGAATCATTCCAATCTAGCTTTAAGAGCCATAATTTCTGCAAAAATATCTTAGCTGTAACTATGACAGGAGCTAGCCATCCTAGTGGATCAAATAATCTAGCAACTTTAGAAAGCACTAGTTTCTTTGTCCAATCGACCACATTGCTATCAATATTTATATCGAAATGAAACGAATCTTCTACTGGATGCCATTTAAACCCTAATATTGCAAATGATAAATCATTTTTTAATAAGATACTTGGTTCTGCAGCAAGAACATTACTAGGCAAGCAACTTAATAACGATGAATCATTTGAGAGCCATTTGCGTAGAGTAAAACCGCCCACCTTGCACAATTCTATCACTTCATTTTGTTTAAACCTAGCATTTTCTAGGCAATGACTTCCTGACAAAATATCATCCATATAAATTTCATTTTTCAAAATTTCCGCGCCTAAAGGATACCTCTCCTTATCATCATCAGCTAGCTGTTTCATAGTCCTGTTTGCTAAAAATGGGCTACAACCTACTCCATACGTTACAGTTGATAACTTATAAATTTGAACTGGTTCAGAAGTATCAAAACGTCACAATATTAACTGCCAATGTTGGTCATCATCATGTACAATAATCTGTCTAAACATTTTTTCAACATCAGCAACGAAAGGATATTTGTTCTTACGCCAGGATTGAACGAGACAAGCTAAATCAGGTAATAAATTAGTCCCGATATGAAGGCAATCATTTAAACTAGAACCATTTTTAGTTTTCAAGGAACCATTAAATACTGTACGCAGTTTTGTAGTTGCGCTGCTCTCTTTCAACACACCATGGTGAGGCAAAAAACAACAACGAGATATATCCAGAGGTTCATCTGGATCCTTATCTGAAACGAGATACATGTGTCCAAGCTCTATATACTCAAGCATAAAGGCATGATAAGCTTCCTTAAATGCTTGATCCCTTTCAAAACGTATCTCCATTCGATTCAATAATTTAAGCGCAGCTTGATAAGTATCATCTAAAGAAGGCACATTAACAATTTTAAAAGGTAATCTTAATACAGTGCGTTTCATAACTTTAAGACCACCCACATTTTGGGCTAAATCAGTGTAATTTAATATTGTATTGATACATCAACTTTATAATCTTGAAAATAATCAAATTTCTCAACATTTTACGCTATTTAGACAATTTAAACATTTTTCGTAGTATTAAAATAACGAAATATCGTATTTTAGGCTATTTCATAACAATAAGACCACTGTAAAGTTATATTATTTTATTACTATTCCTACTGTATATTACAATAAATTAATTTAAACTATAATTTGTCATTATATTTTAAAATTCTGAAAATTTTCTATTTCTAAACTCTAAAATAAAAAATATAATATGCGGAAAAGAATTAAAAAAATAAGATTTATTAATAATGTAATTTATTGTAATTAAAGCTGCATATGAAAACATTATAATTATTATTAGAGCTTAATATTATGTGTACAATATTTTTATTGTGTATTTGAGATATATACTCGTATTACTATAGAATTTAATTCGTTATGTACAATATTTTAATTATAATATGTTTTATTTGTAAATAGTAACAAAAGACTGTAATTTTTAATTTAATAATTAATTGTACCTCCATTATTCTTTATTAATTCAAAAATGCAATTTCGCATACTTTCAACTAAATTTCGTAAAATTCTTTCATCAATTTCTTGCCAAGCTTTTAGAATAGCATCTTTTAATTGATTAAAACTACCATATTGTTTATTTTCAGCATAAACTTTACGAACAAGAATAGCCCACAAATTTTCAATCGGATTAACGTCTGGAGAACACGCTGGCCAGGCTAGAACAATAATATCGTTATTATTAAACCACACTTTCGTTTCACGACTTGTGTGAATTGATGCGTTATCTTGTTGAAATATCCAATCTTCTGTTTCATTATTATCTAAAAATGGCAAAAGGTGATCTTTCAGTACATTAATATACTCTTGTGAATCCATTTTACATGAAGGAAAAGCTAGAGGCAATTTATGTGAGATACAAAATCCTCCCCAAACCATCAAGCTAGCACCACCAAAATTTCTACGGGAAAAATATTCAGGCTCCTTTCTTAAGTCTTGCCAATACGAATGATGGCCATCAGGGCCATTTAAATTAAATTTCTTTTCATCAGAAAAAATAACCTTAAAATAAAGTAACAGTGAATTTAATATTCATAGAATTAAACCATGCATAATATATTATATACCAATATAATAATATTGTTCTATTTACTTTATTCCAGTTCGTATTCATATTAAGTTTCCCAAAATTTAATCTAGCATCTTTATGGCGAATTAGTAATCGAGGAGCTCTTTGTAATGATTGCCTTACAAGGTGATTAGCGCTTTTAATTGTACGATATATTGTTGAGCGTGAAATATTTAAATTTAAATCTTCTTTAATATTATTCAAACTTTTTTTCGAATCGCTTGCTGCATTAATAATTCTGCGCTTTAAACGAGCAGAAACTTTGTTTTTGGGTCCGCTCTTTTTATTTTTACCATAGTTTTCAGGATTTTTAAGAAAATTTAAGATTACGCAATTTGACCTCCTCAATTTTCGAGAGATTTCTCTTATGCTCGTATCGCAGTCGCGATATGCTAAAATCTTTCCTTTTTCTTCTTCGGTTAAGCATGTACCTCGGCCCATTATCTAATAACTGCAAATTAAAAACTACTTTTGAACTTACTACACTTACTGCGTTATGAAATAGACAACGCGTTTAACGGAAATTTAAATTATCATTACCCAACGGTTTCAGTTTATATTTATGACTATAGTTACCATCCAAGCATTTACCTACTGAGTGGTACTGTCGGTAATTGTTAAATTGAAATAAAAATAATACATCAGCGCTTACAAGTAGTGATATATATATATATATATATATATATATATATATATATATATATATATATATATATATATATATATATATATATATATATATATATATATATATATATATATATATATATATTGTGAGCACAGCAATAAATTAAAAAAACTTAATAGCGGTCTTATTGTTATGAAACAGCCTAAAATACGATATTTCGTTATTTTAATACTACGACAAATTTTTAAATTGTCTAAATAGCGTAAAATGTTGAGAAATTTGATTATTTTCAAGATTATAAAGTTGATGTATCAATACAATATTAAATTACACTGATTTAGCCCAAAATGTGAGTGGTCTTAAAGTTATGAAACGCACTGTATATACCTTCCATCAGCTGATCCCGAATGAGTGTGTAGAAAGTGTTCCTCACATTCCTGGTCGTCTGGTGAAACGGGTTGTTTGCAAGAAACCTCCTCTTGGAGCCAAAATCTCTGCAGCAATTCATTTACATCCAACTCTACAGTACTATGCAAGACTGTTGGGGTTGTCAAACTTAGTGGACCCTGTTTGGTCGTCTCTCCAGAAATTAACCATCCTAAATGGGTTTGAGTAGCAATGGGCTCTTTCCCTTTGCCTTTGATCACTTGACCTTCCACAACTTGGGCGTATACAGCAGTACCCAACAGGACATCAATAACACCAGTCTTATTGAAGTTCGGATCAGCCAGTGTAAGCCCCTGCAGATGACTCCAGCTGAACTCTTTGCCTTTTGTGATTGGCTTATAGCTGCTCACCTTTGGTAAAACATAGGCAACCACTTGGCAGCTAAAAGTAGAATTAAAGTGTGGTTTTATTGTAAATTAAGTAACCGCTTTACAAGTTATCTGACGTTTACTGCCGACGCCAGTTATAGTCAAAACAATTGGTTTTTTTATCAATCTAAGTCTTTGACATAATGACTCAGAAATGAATGAAGACTGAGCACACTTATCTACCAGCGTTCGAACGAGAATCTGTTTTCCTGCATCGTTAGAGACATACACCCAGGCCGTAGGTAACAGAACAGTTTCGGGATTTGAGTGTATTACCTTGACAAAGTGATTAGCAGAAGAACTAGTATCAAGCACGTCTAAACTAACAGATTTCAACTCATTTGAAGCATTATTTTGATCAATATGGACAGGTACTTTATTAGTTTCTAAATTAGTTTTAGGTTCAAAATGCAAAAAGGTATAGTGTTTGTTATTAGAGTTTTTACAACGACTAGTGGGATTACAATTCTCAATAAGATGATTTCTTATGAAGGCATAGTTAAATTATTATAATGTTCAAGAAATTCTCCTTTTCTTTCTAAATAAACTTCCTCAGCACAATCAATGAAATTTTCTAAGAAATACTTATGTTTTAAATCCGTTGTACTTAGTTCCATAATACTATCATGAGCATCCAACAATTTTTTCCAATAATTTTCAATACTTCCAATCTGTGCAGCTGTGCTCCTCTGGTCATTTTTGGTTAACCCTTTTTCTTAAAATTCGTAAAGGAACGATCGATTTTACTTAATAATTCCTTTTGCGATTTTTCAAATTTATCCATAATACCTTTTATTTATTTAATGCGTTGCAATAATTAATTAAGTTGTAATTAAGAGTACTAGAATAAATTGTAGAGTATGACAATCAATCCAAAGAACGATAATCAATTAAAAAATACGACGATCAATTAAAAATGCGACGATCAATCCAAAGTACGATAATCAATTCAAAGTACGACAATTAATTCAAATGCTAAACAATAATAGCAATCAATTGTCAAATAAAAGCGAGCTAATTTTCAAAGTAAAGAGTACATCAATATAAGCATGCAGCACTCAAACACAATTCAAATAAATATTCAGCTCTAATACGCATGCTAGCAATGCAAGAAGAAGCACTGTACACATGTAGGTAATGTACATGTGAAAGAAAACAAACTATACTACAGTAAGTCTTAGCGTTCGCAAGCTGTTATGTAAATAAAGCGGCAATGTCAACTCTCAAAACAAGCCAAGCAATAAGCAATAAATAACTAATTGAAACGAACTTACTGTAATGAAGATTTCTTGCTAGTTTACGATAAATGCATTCCAATGGAAAAGGCACTCAAACAAGTAAACTGCGTGAGCAGTCCAAACAATGATGTTTTAAGCTGATATTATTCAGCTGTAGAAAACTCAGCACCGATGCAGCTCCAAAACGCTGTAATTTTGGCGTTGTTTTTCCGTCGGTCCGTGAGACAAGCACGAAGATGGTACGAAAGGTAGACACCAATATGTGTCCCCCACTCAGCCGCGAGCCTGGAGAATCCGCGAGTCCGTATTATACTCGCAGCTAAGCAAAGCGAATGAGGTGTGAGGAGGAGACAACGATAGCTGGATTCTCCGCATCCCTACTCCTAGACGGCTTCTCACGAAGTTATGCGGCTTAATACGACAGCTTCCAAAGACGTCGTAATTTTCGTCGCGCAACAAATGACCCAATATGGCCGAAAAACTATTGTCTTCTCTCTTGCTCTCCTTTGTCACGGAGGTTTAGAAAGATGGCTAGATAACGCTTGGATTAACTAGCACTATCAAGCAGCGTAGAGGCAAGTATGAATTTATACCTCTCACTGACGCGGATGCGATATAGGCACTGACAAAGCTTCAAATCACTTGTCTTTACTGATTTAGTAAAGGCACTTTTCCACGCTCAATAACAATTAATGTGCTAATGGCGGCACGTGAGTCCACTGTAGCGTCTTCTTAATTTTCCACTCAGCACAGCACACTTTTCCAATTTCCACAATCCCGACTGCGAAGGACCAATGTTTATTATTACGTTAAATTATAGATGGATAATAATGAAGATAACAATCAAATATGCTGTGACTAGAATTTATTGTAAGACTATGCCTAAATAGGTGTGCCTCGCTCGCAATCCTCGTGGCGACTGCCGAAAAGGCAATAGAACGGAAGTGACATATACACGATATAGTCAAATTGATATTCAAATTTTGATTACAGTAGTCCGAAACGTTACAGTATGTCATATAGTTAAATGAATTTCAGACAATCACATATACCTCAGAGTCAAAATTCTATACTTATAATACAAAAAATAATAAAATTGAGTCAGAGGCAGAGGAAATTTTTGTGTGTTTCTATTTTCTGTTTCAGGTCCGCATCGAAGTAAGTAAGGAGGTACGAAGGGAGGCAGTGTTGGAAGCTACGTGTCTCGCAGAGGGCACTGCCTGTTAGCGTGGGGCCCCGGGGGCCAATAAATATGACTGTAAGCCGACTTCCCCCACTCTGCGTGTTACGCTCTGTGCCTTTTTGAAGCAGTACTGCCCGAGCCGCCTGACAAGCAACAGCACGAGCGCCCACAAACAATTTACTTTGTGCTTAGAGTATTAGAGATAGAGGAATACCATTATTTATACAATATAAAATAAATAGCAAAGAGCGCAGGTGCGCCTTTTATATATTCATATAAAATCGGGTGTTGTTCTTGGCGGTTCCCGGATACCTGTCCCGTTCCCACGGATTCAAGTCCAACTCCCGGTTGCAGAGTTGCCAAAATTCGACGGAAATATCGAACAATGGCTTTCTTTCAAGAACACCTTTAAGGTGATGGTAGAGTCACGGTCTGATATCAACAATCTTGTCAAGTTTATGTATTAGAAGAACTGCCTTATCGGTGAGGCCGCGAACAAAGTCGCCGTATAATACGTGAGCGAAGCGAACTACAAAAATGCCTGGGCGCTGTTAACGGACGCGTACGAGAGAAAACGAAACCTCGTATCAAAACACCTCGATGCCATCCTCGAATTTCCTTGTTTGATAGACGCGTCGTCAAAGGATCTATAAAAAAATGGTCGATACGGTGCGGCAACAGCTTACCATGCTCGCGTTGTTCGATTTCCATCCGCAGGAGTTCACCGTCATACGCACGCTCGAGAAAGCATTGCCGAGCGACATCCGGGTACAATAGGAAGAGTCATTGTCAGTAGACGTACTTCCCACTTTCCAGGACTTTTACAAGTTCATCGGGAGAGTGGCATCTCGGATGCAAACGATGGAGCTCGAAACCGTGAAAGGTAAAATCACGCGAGGGGGAAAACGTCAAGGAGATCGCGTTGCTCAGGGTTCGAAGGTTAGGAGAACCGAGTCAGGCGCGCGCGCATTAGTAACGACGTCTACAATCTCCTGTTTCCAATGTCAAGGTAGTCATGCCGTCTATCGTTGCCCAGTGTTCGAGAAGATCACCACTCAACAGAGATGGGACGCGGTCAAGGCAAGGAAACTTTGTCGGAATTGCTTACGTAAGCACCCCGGTGAGTGCAAGGCATCGAGATGCAAGCACTGTGACCGCTTCCATCACTCTCTCTTGCACACGTCGCGATCGCCGGCATCGGCTTCCTATATGAGTGCTTCTGGCAAGCCCGGAGGGACTTCAAACCCGTCGAGAAATACTAATTGACTAGGCGTAGGCGTTTTTAGTACAGCATCGCGATCACTGCAATCTCAGCTGCTAATGAGCGCAGTCGTGCGAGTGAGGGATGTCGATGGGCTGTTCGTCGAAGCACGTGTACTTTTGGATACATGCGCGACGGCGCATTTTATTACGACTGAGTTCGCGCGGAAACTCCGTTTATGTTTGTGCGCTTGTTCAATTCCGGTCGGCGCCATTAACGAAATGCGGACAGTTTCCAAGAACAGCGTCGACATTACTTTTCGTTTTCTGTATTCTGAGATCGGGAAACGCTTAACGTTTCTCACTATTCCGAAAATCGCCGATGCAACGCCCGACAAAGTCTTTCCTCGTGATTTGGCTCCTATCCCGTGTAACCTACGATTAGCAGATCCACAGTTTCATCTTCCTAGACCGGTCGATATGCTCATATGTTCAGGCGCGATTTTGTCGTTACTGTCAATCGGACAGATTAATCTCTCTCGAGACAATTGCGATCTATATCTACAGAAAACTCAACTCGGTTGGGTCGTTGTGGGCGGTGCAAAAGCGGGTAAGATTTCGGCGCCTTCATGTCATTTATCCGAGTTGGTAACGCAACTAGCGAAGTTCTGGGTTATAGAAGACGTTGCGGGCGTATCCGACACATCGAGCGTAGAATTAGCTTGCGACACGCATTATCGAGATAATACCGAGCGTACTCCGGAGGGGCGAAACATAGTGCGGCTATTGTCTTGCGACACCGAGGTCGCTCTAGGTGAATCGCGAGCGCAGGCGTTGCGACGTTTTCGTAGCCTCGAAAGGAAATTTACGAGAGACCCTGAATTGAGGTTAGAGTACTCCCGGGTCATGCAGGAGTATGTCGAGTTGAGACACATGACTCTGGCACGCGACGAGCAAGCGGATGGGTATTATCTCCCTCATCATGCGGTGATCAAATCCAGCAGCACTACCACAAAGATTCGTGTAGTCTTTGATGCGTCTGCTAAATCGGTTAAAGGCGTATCCCACAACGATGTCTTGCACGTGGGACCAACAATCCAGGATAAGTTGTTCGCCCATCTGGTTAGATTTCGCACACATACATACGTATTAACAGCGACATCGAGAAGATGTATCGACAAATTCTCGTTCATTCGGAAGATCGACGATATCAGCGCGTTTTTTGGTATCACGGGGATGCCCTTAGAGTTTTCGAGTTGAATACCGTAACTTTCGGCGTATCTACTGCTCCGTATCTCGCGACCCGTATAATTCACCAACTCGCGGAAGACGAAGAGGCGCTTCATCCGCAAGCGGCCATGATTTTGAAACGTGATCTATACGTCGATGATCTTTTAACGGGAGCCAACTCTCTTCAAGAGATCTCGCGCATTCGCGACAACGTAATGGCGCTCCTTAAACGGGGTGGATTTCATATCCGACAATGGGCATGAAATCACGGTCACGCGCTTGATAACCTTGATGCAAAGGTCTTGAATTTGAACACAACAGAGGAGGATTCAATTTTTAAAACGCTCGATGTCGCTTGGGCTTCGCAACGCGAATAATTTGTCTATTCAGTTAAACCGATTCAGATTCCGGACAAGGTTACAAAACGGATCATCCTCTCCGAAATCGCGAAAATCTTCGATCCGATGGGACTCTTAAGACCGGTCAATTTACACGTAAAGACGATTATGCAAGAGTGCTGGAAAGCACGAGTGGCCTGGGACGAATCCGCACCACAATCACTGCATATGCTTTGGGTTGCATTCGCACCGAAATTACAACTTCTTTGCCACTTATCGGTCGAGCGTCATCTCCTTGTAAAATCACCGTCGCGTGTAGAGATTCACGGGTTCTGCGACGCTACCCAAAGAGGTTACGGAACGTGCGTGTATATCAGGTCGATTGGTCAAAATCATGGTGTCACTGTTCAGCTAGCGTGTGCGAAATCACGAGATTCAATCCGTAGGAGAGGACGTGGAATGGCGTCACGTCTCTACGAAACACAACCCGGCTGATGAGTTGTCTCGCGGCCAACTTCCGTCGGAATTTCTGAAAAACGAAACATGATTTTACGGTCCCAACTGATTGCAGCAATCCGAGGACATTTGGCCTGAGAGCGCCGTGTCTTCTATATCCGATGTACTTGGTTTAAAGGGGGAAATTTGTCTTCTCATAAAATCCGTTAACGAAGAAGATCTATTGCGATTCTCTTCTTAGCGTACGTTACTTTAAAGCGTCGTGTTTTTTTTGCATTGGCGTCCCTTGTATAAATTCCAGGAAAAACACATAAGCGTCCCGGGGAAAACGGCAGCGGAAAAGTGAATCCTAAAACTCATCCAGAGCAATCAATTTTCAGACACCATCGATAGCCTTTCTAAGAGAATCGAGACTGGCCGCGTTTCATCTCTTTTTGGACGAAGACGGTATTCTTCGAGTCGGCGGTCGATTAAAGGGCGCGAATATCTCTTTTTCACAAAAGCATCCGGTTTAGCTACCATCGCGTCATCACGTCACGGATCTCATAATTCGGGAATTATACGAGTCAAATCACCACGCCGGGCTTCAAACGACTCTCTACACTTTGCGAGTGCATTTTTGGTTGTTGGATGGGAAAAACCAAGTACGTAAATCGTACGCAAGTGTGTCACTTGTATAAGACACAAACCAGCGCTGTCGCATAGTCGTATGGGAGATCTGCCTCACACGCGCGTTACGAAGGCTGCCGCGTTTTCACACGTCGGAGTTGATTATTTCGGGCCGATTTTAAAGAAAGAAAAGAAGCACCACAATAGGACTACATTAAAATCATACGGGTGCGTTTTCGTTTGCATGGTCACGAAGGCCATCTCGAGATAGTTAGCGATCTAACCACAGAAGGTTTTCTTGCGGCTTTCCGACGTTTCATAGGGCGACGGGGAGTTCCTACACACGTCTATTCGGACAACGGTACAAACTTCGTTGGTGCGAACAATCAACTTCGCGAACTATACGCGTTGTTTAATTCGGACGAATTCAAAGACAAGGTTGATTCAGTCGCGGTTCAATGGAACGTAGAGTCGCCCTCCCCTATCACCTCATTTTAGTAGGTCGTCCTCTTACAATGACCCGAGACTTGTTTAACACCTGTTTCAGCCAATCGTCTATCGATGTGGAGGTTCATCTGTAAGGCTCGCCAGGATTTCTGGAAACGATGGCCCTTGGAATATTTAAACGAGCTGCAAAGACGCCAGAAATGGCATCACTCAACCGGCGAGTTAAGTCCAGGGATGGTCGTCATCAGCATTGACAAAAACCAACCTTGCATGCAGTGGCAGCTGGGAGTCATGGTGGAGGTATATCCTGGTGGCAACGGGATATCCAGAGTCGCAACTCTCAAAACATCGCGAGGCCAGCTCAAACGCAACATCACGCAGCTGTGCCCCTTATCAGCATCGATATAAAGACATACATGCAAAACAACATTTATACTCATACAACACAAACAAATCTCTTGCTCCATTCTCTAGAAACGGGAAAGTATGTTCCGTCGCAGACGTCAGTGGTACGTGGCGCCACCTTTTCTCGTAGACGCGATGCGAGCAGCGCGAACAGCGAGCCACGTTTTCGGTGACCGATAGAAGCGAGCGTGGTGGGGGTTCGCGAGAGCGCGAAGGACAGGCGCGAACACGCGAATTCCAGTCAGTCGCTCTTGAGCAATCAAGCCACTACGTGCTTTTGTGCAAGAGTCCGGCATCTTCTTTCGCTTTGTCTACATAAACTGTAAAGGTTTTCTCGTCCGTCCGTCGTATTAATTAACTTCAGCATCTTGTCGGGTTTGCATCGTAGTATTCGTTTTTCTATTATTTGGTTAAGGAGAAATAAAATCATTGGGTCGCGGTTTGTCACGTACACGGTAAACGGGATAGCAGCGCGCCGTCGATTATAATATAGGTGTTCTGAACACGATCGACACGATCCGTGACCAGTGCGGATCCGTGTGGCCCTGCCACTACCGACGCAATTCACAAGGTGAATTCGTGTGGCCCTCGCCACAAACCGCAATCGAAATATCCGCAGGAGGTACGCACTCCTTGCCATATACGCGTGCACGCAAATACATACACACATAAACACGTATACGAAGATCCATACCTCAATTTCTTCGCAGGTTGTACATCGACATCAAGAAGGGTTTTATGCAGCAAGGCTTTCCCCTATTAGAGCCTAATAAATTCTTCCTTTTGTGGCTCAAATTTCGAGTCGTTTATTTTACCATCTCCCTCTTTTTCCTTTTTAATATAAAATCAAACATCGGGATTTTCTCGTGTGTTAGAAAATCTCCACTAAAATTCAGGAAGAATGATGGCTCATGGCGTATCTGCGGCGATTACCGCAAGCTGTACGCTTGCACTGTCCCTGATAGTTTTCCGATTCCGTATCTTCATGATTATTCCACTAGCCTTTCAGGTAAAAAGGTTTTCACCAAATTAGACCTCTATAAAGCCTACTACCCCATTCGGTTTGATCGAGTACGTTTTTATGCCGTTTGGGCTTAGAAACGCAGCTCAATCCTTTCAGAGATACATCTGTCGAGCTCTTGCTGGTCTTGATTTCGTATTCATTTACATCGACGATATTTTGATATTTTTGTCTTCTGACGAAGAACATGAAAAGCACGTTCGAATCGTTCTAGAGAGACTAAAAAAGCATGGTTTACATCGTAACTTATGCAAATGTGAGTTTGGGAAGTCAGAGATCATTTTTCTTGGTCATCTCATTAATCACGAGGGCTGGGTGCCCACCGAAGAGAAAGTGCAAGCGATATTAGAATTCCCTAGGCCCTCCACAGTTGTCGAATTACGAAGGATCCTGGATCTATCATATATCGACCTCCAGGGATTTCATTCACTGACGATTCTGACCTAATACAGAACCTGACGACTTATTCGGTAGGGTACGATCACCGGATTGTAATGGGAGATCTGAACGCGAACATGTTGTCGACATCTCAGGAAGCGTCGTTTGTTAGAGAGTTAATATGTGAATTAAACCTTAAATTAGTTGATCATGGCGCGACTCACCACGTCGGAGAATCTCACACTTGGATTGATATGATCTTCACTGACTACAATGATGTGGTGCTGGATGCGAACAACATGATGGCGACCTTTCCGAGTAAACATAATATAATTGATGTCACAATCGACATCCAAACTTCAAAGTCCCCAGCTCTCAATAACTTTTCATATAGGGATTTTAAGTCTATTAGGCAGGAGGAACTTATATCCCTCCTTACTGCTTGTGATTGGTCGCCCATCAGTTGCCCAGATAAGAATGTTGATAGTAAGTTAGAACATCTTACCCACAACATCTTGGCGATCATCGACGAACTTGCCCCTCTGAAACAGTTCACACTGAAGAAGAAATGTCTCTCTCCTTGGGTGGATGTCGAGCTGAAAGAACTTTATAATCAGCGTGATGCTGTTCGACGGCGCTACAAACGGACTCGGGACAATAAGTTGTGGCAGGAGTTCCAGTCTCTCGCAGCTCAAGCAGAACAGCGCACAGTTGAAATGCGAGAGGCTTTTATTCAGAGCAGAATTTTTGACGCTCTGGATAATAACAAAAATATCTGGAAAGAACTTCGGTTCCTTGGACTGTTACCAAAGGCTAAAGAGGAGCTGCATGGCTTCACTCCGGATGAATTAAACATCCACTTTGCTGGGGTCTCTGTCTCTCAAACGGAGCATGACGAAAATCTAGATAACATCTTATCGACGGCCAGCGATGATGGCTTCACTTTTCGTGAAGTTACCTTCTCGGACGTTGTTCTGGCCGTTGCTCATTTCTCGTCACAGGCAAAGAGCGAAGACGGAATACCCCAAAATGTCATCGCAAAGTCTCTTCCGGTTTTGAGCCATCATTTGGCTAAGATTTTCAACTCTTCTCTGTCTAGTGGGGTTTTTCCCGGGACCTGGCAGAAGGCTCATCTGGTGCCTCTAAAGAAGACGGCAATTCCATCTGCCGTCTCAGACTTCCGTCCAATAGCCCTATTGAGTTTTCTCTCCAAGGTCTTGGAAAAGATCGTCCACGAGCAGATTTCAGAGTTCATATCATCCAAGAAAATCCTTGATCCACGTCAAACTGGCTTTCGACAGCATCATAGTACGCAAACAGCACTACTGAGTCTGTCAGAGGAGATTCGTGATGGTATTAATAGCAAGAAACAGCTTCTTACCATACTCCTAATGTTTGATTTCAGTAAGGCGTTCGACACTATTTCGCCCTCTAAATTACTTCGTAAGCTGATCAGAATGGGGTTTTCTAGGTCCATAGTCCTGTGGATCAAGTCATATATTACAGGTCATAACCAGCGAGTGGTTACAAAATCTAATGGGGAATCTGATTGGTACACAACCAATCTTGGCGTTCCACAGGGCTCGGTTCTTGGGCCCCTTCTGTTCAGCCTTTATATTAATGATCTTGGAGACATACTAGCTGCTTTCAAAAATCCCCAGGGTGAATTATCGGAAGGTGTCGAGCATTTGCTTTATGCTGATGATTTACAAACCTATACGCAGGTTGCGAGAGACGATCTTCAGATAGGCATTGATCGCCTGTCAACTGTGGCGCGAGCAGTGTCGGCTTGGGCTTCTGAAAATGCCCTTCACCTTAATGTCGGGAAGACTAAAGCTATAATTTTTGGGTCGGACTACAATATTAATAAATTGCAGGAATTGCACCTTCCAGGCATTGAGGTGCAGAATAACGTTTTTATTCCCTTTGCGATACTGTAACTAACCTCGGTGTTGTTATGGATTCTAAATTAACATGGAAACCGCAAGTGGATGCAGTTAGTCGGAAGGTTAACAGAGCCTTATATGGACTCAGATCTTTTAGATCCTGCACCACCGAAGCGTTACGCAAACAGCTCGCAGGTGCTCTTGTTGTCTCTCACTTAGATTATTGCTCTCTTGTATACCTCGACGTATCAGGTGAGCTGCAGACCAGGCTTCAAAGGTTGCAAAATTCCTGTGTGAGATATATATGTGGTGTTAGAAAGGATGAGCATTTCTCTCCCTACAGGAGGAAACTGGGCTGGTTGACTGTGGAGATAAGAAGGGAGTATTTTGCGGCGGTAATGCTTTATAAAGCAGTTGTCATGGGACAGCCTCCGTACCTTGCGGCTCTTTTTGAACAAAATCAGTCTAGAACCTCAGGTAGGGATCCCAAGGAAATAAAAATTCCAGGGTCGCGTACTGATGTTGGCCTGTACTCCTTCAGAGCCCAAGGTGCTCGCCTCTGGAATTCGCTCCCCCGCGCTATTAGGCATATTCCGTCTTTAAATAAATTTAAAACGGCAATACGTCGGCATATTATTGAAACCTGCGACGAACGAAATGTGTTCTGTGATAAAAATTAACTGTGTTATACTGCTAAGTAATTAATTAAGGTATATTGTGACGTGATAGTTAAGACTACTGACATAAACTGTGCATTTATAATAAGCCTATGTGATGAAATCTAACGATGAATCTGTGATATGGATACAAATTTAATTTAATGTATCGCAACTATGTATATTTGATGTATATTTTTGACTTGTGCAAAATAAATCTTAATCTATCTATCTATCTATCTGGTAAATTTTTACCGCTAAGGACTATCTCACGTGGCTGAGAGATAAGGGCCTCTCTATGCGCATAGGCACAATGCAAAAAAGAATGACCAAACTCCTATTGATTAGGCCTCCGAAGCTCTTCATGCGTTTAAGCAAACAAAAAATGACCTTGCTAAAGCCACTCTTCTTACTCATCCGTCTATAGATGCAGAGACTTGGTTAGTCACTGACGCGTCAGATTGTTCAATGGGGGCAGCTTATGATGTTGTATTTTAACTATATGGAATCTGCCCATACAACTCACTATTATTTGATTTATAAGACAATGCTGTATATCTATTACTCGAAACTTTCCCTATTACCCGACTCCTCGCATCTCGAGAGGAGATTCGCTGAACGAACGCCTGGACATACGGCGCAACCCACGAAGATCCAACCTCGAGTTATTTAAAATACTTATTTATAAACCAATTAATGATTACTATACATGCAGGTTCTAACTACATAAATGATTTTTCATATATATATATATATATATATATATATATATATATATATATATATATATATATATATATATAATGGGGCATTCTTTTTCAAAACGCACACCCCCATAGCCAATAATTGGGGCCACCAAAACACTCGTTCGAAGGCTTAAATTGAAGGTTAGGATCTCTAGTTTCAAAACCACATGGCCTTTCGCACGAATCAACATGGCGGCTTCAATATGGCGGCTGGAACGAGAAAATCTGAGAAAAAAAATTTAAATGCACGAATTACATATCGTAAGTGCTAAGTGAAAAAAAAATTGTAGGCTTAAATTGTTCCTTTTTGTGTCTACTTTAAGTTGACTTAACTTACTTTTATGTACTGCAACCCGGGGGTGCTGGAAAGTGTCATAACCTCCGAAAACAGCGAAATTACGCAATAAATCGGTCCATAATAGTACATTTTCTGTCAATTGATAACCAGACTAGGTTTTTCATACATTTTTGAGGTCGGTGAATACCGATCCATTATAATTTTCGTCCATGAATCCATAAATTTTTATTAAACTGGGTAAAACTTCATAATATCATCAATATCAAACCTGAACACTCACGCTTGTAGTTCTTTATGAAGTACAAGCGTCCAGTCCGAAAGATTATACTCCAGAACATTATAATTCCACACTCCACAACCCTTTGATCCCATAATCCTGACCACACAACCCGAAAATTCCCGATACCATTACGTCTGACCATAAAACGCTATAACCCTGAACCCTCCAGCTCCGTACTTTATAAGCGACTCAATCACTCTTTGAGTAGTCCGGAAATCTTACATCATAAATCTGCATCCTTGAGAAACCTATGATACCGAATCCCACAAATGTAGAGGCCATAAATCCATAACCCCAAATATCGTAATCCTTGACCCCATAACCTTACATACTCGGATCCGGAAAGCACTTAATCCAGAATTCCTCAGTATCAGACTCTGAAGCCCCAAACGCGATAATCCTTACAACTCTAAATTATTCTCATTACCATAACCCTCAGAACTCCTAAGCCCATAAACTCGAAATCCATAACCTCAATCGCCGTAACCCAGCATCCCGTAGTCTCAGGCGTCACAATCCGATGATGTCAAGCCTTAACCGTAAACTCTGTGATACCATACTCAACAAAATCTGTAACAGTAGAACGTAAAATGCTATAACATAGAATTCTACAATCTCGAACTGTGAAGCGTCAAATCCTTTCTCCTCAGACCCCATAAACCAGAACTCCTGAATCCCAAATACTGATTTATCGAAAGCCAAATTCCCAGACCCCAGAATCTCGGACCTTGAATTCCATTATTCAGAACTCCACAATCTCGAACTCTGTACCGTCGAAAGTTACAATAACAGGTCCCAGAATCTGTGACTTTATTTAAACTCCGTTTGCGTTGGAGAGATCGTGCCCGCTAGCATAGCTGAGGCGTCTGCCGAGATCATTAGATAAGCGCAACTTACCTGCAGCAGCGCTCGGCATTCTATCGCAGTTTCGATCTTGCAGTACGTTTTCGTTCTGCCAAAAAATTGTCAGCGGTTTTTATTATCGAGTGATGTAAAATAAATAATAAAAGTTATTAAAATGTATTTGAAATTGAAAAGAATTTTTTTCTAACATTTTCATGCTGGCTCAGGTAGAAATTAATCACAAAAGTTGGTTTTTACATTCGGGAATGTTTCGTACGTCATCTACATTTTTAGACTCTGGAAATGTAGACTCTCCGCTCCGCGCCCTTTCACGCCCAAAACCGAGCGGGTCAACACAGGCTGACCATGGTTCTTTTTTAAATATACATTAGTCGACCAAACGCCCGTTCGACCATAAGTCCGTTCGACCAATTATGCAGTCGACCAAATGTCCGTTCGACCAAACGTCCGCTCGACCAAACGTCCAGATACGTTTACAGGTATTATCAGCTTTTGTATTGTAAGGATTTATGCATCGTTCCGAATGAGGCATCTTGAACCGAAGATCAAACGACCTATTTAAAAGAATTTTACTTAAAAAAGATCTGTTGTATGAAAAATATTTTGATTGAGAAACAGTAGCATGGTTTTTATCTATATTACATAATATTCCAGAGATATTCTTTACGTTCCGAACAATTATATTGAAAAAGAAAATTTTAATGCCAAAAATATTTAATCTATCTAACTCTGTTCAATAATTGATTTATTTGATTTTTTTTAATTCATGCAATAAGACTATTATTTTAATACAAAGTACCGTATTACATTTTTGGAAAAAATTTGTATTCTATTTTAATTGATGTAAACAAAATTATAAGTAAATAAAATAATAATAACATTCACTCGAATGCCTTGGTCAAACGAAGAGAAAAATTAGAAACTTAAAAGATTTCTTGAACATTTCAAGTAGTATTTAAACAAATCTAACACTGAATCAATCTAACAAAATATTTTCCGAATATTTGTGTAACATTCCAGAGATATTGTTCAGTTTACGAACAATTATATTTAAAAAATATTATTAAAATCAATAAAAAAAATATTTTTAAGATTCCAAAAATGACAAATATATCAGACTTTGTTCAATTATTTATTTATTTGTGATTTCTTTAAAAATATATGTAACAAAACTATTATTTTAACGAACGGTACCATGTTACATTTTAGAAAATTTTTTTTACATCATATTTAAATTAATGTAAAAAACATTATAAGGAAACAAAGTAATAATAATATTCACTCGAATGCCTAGGTTAAATAAAGAGAACAATCCGAAATTTAAATAATTTCTTGAATATTTAAAGGGGTATTTCAATGACTGAACATTTTATAAACATTATTTGCATCTCTTGAAAAGTTTCGAGAATATTGCAAGAAATACTTTTTATAATACAAACATTTTCCATAACACTCATTTAGTGATATTTAATTAAAAATTAATTAAAAATTAATTCATTTATTGAAAATATAGCTACAATATTCCAATGGATATTTAAAATATTAAATAGCAGTTGCTATGGCAACAATCATCATCTTGT
Organism: Gastracanthus pulcherrimus; assembly: GCA_949152435.1. Lineage (NCBI taxonomy): Eukaryota > Metazoa > Arthropoda > Insecta > Hymenoptera > Pteromalidae > Gastracanthus > Gastracanthus pulcherrimus. The sequence continues at coordinate 88,212,580 of OX424575.1, forward strand.
TTACATACATAATACGCCATAGAAACTATTATTTATATGCATTTGACGATATTTACACATTACATAATTGAATGAATGTCGAGTGATCTGGCGTCAGTTATCGCCCTTTAACATAATTAAGTAAACAAAATATCTTATGAAACAAAAAGTGTAACCAAAAGATTTTATGTGGTTGCTGAGGTGCATAACTTTTGCATCGAAATCCGACATCGGCAGTCTTTGATTTTACAAGGTTACTTATTTTGTATAACTACGATTTTTAGGCTTCACATAATGTCTGAGAATATTTGAGTATTGAGGTGTACAATGTGAGATTTTTCATTGAAAATTAAGAATGTTATTATGATCAATCAAAATAATGTAGACTTTCTTTAATAACATTTTTTCACTAGACGAAAGTAACACAATCGAAATTCACAACATTGAAAATTATAAATCCACCCGCAGAGCATGGGATATTTAAGACGAGTCTGTTAAGTCTGAATAAGATTCCTGATTCTCAGGAAAATATCTGCAAGGACTTAACGATCTGAGGATAAATTTTTGAACCAGTGAACGAATATTCTAATATGTGTTGGCTATTTAAAATATCCATTGAAATATTGTAGCTTTATTTTTAATTAATGAATTAGTTATTATTTTTTTTTAAATTAAAAATCACTGAATGAGTATTATAGAAAATGTTATATAATTGTATTGTATAAAGTATTTTTGTGTAATATTCTTGAAATTTTTCAAAAGATGTAAATAACGTTTGACAAATGATCAGTCAAGATTACTTGACATATTTGTTAAAATTACCTTTGAAATGTTCATGACATTTTTTTAATTTATAATTTTTCTCTTCATTTGACCTGCAAATTCGAGTGAATATTATTATGATTTCATTTACTTATAATTTTTTTACATCAATTTCAATTTGATCTTTTTGAGTGCTGAGAACGGCCAAGAGTTGGACATATAACATACGGTATGCAGTTGATCATGTGTAGAATATTTATTGTACTTCTCAAAGTTCTGTTCTATTCAGAAAATAAATTATGAAAATATTTATTGCGGTACGATCTTTATTAAAGAGAATGAATATAAAATGCTGAAATGTTGGGACCCTTATTGCTTGACACGATTGATAAGGGTCAGGAGACGCTTTAAGGAATGCGAACACAAGTGGCGATCTAGATGGCGGGTGGGTTGGGTTGCCGGATACCCAGGACAGCGGAGGGTTTATCGACGATTCGGGCGATACGGTAAGTGACTGCGGCGTTCGAGGTTTGATATTGATGATATTACGAAGTTTTCCCCAGTTTAATAAAAATGTATGGATTCATAGACGAAAATTATAATGGATCGGTATTCACCGATCTCAAAAATGTATGAAAAACCTAGTCTGGTTATCAATTGACAGAAAACGTACTATTATGGACCGATTTATTGCGTAATTTTGCTGTTTTCGGAGGTTATGTCACTTTCCAGCGCCCCTGGGTTGCGGTACATAAAAATAAGTTATGTCAACTTAAAGTAGACACAAAAAGGAACAATTTAAGCCTACAAAATTTTTTTTCACTTAGCACTTACGATATGTAGTTCTGCATTTAAAATTTTTCTTTCTCAGATTTTCTCGTTTCAGTCGCCATATTGAAGCCACCATGTTGATTCGTTCGAAAGGTCATATGGTATTGAAAACTAGAGATCCTAACCTTCAATTTAAGCCTTCGAACGAGTGTTTTGGTGGTCCCAATTTTTGGCTATGGGGGGTGTGCATTTTGAAAAAGAATGCCCCATATATTTCCGAACGTTTATTTCTCGATTTGAAATATATATAGATAGTACACAAAATTTTAAATATAAGTTGTAATTATAATTGATTCTATGAGTTTATTACTGATTCATTAATAGGTAATATAAACACGGTAATTTATTGAATCTGTTAACTATAGCACCCGGGGTGAGTATTCTTACTAATCACTATAAATATATATAAATGCAATTTTCATTACAAATTACCAACCCGAAATTTATCTCAATTAAATTAATTTTTCGGACTCTACTAATTAAATTCCGTATTTAACGGTTACACGCTGGCTGTAAAATGTCCGCTCCCTGCCTCTACTCGCACGCACCGTTTGCCGACCGCGTTGCCGGTATTACCAGTGACCTGTAACACAATTCGCACTATTCTGGAACCCTCGACCTGAAACAAATAAATGACCTACGGCGAACACACAACAGTTTCAACTCTCCACCAAGCCTCGAACCTCGACTGCACTGAAACAAACTAAAAAAAAGGAAAGCTCTCACCAAGTAATTTTTACAGTAAAAATTACAAAAACTCTCTTGAATAAATCCTAGGGCCGGGCGCTTTGTGGGCAAAGGCTCGCTGGGCAAAATATATGCACTCACGTTGAAATAAATCCAAATTAGTAACTCTGTCCACAAAAATTAACGGCTACTCCTTCGCAAAAGTTTCCACGCGGTGCGGCTAACCTCTAAACGAAATGTGGCTACTCTGAACAGCGATTGTGCTCGGAGAGGGCTCCGGACAGAATAGGCAGGGCGATATTTTACATTATTCGACCTTCTCTCCTTTTCTAACACCTTGCTCGCTTCTCCTGCCGCGCACTTATTTCCCTATCTTTTTAGACGCCGATATGATCATCTTCCGTTTGTCAACAGTCTTCCGTCTCTCTCGCCGCTTGACTCTCCCCTACTCTGGACATCTGGCTAAGGCCGCATGGCCAACGCCCGCCAAGTTGTCAGCTGTTCTCGTCGTTACCCTTATGGATGACGCCGCTGGAGCTCCTCGCGCTCCGATCGCACTCTCGGGTGTCCACGTACGCGAGTATGTATGTGTGTGAGTGTATCATCGCTGTGTATGTATGGGGACTTACTGCTCGACTGCTCGTGGCTTTGACTCCTGCCTTTTTGACATCGTTCTGCCGTCTCCGGTGTCTGTGGGCCGGTTTGTTGCAGCACTTGCATACATCTATATGCAAGTTAGCGCTGCAACAAATAATTACAGCTGTTACTGGCCAACCTGCACGGCTTTTTACCATCAAAGTGGCAACAACATCTGGTCAGTTTTAAGGTTAGGTGTAATGAGAATGACAGAGCGGCGGAAACTGAGCATGGAGCAAAAGTAACATAGAATAAGTGGACACGTATCAGGATACTTCGTCGCAGCGCCACCTACTACCTAGGCGCCATCTACCGACATGAGCTGTAACAACGAGGCTACCGAGGTGACATCTACTGTAACCAGGTCCAATAACAGCATTTTTCCCTCGCAGAACATATATATACGTCGCCACTACCATCATGGCCGACAGTTGCGCCATCTGCGGGAGCAGCAACTCATTACGTAAGTGCTGTATTTGTAATATCACATGTCATCCAGCGTGTAAGCCACTTTCTGTACTTCCACGCGCGCAACGAAGTGCGCTACAGCTCAAATCCAAAGCTTTAGCGTGCCAGGACTGCATACAATCGAAGAAGTCGCTGCTCGAGTCGATAGCTCCGCGCGCGACGAATATCAGCATGAGTGCAATAGGGAAAGAGTTAGCCGCTTCCACTCCAGCCAATAAGAGGACCGTAACAGCTGCGCGAGCCAATCTAGTGAGCAAGGCCGCGCCTTCCAACTCGTCACTCTCTCCGTTGCCAGAGCAACGCCCCGCCCCGTCCAGCAGTCAGCTCCGAGTTGCCTCTCTATCACCTGTGACGTCACTGAGCCCGCCTACATCCAACATGGGAGCAGAGCATAGCGGGGAATCCCCGAGCGTCGTCATGGCCAGGAGCGTCGAGACCACCCACGGTGACGACGCATCGCATTCATTCAAAACAAGTAATTTCAGCAGCGTAAATGATGTTAATGCGTCGGTAATACGTATGTTAGACTCTACTACCTTTAAAAAAGAGCATAGCGGGGAATCCCCGAGCGTCGTCATGGCCAGGAGCGTCGAGACCACCCACGGTGACGACGCATCGCATTCATTCAAAACAAGTAATTTCAGCAGCGTAAATGATGTTAATGCGTCGGTAATACGTATGTTAGACTCTACTACCTTTAAAAAAGAGACGACATTCTCCTGCTTGGTGGAGTACGCCAATTCGGTGCAATTGTTAAAAGGTTAGATTCGTTACCAGCGATACATACTCTAGCACTGACAATTGGGTCCAAAATGCTGAAAATAGAGGATAAGATGTTAAATGAAAAGCAAGTGCTTTGTCATGAAATTAATGATTTCAAAATTCAAAACAAACAGCTGCACGAAACGTGTCAAAATATAACAAATAATGTGTTGAATAAGATCGAAGCTAATTATAATGCAATTATAGAAAGAGTAGATAACATTGAGCAGTCTAATTTTTAAATGAAAAATCTAGTCAAAAATAATAGTGAGACAAATAAATACAATAATGACCTTAAAATAATAATTGAAAAAGTTAATAAAATTGAAAGTGACAACTCCGACATATTAAAGGACATAGGAAAAATTATTGCACACGAGACTGCAAGCAACAACAATCATGAAACTGCAATAAATAATAATAATAATATAGAGAAAACTTTGAAAATTATTCAACATAAACATCAAGAATTTTTAAGTAAAATTGAAAATTACCAAATTGGCCTGCCTACCAGAAAGGAAAATACAACTTTTTCACCGCACAATATTAGAAATAGAAATAGTAATGATAAGATGAATAGTGTAATTAGTAATAATGTGAATAATAATAATAATATATATAATATCGATAATAATTTGAATGACGAAAGCAACGATACACTGCAAGATACGGCGTCGACGTCATCTGCACGAAGCACGCGGGTTAAAATGGTAGCTGGGAGGACAACACAAACTAATAATAATACAAATTACAATAATGACTTAATAATTTCGAATATTTTTGACGGTAACAGCACTAAGCGTGTTGATGTGGTTCATGCTATACTAGGTCGTGTCCTCCCATCAGTACAGAAAACAGATATAGAAATACCCGCCTGCTGCGGTCAGATGAGTCGCTTTCGGTGACATCAGCCGAGGTAACTAGCGAGCGCAGAAGATCACCGTGGGTTGCTACCCTCTCCAGCAGTGTGTTAGGAGATAAAATCATGCGACAAAAAAAGTTTATAACAGGTTTTCACACTACAGATGTCGGCATCGCGGCACTAGACCAGGAGACTAGTGATGCAATATTAAATAGTAAAATTTTTATAAATGAACATCTATCAAGGAAAACATTTAATAAATTTAGAAGCCTTGAAGCCCTTGCGATGAGGCTCAAATTTAAATATGTCTGGCATAGGGGGGGCCGTTTCCTGGTCAAGATGCGGGATGGCGATGCCTCCCACGAATTTTTAACAGCGGCAGACCTCCAAGCAATTTCAGCCTCGTATGAAACTCCACAAATTGCATTAGATACAAATAAAAAAACAGGAAACACAAATACAAATGAAAAAGACAAGTCGGCCATTCAAACAAATAATCAAACGGAGACTGTCGCAAATGAATGACTGTCGGCGGACACTGCTGGGGGGTGCACTGTAGGGGACTGAGAGCAGGATTTATCAATGTGACCTCTCTAAATTGTCACATTGATACACTCCATCAACACCTTCTATCTGGTCCCTCCTACCACCCTTTTGAAATTGCTGAGACGCACCTTGCTCACAACATTGACGACAATCGCATTCAGATCAAGGGTTATTCAATTTTAATATTAGATAGAAATAAATTTGGGGGTGCGTTAGTTCTGTATGTACACAATTGTTTTAACACCCAACATTCCTGAATATATTATGTGTAGTGTACAACAGGGTGACATTCCCCTCGTATTCGTTGCTCTAATTTATAGGCCACCGCATGTACCATTCCTGCAAAATTCTGACCTAATTGACAAGCTAGCAACATACACGCAGGACTATAGCCATAAAATCTTGATGGGTGATCTGAATGCGAACCTGTTGAAGACGTCGGCTGATGCAAGATTCGTTAGGCGATTAGCCGATGATTTAAATCTAAAAATAATAGAGCATGGTGCCACTCATCACCTCGAGGGGTCTCACACATGGATTGATGTCATTATGACAGATGACAACGACGTGGTGCTGAATGCCAGCATTCAGGCGGCGTTCTTTCCCAACAATCACACACTCATAGATGTTGAAATAGATTTTAAATTAAACAATAGCCCCATCACCGACACTTTCAGTTACAGAGATTTTAAAACAATAAAACAGAAAGATCTTCTATCTTACAAGAGTAAATGTGACAGTGCGGCGTTTGATTGCTTGGACAACAACGATATGGACAATTTAATGGGACAGCTCAGTGCCAATCTCATGTGGGCAATAGATGAACTCGCTCCACTAAAGCAATTTACACCAAAAAATAAAGCAATCCCCCATGGATTGGCGCAGACCTGGCTCACATAATAAAAAAACGTGACGCCGTACGCAGACCACTTCAACGCACAAAAAACGGTAATCTTCGGCAGGAGTACCAGTCTCTCGCAGTCGAAGCAGAACAACACATGAAAATCGCGTGGGAGACTTACATGCAGAATAAGATTTTTGAAGCCCTAGAAAATAAGACGGATATTTGGAAAGAACTAAAGGGCTTGCGGCTCCTGCCAAGGGCACGGCGAGGGGGGTTGCATGGCTTCTCGCCGGGTGAGCTGAACTTGCACTTTGCGGGGGTATCGGTCTCCCAGAGTGAAGGTGACGTTGATTTGGGTAGCATCTTGGACTCGGCCAGTGACGACGGTTTTGTTTTCAAAGACATTACAGTGACGGACGTATTCCTGGCTGTTGCTCATTTCTCGACACAGGCTAGGAGTGTGGATGGTATTCCCCAAAGCGTTGTAGCTAAAGCTCTTCCGTATGTAAGTCATCATATAGCGAGGGTCTTCAACTCCTCTTTGTCTGGTGGTGTCTTCCCTGGGGCTTGGAGGGGGGCCCACTTGGTGCCTCTAAGAAAGGTTTCAGTGCCATCTACTCTATCAGATTTTCGCCCAATAGCACTATTGAGCTTTCTCTCCAAGGTGCTGGAGAAGATAGTACACGACCAGATTACCGATTTCATAAGATCCAAAAAGATCCTGGATATACTGCTACTGTTCGACTTTAGTAAGGCGTTTGACACTATATCACCATCTAAATTACTTCGTAAGCTGATACGCATGGGTTTTTCCAGGAGTGTTCTTCTGTGGATTAAATCATACATTTTCGGTCGCAGGCAAAAAGTCATAACTGACAACAATGGGGAATCTGATTGGCTAACCACCAATCTGGGTGTGCCACAGGGTTCAGTCCTAGGGCCCTTGCTATTCAGTATTTATATCAATGACTTACAAGACGTACTGACTGGTGGTGATGTTGAACACTTGCTATACGCGGACGACTTGCAAACTTACACTCAAGTGACATGGCGAGATGTTCATGTGGGTATCAGAGGCATGTCGGCTGTTGCGCGGACAGTGTCGGAGTGGGCCGAAGCATCCGAACTGCGACTCAATGTCGGCAAAACAAAAGCGATCATTTTTGGCTCCGAGTACAACATCAATCAGCTGCAGGATCTTGGTTTTCTCAGCATTGAGTTTCAGGAAGGTGTACATGTGCCTTTCTCTGACTCGGTCACAAACCTTGGTGTTGTCATGGACTCTAAACTCACGTGGAAACTGCAGTTTGATGCATTTGGAAAAAAGGTAAATCGTGCTCTTTACAGCCTACGATTTTTTAGTTCATGCACAACTCAGGCGTTGAGAAAGCAGTTTGCATGTGCGCTGGTAGTGCCACATTTAGATTATTGTTCCGTGGTTCACCTCGATGTGTCTGATGAGCTCGAGATGAAGTTGCAACGACTTCAAAATTCATGTGTGAGATACATATGTTGTGTTAGAAGGGATGACTCCTTGCACATCACTCCTCACAGGAAATATCTTGGCTGGCTTACAGTAAAGAAAAGAAGAGCGTATTTTGCGGGGTTATTATTGTATAAAGCAATAAATATGGGACAACCTCCGTATCTTGCGGCTCTCTTTGGTAAAAACACAGCTAGGACTTCCAGTAGGAGTGGTGTGAAAGATCTCTCAGTTCCGGGATCGCGGACTGATAAGGGTGTGACGTCCAACAGACTACAAATAAGACTAAAGCCACAAGCTTTTAAATGCGCCATTTATTTTGACCTATGCTTTCGCACAATATCCAGGGTCTCTAAGGCAAATCGTATGTAATTAGTTTCTAATGTCTTGAACCCTCGTAATGAGGATTCTCGGCTTTACTTCAATTCTTAGAAATGATGTCTCTTTCTGTTATTGATTAGTTTACTACCTTGGGATATGTATATTGGTATATCCGTGAGGTTCAAAAATAAGTTTTATTAGTGGGATATACTGTACGTGATTAAATATTAATCACGAGGCGTACATTCATAAACACTGTCTTACTATGCATTACGCTTCCATAAATGATGGCGAGGTGCATTACTAAAGTATGTTGTTCTATAATTCTGGCATACGTAAGATAAAATATGTTACTAATTACTAGCGACGTGGTACATTACCATGTGATGTATTGCGTTCAATTTTATATGTATATGTATATATATATATATATATATATATATATATATATATATATATATATTAAGTACTTTTATTAAATTTGGATCTTTTTAGTAATAAATCTATTTATTAAAAGCAATTTATACAAGAAATAGAAGTCTTAATATAATCGGTACAAAAATTGTAAATAAAATATAATTACTTTTCGGATAGTTAATTTGTAGTTCTATTTCAATAATTTGTTTTTATTCTTGGGTGTTTTTAACCCGTAATATTTGGTTTTATTCTTGGGTGTTTTAACCCGAATTGTTTTTAATATAATGGAATTTTTGTGGGTTTTTCGACTTAACAACTATCTACTCGAATATTTGAATTTAGTGTAATTGTCTACAAAGATCTGTATCTTTTTACTATTCCGTCTTGCACAAACCTCGCTTTTCCTGAACAGATACTGCTCTAGAGGCGCGTCAGTGAGTGAGACGTTCTTGTTTTTAGAGTTCACACAAGCTTTGCTGTACAGGAACATATACTGCTCCTGAGGCGCTTTGGCGAGTTAGATACTCTGAGTCAAACACAAGATTGCGTTACAGGAACAGATACTGCTCCTGAGGTGCTTGTCGAGCGAATGCTGGTGAGTCATGTAGCTTGCCCGGGGTCGGGTGAGTGCACGGTGATTAATTTGACATTTTTTCATGACAACAGAGTAATACATGGGTAGTTATTTATTCATTCATTCATTCATTCATTCATTCATTTATTTATTCATTCATTCATTCATTCATTCATTTATTTATTCATTCATTCATTCATTCATTCATTTATTTATTCATTCATTCATTCATTCATTCATTCATTTATTTATTTATTCATTTATTTATTCGTTCGTTCGTTCGTTCGTTCGTTCGTTCGTTCGTTCGTTCATTTATTTATTTATTTATTTATTTTTATTTATTTTTATTTATTTTTATTTATTTTTATTTATTTTTATTTATTTTTATTTATTTTTATTTATTTTTATTTATTTTTATTTATTTTTATTTATTTTTATTTATTTTTATTTATTTTTATTTATTTTTATTTATTTTTATTTATTTTTATTTATTTTTATTTATTTTTATTTTTATTTATTTATATTTTTATCTTTCAATTTATCCGTTCTCCCGTGTTTTGTATTCTCAGTTGTGAAATATGTTGTAATGTATGAAGTATAAAGAGTATATTTTAATAAAGAGTGAGTGAATTTATCTGCGTGTGTAATAAGTTTACGTATCTGCTTAATTGTAATTGTATTTAAATTGTGACGTCATGGATGTACGTGTATGCAAGAATGAGTGAACCTCCAGAAATTGTTATGAAACTGTGATATAGACATACTGAGATATATTAGATAATGACAAATTGTGCAACAATTATCCTTATATTTATATACTGACGACCTGTGATAGTGATTAAAGGTTTTAATGTAAAGACAAAATAAGAATTTATGTAATGTATTTCTGCCAAATGACAAAATAAATCGTATATCTATCTATCTATCGTCTGCTGCTGCTGTGCTGCTGCTGCTACGGTTTCGCGGCTCCCGACCGCTTCTATCGTCTCTCGCTCTCTCTCTCTTTCAGACCGCAGCTACCTATAAACAAGTACATGAAAGGGACTCGACATCTTCTCCGTCGTTGCTGCTTACTCGTGCTGCTCAGCTTTTCCTGAGCTATGACTGCTGAGTCGGCTGTTGCTGCTACAAGTGTGTTTGTGCTGGTGGTGTGTGTATGTGTGTCGAGCCCTCGAGCCACCTGTGTGTGGGATAGGATACGAGTATCTCACGCAATTTTTAACCAATCGGGATGAAATTTTAGGAGAGATCTCCTCCAGCACAATATGAAATTTTATTTTTTTTATCCCGATCCTGTACGTAGTTTTTAAATTGCGAGCACTTTTTGCTTATTTTTACGTGTTTTTACGTGTTTTTTTTTAAATTCATGTTACACGATTATCTTCGCGAAATCTTAGCGAATCAGGCTCAAATTTGTTTTGGAAACTCTACTAAGTATAACATCTTGATGGTCCTATTTTGAGATTGATCCTGCAAATATACGCTGAATGCGGCGACTATAAAAAATCGCTAAAAACGGTTTTTGGGCTATAACTTGAAAACTAAGCATTCTACGAAAAAAAGTTACGTAGTAAAGTTGTAGATCTTTAAAAAATACAACTTTTTTCCATTGACATCTATTTATGAAAATACTTTTAACTCGAGTTAACAGGCCAAAAACGAATTTTAACATCGAAAAAAAACAGCTTTTTACCATATAACTTTACAGCTATGCATTTTACATGAAAAAGTTAAATGGAAAAGTTGTAGATCTTTGAAAAGTATAACTTTTTTCTTGTCACCAAGACGTGAAAATGCTTTTAAATCAAGTTAATAGTCCAAAAACGATTTTTGACATCGAGAAATGTAGTTTTTTACTATATTATACAATCAAGCAAATGCGCAGCGTGAGCAAGGCGAGCGCGCAGCGCGAGCTGAGTACGGTCGTGCCTCTAATGCAAAACGCGAAGCGTTTCGCATGCCTTGCATTGCGAAGCGATGCAAGGCGCGGAGGAGCTTAAGAGCGAGCGAAATGCTTCACTCGCTCTTAAGCTCCGGAGCAGGCAAGTCACATGCGGCCGAAGGCCGCGTGTGGCGCGCTAGTTAATAAACTCGTTCTGTTGTAATTACAGCTCTCCTCGTTGTCTTCTACCTCATCTCCTTGACTCCTGAACCTGGCAGAGTGGGACTGCTCATAAACCCAGACTCCTGAGTAACACGCTTCCCATAGGCTCGGCTGGGCTGCGCTGCGCTGCGGGCGGTCTCGGACTTGAGATGGTGGCAGGAGATATGAATAGGAGCGCAGATACAGTGAATAAATAAGCGCGAGCAAATAAGTTTAAGAGCAAGTTTATTTTATAAGAAGTACAAAGTTAAGTATAAGGGCGTGTCCCTTTTACAAGTGAAAAGTCAAATAACAAACTGGTGCGTACGTGCTTACGGCTAAAAGTTTGAATATAGAAGGCTCTATGCTGAAGGCAAAAGTGTGAGGGCAAATGGCCAGGAGCCATGGGGGGCTCTGCCTTTTATAACCTCGCAGGGGTCGCATGCGTAGCCTAAACTAGGAATTAATTATGCGTACTCGAGGAGGGGGCGACAAAGGTATAGAGTCGCGGAAGGGAATTCGGAAAATATTGGGGTGGGTGAGTGTGTTATCGTGCAGTATGAGGTAGACAAGCTAGGATCCTCGTTATATAGCGTAAGTCGATAAGTAGGATTCACTATGGTATTCAAGATACATATAGCTTGACGAGGAGAAAGTGCATGCTAGGCGATGATCTAGACGTAACAATTGAATAACATTTATGTTGTTTAGAAAACAAAAACTTTTTTAGTATGAAAAAATATAAAAGAACCATTTTTTACACAATGGAACTTTTTATAATTTTCAAGCCATTATCACTGTAATGCTATTTAGTATTAAGAATTAAAGCGAGTCTCTATTAAAGTGGCATATGAAGACGAGGCATAATATGCCGAATTATATTATATAATTAATTTTAAAAATCATCCGCTTTAAATGTGTATTTTCGAAGAAAAAATTGTCGTTGCTGCTATGCTTCGGTCATGATACTTTAAAGGCCAGGACACTTAAAAGGAACAGAGAAAAAACACAAGAATAACATTAGCTACTATATCTATAGGGCTGGTTGACTGTGGAGATAAGAAGGGAGTATTTTGCGGCGGTAATGCTTTATAAAGCAGTTGTCATGGGACAGCCTCCGTACCTTAAGGCCCTTTTTGAACAAAATCAGTCTAGAACCTCAGATAGGAATCCCAAGGAAATAAAAATTCCAGGGTCGCGTACTGATGTTGGGCTGTACTCCTTCAGAGCCCAAGGTGCTCGCCTCTGGAATTCGCTCCCCCGCGCTATTAGGCATCTTCCGTCTCTAAATAAATTTAAATCGGCAATACGTAGGCATATTATTGAAACCTGCGACGAACGAAATGTGTTCTGTGATAAAAATTAACTGTGTTATACTGCTAAGTAATTAATTAATTAAGGTTCTATATTGTGACGTAATAGTTAAGACTACTGACATAAACTGTGCATTTATAAGCCTATGTGATGAAATCTAACGATGAATTTGTGATATGGATACAAATTTAATTTAATGTATCGAAACTATGTATATATGATGTATATTTTTGACTTGTGCAAAATAAATCTTAATCTATCTATCTATCTATCTATAGGTATGAGGAACAAGATATTGTTCCTTATGTTTTTTGCTATATAGATATAGTAGCTAATGTTATTCTTGTGTTTTTTCTCCGTTTCTTTTTTAAGTATCCGGGCCTTAAGGGTATTTACACATTTTCTGGAAAATTCCAGCCGGAATGGCCTCTCAACCAATCAAAACCTCGCAAATTATCTTCCATCTCTTTCCTACGAAGTGTTGATTGATCGAGAGTCCGTCCGGCCAGAATTTTCCAGATATGTGTAAGGACCCTAAATCCCATGAAAATGTCTTAAGATAGAGAGAGAGCGAGATAGCGAGAGAGAGAGAGAAAGAGAGAGAGCAGAGATAGAGAGAGAAATACAGAGTGGCAGAGAGAAAGAGACAGAGAGACGGAAAGAGACAGAGAGAGAGAGAGAAACACAGATACAGAGAGAGAGGGAGAGAGAAACAGAGATACAGAGAGAGAGAGAGAGAGAGAGAGAGACGCCTTCAGGAGTTGAAGCTGAGAATTTTGGTTTAACGGAGTAGATAAGAGTGTCAATTTGACAGCCGAGACAGTAGTAACGGTGCCGTGCGTGCATACATTGTTAAATTGATATAAGTGACTGTTTGATGGCGGATAGAAAGAATGGACGTGAGTTTGATGAAATCGGAAGGCGAATAAATAGTACCTTGACAAATTTCAACGTAAGTCTGAGTGGGACTCTGGTGCTTAGTCGGTGAAACCGCTGAAACGTATAGCATTCTGTATAAGCACTTATATTGTGTCATGTGTGTCGTGAATAAATAGCCATGTACTGCCAGGACAAAGGTTCTTCTGCTGCTACAAGGAGCAAGGATGGTATATTTTTCCAAAATAATTATTACTTTTTTGCGCATTAGATTCATTATTATTTACAAGAATAAAATATAATAAAGCTTAATACAATAAGCTATAATATAATATAGCTCTTTGATAGGACCTATCATTATAGATGCTAAGAACATTTATTGACTTATTCCTACAAGTATATACCAGTAATTGGTCATGGTTAAGTGTTTGGCCATTCAACCCCTATTGCAAAATCTCACGTGAGATCTCATGCCAAAATCTGATGTAACTAATTTTTTGTTATTTATGTATTTTAAACCATTTTTGGTCAATTGGTGACTATTTTTGAAAAATTTGAACTTTGAAAATGCCAAAGCTTGCCATATTATGACAAAGTTTGCCATATTATGCCAAAGGTAGCCAGAGTATGATAAAGTTCACCAGAGCATGCCAAAGTTTGCCAGCTAAATTATATGCTAAATTATGCCTTCGTTTATCGAAAAAAATACACTTTCAATGTGAAAATCGGTCGTGCCAAAGTTTGCCAAAGTTGTGTGATTGACTTATCAAATAAATGAAATCACAATGTATTGTGATTTCATTTATTTAGTAATATATTAATTTTAATGACTGTTTAACAAGTTTGATGCAAATTTTTTGCTTTTTGTGTTACTCTAATATGAAAAATCAATGAAATTATTTCTTCAACCGATTATTTTATTCTTCAAGGACTTGGAAAAAGGTATAAGTATAAAAATTTTTTGTTTAAAATTTCAATTAACTTTTTAAAGAGTTGCAAAAGTCAACTTATATATTAGCTGCACTGAATCTGTTAAAAAAAAGTTAATATAATTAATGCAACAGAAATACCTAAAATTGCAAAATAAATCAGCTGGCTATACGTCCATGAGATAGATTAAAAATGCTAATTTTTTATTTATAGGATTCTCCAGTTGAAGGTTGCTGAGGATGCACAAGCATGCCCAGGCTTTTGAGTTTTCCATAAAGCATTGTGAAAGAGGATATTATTTGACAAGTGCTTATATGTGACTCGATTCACTACTGTACTGAACTCGCTTTGCTTGGTTATCTTCAGATTTTAATATGCTTTATTGTAAAATCGCTAGTACAACAAAAAAAGAGGTTATAACCTCACATTTACTGCCTTGCTCAATTGGTATTTGGCTGTTGTATTTTAAAGTGTAAATGTAAGATTATAACCACCTATTTTATTGAAAAGTAATAAATAATAATGCTGTGAACTATTTTTATGTTTGTTCATTAATTTGAATGGAATAATTATGTATGAGGATAGCAAGTGCCGACGTCGGACTAGTAGATGGCACCAGCAGGATAAGACTCCAACCAATCAGAAGATAGGGATCGTTGTTTCTCATTGGCTAGAGTCTTATTTCACCGTACTGTCATCTGGCAAAAGTTTTCTAAGTCGCCATTCTCATACAAAGCAAATATTTCTAGTGGCTGGCATTGTTCATGCAATGGCTGAATTACCCTGAGTTGTATATTTATTTTGTATTTATTTATTAAACTTCTACAGGCTATAAGGGTTATGATAAGTACTTTCAGCGCATTGCTGCTTTAAATTTGCTAATACAAAGTATGTTTCTTTAATCAATCATGAGGTTATTCCATAACCTGTAGAAGTTTTTCAGTAGTTGAGAAATAACCTACATTTGAATTATTATGAAGCTCAAGTTGTTGGGTTATATGTAAACTGTACAATCTGACATTTTTGTTCAAAACGATACTATCTTGCTTGGAAAAGATACTATCTGAAGTTTCTGTTTAAAACTGTACTATTTAAGATTTTACCTGGAACAGGTATTACATTTAGATGACCCTACGAATATCATATTGTCCTTAAAATTTTAAGGTCAATATGATATGCATAGGGTCATCTAAATGTAATATATTTTCCAGGCAAAATCTCAGATAGGGAACTTCATATAATATCTTTTCCAAACGAGATCTCATGAGTATCTTTTTAAACGAAAAGTTCAGATAGTGCAGTTAAGTCTAACTGAACATAGTATTCTCCTAGGATTTCAGAGATTTTAATTAATATTTCCTTCCGTAAAAAGATTTGACAATTGTGAACTATTAAAAGATTTCTTTTCATTTTAAAAGAGGTCATCAAGTCATTATAACTGTGATAGGATCTTATAGTTGGTAGTATAAATTGCTGTAAGGCTGGCTCGTGGTTGTTTTTTTGTTTTTTTTTATTTCAAAACAGGCCAAATGGCCTAATACAAAAGTGTACAAGAATCGTTTGGTGTCTATATGTAATAATATTAAAGGGAAGGGAATAATGGTAAGCCAACTCGTTTAAGTATTAACTATGTATGTTCATGAACAAAAATGGGTGGAGCCTGTTACCGTAATAATAAGATATTGAAATAATTTTACGGAAAATCATATTTATTAGATAATTTATATAGACATACAAGTTTTCTGTATGCCATAGCAAGTAGAAATATTCAAACTAAAAATTATTGTTTTTTTTTGATAAATTTTTTAATTTTAATATTATTTTTTAACTTGCTAAATCTATTTGCCGTATTCTAAAGCCTTTCTAATTCATCATGATGTCTAACCATAGCTTTGCTTCTATTGATGTTGAATAATCGGTCAAAATTGATTGGTGGTTTTAACAACAACCCAGTTAATATTTTCACTTTTGATACAGCAACATACGTTACAAATTTGAAATTTGTTATCACCCAGATCTACTATCGTTTTATTTGACGTGATTCCTTGTGATCTACGAATGCTAACACTATACCCGAGCATTAACGGAGTGTTTGAGAGAGTAAGAAATTCCATTATTTTTAAATGATATATATTTTAAATATATTTTTCAAAATATACAAATATGCACAATGGCACGTACTCATTGTAATTCTTGCATTCAACGTTAGGATCATAAACTATATCAGTTACTGTTTCATTAGTAAGCAGCTTAGCGACCTAAAGATTCCATCTTAAAATAATTGTGCAAATAACCCATGAGTGCACAGTTATGAACAGCATTAAATAAGGTGACAGGTTGTTGATTACTTTCTAATTTTTCATAATTTAATTTTTAGATTTCTGCATTTTTGGACATAATATATATAGCATCCTTGAAATAGTAATTTCCAATATTATTTACATGGAGTCTAGTATATAAGAGTTGATAATCCTCTTGGATGATAATTCCATTTGCAATTCTGTTGTCTCTCTAATAGATCTTTGCTCTTTTCCTTGCTGTCTCATAATTTGCATGAAAAGATTATTTTCTTATACTGTGAATATCATAAGCTTGACTAAATTGTTGCAGCATTTTTACCGATGTTGTAATGACTTTTATCACCAACTGAATACATGCACAGACCACCAAATGACAAATGTGACAACTGAAACTATGTTTTGTAAATACTCTTCAAATTTTATTTGGAGATTTAAAAATTCTGTGATTTTTATTGGGAATTATATTTCACATCACTTGTTTGAAGATATTTTAACTGGTAGTACTGCAACTCGTTGCCAGATGACGCCACATTTTAGAGACTCATTGGGGTAAAAAGAGAAGCCTCTTGGCTCTTTGTCCCCTCTACTTACCCATATCATACACCTACCTTCATTCTGTTCCTTGGCGCCGTAGACGTCGCATCATGGAGACTCAAGGAACTCTTCGCGAAAAACAAGATTACCTCAGGCTCTTAGAGGAAGAGATGAATAAGACTTTCGCCGAGGTAGCTGAAATGGAGGCCATAGAGGTCAAAGAAGAGTTGGAAGAGGAGGACTTGACATTTCAGGGTATGGAAATTTCCATTGCAAAGTTTTTGTTTTGGTTTTTTTTTTTATTACAGATCGCGCTTTCCCGCTATTTTGAATAACGATATATTTCCTTTGTTAATTCGCTAAATGCTGGAGTTCCGAACGTTTGAGTCGGAAACAAAGCAAAATGAAAGACTTGGTGTCTATAAAAGAAATTTATGTCTCTTTTCAGACATCTTACGAGTTGGAGGTGAGGCGGACAAAGAAAACGAGGAGGATGAGGTGGTGATTTTGGATGGACAGGAGAAACAACAGGAGTTACCTGACGAGGCGGAATTATTTCTGGGTTCAAACCCGTTAAATCAAACCTCAAACGAACTTACTCTTCGAGAGGATGTGGCTGCAAGAATCGATACTTGGATACATACTAGCCTAAAAAAGGAAGAAAAAGAAAAGTTGCTTTCTTCTGTACCACAGATAAGTCATCCTAACCTAAAAGCGCCTACATTGAACGAAGGCATCGCGTCTGAAGTGGGTTCTAAGAAAGTAATGAAGGATAATTATTTCAAGGGTTGTTAAAACCTAACAGGAGCCGCCTTATCTGCAACAGTTTCTGCTGTAGATATGATTTTAAAAAGCAAAATGAAAGAGAAATACAGAGAGCCTCTGTTAGACGACCTATCTAGTGCGGTTAAGTTATTATCTCAATTATTTCAGGAACTAAACCTAGCACGAAAGTCTGTTCTAACCTCTGTTTACGAGGATAGAGTTCAAAAGACGTTGAGGAAGGCAAAATCAACCCAATATCTTTTTGGGGATAAGGTAAAAGAGTTGTTAGAAGAATGTAAAGCAATGGACAAGGTAACGCAAGATTTGAAGCAGAAGGCTAGAACTCCCTTAAACAATTTAAACTGGAGAAGCTCCACGATCAGACGAGAGGTGAATCGTACGAGCTTCAGGCCTCAGCAAAACAGGGCCAGCACCTCTCGCCCCGTTTTTCAGACGAAAACGCAACCAGCAAAGAGGAACTACCAGCAATCTCAACCTCAGCAATGGCAGCCTCGTCAATCGCAGTCCCAACATCACAGGAGACGTTAACTTCAAACCAGGTAAATACCGCTGGCAGGTTAAAACTATTCATTAAAGAGTGGAAAGAGATAACAAACGATGCATTTGTATTACAAACCATTCAAGGGTTTAAGATTGATTTAGAAGAGGAAGTTTATCAAATTATAAAGCCAGTCCCTATATTGATGAACAGAGAAGATTAAAAAAAAATGAAAATTGAGATAGGAAAATTACTATCAACAAATGCTATAGAAAAGTGTGACTTCTTACCAGACCATTATTTATCTTCCTTCTTTCTCGTACCAAAACCAGATGGCTCCTGCAGGTTCATTTTAAACTTAAAAAATTTTAATAGATTTGTTAAAAAAGAGCACTTTAAAATTGAAGATATACGATTAGCCCTGAATCTTATGAACAAGGACGATTATATGTGCAGACTAGATCTGAAGGATGCCTATTTATTAGTACCAATTGACAATAATTACAAAAAGTATCTTAGATTTGAATATGAAGGTCATTTTTTCCAGTTCAACACTTTACCTTTCGGTTTATCAATTGCTCCATTTATATTCACAAAGATAATTAAACCTATTGCTAATTGGTTAAGAAATAAGGGTGTTAGGTTAGTTATTTATCTGGATGATTTTTTTATCCTTGGCAGGACCAAAGCCGAATGCAAAAATCACACTGAATTAACAATATCTATTTTGTTATACTTGGGTTTTATAATAAATTGGAAAAAAAGTGTAACGGACCCAGAAAAAAGCTGTACATTTTTAGGTATGACTATAAATTCGGAAAATATGACTCTAGAACTACCAATAGAAAAACGTTTAAAAATCAGACAGATGGTAACGAATTTATTAAATAAAGAAAACGTAAAGATTCAAACATTAACAGAATGTATTGGAGTGTTAGTTGCTGCATGTCCAGCAGTTGCATATGGCTGGCTTTTCTATAAACAATTAGAATCAATAAAATTTTCTGGATTATGGCTACATGGAAATAACACTAATAAATCCGTTCATTTAACAAAGGAAGCAAAAGAAGAACTAGAGTGGTGGCAAGCTAATATAATGACAGTAAAAAATAAAATTAGATCGAGTCAATTTGATTTAGAAATTTATTCAGATGCATCCACGCAAAGATGGGGCGCGGTTTGTGATCATGAAAAGGCTAATGGTTCTTGGAATGAGTCAGAAAGGAAGAAACATATAAACTACTTAGAAATTAAAGCAGCTTTTTTAGCTTTAAAAAGTTTTGCATCCACTTGCTTCAAAAAACAGATCCTATTAAGAATAGACAACATTACAGCCTTAGCATACATAAATAAAATGGGCGGAATAAAGCACGAGTCACTAAATAATCTCACAAAAGAAATCTGGTTATGGTGTATGAAAAGGCAAATTTGGATTTTCGCAGAATATGTAGCATCCAAAGAAAATCCAGCTGATGAAGGATCGAGAATTTCCAACCTAGATACAGAGTGGGAACAATCAGATTACGCCTTTAGAGAAATATGCAATAAATTTGGAAAACCCTCTATTGATCTGTTTGCAACTAGAGTAAACAGCAAATGTGAGAAATACTGTTCGTGGAGAAGGGATCCAGAGGCGTTCACAATCAATGCGTTAACAGTTTATTGGAAAAACGACTTCTGGTACGCTTTTCCACCTTTTTCTTTAATTCCCAGAATTATAAAATAGATAAAAGAAGAAGGCTCTACAGGTATTCTGGTAGTTCCCCTCTGGACAGTCCAGCCCTGGTTTCCGGAATTCAGACAGCTTGCTACATCAGATTTAATCATCTGGGAGCCGTCAAGTAATCTCTTACTTTCTCCTTGCAGGCGATTCACCCATCCTCTCGCAACGAGCCTTTCCCTGGTGGCAGCGGTTGTATCCGGAAGGCATTTCAAAAGCAAGGATTAAATGACAAGACAATAGTAATAATGGCTGCTTCCATCACAGAAAGTACGACAAAACAATATAATTCTTACCTACAGTATTGGTGGACATTCTGTCAGGAACACTCTCATGACCCTTTCCATGCAGATGAAAAAATTATTCTTTCATGTTTAACCAGAAAGTTTAATGAAAATGCTGCATACGGCTCACTTAACACCTTAAGGTCAGCCATAGCTTTGATAAACAACTTTAACACATCAAAATCTACACTCATACAACGTTTCTTCAAAGGAGTGTTTAAATTAAGACCAACAACTCCTAAATATTCCACCACATGGGATGTATCTGTGGTCTTGAATCTTTTAGAAACGTGGAAACCCACGGAATTGCTAGATCTCCAAAAGCTTACTTTAAAGCTAGTCATGCTCTTAGCACTAGGTTCGGCCTTCAGAGCTCAATCGTTGACACTAATAAAATTAGATAAAATGAAGACATTAGACAATGGAGTAGAAATAAAAATAGAAGACTTAATCAAGACATCAAGACCTGGAGCGAATCAACCATACGCATTCTTTCCTTTTTATTTTGCCAACCCGTCGCTGGGTATAGCAAGAACCTTAATAATTTATAAGGCAGCTACTACAAGTATAAGAGATAAGGAAACACAGTTGCTCATTTCTTTTGTTAAACCCCATAAGAAGGTATGTACACAAACAATTAGCAGATGGTTGAAGCTGGTGATGAACGAAGCAGGCATTGACAAGGAATACACAGCTCACTCAACAAGGCATGCTTCTACGTCCAAGGCCCTAAAACAAGGTGTCAATTTAAATACTATTTTTAATGCAGCAGGTTGGTCCAGTCAATCCAAGACTTTTGCTAAGTTTTATA
This sequence comes from Gastracanthus pulcherrimus, assembly GCA_949152435.1. Taxonomy (NCBI): domain Eukaryota; kingdom Metazoa; phylum Arthropoda; class Insecta; order Hymenoptera; family Pteromalidae; genus Gastracanthus; species Gastracanthus pulcherrimus. Next base: position 88,233,868 of record OX424575.1, read on the forward strand.
ATAAACCTGTGAAAGATGTGGATTCCAATTTTGCAGAAGCTGTTTTAGCATAAGGCTCTCTACCTAAGAATTTTTCTAATTGTTATTAGTAGCGAAGAGTAAGATAGAAAAATCTTATTTGACAGATTAATATAAATAAAGATTTTAATACTAATTATTAGGTTAGATATAAAAAGTTACTAGATTGTACAACGTACATTTATATGCAAAGTTTTGTAATAAAATTATTTACTGAATATTATTTAGATACTTACTCTAAACATCTACCAGTTAAAATATCTTCGAACAAGTGATGTGAAATATAATTGATGATTAAACGAACTTACCTGTGAAGTTCAATCATAATTATATGAACTACTTGTTCTAAGATATTCTTTCCCAGCCTCTTATCATTCTGTTTATAAATCTCTTCGTCTTTTCACAATAAATTGTAACAAGATAACCCAACCCTTCAAAATAAATTCTCCAAACTAAATGAAAGTAGGTGTATGATATGGGTAAGTAGAGGGGACAGAGATCCAAGAGGCTTCTCTTTTTACCCCTATGAGTCTCTAAAACGTGGCGTCATCTGGCAACGAGTTGCACTACTACCAGTTAAAATATCTTCGAACAAGTAGTTCATATAATTATGATTGAACTTCACAGGTAAGTTCGTTTAATCATCAATTTCTTGACCCACATTTTGTCAAACCTGTCTCATGTGAATCTGATTCCGGATTTCGTGTCTAATACCAGAATCATGTAACTTTCTTCGAGAGATGTTAATAAAGAAACTTAATTATTGACAATAGAGCTAAAAAAGAAACAGTGTGCTCTGTTTGTAAATAAAACTGTTTACAAGAAAAAAATGTATTTTCACCATACCCTGGCCGAAAGTACCACATTTCCTTCCGGCTCCAAAATTATAATGTGTTACTTTTGGCCCAGGTATGGTGAAAAATAGTATACGCACTACGGGAGGAAAAATGGCTAGTCCATAGCACGTGTAAATTGCCACCCGAGCCGAAGGAATACTTTTCCTCCCTAGATGTGTAATATACTATTTTTGAGCTAATGAGCTTGCTTCCAAAGCTTCATATTTAACCTGTACATGAAGACTTTTCAAGCAGTTCTGTTGACGTCACCTGGCGGCAGTTTGCTCAATGAGCACAAGTCTTCTTAAGCCTCTGATGTCTGATTCCCAATTGTGAAATACTTATAATATAAAGAAATTCTGTCTAGTCAAATACTACAAAAAAAGCTAGACAAATGAATTTGCAAATAATAAATTTATAAAATTTTATTTTTATAAATAAAAGGTTTATAATTAAATTATTTTTTTTAATTATTTTAAATAAATAAATTAAGATTGTAGGACAGTTCACCGAAACACAATTCGCCGAAAATGTTCACTGAAAAGCAATTCGCCAAATGGACAATTTGTGAAATAGTCTATTATTATCCAGAAAATTATAATATATAAACATATTCATTCATCAAAAATGGCGTCGGAAGGTGAATTGCCTCCTGATGAACTTGGCGTCAAATATTTTATGTGTGACCAAAAAGTTAAAGTGACTACTGTTATTTGTATCATATCTGAGGACGCTTACCATTTAAGTGATTTTAAGAAAATAAGTGATACAAAATTTCTGAGTCAAACTCTAGTAATATGCCCAGAACATCCTGAGCTAGACCTGACCTACAAATTTAATGAAGATATATTAAGTGAGTCTGCAAGAATCTTATTAGAACAGATTAAAACAGTACAAAGAGAACAAGTTCAACATGAAATTCTAGAAGAAATTGCCAATGAAACTAATACAGGACATGACAAAACTATGAGAGACGATATTATTGAAAATGCAAACATTAAAAAAGAAAATGTTTTGCTTTGGAAACTAAATGCAGAACTAGAGGAACAAAACATAATATTAAAAGAATTATTAACAAAAGAAAAGGTCAACAACAGCAACAACAATAATAACAATAGCAAAAACAACTACAACACTCAAACTTACTCAGAAATAGTAGGTAAGATTAAACCACAACCCAAGAGAATTCCTAAAATAATTGTAAAAAAGAAGAGCAAAGAGGATAACTCGAACATGAAACAATATGTAACATACTATCTAGTTAAAGATGTAACAATACAAACCAAAATTGAAAGTTGTAGGCATTGACAAAAATTTTAGATTGTCTATGAGAATACTTGAAGAAGATATAAATCTCAGAAATTTCAATAATTATGAAGACAAATGTAAAGTATTGCATATATATAAAGATAAAAACGAACAACAAAGTGCCATAATTGAAGTGACATCTGAGATATATTTAAACATAAAAGAAAACAAAGAAAGAGTGTTTGTGGGGTGTCAAAACTGCAGAGTTTTTGTCGTGTTTAATGTAAGGGCTTTGCTACATCTGCGGACAAATTAGTCACAGCGGTGTAACGTGTCGGAACAGTCCAATATGTTTCAAATGTGCAGGTACACATGAAACGAGTAAGTGTTGAAAAAATGAAAATAAGTGTACAAATTGTACTTTTCACAATGAAAAATACAAAACAAATTTTGATGCTAGTCATGTGGCTACTAACAGTGCTATTTGTCGGTATCTCAAAAATAAAATTAAAAAAAGTATAGATATGACTGATTACCCCATAAAACCTACTGTACCAAGATACTTCGGTAAAGTAGACAATTTTTTAACAATAGTTACCATCAGTGATGAGAGTGAAGATACACTGACATCAATTGTTGACTTATCAAACCAGCAATAACAAGAAGAAAAACCAAAGCAGCAGCAGGTAACAGCATCTACTAGTGCATCAAACAAACAACAACAAGGACAACGACATGGACAACAACAAAAAGGGCAACAGCAACAAAATTCACAAAATCAGACTGCAAAGAATAAAGATATAAAAAAATGCTAATAATTAAAAATGGGTTATTTTGAATTCTTAGAAACAATAGAAAAAGACACAGTTCAAAAAGAAAAAACATGCGGTAATATTAATGTTCTAAATAAAGCTATAAACAATGATTCTGATCGCTGGGCTCGAAGCGTTCGGACGTATGGTGCGCGCGGGCCCACGCGAGCCTCGTTCAAGTTATACTTGGAGACCAGCGGGCAGAATCACGTTTTTCAAACTCATCTCAAACTCAAACTCACCTCTTACTTTTAACTATTTTATTTTAAACATCTTCTTACCCTTCAGAAGTTTAAATAAAAGAAGGAAAAAAAAAAAAATTCAATAAAAAGAATTGTGGACTTTTAAATATTGAATTTTCTACGCACTCAACAGCTTGTGTGGTCCTTTGGACAAAAACATCCTGTGCACTTTCCGACAAATCTTCTACACACCCTCAGCATCGTGTGTGGTTCTTTGAACAAAGTGTCAGTGTTACTTCATCAAATCGAGTGAATAAACTCTCTCCAAGCAATATTGCCAAGCTATTGCTAGAAAGTATTCCCGGTGTTTATAGTAGTAACTTAACAATAAAAGACAATTACCATAGTTTTATTTTATCCTAGTTTAAAGTTTAAGTTTCTATAAATGTGATTCTATTTTTGTGTAAATTTTAAGCATTCTATGATATAAGTGTAACATATATATATATATATAGACAGTTGATTTGCTCCGCGGTCGACCCAAGATACATATAAAAACGCAAGTTCTACCGTTAGGCGAGACCAGTGTGCTCACAGTGTAATTTGAACAAATTTGAAACAAACAATTTTATTATAAACTTAAGTTTATAATTTATAATTTATAATTATCTTATACGGGAGATAAAGACAAAGTGTTAAAGTCACACCATAAAATCGTGTGAATAAATCCTTTCATGCTATATACGCCAAAATATCGCCTGAAAGTACATCTCGAATTTATATAGTGACTTGGCAAAAAGATAATTATTCTATCCGTATGTTATTCCATCGGAAATCCTCAAGCATTTTGGTTTAGAATGTACTATATACATATCGACCTTTATAACGGCTTAGCGGCGCTATAAGCCTATATTTTCATTTGAGTCGCTCCAAGGTCGGCCCGTGATACACAAACACAAACAAATCTACTCGTCACGAGGGTTTAAAGTTCACCGAGCTAGCTCTGAGTTTCTCTCCATATCATGATTCAGCCTCGAGGAAAGTAGTGGATAATGGCCCACAGTTGACTCATTGAGGATCATTGCCTGAAGAATCAACTGAGAGCCTCGCTTTTGCATATCAACATCGAAATCCCCGGGCCGAAGATAGATCAAAAGAAAAGAATTATCCAACGAGAAGACTTTTAGCCTTGAATGGTAGTGGGCAGCATAGAGGAACTCCTCTCTAGCCCGACAACAGAAGAAAAAAAAAAAAAAAAAAAAAAAAAAGCTATAAACAATGTCATCATGGCGTCGGGAGGAGGTGGACTACCTCCCGAACCTCCTGATATAAACTCAGAACCAGCATATACATGCCATCCAAAAAATAAAGTTACAACAGTGATTTGTGTAGTGTGTGATAATATTTATCATAAAAGTGACTTTGACAAATATAAAGACAAAATATACGTAGGGAAAGCACTTGTGGTTTGTCCTGCACACGTGGAGCTTGTTCTAACCTTAAAAGAGAATAAAATAAAATTAGATGAAAATGCTAGAATTTTAATTGCTCAGATAAAAAGTGCAAAAGAAGAGAAAATAAAGCACAAAATCTTAAATGAATTAAATGTTATATCTGAAAATACACAAAAATCTGGAACGAATGAAAAACTAGATGCCACGTTACTGTCAGAAAATTCTGAACTAGAAAATCTTAATATCGAAAATCAATTACTTAAACAATTAAATAGTGAATTAATGGACAAGAATACTTTGTTAAAAAGATTATTGAAAAAAGAGAAGAATGAAGATGAATTTGAAAAAGTGCAACTAAACCAAAAAACATATGCTGAGGTATTAATTAATAAATCAGTAAATAAAAAGAAAAGAGTTCCAGCAATAATTGTAGAAAATAAAAAAAAAGACAAAAATCCTAAAGATTTTTCAAAAAAAGTGTGCAATTATTTAATAGATGATAAAAATATTCAAACTAAATATGTGAAATCAATTAATGATAATGAATTATTGATTAAAAGCTTGGACGAAAGAAGTGCTAAAACTACTTTTGATGTTTTAACAAAAAAGTTATCTAATAATTATAATGTTGTGTATGAAAAAATTGAATCGCCAAAGATGAAAATAGTTGGAGTGGATCCCACACAAATGAACCAAGATGAACTCGAAAATGATATAAATCGAAGAAATTTTAGTGAATATCAAGACAAATGTAAGATATTACACATAAATGAAATTACGACTACTAACAAGTTAAGCCTAATAATAGAAGTACCAAGAGATTTATACAAATGTATAAGAGACAACCAAAATAAAATTTTTATTGGTTATCAAAGTTGCAGAGTCTGGGATTTAATAAATATCAAGCCCTGCAATAAGTGTGGAAGATTTGGGCATAATCCTCGTAACTGTGAAAATGAGCTTTGTTGCATAAATTGTGCTGGAACACACATATCTTCACAATGTGATAACCTGTCCAATAAAGTATGTATCAATTGTTTTTACAGCAATACTAAATATAAAACAAATTTAGAGGTTAACCATGTAGTTAATGGTACGGAAAAATGTACAATATTAAAGAAAAAACTTAATAGATACATAAGTATGACAGATTATCCTATGAATCCTACTATACCAAGATACATGGGTGATGTAGAAAATTACAAAAAAAACACTACGACAATGAACTCAACTAAACCAAGAATGAAGAGTGCAATACTCAGCAAAAATGCAACGCTCAGCAAGAATGCACCACTCAGCGCTAGTATACTATCATTAACAAGCCCAAGCACAAGCAGAAATAAAAGTAAATAATGGAGCAACATCTAGATCTCATAGAAGAATTCCAAAAAGAAGTAATTCAAGAGGAAATATCATATCTTGATCTAAAAACTCTTAATAAAAATTTGAATATAAAAGACAGCCTTATACTGTATGTTAATATTAGAAGGCTAAATGCTAACCATACAAAATTAGAAATTTTTATTAAGAGCTTGAGGATCAAACCTTATATAATTGTATGCTCAGAAACATGGTGCTTACATAACTGTCAATATTTTGCTATACAAGGTTATAATTTATATTATAATAATAGCAAAATAAATTAAAATGATGGAGTAGTTGTATATATAAAAGATTGCGTAACAGAAATAACCGAAACAATTGAAATTGATAAATTGAAAATATTAAATACAAGAATAACACTAAATAGAGGTATTTCTCTTGAAATATCAACATTATATAGATGTCATAATCTATCATGTACTGAACTCATTTCCAACTTAAAATCATATATGAACGGCAAAAGAAATATAAAAAATCATTTAATTATTGGTGATTTTAACATTGACATTATGAAAGAAAATCATAACAGTCAGGAACTTTTAAATAATATACTTGAAAAAGGTTTTTACCCTGGGTTTATATATACAACTAGACCAAATGATAATAGTGGAGAAGGCACATGCATTGATAACATATATATAAAAACCAAATCTCTAGACACCAAATCCTTCAAACTTTTAATACCATTTACAGATCATTATCCATTATTTATAAAAATAAACAATTCACAAACATTAAATAAAGAAAATATTTGCAATAAGTATGATTACATTAAACTACGCAGAGTAGCTGCTATGAAAAATTGGAATATAATTGAATCAATGCATGATCCTGAAGAAGCTACAACAACTTTAATAACTGAAATACAAGACTGTTTAGAAAAATCTAAATATGTGTTCAAAAATGGAAAAAATAATAAGAATAAACCAAGAAAGGATTGGATCACTAAAGCTATTATGATCTCATGTGAAAGAAAAGGACAATTATATGTCAAAATGCGTAATGAACCTAATAACGAAAGAATAAAATTAGAATATAGGAATTACACAAAGAGTCTTGATAAAATTATTAAAGAAGCTAAAACTAAGCATGAAAGAAATTTAATAATAAAAAGTAGCAATAATTCCAAACAACTACGGAAACATATAAAAAGTAAACTGGGTACTAAATCGCAAAATAATAATACAATTAATAAAATAATAATGAATAACGATGAAATAATAGATGACCCTACAAAAATTGCCAATCAAATGAACTCATATTTTTGCAAAATAGGAATGAATTTAAGTAATAAAATTAATATTCCGCAGGGTAAGATATTAAAACTACCACCCATGAATTGCAACTCTATTTTTATAAAACCAACTAATAATTATGAAATTTTACAAATAATTGAAAATATGAAAATAAAAAATGGTGGTGTTGATAAAATCCCAACAAAAGCTTTGAAAATACTATCAAATCTAATCGTAAATGCATTAACTCATATATTTAATATATGTCTAGAAAAATCAATATGGCCTGAATCATTGAAAACAGCTGAGGTAGTACCTATCTTTAAAGCTGGAAACAAAATGGAAATATCAAATTGGGGCCTGCGGCGGCTCAGTCGGTAGAGTGTCGGATTCCCACGCCGGTGACCCGGGTTCGAATCCTAGTCTCTGCCGATTGATACAAGCACCTCTGTAAAAATTGCATGTGCTTTGTTTACAAACACACCGCAGACCCCCGTCGTCGATTAGCACCACATGGGAGCACAAACATGGCGACGTTAATTAAAAAAAAAAAAAAAAAATATCAAATTATAGGCCCATATCCTTAATCTCAAATATAGCAAAAGTTCTAGAAAAAATTGTTTTTGTAAGATTACAAGAATTTTTTGATAAATTTAAACTATTAACTCACAATCAATATGGATTTGTAAAAAATAAAGGTACTAAAGATGCTCTTAGTTATATAACGAAAGAAATATATAGCAATTTAGACAAAAGCAAACCAATAGCAATCACATTCCTAGACTTAGCTAAGGCGTTTGATACTGTAAACCATTCTATCTTATTAGATAAATTATATAATTATGGTATAAGAGGTAAAGCACATAAACTAATAATGAATTATCTAAGCAATAGGAGACAAAAAGTTAGAATTGGAATAACAGAAAGTCAATATGAAACAATAGACACAGGTGTTCCCCAGGGTACTATACTAGGATCACTTCTATTCATAATTTACGTTAATGATTTATTAATAAATAGAACTGACAGCACTATCTCATATGCTGATGATACAGCAATTATAGCATCTGATGATACCTGGGAAAAAGTTGAAAATAAAATGAATAAGTACTTGGATGATATAGCTAATTGGTTAGCTCTGAACAAACTATCTTTAAATATAAATAAAACAACCTACATAACATTTGGCAATTACTGTGATAGTGTTCCTAAAGATATGAACATAAAAATACAGGGTACTAAAATTTGTAGGGTAGAATATTGTAAATATCTAGGTATTGTATTTGATTACAATCTAAAATGGGACAGACATATTGAATATATAACAAAGAAAACAAAATATATATTATTTATACTTTACAAAATGTCAAAATACATGCAATCTGATACACTTAAGATAATATACTATGCATTTTTTCATAGTATAATTACTTATGGAAATATAGCTTGGGGTGGTGCATACAGAAACAATCTGGAGTTACTTCAAAAGACTCAGAATAGAATCCTAAAAATTGTTAATAAAAATAGTTTCAATCAGGACAACCCATTAAATTTAAAACAAATTTTTGCTTATGAATGCGTATCGTATCATTATAATGAACTCAAGAATTTATACTTAACGTCTAAAAGCAAAACCAGAAATAAACTTATTATACCACCAAAATGTTCAAAAGCTGTAAGTGATAAGAGTAATCACATTAGAGCAATACAAGTTTATAACTGCTTACCAACAATTAATATAAATCTTAAAATACTAGACATATCAAAGATTTATAATAAGAAAAAATTTTAAAAAATGGATAAGTACGAATATATTATAAACATCAACAAGTCACTGTTACTTTATCCAAGACAAATATGTACTTGGACACTTAGGTTTTAAGTTAGTTTTTAGTTTTACTTAGATTGTAAGTTAATTACTCGTATTAAGTTATTATACACACCGGACCTATGTACAGGTAGCTCTGACTACCTCTATAGGATGTGGGTGACTCCAGATATAATTAATATATCTGGAGATTAACTACAACATGTATTACGATGTATTACTCTGGTTAAATAAATAAATAAATAAATAAACAATAAAAATGATTTAATTTTGCATGTTAACATAAGAAGTATGAATGCAAATTTTGATAAATTGAAAATGTTAAGTTTTGATAAGTTGAAGATGTATTGAAGCCTTTGTACAAATAAACTATAAATTATATGAACTAGACAGGTATGAGAACTATTATAATGAAAGTAGAATAAATCAAAATGTTGGAGTAATTATTTTTGTTAATAGGAATATAATACAAAAAACTACAGTTGTTGAATCTGGAACGATTAGAATTATAAATACTCACATTACGTTAAATGATAATAGTAGTATGGAATTTTCTGCTGTGTACAGATCTCATCACATACCTAAGACTGAGTTCATTATAGATTTAAACAATTTCTTGAATAAAAAGAGAAATATTAAAAATCACTTAATCATAGGAGATTTTAATATTGATTTATTAGAATCTGATAATATTAGTCAAGAATTTCTTTGCAACTTCTTAGACAAAGGATATTTTCCTGATTTTGTGGGCATTACAAGACCACGTACCATCAAGGACCCAGTTCCTGATCAGTAAAGGCACCTCGTCACGTTATTTGTTGTGTCAAAGCATAAAAATGAGGTATTCATGGATAATGAAATTTCTAATAACAAATATAACTGTAAATCTTTAATATAAAATTGAAAAAATACATAAATAATCAAAATTAAGTTAAATATTAAGCCACAAAGAATAAAAGCTGCGGGAGCAATACTTGATCATATATTATTGACGCATAAGTATTTTATATGATAAATTAAAACTTATTAATCAATACTAATACGGTAGATATACTAAAATGTAACATTTTTTAGTTGTGTGATTATAAATGTGAAATTTAGGCGAGGTAAAAGTGTTCGGTTATTCGTACTCGGCCTACTGCACGATATAGACTCACGTGCGAGTATATATTTATAACCTATAAAATGCACATAGTGTTGTGATTTATTTTCACGTTTTGTGCGACTTTTGCCTGATAAAATATTTACACATAGATTAAAACTACTTATAAAATTGTGTTATTACAAATATTTGTGTATTTTAAGATTTTTAAACACACATTAAACATGTTATTAATACTAATCAGGAATTGGGTAAACGATAAGAATTTGGACCCTATTTCTAATCACACATTTTTACAAATATCAACAATATTTTATATGAATGTTTTAAGTGATTTATACACAAATAAACTGTTGAATAACTTAATTACATAAGTTTTTTTATGGCCCATTACAAAATTTTAAATAAAAGACTTGTAGTCAAATGCAGTAAGATGGTGTCAATCATGACGTTGCCAACAATGTCAAATTTTAACATTTTTTATTTTAAAAATGTATTTTACTGGTAACTTTTAAAGTTCTTTTATATTACTGCCAAATAGTTTACTATTACTAATTATTTTTTTAAAACAAATTTTGTATAAATTAATGTCAAAATAGTAATAAATGTAACCAAATGATCAGGAACTGATCTTGTATTGATAATATTTTCATAAAAATTAATAGCCTAAGTACAGTTACATATACATTAAAGCATTCTTTAACTGATCATTATCCTATTTTTATTGCTATAAATAAGATGAAAACTGAAAGTAAAGAACCTACTATAATAGCAGACTATGAAAAACTAAGACAATAGATTGAACTGAAACTATGTCAATACATGATCCTAATATAGCTACTGATACACTGTTAAGCGGAATCATACAATGCATTGAATCAGCAAAAATAAAAATAAGGAAAAATATTAAGAAACAAAGGAAAAACTGGATTACAGATGCTATAATAAAATCGTGTGACACTAAAGAATTTTTGTATAATATATTGCAGATGGATTGTAAGAATGATCAACTTGAATTACAGTACACGAGATATGCCAAAATATTAAATAAGGTAGTAGATAAGGTAATTATAGAGGCAAAAATCAAATATGATAAATGTCTGATCCAAAATAATACAAATAATTCCAAAAAACTGTGGAAAATTATAAACACAAAAATAGGGAAATAAATTAAATCTAATGATAATATTAGTTATATAAAAGTTGATAGTGAGATAATTACAGATAAAGCTTTAATAGCTAATATGATGAACAAGTATTTTTGTGAAGTAGATTAAAAATTGAGTGAGAAAATTGATAAACATACAAATGCTGAGTTAAAATTACCAGATATGAACTCAAATTCCATCTTTTTAAAACCAACTAGTGCTCATGAGGTAACAAGTATTATTAATACTTTGAAATTGAAAAATGGTGGAGTTGACAAAATAAATGTCAAAATTTTTAAAATAATTTGCAACAATATTGCTGAACCTTTAGTTCATTTGTTTAATACTTGTGTTGAAAAAGCTTTATGGCCTGATGCACTAAAAAAGACGGAAATTGTTCCTACATAAAAGTCTGGAGAGAAGCATAATATATTAAATTATAGACCTATTTCATTAATATCGAATGTAGCTAAAACTTTTGAAAGAATTATCTTTAACAGAATTTTTTATTTTATTGGTAAGAGTAATATATTATATCTGAACACCAATTTGGTTGTATGAAAAAAATAGGTACAAGAAATGCTCTAAATTACATAACAAATATACTATACAATAACTTGGATCACACTAAACCGATACTTATAACTTTTCTAGATTTAGCGAAAGCTTTTGATACTATAGATCACAAAATATTATTAGACAAACTTTATTGTATTGGAAAAAGAGGAAAGGGGTTGGATCTGCTTTCAAGTTATCTTAATAATAGATATCAAGTACTAAAAATAAATGATAATGAAAGCGATAATATGTTAATAAATACAGGTGTTCCACAAGGTACAATATTAGGACCTCTACTTTTTATACTATACATTAATGATATCTTGAAAGTGATCCCCCTAGAGGCAATACTGTCATATGCAGATGACACTGCGATAATAGCTACTGGTGATACTTGGAGTGAAGTGCAAGAAACTATGAATAAGTATTTAATAAACATAGATAAGTGGTTGGCAGTTAATAAGTTATCTTTAAATGTTGAGTAGAATGTTTTTATAGTCTATGGTATCTACAGCGATAGTTTCACCTCAAATAGATATAAAGATTAAGGATAGAAATATAACTAGAGTTGAAAAATGCAAATATTTAGGTATAGTTTTTGATTACAATCTAAAATGGGATAAAGATATTCAATACATAATACAAAAATCGAAATATCTAGTCTATATTTTTTATACAATTGCCAAATCAATGCCAAGAGAAACATTAGTAATAATATACTTTGCCTTTTTTCATAGTATAATAAGTTATGGAAAACTTTGTGACATGTAAAATGCCTCAAGGAAGGAGATAGAGAGAGAAATGAGGTTAGGTTAGAGTAGGTAGGTAGGGTTAGGTATTAGGGAGATTATTATTATTAATTAGGAAGGATAAACAAACAAACGGACGGAATCACGCACGCACCAAACCACCTAACGCACGCTATGAACTTTGCTTATATTTTTTTAAGCATATTAATCGCGCATATGATTATATATGTTTCACGGGGGAGATCGACGCGGGGCCGCAGCAGCAGCAACAACAACAGCACAGTAGCAGCAGACGATAACACACTCACACACATACACACTCGCGTACGCGGACACCCGAGAGAGCGATCGGAGTGCGAGGAGTTTCAGCGGCGTTATCCATAAGGACGGCGACGAGAACAGCTGATGACCAAGCGGGCGCGTACCATGCGGCTTTAACAGATATGAAGAGTAGAGGGAGAGCCAAGAAGCAAAAGAGACGGTAGACGGTCGGCCAACAAAAGATGACCAGATAGGCATCTAAAAAGATGGGAAGAGAGGTGCGCGGAAGGAGAAGGGAGCAAGGCGCGTTTACAACGAACACGTCGTGCTCTGGCAATTCGTACGCATTATGTATCGAGTAATGGGGTATAAGTTATCGGAGAAGCGTGCAGTATAGAGGGCGTTGTGAATATTTTAAATTACGCGCGTCACAGGAGCGAAATGCATGTTGGGTAAAACTAGAGCAGTAACTAACCTCCGGTTACTACTCTAGTGAAAATCGAATTGAGGGCCTATGTTAACAGGTGTTAGAAAAGGAGAGAATATCGAGTAAGGCAAAATAGAGGGAGCTAGGGTGCAGCCTTCGCCGCACACAGTCGTTTCCCGAGAGAGTAAAATTGCTGTTAGAGGTTAACCGTCCGCGTGGAGATATTCAGAGAAGGAGTAGCCACAGTGTTTAGCAGGGAAAGAGAATTAATAGATTGTATTCATAGCAACGTGAGTACAAATAGTTTGGACGGCGAGTATTTGCCCACAAAGCTCCCGACCTAATAGGATTCAAGACAGTTTGTAATTTTGACTTAAAAATTACTTGGTGAGAACATTCCTTTCTTATTCATTTGTTTCAGTGCAGTCGAGGTTCGAGGCTTGGTGGAAAGTCGGAGCTGCAGTGTGTTTGGTTTCGCCGTCGAATATTCTGTGTTTTAGGTCGAGGGTTCCATAGTTCGTGTAATTGTATTACAGGTTACAGGTAATACCGACAACGCGGTCGGCACATGGTGCGTGCGAGTAGAGGCAGGGAGCGGCCATTGAACCGCCAGCATACGACCGTAAATCAGGAGTTAAGTCGGTAGAATCGAGCAATAAGTAGGGTCGTGGTAGTTATTTAAAATTAACTTAGTTAAATTTCGGGGTTTTGTTTAATATATTTATCGAAATTAATACAACAATTATCGAATTGAATAAAGTGACGGCGGTATATTAACTATTAACGAACCAGCATAGAATCCATTACAGTTACTATTTATATGTGCAATTTTATGTATATATTTTATATCGAGAAATAAACGTTCGGAAAGATTTATATACATATATATAATTGCTTGAAATTTCTTTCATTGATATCATTTTCTATATCCTGTTCTTCCATATTTGTAGTATTGTTTATATCGATAATTTTTATTTTTGGATTACCTCGTTGTTCTATCTTGATTTGACAATTTATTAGGTTATCATTTAGAACAGTTTCCACTGTTTCTAGACTTTTCATATTCATACAACTAATTTCTATTTCTTTATCATTCTTCTTGCGAATGCACTTAGTTTGGATATTCTTTTCTGAAACTAAGCAGTTTGTGAGTAATTGCATTGTATTTTGCTGGTTGGGGTCATTGGTCTTAATCGTTATTCTAGGAGCTCGCTTCGGTTTCGTCCTAATATCACTCACCACTTCTGCATATGTTTTATTACTTATCGGTATCTCACTATTTTTTTTTTTGCATTTCTATAAAGTCTTTATGCAATTGGTTTTTATCTTGCAATTGTGTCACTAGTTGCTTGAATAAGGTATTCTCAACTATTAAATTGTACATTTCACTTTCATCTTCTTTGATTGTTGCAGTATGTTTTTCCACTGTTTTGCTGTGTAGTTCTTGCAGCAATTCTTCTCTGATTTCTTCAGATTTTTTCAGTATTATTAGTGCAATAATTTTTCTTGCCATATAACTTAGCATATGTTTATTAGATTTATAGGTTATGTCTTTTAGTATATGGTCTGGGCAAATTATCAAATGTTCATTTATGTATTTGGGATGTTTGTTTTATCGAAATCACTCTTATGGTATGCATTTTTACAGATTATGCAAATCACTGTTTTAACTGATTTAGTAGGGTGACACTTATAATATTTACGATCAGACTTATCCGGAGGATCTTTCGCGTTCGGCGACACAATGGCGGATATTTATTCATTTATTTATTTATTCAAACCCAGATAATAATTACATTATGTATATTATCTGCAAAACCCTGCAGAGATAAACTAGTTATCTATCCACAGGTCCGGTATTACAAAATAGCGAGAAATTTTAACAAAAATATAGCATATATTTATATATATATATATATATATATATATATATATATATATATATATATATATATATATATATATATATATATATATATATTATATATACTTAAAACAAACTTAATAAACTAAGTCTAACTTAAAAACTATGCATATAAAATTTTAAGTTACTTTAAAATTATTCGTATACTTATATAAATTGATATATTATATACTATATACAAAAGTAACAATGAATCATAGCGGTTCTTAATTACATCTTAACCAATTTTTTAACAATTTTTTATAAGAAAATCTATCTATATTTAAAGTTTTAAACTTATTTGGTAAATTGTTAAAAGTTATAATTTCTTTTTATAACTATTTTTGTCGCTAACCCTTTTCTTATTTTTAGGTATAATTAAGTTTTTTTTCCTTGTTATACTAGATGATGTGAGATATTGGTTTTTTAGGTCTGAATAATGATACTTTAGTGCCCCAAATATAAATAGTTGTTCTATGTTCATAGGATTAGCTTGTATAACAAAATTGTTTTTATTAAGTATTTAAAAAATTTTTTTTCTATAAGTTATAATGTTGTACTTTAACCGATATGGATTCTGTCCCTACAACTCATTAATTATTTTATTGTTCTAATATATTGTATAAAATATTAATTATCACCAAGCATGAGAGTTCTATCTACGTAAATGATATATATATATATATGGTATGCATTTTTACAGATTATACAGATTATACAGATCACTGTTTTAACTGATTTAGTAGGGTGACACTTATAATATTTACGATCAGACTTATCCGGAGGATCTTTCGCGTTCGGCGCCACGGTGGCGGATATTTATTCATTTATTTATTTATTCAAAACCAGATAAGAATTACATTATGTATATTATCTGCAAAACTCTGCAGAGATAAACTAGTTATCTATCCACAGGTCCGGTATTACAAAATAGCGAGAAATTTTAACAAAAATATAGCATATATATATATATATATATATATATATATATATATATATATATATATATATATATATATATATATAAATGAATAAATATCCGCCATCGTGGCGCCGAATGCGAAAGATCCTCCAGATAAGTCTGATCGTAAATATTACAAGTGTCACCCTACTAAATCAGTTAAAACAGTGATTTGCATAATCTGCAAAAATGCATACCATAAGAGTGATTTCGATAAAACAAAACATCCCAAATACATAGGTGAACATTTGATAATTTGCCGAGACCATATTCTAAAAGACATAACCTATAAATCTAATGAACAATTATTGCACTAATAAAACTGAAAAAATCTGATGAAATCAGAGAAGAATTGCTGCAAGAACTACATAGCAAAACAGTGGAAAAACATACTGCAACAATCAAAGAAGATGAAAGTGAAATGTACAATTTAATAGTTGAGAATACCTTATTCAAGCAACTAGTGACAAAATTGCAAGATAAAAAGCAATTGCAGAAAGACTTTCTAGAACTGCAAAAACAAAAAAATACTGAGATACCGATAAGTAATAAAACATATGCAGAAGTGGTGAGTGATATTAGGACGAAACCGAAGCGAGCTCCTAGAATAAAGATTAAGGCCAATGACCCCAACCAGGAAAATACAATGCAATTACTCACGAACTGCTTAGTTTCAGAAAAGAATATCCAAACTAAGTTCATTCGCAATAAAAATGACAAAGAAATAGAAATTAGTTGTATGAATATGAAAAGTCTAGAAACAGCGGAGACTGTTCTAAATGATAACCTAATAATTTGTGAAATCGAGATAGAACAACAAGGTAATCCAAAAATAAAAATTATCGATATAAACAATACTACAAATATGGAAGAACAGGATATAGAAAATGATATCAATGAAAGAAATTTCAAGCAATTTAATAACAATTGCTCAGTACTGCACATGTACACTAATAAAAGAAATAAAACCAGTACAGATCTAATGGAAGCATCACCAGAAATTTACAAATTTATACCTGAAAACAATAACAAGATCTTTGTAGGTCATCAATTGTGCAAAGTTTATGATCTGATAAACGTCACCCCTTGCTTCAACTGTGGAAGATATAATCATAATGCATCCAAATGTAGAAATGATTCTGCATGCATTAAGTGCTCTGACACACACAATGTGAGTCAATGTAAAAATACCAAAACAGAATGTGTTAACTGTAATTATAACAATTCTAAATACAGAACAAGGTTACCAACGCATCATTTACCAACAGACAGACTCAAGTGTAATATACTTAAAAATAAAATAAAAAAATATATTAACTCTATTGATTACCCGGTCGCGCCTACATTACCGACATGGGATGAATCAAGTGCACTACAATAAATACGTAATATACAAACTAATAAACTACTTTACCAAACGCAGGTAAAATCAGTGAAGACTATAGTAAATAAACTAAGCGCAGCCAATTCCTTTACACAACAACAAAACAAAGAACAACTAACATTATCAACAAGTCCAGAACCTACACCAGAACCAACAGCAACTACATAATGGAATCACAAATAAATTTAATTGAAAAAATATAAAATAGCATTCACAAACAAGAGAGATCATATAGGGATCTTGAGACTTTTAACAAAGAAAGAAATAGTAACAATAGTTTGATTTTATACTTAAATATTAGAAGCCTAAATGCCAATTTTGAAAAGCTTCAAATCTTTATTAAAAGTCTTAAGATAAAACCATATGTTATTGTATGTACAGAGGTATGGAATTTAACTCATTATCAGTATTATAGAATTAAGGACTACAAATTATATTATAACTTCGGGAAAATTAATAAAAATGATGGTTTAGTGGTATACGTAAAAGAAAATATTATACACACTAATGAAACGATAGAAATAAATGATAATAAACAATTGGAAATTTAATTTCTATATAGATCACACGGAATGAATTATACTGAATTTAATATGAATTTCAAAACTTATTTAGAACAAAAAAGAAAAGCAAAAAATCATATTATAATTGGCGATTTTAATATAAATGTACAGGATTATAATGCTATCAGCATTGATTTCTTAAACAACCTATTGGAAAAAGATTTTCTCCCAAGATTTACAAATACCACAAGACCATCAAGTATAACTACGGATAAAGGAACGTGTATTGATAACATTTTTATCAAAACCGACTTCCTCATCACTAAATCACTAACACTTATGGTGCCCATAACTGATCATTATCCATTATTTTTAGAAATAAAAAATGGTAGACCTAACTCAAATAAAGAGACAAAAATTGACAGGTATTATTATAATTACAAAAAATTATTCAATAATGCTATGAAAATAAATTGGTCAAAATTTAAAAATATAAAAGATCCAAATGAAACTATTAAGGAAATAATAAGGGAAATTAAAATTTGCATTGAAAAATCAAAATACAAAAAACCAAATTTGCGCAACTCCAAGAAAACCTCCAGGAAAGATTGGATAATAATAGCAATATTAAACTCTTGTAATACAAAAGAAAAACTATACAAGCAACTAAAACATAATCCAGATAATGATGAACCCAAAAACAATTACAAAAAATTTGTTAAAATTCTAGATAAGGTCATTAAAGCAGCAAAAATAGATTATGATAAGAAAACAATAGAGATTAATAGAAATGAGCCAAGAAAACTCTGGGCTTGTATAAATAATAAAATCGGGAAAAATAAAATCAGAAACGATCCTACTATTACTCAGTTGAAAACTGAAGATAATAGAATAATTAAAAGTAGGAAAGAAATTGCGAACAAAATGAATAAGTACTATTGCAAACTTGGAGAAACACTGAGTAAGAAAATAAAGATACCAAAACATAAAAAATTAGAACTACCTAAAAGTAATCCAAAAACAATCTTTATAAAACCTACAAACGAATTTGAAAATATAGAGATAATAAACAATTTAAAACTGAAAAAAGGTGGTGTAGATAATATTAATGCAAAGGCATTGAAAATTATAGCTACAACTATAGCAGACACTTTGGCTTATGTAATTAATCGCTGTATCGAAACATCAATTTGGCCAGATATGCTGAAGGAGGCTGAAGTGATACCAATATACAAAGCAGGGGAAAGAAATGATATGGGAAACTATAGACCTATATCGTTAATATCAAATATAGCAAAAATTTTTGAAAAAGTCATACACAATCGAATTATAGACTTTATAAGTCATAGTAATATATTAAGTAAAAAACAATTTGGATTTATCAAAAATATTGGCACTAAAGATGCATTAAGCCTTATATCTAAAACAATTTATGAAAATTTAGATCAAAGTAATCCCATAGATATTACATTCCTAGATTTGGCAAAAGCTTTTGACACAGTAAATCATAAAATACTGTTAGATAAGCTTTACTCATATGGTATAAGAGGAAAAATGCATAAACTAATTACAAGTTATTTAACCAATAGAAAACAAAAAGTAAGAATAGGTTCACATGTAAGTGAATTTGAAAATGTTAATACTAGTGTCCCTCAAGGGACGATACTTGGGCCTCTATTTTTTATACTTTATGTGAATGACTTGCTAACAAACATGCCAGACAATTCCATCCTGTCCTATGCAGATTACACTGCTGTAATAGCAAATGGAAAAACTTGGTCTAAAGTTGAAAACAAAATGAACAAATACTTAGAAGATGTCTCAACATGGCTTAGACTAAATAAACTAACATTAAATACGCAAAAAATTGTTTATATAATGTAACGTCCAACAGACTACAAATAAGACTAAAGCTACAAGCTTTTAAATGCGCCTTTTATTTTTGCCTATGCTTTCGCACAATAGCCAGGGTCTCTAAGGCAAATCGTATGTAATTAGTTTTTATTGTCTTGAATCCTCGTAATGAGGATTCTCGGCTTTACTTCAATTCTTAGAAATGACGTTTCTTTTTGTTATTGATTTATATTACTGGAAATTTTTATTAGTTTACTACTTTGGGATACGTATATTGGTATAGCCGCGAGGTTCAAAAGTAGTTTTATTAGTGGGTTATACTGTACGTAATTAAATATTAATCTCGAGCCGTATTTATTTATTTATTTATTTATTTATTCCAGAGTTACATATAACATTTGCTAAATTCGATACAGATTAGAAATTATTTACACAATAACACACTATAACGCCGCAAATCCTACAGAGGGAATTGGTATTCCCTGTTCGCAGGTCCGCATTAACAACAAAAATAAAAATAAAAATAAAAAGTGCTGGTTAGTTTTACTGTATTCATTACAGCAAAAACCTCCAGCCATACTAACCGTACAATGCAAGTACCATTCATTCATAAGGATAGAATGCATCCACGTCGGACTTTCAGACATGAATCATTCCATCCTTCACCATTCATTCATACATACTTTGGTTAGGTTATGAATGTCTTCTGACTCTTCATCCCAACTCTATATAACATTATTAATAATTTATTAGAAATTTAACAGTGATATATAATCTCTCTTTAACATTTCCATATAAATCCTTATTAATTAATATTATCATTATAAATTGTGTTAAAGGTTCTATATTTTTATATAGTTAGTTATAATGTGACGACTACATTATATTAGTTTGCGTTAATTAAGATTACATTGCACATGCTTAAGATTCTATATTTTTGTACATTTTTCTTCGATATTATAAATATTTTTGTTCTTATAATTTAATCATTGTGACCTAGCACTATAATATTACCAATACCTCACTGACATGGATCTTGCCGTCGTGAATTTTTCTGTTGTCGCGTGTTTATCTCTTGCATATAATATTCTTTCTATGCTGTTGAGCCTAGCCGGGCAAGTAAGTCCAACAGCACAGGTAACTCTGTAATGTGGGAACATCTCTTTGTGTTCGTTAGCTGAATCACAATTATATAGTATATCCATAAACATTACTTTAGTATGCTTTACGCTTTCATAAATGATGGCGAGGTGCATTACTAAAGTATGTTGTTCTATGATTCTGAGATACGTAAGCTAGAATAGCCCGCGAGGTTCAGAATAAGTTTTATTAGTGGTATATACTGTACGTGATTAAATATTAATCTAGAGGCGTATATCCATAAACATTGCTTTAGTATGCTTTACGCTTTCATAAATAGCCCGCGAGGTTCAGAATATATAGAAATGACAGGTATGCTATACGTTACTAGTTACTAGCGGCAAGGTGCATTACCATGTGATGTATTGCGTTCAATTTTATGTGTATATATATATTAGGTCATTTTATTAAATTTGAATCTTTTAGTAATAAATCTGTTTATTAAAAGTAGTTTATACAAGAAATAGCTTAATATAATCGGTACAAAAATTGTAAATAAAATATAATTACTTTTCGGATGTTTAATTTGTAGTTCTATTATTTAAGACAAAATCGTTAAATAATTTATTTTTAGTCTTGGGTGTTTTAACCCGTAATATTTATTTTTAGTCTTGGGTGTTTTAACCCGAAATATTTATTAATGCAATGGAAATTTTGTGGGGTTTTTTTACTTAAAAACTGTCTATTTGAATATTTGAGTCTAAAAAAATAGACCAATATAATTGTCTACAAAGATCTGTAGCAAGCTTAGCGATACTAAAGGCACGTTGCCTGGAGAGGTTGCTAGAGCGAGCTAATTCTTTCTAATATTCTGTCTTGCACAAACCTTGCTTTACCTGAACAGATACTGCTCCTGAGGTGCTCGTCGATCGAATGCTGGTGAGCCATGTAGCTTGCCCGGGGTCGGGTGAACTAATGCTAGTGAGACCCCGTGGACCGGTGTCTTTTAAACAGTTTTCCGCCGTATCTCGCCTATGCAAAAGGGTCGAGCGAACGGGGTGAGGGTGAGAAAGGACGAATAGCAATGAACGTTTCCTCCTTTTTCTCCTCCTACGCGCTTTTCCTCTTATTAACATTAATGCTTAGGACAGAGAAAAAAGAACAGAGGGTGAGGGTAAAAAGGTCCTCATATGGGCGTCGCTAAAGAAGCGCGCGCAGCTATGTTTTGGTCTCGAGCCTTCTTGGTGGGGCAAGCTTTTTCTAGAGAGAGAAAGGAAATCTTGTGTCTCGCTTGCTCTCTTGCTCCTTCTCTATCTTTCGCATTTTACATTTGATTTTCTTAATATTTAACCTAAAATATTAATGTTTATTATATTTTTATTTACTAAATAATCTTAAAATATAGTAGTTATTTCATAAAAAACCATTAAAGTCAGTATTGTGAAAATATTTACTTTGTATATAATAGTTACGATATTTGTTAAGAATCATAGGATAATTATAGTAATTTATTAAAGTGTACACACGGTTAAAATAGTATCAGATTAATTAATAATAACAATGAGAATAAGTGATGAATGTAAAGTTAATATTAATTTATGTTTACTTAAACTTAAAGTTTGCATAAGCAGGTTTCAGTCTAGTATAAAAATGTCTAGATTCTAAAATGTAAATAGTGAATAAACATTTATATTTCAGTACTTAAAACTATCGTATTATATGTAAATATTATTATTACAACAGAATATTTAAAACTACATTTAGAATCAAGCTATCGACTTGATTCTTTCGCACAACATTTTTATTTGAATTATAAAACTATATTACGATGTTATACATGTAAAAAGTTATTATCTTATACGCTACGCTTTCTGCTTTCAAAATAATATTACAGCCTGTATTTTTCCGCTCGGAAAATGCTGCGCTTAGCAGATACATTTCGTGGTCGAAAAAGAGGGTCGATATGGATCCTAAACACGTGTGCATCCGGTTACACTTGACTCGTGCGCCCTAGCTAAGATACACGAGCACAGACCTAAAACCTCATTCACGACCATTAGAGAATAAAAGTTTTAAAAACAGGCGTGTTTTCCATTTATAAAATAATATTGAAACATAGTTATATACTTATTAAGTAGGATATAACAATAACTTTTGGAAACTATTGTGACAGTGTACCACAGAAAATTGAAATTAAAATCAATAATGAAAAACTAAAGAGAGTGAATGAAGCAAAATATTTGTGTATAATTTTCGATGAGAATATGAGATGGACCAAACATATTGAATACCTTATAAAGAAGATAAGATACCTTATTTTCATCTTTAGTAAAATTTCTAAATTCGTGGAAACTAATACTTTAAAAATTATATACTATGCTTTCTTCCACAGCCTTATTAGTTATGGCATAATTGCGTGGGGTGGTGTGTATCAAAACAAACTACACTTATTGCAAACTGTTCGGGCCGTTTGCACTTGCACCGGCCCTATTATATTTCATATTTTCGCGCGCACTGTGTTTCCCTCTCGCGCGAGAACTGAAGCGCTCGCTCGCACGATTTCTTGCGAGAGATGACACAGGTGCGCGCTTTCTCCCACTTTCTTCTTTCCTAATTTCCGCGAAGCGAGATCAAAAACCAATTGTTCTCGCTGAGCTCTCTCTCTTCCGGCTTTACCGCGACTATGGCAAGTTCGGGGCCTTTACGCGCATTGCGGCGCCTGTTTTCGCGACCGCGTGTAAAGTCTACTTTCTTTTTACACACATACATCGAGTCATTGTTAAGTTTTTATTAATTAACAAGTATAATTAAGACAAGCAATAAATGCTATTAAATTGTTTTGTACATAAAATCAGTGCATTCTACACATTCACTCGCCTAACACTCCCGCTTCGATAGTTTAAATAAAGTTCAGCCGGTTAGCGCGCGATCACAAACAGTTCAAACAAAAATTAAAAAAATTATAGATAAAAATACTTTTTAAAAAATAATTCCATTTAACCTACAGCAATTATTTGCAAATGAAAGTCTTCGGTATAACTATGAAAATTTTAAAGATCAGTATATCAACTCGACGAGTAAAACAAGAAACAAACTATTAATTTTACCAAAATATTTCAAAACTGTTAGTTCTAAAAATAGTTATATTAAAGCAATCAGTATCTTTAATAAATTGCCAAATGAACTAAAAATGTTAGATATACAAAAAAAAAACAAATATAAAAAAGATACAGGATTGGTTGCGAAATAATGAATGAAATAAACACTGCAACGACAATAGATTGCCAACAATTTAAATTATGGCTTTTATCGCTGTGAAAACGAAATGAATGTGTATACCAGTGCCAAATATCCTCTAAATTACAGTTTTTACTGCAGCAGAGAAAAGCCGCACTCATTGAAAACAAAGTGGACATTAGTATGTATGGATCCAGAGAAGACTCAGTATTGGCTAATAGTATAATGCTTGATATTAGAACATACATTTGTGCAAAGGGCAAATGTAAATCATAGAATAATCGCAAACATCGGCGTATCTCCAACTACAATTACAATATAGTATATTACGATACATGTGACCTAAGTGGTCCATAATTGCACGGCAATTATGCACGTGCAATTATGACCACTTAGGTCACGACTATCGTATACTATTTTGTAGCAAGAGTGACATAAACCCGCCACCGACATAGGGGAGGGCGTAGGGTGCGGGTGTGGGCCGGGCGGGGGGACGAGGGGGTTCGGGGGAGCCCCCCGCATAAAAAAAAAAAAAATATAATCCAAAAAACATAAAAATAAATTAACCAAAATTAATTAGTTAATTAATAATCAATGTCAACCTTTATAATTCACATGTTTATACTTAGACATTGTTTGAATTTCTTTTGCGACATAATAAATGTTTAAATTTGTTTAAAAGTGTTTAAAAGTGTTCAAACTGATGATCTGGACCAAATGTGAATAGCCGTATACTAATATAGAACCTTATATAAATAAGATATTTTGTTTTTGAAAAAATAATAAATATTTATTGTTATCAGTTAATTTGAATATATTTATTCACCCTATCTTAAAAATTTTTAAATTAAATTTTAATAAATTTATAATATTAATTATAAAAAAAAAATTAATACTGAATTTTAAATTGAATTCCAGATTGAATATTCAAAAAACGCGCCAAATTGTCATATACAATCAGTTGAACTAACCTCTTAATTTGAAGCATTATTTTAAGGATTTATAATTATTCTCTGATACTTGGCATGCGTATTTACCAGGTTTACTACTTCTTCTTTCTATTATTATGAACGAAAACGTTTATTTTGAGTGTTTTTAGTCTTTATTATAGGATACTACGGATCTGTGGCCTATGTGAATTCATTATTACACTGTGTAATAAAGCGCCACTTAGGTCACGGATAAGCGTTTCCTAAGTGCGGGTTTAGGTCACACAGTGCTATAAAAATGATAAACTCATATCCAAAAATCAACAATAGTCTATATAATATAACAAACGAAATAATAAATATATGAACACACAAAACAAAAACGGGAAAGCGAATATCAAATACATCAAATTTGTTAAAGGAGTAAATAATGATTTAGATGTTAATAAAGATCCAAATATAGAAAAATATAAACCAGTAGAAACGGTCTTCACCAAGATTGATGAAATGGCTGAAAAGAACAACAAGAAAGCTAGACAAATGGAAGCAACGGCTGCACCTGAACAGAAGATTAACAAATCAGCAAGTCACAGAATGACATACGGAGATGTCAACTACCTAGGATCGAACAAGGCGATTTTTTATTTTGACAGAGGAATAAGAGGAAAACAAATTTTCACAAACTCAATGTATCCACTTAAACAACAATTATCTTATAATGATATTGTAGTTATAGTCTTTACATCAAACTGCAAATGTGATTCAGCTAACGAACACAAAGAAATGTTCCCACATTACAGAGTTACCTGTGCTGTTGGACTTACTTGCCCGGCTAGGCTCAACACCATAGAAAGAATATTATATTCAAGAGATAAACACGCAACAACAGAAAAATTTACGACGGCAAGGTCCATGTTAGTGAGGTAGTGGTAATATTATAGTGCTAGGTCACAATAATTAAATTATAAGAATAATAATATTTATAATATCAAAGAAAAATGTACAAAAATATAGAATCTTAAGCATGTGCAATGTAATCTTAATTAACGCGAATTAATATAATGTAGTCGTCACATTATTACTAACTATATAACAATATAGAATCTTTAACACAATTTATAATGATAATATTAATTAATAAAGCTTTATATGGAAATGTTAAAGAGAGATTATATATCACTGTTAAATTTTTAATAAATTATTAATAATTTATATAGAGTTGGGATGAAGAGTCAGAAGAGAAGACCATCATAACCCAACCAAAGTATGTATGAATGGTGAAGGTAGGAATGATCCATGTCTGGAAGTCCAATGTGGATACATTCTATTCTTATGAATGAATGGTATTTGCATTGTACGGTTTAGTATGGCTGGAGGTTTTTGCTGTAATGAATACAGGAAGACTAACCAGCACTTTTTATTTTTGTTGTTAATCCGGACCTGCGAACTGGGAATACCAATTCCCTCTGCAGGATTTGCGGCGTTATAGTGTGTTATTGTGTAAATAATTTCTACTTCTTTTTCGAATTTAGCAAATGTTATATGTAACTCTGGAATAAATAAATAAATATTACCTACAGGGGTACATAGTAGTAACTGTTCGTAGGTCTGATGTCAGACTATGCAGGATGGACGTGGCGGATCGGGAATTCGTCACACAAATAAACAGTCCTTTTGTTTAAGATTACACTGCGCACTTTATTCAAATCGACTGTAGACTATATAGGACTCTGATTAATGCACTGAATTTAGCTATTACAGTAGATCACTCTGAATAAACTAAATAAGTGGACAATATTATCTGGATATAACTGTCTTCTAAATATCGTCCAGAGAGCCGGAGAAACAGGAGATGCGTTCTCTGCGAGGTCTCGAGCGGTTGCGTAGTTGAGCGAGCGGCGGCAGGCACGAAGGGGGTGAAGGAATGGGGAGTGCCCTCTCCCTGCAACTTATGCTGCGAGGCACGGAGCCTACTGAGGACTCAGTCGACATCTGGATGCTTTACATATTAACATACGAATATACTACAAAAATACTAAAATTAACTTACATTGTATGTCTATAAATCAGGGCCATATATTAGGCTACGAATACCGTATAAATGATTCTGTGTTGGAAAGAGTTTCAGTTTTCAATGACCTTGGTGTAATCTTTGATAACAATTTAACATTTGAAAGCCACTAGAATTCAGTAATATCAAAAGGTTATAAAACCCTTGGTTTCATTGGTAGAACTGCTAAAAGCTTTAAATCTCCATCTTTTCTAGTTCATTTATACACCACTCTAGTATTACCAATTTTGATGTATGGCTCACCAATTTGGAGCCCCTACACTCTTCAAAACCTAAATAAACTTGAATCAATCCAACACAGATTCATGCGTCTTCTCTCTTACAAAACTGCCTCTCCTATGCATTTTTATGAGGATTCAAAAAGGTCTGCACACGCGGCGAGCGGTGCGCTGTTCGGAACCTCATATGAATTACCTCCACTTTGCTACTCGCTCCGCGTGAGCGAATGTAGAATACCCGCTGACAATGCCTTAAGTATATTTACGATTTTTACATCATTCCAACACGCTCACTACTTGAGCGTTTTGCGCACGCATTCTGTTACATTCATTTTTGCTTGCAATACATTAAATTTGTCTTAACTCAAAGGTTTCGTGAAGATATCTGCATATTGATCATGATTACTTACATATTTTGTATCAATCTCATTGTTTCGCAGTTTTTCACATACGAAATGATAGCGTACATCGATATGGTTTGATCTGCGATGATATTATGGATTTCGAGTTAATTTTATCGAACTTTGGTTTTCCACGTTCAAAATCGCAAGTCCAACACATTCATGTTCGATATCTAATAGCAACTTTCGCAACCGTATCGCTTCCTTAGTCGTTTCGCTCCCTGCTATAAATTCAGCCTCCGTCGTACTGATGCTGACGGTCGCTTGTCACTTCGAAGACCACGCGATACATCCACCGTTCATCATGTAAACATATCCCGTGGTCAATCGGCGCGTGTCTAGATCCGCAGCATAATCCGCATCGGAATACCCTATAAGAGGATCTTCGATTCGCTTTTCGACGGAAAGAAAAGACCCAAATTTTCCGTTCCTTTTACGTAGCGCAGAATGCACTTAACCGCGAGCCAGTGAGATTCGTCTTAATTATCGAGATACATACTGGCAATGCCAACAGCATATGCGATATCCAGGCGAAAAATCATTGCTAGAAATAGCACACGGCGCGCTCCGATCAAGTTTAAATAAAAAGATCTTGCACCTCGCGAGTTTTTTTATAAATCATTCCTGGGATATCTTCCGATGATTTTAAGCCTAAAATGAAAATAATCCCTAGAGGGATTTTCAAATAAACTCGATATTTGATCATTTTCGTAGGTTATCGTGACTATTTTCTATATTGCATCTTGTATTTAGATTTCTTAGGCTTTAAAAATATATTTCAATATTAGAAATAAGTTTATAAATTCTTAATACTCATTAAACTTTTAAAATTCATATAAATTTTTTTAAATACTGCTCAAAAATTAAATTTTTTAACTTCTTATTTTAAATATTTTTCTGTGCGCTCGAAGTTTCTTTTTTTTTTCTTTCATCGAGGATAAATTTGGTATTCCGTTGTCATGGCTGCGATAAATAAACTTATGCTGATTTTACGGTTAGTAAAAATGCCGAAGGCAAGAACACACGATGAAAATCGTCATCAAATTTGTTTACTTTGCTTTGGAAAAACTAAAGTAATGATTCCTGTAAAAGGAGAATTAAAAGTGCTTGTTGAAAAACAGTTTGAGTACGATACTAGTGATGACCGATTACCTCTTGTTCTATGCAGTAGTTGCAAAAGAGATTTATACAGAATTAGAAACGATGAAGATATAAGTGTGAATCTACCAAAATTTTCTGATCTTCAACCTTTGAAGAAATCTACTAGATCAAGCGACGATGTTTTATGTGCTTGTCATATTTGTGAGCTTGCGAGAAAACCCCCTCCTGGAAAATTTTCAAACTTTGCAAAGAATAATGTTATGCCTCAGCGACATGGAATACTTGTTGATGTGACAAATATAAAAGTTCCAAGTAAGCTATTAAAACATATCTTTTTCTAGTTATAATAACTACAATATAATAATACAATTTTAATCTAGATGGAAGAAAATCACCTTCCGTTGAAAGCCGGTGTAGTTACTGCTTTTCTTTGTTGGGAAAAGGAAAATCTCATAAATGTAACTTTACCGTACGCTTGGAGAATTTGACTGAAAACATTATGCAAACAAGCCCAAGAGCTACAGATCAAGTAATTTCGTCTTTGCTTAAACGCAAAATGATTACAGAAAATACACAAAATACTACAACTCTATCACTTTCTCAAACACGCGGTAAGCCTCTTAAAGTTGCTATTGGTTCACAAAATAACAAAGCTTTAAGCAAACCTGAGCTCTTTTCTGCAGACGATTTTTTAAAAATTCAGACGAGTTTACATTTGAGCCAAACGAAGACACTTGCGATTGCTACAGCTTTACGAATAGCTACGAAAAATGCTAAGGTCGTGGAACCGCATTTGAAAAAAAAAACTATAAATTAAAAGTCACTGTGTTGATGATTATTTTGGTACTAAAAAGTTTGATTTTGTTCACGTCAAGGCTGATAAAGTTTAACATCTGCAGCCGAAACAGTCGCTTACTGCACAAATCTTGATGGTTTAATAGAACACATTAAAGAAAAACGCTCATTGTCTGAATTTCACTTGAAGTTTGGTATTGACGGGGGAGGGGGTTTTCTGAAGATATCCATTCAATTTACTTCAGAAAATGAAAAGCTAAATAGACACCGGCAAAAGTTCGAAGATGGTGTTTCTGCTAAACGGTTTAAAGATTCAGGTGTTAACAAATTATTGATACTAGCATTAGCAAACAGTTCTCAAGAAAATTATGAAAATGTATCGCAGCTGTGGTCTGCAATAAAAATAAACAACTTTCAGGGAACTATTGCGACAGATTTAAAACTTGCTAATATTATGGTTGGCATCATGTCGCATAGCAGCTTTTACCCCTGCACTTGGTGTTTCGCATCGAAAAATGATTTAAGTAGCTGCGGAATACCGAGGACAATAAATAATACGTTTCAAAATCATATAAACTGGCATCAAGCCGGATCTGTCAAAAAAGATGCGAAGAATCATAAAAATTGTATTCATCCGCCTCTTTTATCAACTGATGTAGACAAAACATTTCTTCAGATAATACCTCCACCTGAACTTCATTTGATGCTAGGTGTAGTAAATACATTGTATAGACACTTATTGGCTGAATTCGAGAAAGACTCTCTTCTATGGGCACAATCATGCCATGTCACTCGTGATATACGTGAGGGTAATACAAGTTTTAATGGCAATTCGTGCAAGATATTATTAGACAAACTTGATTTCCTGCGTTCACGAAATCACAATTTGGGATGTTTGAAATATGTAAATGCTTTTGAGCACTTAAAAAATGTTGTACATGCCTGCTTTAGAAAAAATCTTGACCCATCTTTCAAAGATAAGATTAATGCCTTCAAGCAAAGTTATTTACATTTAAATGTACCAATAACGCCCAAAATTCATGCAGTATTTTTTCATGTGCCTGACTTTTGCGAAGAAGTTCAGACGGGACTTGGATTTTATAGTGAACAGGCTATGGAATCTGTTCATACTGATTTCAAATCTGTGTGGGAGAAATATAAAGTTTTTAAGAACCATCTAGAATATGCAGAGAGGTTGCAACGTGCTTTATGTGAATATAATAGTTTACATTCATTTTAATTATTGTACATAATAAAGATTTTTTTTTAATGTAATAAAATGATCGCAAAGTTTAAAAATTCGAATACGGTTTTGAAAATTTGTATGAATTTAAAATTTTTAATACCTATTGAGCATTTATAAACTTATTTCTGATGTTGAAATATATTTTTAAAACCTAAGAAATCTAAATACAAGATGCAATATAGAAAATAGTCACGATAACCTACGAAAATGATCAAATATCGAGTTTATTTGAAAATCCCTCTAGGGATTATTTTTATTTTAGGCTTAAAATCATCGGAAGATATCCTAGGAATGATTTATAAAAAAACTCGCGAGGTGCAAGATCTTTTTATTTAAACTTGATCGGAGCGCGCCGTGAGCAGTGCTTCTACTATTTCACGGTATGGAAAATTTGTCTTAGGTTCAGAAGGAGTAATTAATCTGCTGCATGGATCGGCCGGTACTTTAAAAGGATTTGCTTCTTCCATTCAAAATTTTTGTAAAATTCTTTTAAGGTAGCTTGTTTGACATATAAAAAAATTCCATTCTTATCATGAGAAATTTCCACACCGACAAAATATTTCAAATTGTTTGAAGTTATATTAAACTTTGCCTCTAAAACTTTAACTAATCTGTCTAAAGTATTGCAATTCCGAGCTAATAATAATCCGTCATCTACGTATAATGCCAAATAAGTTTTATCGCCTTCATAAAAGCCTATGTACACGCATTTGTCAGCGCTGCTTTGTATAAAGCCTAATCTCTTTATGAAACGATCGAACTCCTTGTTCCAACATCGATTGTTTCAACCCGTAAAGTGCTTTGTTTAGCTTCAAAAAGAGATTTTTGTTACTAACCCTCAGACCGTCGGGAATTCGCATGAAAGTTGTCTCTTTTAGATCGCTGTTTAAGTAAGCGGTGCTAACATCAAACTATAGTTTTTTTGGGCCACTATCGCAAGGAGGGCGCGTACCGACTCGAAACGCACGACGGTTAAAAAAATTTCGCCGTAGTCTACCACGGCCTCCTGCGAAAAACCTTGCGTATATAGTCGCGCTTTGTAGCGCTGCTTATGTTCGCTATTTAAGTCCTTTATTTTGAATGCCCATTTAAAACCTATCGCGTTTCGCCCTTCTGCTAACTGAACGATATCCCAGGTGTTGTTTTTTACACGAGCATCTAGCTCTTCATCGATCGCATGCTTCCAAAGTGCGGAGTCGTTGCGACTAAACGCTTCATTTGCTTGTTCATTTTCGAGCGCGATTTCTGGACCTTTGTCACGCATCGGAATTTCGATAGGAATTGCGGATTCCTGTGCGTGCACGTCGTCATTCAGCTGTTCAGGCGCGTCATTATTAGCTGCATTCGCGTCATTATCGTCGCAAGGTTCGGCGAACCATGCGAGTGCCGGTGCTTCGCAATTCTCGTCAAAATCGATAGAAACCCGCACGTGATCATCGCTTATGGCATTCGGTAGATTCTCGGTAATAATTACTTCTTGAAATAGTAATACGGTCGGTTCGTGAAAAAAAAAGTCTATACTTTCCGGACTCAACTTAGTATCCTACGAAAACAATTTTTTTGTGATTTGGCATCCCATTTCTTGCGAAAGAGATTGGGAATGAGTGCAAACGCGTCACAATCGAACGTACGTAAATGCGATAAATCGGGTTTCTTTTTAGTCCACAGTTCGAACGGCGTAGCTGCATTCGAACGTACACTCAGCTAACTGTTCAAAATATACATGGTTGTATTTACGGCCTCACCCCAGAGGCGCGTCGGTAAATTCTTCTCAAAATCTTTATTTCTCTAGCAAATTGATTTTCAGGAGAGGCGTCTACCAGGGCGGCTCCTATAGTGGCATCCATGGTGGCCGAGGAAGTGCCGACTGTCCCCTGGTGCCCTCCTCCAGTTGCACCACTCCTGTGCATTCCTCCGAAATGGTAACTTTGTCTTTAAACTTTACTCGCTTCGTCGTTTGCCCTTGGCTCCCATTAATTTGTAATGGTGCTTCGGGCTTTCTTAAATTTCTTTATTCATTTGGCTCCGGTTTCCCTGGTTCTCCAATGGTCCGTCGAGCTCTTGTCCCTTTGTTTCATTACTGCATTTTGTCCCGGTCACCATTGTAGGTCAATGGCCCATTAAGCTGTGCGTCTTCATCATCTTCCTTTATCTGTATCTTCCTTTGACCCGGTCATTATGGATTTGTAATGATCCGTCAGGCTTTACATCAGCTCCTTCTACTTCCCCACGTTTTTGGCCCCGGTCACCAGTGTTCTCTACTGGCCCGTCAAGCTTTACTTCGCCCGACTTGGTTCTTCTAAACCAAGCAGTTTGGCCTCGGGCACCACTAATCTTTAGTGGTCCGTATGGATGTGCTGTATTGCTTCGCACACTTCTTCAGCATAAATCTTCGATTTATCTTCTTCGTAATCTGGGCCCATTCCCGCGACTTCTAGATTTACTTCTACATTCTTCAACCGGAGCGGGAGTGAGTACTACTCACCCTGCTTTCACTTTGTTGATTCTTCCTCCACTAACAGTGAGTACTCCTCACGTTCTACCCTGCGATTACTAGCCGGCTCTGCTCGCCCAGGAGTTACTCGGTATGCGGCTAGAGTTGTGGTGGACATTTCGTCCGCCAAATCCTCTTCGCCCACTGCTTGCTCTGAGAGTCTGTGTTTTTCATCAATATCCTCCTCCTTCTCTTCCCTCGATTTTCTTACTTCAGGCAGTGATGAGTTCTCCTCACCCTGCTTACCCTCCATTTCTGTTTCTGCTAACTTACACCTCTCTTCTTTCTAACGTAAGTCTTGCTTACCCCCTCCTTGTTTCTGCTTACTCTGTTATACGTGTGTGTTGTGGGTAAGGAGAAGGGGGGAGAAGAGGAGAGATGCTCCGCTCAATCCGTCCGTACGTTTTGAATTATTATGGTGGCCCTGAAAAGGGCCGGTTGTTTTCACCGGAGATAGCTTCTACGGCTTCTTAGCCTCGCGCTCGGGACTTTTTAATGGTCTCGGCTGGAGGCGTCGAAGAGCCCGTCGGCGGCTGATACTGCGGCTCCTCGGAGCCTCGTGTACGACAAAAAGACGCACCCTGGGCGTCGACCGTTTT
Organism: Gastracanthus pulcherrimus; assembly: GCA_949152435.1. Taxonomy (NCBI): domain Eukaryota; kingdom Metazoa; phylum Arthropoda; class Insecta; order Hymenoptera; family Pteromalidae; genus Gastracanthus; species Gastracanthus pulcherrimus. The sequence goes on from OX424575.1 coordinate 88,267,885, forward strand.
GTAATCGGGCCGAGCCTCCGCTTTACCGCTGCCAGCTTACGCGGATCCCTCAGTGCCGCGATGCCTCTGGACTCTCGGCGAGCTGACGGAGGTGTCTCGGCTACTGGAGGTCGTACTGGAAAGCGTCGCAAGACGGGCTGCGTCGGATTTAGAAAAAGCGCCTCCTCTTCGTCCGGCAGCTCGTCTTCCGGAGAGGAAGAGGCAAAGAACGTCCTCTTGTTCCTCTTCCTTTTCCAGGCCAAGAGCTTCCTGGATTTCAGCCGCAGTGGGCAGCGGTGTTACGGGTCGTGGCACCACGAACACCAAACTGCGCACTTGTGGCGAGGGAAAACCTTTGCTCGACTGAGGCGAAGAAGGAGGCTTTCTCCTTCTCCGTCTCCCTTCTCTCTTTCAGCTATATAGAACAGCTGGTCCGGTCCCAGGGTATTCAAAGAGGGGGTAGGTCTGACTCACAGTGTTGTTCGGAGCAGGACGCGCGCACACGCATCAGTTACAAAGAATCAAGCCATCTAAGGATGCTCAAGAGAAGACGCCATTATTCCCAACGCATTTCTTTGACATAAGCATACAAATTCTATTGCAGATTGGAGTACCAGGTATGATAAATAAAATTATTATTTGGATTAATTAACCGAACGCCTCTTGTAGCGTCTTCACAGTCAATATAAGCTTTGTTTTTGCGACACTTTATTATATATACTATTTTGTTGTTGTTGTGACACTTTATATACTTTATATATACTTGATATACTGATGTACAGAAATTGTAAACTTATTGCATTTAAAGTTGTAACCAAAAAAGCTGCAACAAATGTTTGTGTACGAAAAAATTCTACACAAATATTTACTACACAAAAACACTCTATTTTTTTCTTATCAATAAAAGAAACATATTATATGTATTACAGATTAGCAATATGGATGATCCTGTTTGCATAATTTGCGAAGAAAGTGAAGGAGAGTTAAGAACCATACAAAAGAAAGCTATTGATAAGCTGATTGATTCGAGTAAAAAAAGAAGAAATCGCAAGTTCAACAAATGGGTCCAACTGTCCTCAGCGTCTGTCCACAAACTGTATTCAGACGCATATAATCGCGAAAGTGCGATTAAACATGCTGCTGCAGAGTACAGCAAAAAATCGGTGGAAGGTAAAAATATCATCAAAAGTGCTATCGATTTTGATTTTAAAACATTGTGCTGTTTTTGCGGCCGCATTTGTCATGAATCAAAACAAAATATTAGAATGGTTCAAAAAGCTGTTACTAGGGATAAAATCGTGCAGGCTCTTAAAGGACGAGATACGTCTGACGTTTTTAACAAAAATTTGTTAGCGCGTTTGAATCAATGTAAAGATTTTGTGCAGGTACAAGCTCGCTACCATGTACAGTGCATATCTACATTTTATGTTAATAAAATGTCTGATCAGGTTGGACGTCCCGCATCTGAAATACAAAAGACTTCATACAACATTCTATGAATTACATTGAAGAAAACAAAAGTGAAAGTCAGTTTTGCCTAAATGAGATAAAAAAAGAATTCGACGGTGATTTTCCGGATTTGCAGACTATTAAAGCAAATTTATTAAAGTATTATACTGACGGTGAACTTGAATTTATGCATTTGAAAACAGATCTCATTATTCTTTTTAGACATAAAATCAGTAAGCAAATGTGGAAAGATTAGTATAACAATCAAGAAAAAAATCATGAACTAGAACGAATAAGAATTGTCAAAATGGCTGGTAATATTATCTTAGAGGACATCTGTAAGACTGTTTACGATATAAATAATTACGTTCTTCCACAATTTAATGAAAAAAATATATTTGAAAATATTCCTAAATCGTTAGTCAATTTTCTTGATATTGTTATCAAAACTCAGAAGGATAAGAGTAAAAAAATGATTTTAAATGACAGAAAAAATAGCTACAATTGCTCATAGTATAATTACATTAGCAAGGCCGCGATCATTTTTATCATCGATTTTACTTGCTTTATCGTCGATGATGCACAAAAAATATGCATCGAAAGGATTAATTGATGCTTTGTCATATTTAGGATTATGTGCAAGCTACGATGAAACTTTGCGCTTTGAAGCATCAATTGTGAATAATCCTGATAATCATTCTTGTAATTCCGAATGTTTCAAAAATACCTTTCACGCAATGGAAGGACTTAACGTTGCAACTCCCTTATCATGTGTAACTTCTAAAAAACCTATCGCTAGAGTATAAAAAATTCCATCTTTAGATACGATTGGCAAATTCGGATTTACTGAAATAAAACGATTTGAAAATAAAAGTGCGAAAGGACTAAAAACAACGTTCATTCAGAATATTTTTAGTGATGATTTCACAAGACCAACAATGTCTATGGAAGATTTTACTTCGCTCTATTCCAAGTATTCAGATAAATAATCACAGGGCTATAGTGGATTCATGGAAGATTTATGCAAATTGTGATTACTCGACATCGACAATTATTCCATTACTGTTTGTCAATAATCGACCAAGTGACTACGATATGATTTTTACTGTTTTAGTACAAGCAGCTGAACAAAACAAATAAAACAACAGTGGAGAAATTTGCTTTGTAACATTTGATCAGCGTTTGTATCAAAAGGCTCGGTATATTCTGTCATGTGTGGACCCAGAGCATGATCCACATGGTTTGTCAGTGATCGAGTAAGGATTGGCGGTTTTTGTACGTTAATGTCATTTCTTGCGACGATTGGATTTATAATGAACGGAAGTGGACTGAAAGAAGCTTTCTATATAATATATGCTGAAAATTCAGCTGAAAAAGCTTTCGTAGGACATGCCTACTCGAGAGCTATCAGAGCACATTTCCTTGTTGAAGTAGCTTTAGCTAACGTAATTTTTGAATCATTTCACTTAACGGATGAAGAAAAGGGAATGTTTGATGCATTATTGCTAAATGTGGACGCAGAAAATTTCCAAGAAGACATGCAAAAAGAAGAATTTACAATAATAAGAGATAGATTTATGAAACAGATTGAAGAGTTTCGAAAAAGGGGACCGACTGCACAACTTTGGATTCAATACTGGGATATGTTGGCAATAGTGAAAAACTTTATCAAAGCAGAACGTTCGGGCAACTGGGATGTACATTTGAAATGCATAGAACAAATGATTCCATACTTTCATGCGAACGGACATAATAATTATGCGAAATCAGCTCATTTATATCTGCAGGATATGTTAATGTTGAAAGACGTAATGGATGAGCATCAATTTGAACTTTTGACGACAAAAGGCTATTTCACGATTAGACGCTTTGACAAGTTTTGGTGTGGAATTTGGTCAGATATGACTATTGAACAAGTCTTAATTTGATCGATGAAGACTCAGGGTGGACTGACACACGGGCGTGGAATGGCCGAAAGTGTTTCAACTAAATTCGTATTAACTATGATCATTCTAGTTGAAGTTTGTAACGAAATGGAAAATGTTTGCAATGTTTCTTAATCCACGTCTGAACAGCATGTTAATTCCAAAGTATCTAGGATTACTAGAGATGTTGCAGATCTTCAAAACTTACTCGAATTCTTCAATAGGTACAATCCGTTTCCATAGACTACAAATATTATGTCAATATTTTCTGGAACTGTGGGCAATGATTCGATTAGCTGTCACAGAGCATACGAAGTAGGTATGAAATCTGTTAAATCAATAATAGGCCAGGGGGCCTGCGGCGGCTCAGTCGGTAGAGTGTCGGATTCCCACGCCGGTGACCCGGGTTCGAATCCTAGTCTCTGCCGATTGATACAAGCACCTCTGTAAAAATTACATGTGCTTTGTTTACAAACACACCGCAGACCCCCGTCGTCGATTAGCACCACATGGAAGCACAAACATGGCGACGTTAAATAATAATAAAAAAAAAAAAAAATAATAGGCCAGGATTTTTAAAGTGTTAAATTTACACGAAAAAACAAAGTTTTATCCCTTCAAACTGTTCAATCATCAGTCAAAGTAAATAATGAGACTATTCCAATAAATCCATTATTATTGTTTCAACGTTTATGTGTAAATATTGATAGTAAAAGTGATATGAAGAAATATTTAAAATTCGAACTTACTCCGTTCCCGCTATCACTTTTTACAGAAAACGGCTTCAGGAAAAACGTAAAATCAGAACTGTTTGATCACTTTACACGCACTGAAGCTTTACCAAGTACTACAAATGTTGTGTATGTTATTGACGGTGGATTTTTGTTGCACAAGGTGGTTTGGCAAAAAAATGATACGATTGAAGCGATCATTGGCAAATATTTAACTTTTGTACGCAACCATTATACAAACAATAGTTATATAATATTTTATGGTTATCCAGACCATGACATTGATAATGAAACTACATCGTCATCAAAAACAGCTGAACGGTTAAGGCGAAAAAGTTCTTCAAGTACACCTTTTTTTCAGTTTGAGCTATACACAAAAATAACATTTTCGCAAGACAAGTTTTTGTCAAATTATAAAAACAAAAATGAATTAATAAAAGAATTATCAAAAGCATTCAGATTTGAAGGATTTAAAACTAAGCAAGCAAAGGAAGACGCAGATTCTTTAATTATTCATACAGCAATAGAAATTGTCAAACAAAATAAAATTATAAACACAGCATCAGGAGTAGCCGAATATACAAAAAAGGTCGTTTTTGTTGGTCAAGACATCGATCTTTTGGTCATATTGAATCTATTACATTTTACAGATGCAGAAATATACTTTTTAAAGCCAGGTTCAGGCAATGTAAGCGATTCTATATATTTATCGAACACTTTTATACATGAAGATTACCGTTCTATCATTGGATTTTTACATTGTTTTTCTGGCTGCGATACAACATCTGCTTTTGCTGGCAAAGGCAAAAAAAACAACATTTAGTTCTCTCATCGCAACTCCACAGTTAATATAGTTAGTAAAGCCTTTTTATGAGACTGACGCAGATCCAACAATTATTGCTCGGAATGGTTGCAAGTTAATTACATCAATTTATAAAGGCAACAACACCAACAAAGTGGGGCTGGAAAGAAGTTATTGTCGATAATTTGAAAATTCTCATGCCACGTTTTACTGAAGATACCTGATCATACCTGAAGAATTATTAAAAATAATTTCTTGTAGCTGTGAAACCAGCTGTGAAGGCAATAGATGTAGTTGTCGAAAGCATAGGCTTCGATGTACTGATTTATGTACAAAATGTCGTGGTTCGGACAATTGTTTGAATGTTGAAAAAATTTCAGAACATTTCGATGAATCCGAAGATAATTCTGCTGAAATGGAGCAGCCAGGCCTTTGCTTGATCACGAAAAATCAATTATCCGAAGAATCCTCAGGTTATCTGAACGATATTGAAGAAGGAGACATTGAAATTACAAATAGAAGCGACATTGAAGAAAGAGAAGACCAAATTACAAGTGCCTTAACCCTTTGCGGCCCAAATTTTTCCATAAAAATGACGACTTATATTTTTTTATTTATTTATACAACAAAATATTATATAAATATTGATTCAAATGTAATGTTAAACGCTTCTTCAACTCCCACTTAAATTGAATTTTTAAAATACCGGGCGAAAATGCATTATTTAGTCTTCAAAAAACTCAAAATTTTAAGTGCATCCCGGTGGGCACTATAGTAGCCACCGTGCCGCAAAGGGATAAAAAAACCTCGATTAATGTAGTTTCATTTATTTATTAATTGTTAGTGTAAATATAAAATAAAGTTTTTTATCAAGTAATAAAACTAAGGTTCTTTTCAATTTTTTTCCGTAGAATTGAATGGTGTAATTAGTTTTTAAGAATTATTTAAAAATTTCAGCAAATTATTAACATTTAGTAAGAAATTGTTGCAAAAGTCATTTTTTGATTTTTTCAATTTTTGAGCATGTTTTTAAATGGGGACTATTTTTTTTTTATTTTATAAGAAAGTATAACTCAGAACGAAAAATTGCAACCTGAAAGAAGTCTACGATAAGTTTCTGAAGGACTAATTTCATTTAAAAAATATTTTGTCGGGCCAAAAAACGTGATTATCTCGGAAGCCTCTTCATTTTTTTATCTGAAAAAATTTGTGGATATCTCAGACACAGAAAGGTATACTTTCACCAAGTTTCGTCACAATAAAATTATTTTTGTGAAATTGAAAAATAAAAAACAAAAAAATCGGTTTTTCGCATTTTTCTGGAAGATTTTGAGGTTATGTGAAAAAATCATTCATACAAAAGTTGTAGACTCTTTTATGATCTACAACTTTTCCTAGGTACATTTTTGTCTCCGACGTCAACTTTCGCCGGAAATCGCAATAATACAAAATATACCCCTTTTCACCTCCCCCCCCTCAAATACACCCGGAACCACCCCTGCTCACGCATTTATTTTTTTTACGATTATTATACGCCACTTTACCATTTCCAACTGTCCCCATCCTTTTAACAATTTTTTTTTCATCTCAGAATAAGCTAATTCGAGTGGACTAATACATCTGTTCAGAAGAAAGAAATTTTTTTCTTGGGATAATGGTCTCTCTTTTGTAGCCTCATATATGATTTGAACATGAAGGCTTTTCTAGTGATTTTGCCGACGCCACGGCGGCAGTGTGCTGAACTTATATAGTCGCTATAGCATCTGTGCACGGTTTATTATGCCATCGGAATTGCTCTTTTAGAAAAATTGTTCTAGCTCTTTAACAAAAATAGCTAGGAGCACCAAATTGAATTTATGCACCCTTGAGATCATACAAGACATGTATGTTAGTTTTATTACAATCGGTCGGATAGTTCCGGAGGAGACGGCTTACAAAGTTTGCACGGAGTGGGGCCAAGAGAGCTTCGCCCGAGTTGCTTCGCTCATCTGGCTCTGTCCAATAAAATTACATTGTCTTGTTTACTATTGCTATAAACTGATACAGGTTCTTTGGTCGTTTCTATATTTAAAATAAATATTGTTTTGATAAGCAAGGTAATATTTTGTCAAGATTTTTTGCAAATGAAAAAAATACATTCAGTCCGTATTACTGTGCTCTATCAATGCCTATTGTCATATTACTGAGCCCGATTACTGAGCCTTGCTTACAATTCTATGCCCCGGACTCTCCTCGCGGAATCCACCGCGGGCTGAATTTACATGGATAACCGCGGGTAGAGTCATTCAATATTTCAAAAAGCTCTTAATATATTCTCTTTACTTTTCATTAGTTAACTTCACGTTCAAGTATCTGTGTATGTTTACGTTATTATATCTATTGCATTTGTTCTTATCCCAAATTAAGTTCTACAAGTTTCTTATTAGCGACTTTTCAAGTGATGTTCCTGGTGGGGAAGAGAAGGTGGGTGGGGAGGGGGTGGGGGGGGGGGGGCTTATCAGTGTGTTCTCAATCCCATTAATTTGATATGGTCCAAATCTAAGAATGAATGCCCAGGGATTGATTAGTTATATTTTCAATAAAAACGAAGTTTACGTATAATTCAAGATTTAGAACTTTTAGTTCTAGTCGTAATCATGCGACGACAACTAGATCAGAAGATAAGCATTAAAATAATAGAATATGTGAATGACGCAGATCAGAAAACTATTTCATGGGTTTATTATTGTTAAGAACGTGCAAATATGGTACAGAAATTATGTACATAATATTTCATATTAAGATTAAATTAAATTAACGTATTTGTCACAGTATAAGATTTTTGAAGTCACATAATCATGTTATCACATTTCGTCACATTTCGAGCAGGTATAGTCAGTTCTTAAAATTAGCATACGCACGATTTACAGTAAATATCTATCACGTCAATTTTAAAATATTCACACACACTACAGTTACATTCATGCATCCAATCACGCCTATAAATACATTCCTACTGGTTGCTAAAATAGTATTCTTAATGTAAAACCTGATAAAATAAACGAATAAATAAATAGATAAGTAAATAAATAAATAAATAGATAAATAAATAAATAAATAGATAAATAAATAAACAAATAAATAAATAAATAGATAAATAAATAAAAATAAATAATAAACATATAGGTAAATAAATATGTAAATACATAAATATGTACACAAAATAAATAAATAGACAGGAATAAATAAATAAATAAATAAATAAATTAATTAAGGCAGGTACAGTACATAGAATATTACAATGAGCAACGCATACATTGAACACTTAATAGGGTGGAGTTCACCATCGAGGAAGGCTACATATTGGTGATCGTGGATGATTAACCCAGGGTCCTCATTTTATCTTATTCAAGTGCTTAAATGGATGGTTAATTTACTGCAATATCAGTTCGGTTGATATACGTTATTTCCAGGTGCTATAATTTTAAAATGTTTGATAAATGGACAGTAATTATAGTAATTATTAATTTTGCGTGTGAAAATCTCTACTGCCAAAGATAAGTTAGAATATGATGAGCTGCGAGTTGTCATTGAGATAATCGACCGCATATAAAGCAACGGAGGCATACTCCTTCTAACCGAACCAGTCTACCAGCAGTACCAGGACACATCAGGACACAGTCGAGATAATGAGAAAAGTAATAAAGAGTTAAATGAAAAGATGGAAGCTGTGGGTGATGAGAAATTTGTCAGAAGAGCCCGAGACGAGCGAGACACAACAGAGAAATGAAAGAGATGAGCTTGCGCAGGATGTAGAGAGATCAGAGGGTAAAAAATTGCCTCGTATAAAAACAGTTGAAACCTGTAATATAGGCTTCAGAAAATCAACTAAAAATTATGTTCTTGATTTGCAAGATAAAAATGTTTCCGAATTAGTTAAACAAAATGAAGATATACTGCGAGATCTTGACCAAAAATTGAATAATTTAAAAACAAAATATATAGATGAGGTTAGTGATAAGAGTATTAATAAATTAAATTGTCTCTCCACAGAGAAGAGAGACGAGCTGCAGGTCTTTCTGCAAGAGAGGAGAAGAGATAGGACTGAGATGAGAGCATCTATAAGTCAGATGTCTATAAGACCGCTGCGGCGACGTACAAAAGTTCGCTGAGTGTGATGAATTTGATGGGTGAGGCACATTGGGTGACTGAGACAGAGATGGCCAGAAGATACGAAAGTATCTACTCACGTAGTGTAGTAATTTTGAGAAAGCAGCTGCATAGCATCAAGTACTTTGTTAATAAAGAGAAAGCTGCTGAATTCTGGGATAGGTTTGAAGATATTTTGCGTAATTATGATAATGTCCCTAATGCTCAAGCTCTCACTGAAAATGGGAAAAGAGATGCATTCTGTAATGCGATTGTTGGTGGTATCTCTAAGGTACAAGATATAAATTCTCTATATAGCAGTCAGCATAATAGAGACATGAATTATTAGGAACTTAAAACATATATTATACAGGATGTGGCACAACGAGCTGGTAATAGCTCAAACCAGGCTGCTGCTTTGACGGCGGGAGTAGGATAGAGGTGCACTTCTCGCTGTTTCAACTGTGATGATAATAGGAATATCGCGCAAGATTGCCTACATCCAGTTGGAGCTAGCAAATATTCTAGATGCGGTAGATTCGAGAACCATGTGGCGAGAAACTGTCCTCACTCTTGGTATAGACGCGATGACCATGGAGGAATAGGAGAGACGAGGTATGTAAATAATTTGAATAACAAGAATTGACAAGATTATAAAATTAATCATGGCAATAGTAGAGGTAGATATCATAATAATATAGGTGATAAGAAAAAGCTGTATACGCGGAAATAATAATAATGCTAATATATACAGGTCAAATAATTATAATGTAAATCGGGGTAGAGCAAGCAATAATAGACGAGGACTAGTTAGATCAGGTTATAAGAATATAGGAAACAGAGTCAAATTTAATCAGAAAAATCAGCCGAAAAAAGAAAAACAAGGAAAAAATAGAGGTGAAATAATATCTTTAAAAATTGATCAATTTCATTCTGATTTAAGTAATTGTGATTGTATGTTAGATGAGAAAGTAAATAGCGATGATGGCGATTCAAAAGGGTTAGCTAAATTTTTAGTAGATTCTGGACACTGAACCCTTGACAAATTCAAAATTAGTTTTTCAAAACTTTGATGGTAATAAATTAAATACAATTAGATGTGCAAACAAAGACTACAGTAGATTTGAGGATAGAAGGAATGGGTGAAGTAAAGGGATTGACAAGAAATCATGAAAACCTGTACTTAGATAATGTTATATATGCAAAATCTTTGGCAGAAAATTTGCAGATAAGGGATTGAGTATTTATCTCGATAACAAGATAGTAGACATTTATGATCCAATTTCGGAAGAAACATTTATATCGGGAATTTATGAAAAACCATATTGGACAATAGAATTTGAAATAGATAGAAAGAGTAGTTTAGATGAAAACAATTAGAGAAGAGAAAGTAAGATAATCGCATATTTGACTACAGATTCAAAGAGTAAAAAATCGAGGTATATTATAAGAAGTGTTACAGCGTTTGATGGTAGTGGAAAAGATAATAGTGACAAGGAAAATTCTGTCAGAGAAAAATACTTAGAAAAGAAAGTGAAAAGAAAAATTCGAAAATGATGAAAAATAAAAAGACGATGATAAAACTCAAAAAGACAAGATATAACATAAGAATAATAATATATGAGACGAAAATAGAACAGATTTAGATAAAAATATTCAATCAACTGAGAATTTGCGTAATATGAGTGAAAATAGCAGAGTAGAGGCTGACATAACTTTTGCAAGATTTGATGAATCTATATGTGATAGAAAATTTGAAAATACAGCAGAGAAAATAACAAAGCTCTATTGCAACATGTAAGAATGGGTCACGCTTCTATAGCTTATTTGGAACCATTGCAAAAACAATTTCCTATTAAAAAAGAATTACATAGTGCAGAATTTGATGAGTCAATATTAGATTGTGAAGTATGTGTAGTTTCAAAAATAAATAGATCAGCTTTCAAGTCAGTTAGACATAGAGCAGATAAATCTTTATAAATTATAGATTCTGATGTGATGGGGCCAATTAGTCCGTCAACTCATCCAAAGGGTCACAAACATATAGTTACATTTGTTGACGACTATTCGTAGCACTACTTGGGTAATCATTTTGAGAATTTTGTACAAATGAGTAGAAATCTTTTAGATTATGATGCGAAAGTTTGTTATCTTAGAACAGATCAGGGTACTGAATTCACAGGTGATTGTACAGTAGAGGTGTTAAACAAACTAGGGGCAGAAAATCAGTTTGTATATTCTGATACATTAGAACATAATGGTGTCGCTAAACGCATAAATCAGACTATTCAAAAGAAAGTGAGGGCATATATGCATGACTCGAAGCTTCCAAAGAACATGTGGGACTTAGCTTTGGGAGTTGAGATGTATGCTTATAACAGAACATCTCATAGTTTAAATGAAATGATTACACCACTTAGAAAATTTGCTCCCAAATACAATTTTGAGATAGATCAGATAAAGAGCCAAATTTGGTTAGCCTGGTAGACGAGTTATTTTAGTCGGATATACGAGAACAGGTTATGTTTTATTAAGTGTGCCGTTTAACTGCAAATCTACTTTCATTATTTTTCCAACTTACCTTTAAGGTGATGCTAAACCCCCTGTCACCGTCAAATACGGGGAACCACTTATTTTATTCAATTTTCAATTTTGAGCAAATCTCTCTGGAAAGTTGTTGTCTTTGGTTAGGACAATAACGTTTCATAAAGATATTTGTAAAAAATTCAAAATTTAATGAGAAAAATGGTTCCTCGTATTTGTCGGCTATAGGTGACATTAGCATCATCTTAATTGTTTTTTCTATTAGATGACGTCTGTAAAATGTAGTAAAATGTGACGTTATGGGACTAAAAATACTGCTATAGGCTTGGAAAAATAAAAAAATTGCTTAAAAATTATTTAAAAATTAGGCATTTTGAAAATGTAATTTGCGATGAAATACTGATTTTGGTGAAAAGTCCTGAAGTATATATGTTTGGAGGTACAAAATGTCGAAAAATAGAACAGGACCATGAAAAATCAATTTTTTAGTGCATTTTTTTAATAATTGTAGGTTCGACCTTGAAACCTTTTGTAATTTTTAAAAAGTCTACGTATTTTTCTTAACTACACAATGGGAAACACTATGCATAATTTCAAGTTGATCCGTTAAAAGCTTCATCGACAATCCCGCTTTGAATTTGAGAAATATTCGAATTCTTAATTCTGAGATAATCAAGGTTTTATTAAACAGGTGTAATAAATTATATTTACAGGTTTCAATTTTGTTGCCAGTTCAATTTCGATTTACTGAAAAGATTGAATGACTATATTGCTCTATGGTGGAAATTAGAACTCAATAATATCGTTTTTTAACAAAATTCTCTAAATCCTTAAAAGTGTCGTAAAATTCGAAAAAAAAATGTTTAGGCTATTTTAGTGGTATATTGCTATACTTATCTGTATGCAGTATGATAATATATGAAAATTGAAAAAATGATTTTTTTTTGTATTTTTGACGACATTTTGGGTAAAGTTTTATTAAAGTAAAAATTGACTGCGTAAAACGAAAACTCGATAATGTCGGTATCTGGGTATAAGGTATAAGACTCCGACCTCCCCTTAAACCGAGTGGAAGGAAAACTTTACGAAATTCGCGATGTGTAATGTAATGAAAAATTAGTCTATGGAGATAAGTATAGAAAATATAGTATACAGAACTGGCAGAACATTTTTGATGAGACAGATAAACATGGTTGGTTTATAAATTTTGAAAAAGAGAAAGAGAAAATTGGAGAAAAGACATTAGAAACGGAGGGAGTGAGTAAGAAAAAGAGAGGTCGTCCCAGGAAAATAGATAAGACAGGCTTAGATTTAAAGAGCTAAAAGGTCGGCAGGCCGCGTGTCTCACCGCTCCAGCGCTTGAGAGCGAGCTAGGCTTTTTTATTGATCCCTGTTGGTTTGACATCATAAAAAACTAATGTATACTATAAATTTCTAATATGTAAAGTAACATATTTAATAATGTAAAAATAAAATAAAAAAGAACAACATAGGGGAAGGCGGGTAAGAGCCACTGCGGGTCACTATGGCCACCTTGATTATTTCGTTAAATAAAAGATTAGAGTGTTGATTATTTTTCTTAGTAACGTAAAAATGAGTAATGCACACGTAAACCATAAAAATGTTTTATAATATTGGCAGCAAATATGTTTTAGATGGAAATTAGAATTTAGTATCTTCATGAGTTAGTTCCACTGAATTTCAATCAACTGGAAAATACGTAAAAGGCTTTGTCACAGATTTAAAAATACCGCGATTTGGTAGATTACTATCTAAACTTTGAGTAACAAAATAATTTTTTTGAATTTTCATTCATCATAAATAAATGTTAAACGTTTTGGAAAAGCGCATTTGGGGCGGTATGACCACTGCTTTCAATTTATTAAATAAATTATTTTTTTTACATTTCTTTATATATTTCTCAAATAAAGTACTTTTATACAAAAAATAAAAAAATAATTATTTCAATCATCGTATAAATCATGATTTAATGAATTTTTATTTTTTAAGAGATACATAACCTAACTTTTAAGGTAAAATTTTAAATAATTTATACTGCTTTTGCAATATACTTTTTGGTAAAAATACAACTTGCCTACAAATGTACAGATGTTTCGCTATGTGTAACAAATGACACGCGGTATTTTAACGTCAATATTATATAAATAATTATGTTGACGTGAAGTCCCGCGGTAGTAGCCATTACGCCCAGAACCACGGGGCGTAATAACCACTTCGCTACTTTTTGTGAAATCATTTGCGAGCTCGGCCGACGATAGCCGAGATACTCGTGCAGCGCTGCCAGTACGAAGCGAGAGACTTGCTCACTTCCTACTGAGCAGCGCTCGCGCGCACCTCGCGCTTAGTTTACTCCGTTTTTGCTAGCCTTCTTACATTAGCTTGCGTATTAACATTTTCCGTTCCTCGTTCGAGGCCACGACGGACTTCCAGTGAAGCAAAGAGTAAGTAGCACATAATATTATTGTGCTTAATAAGTATATATATGTGTATATATATATATATATATATATATATATATATATATATATATAACTTCTCCCCCTCTCGAACACATACCCAGCGTACCGTCGTGCTCACCGTAGTTAGTTTTAGTTTTTTTAAATAATTCTATGTGTCGATTGAACAGTTGCAACATCGTGCTGCGAGTTCGCGCAACTGACGCTCAAGACCTTTGTAATTTAAATTGAATAAACCTCAAGTGTTCATGTTTCTATGATAATTTCATATGTTGTACTTTATTTAAAGCCCTCGAATAAATATAATGTTAAAGCCTGCATGTGCGGCGCAATAATCTTGGTTTTAATAGCCAAAATTATTTTCATAATATATATATCGGGTTTCTCTACAAATTTTGTTTAAAATATGATTTTGTAAAAAATGTTAAATACAAGAAAGGTTTGTTTTTTCAAGATCTATAATTTTACCGTGAAACATTTTACGTATAATGTCTTGTAATCCAATTGTGACCTAAAAATTGATTTTTGATACCTTTTTGCGCTGTTTTTTCAATTTTCTTGACAAGCTTTGTTTAATTCTCGTTTTCACAAAAAATGTTTCATACAAAAAAGTTGTATTTTTTCGAGATCTATAATTTTACCGTGAAAAATATATTTAATACTTATACTATATGGTTGTACGCTCAACGAATGTGGCTCAAAATAGATACTTATTATTGAGCCAAGTAAGCTGTTTAAGTTTCAGCCGGTTTAACCGTGGTTTTGCCGAGTTAATCAAGGAACTTGATTGCATCCATACATACTTTTAAAAGAGTGCTTGAAATGTGTTCCTATAGTGTTAAAACATGTTTTTATGCAATAATTTCTTAGTTTTGAAGCTATTACACTTTGTGCTATGACGAAAATATAAGGCTCTCCCTTGGAGCGGTCGTGCCTAAAAATTATTATGATTTATTAGAAACATATGCTCCCGTTTTACGTTTAACGTTGGTGAGAACAGTTTTAGCAATAGCAATTAGATATGATCTTGCGATGAGACAGTTAGATATGAAAACTACATTTTGGATGGAACAATAAGTGAAGAGATATACATGGAAATGCCAGAGGGTACATATTATAATGAAAAGTTTAGAAAAGAACAAGTCTGTAGATTAGTAAAAGCTTTATATGGTCTGAAAGTATGCCCAAAGAGATGGTATGAGAGATTTGCTGAAGAAGCTGAGAAAATTGGTCTGAAAGCAAACGATGCAGAACCTAGTCTGTTAACTTGGCATGATAAGGATGAATTTTTGATCTTATTATTATATGTCGATGATATGCTCATGGCTGGCAATAATAAAAATAGTTTATTAATATTGAAAGAGAAATTGATGAGTAAATTTGAGATGACAGATATAGGTGAGTCTAAAGAATTTTTAGGTCTTAAAATTAGACGAGATAGGGAAAAGAAAGTTCTAACTTTAATTAAAATAATTATATACAGAAAGTTTTGAAGAGATTTGGATTCAGTGAGATGAATCCACAGAACACACCTATGATTACTAACCAGGTATCAAATAGATAGACAAAATATAGAGAAACGGATTATGATCAACCTAAATTAGAAAAGACCGCTACAAAGTGCAATGCACGATATAGAGAAACAGGAAGTCTGCTGTATCTGGCAAATGTGACAAGACCAGATATTCTATATACAGTGAACGTTTTAATTAGACATCAGATAAATCCTACGAAGGATGGTTGGAAAATGGCGAAAACAATATTTAGATACGTTAAGGAAACAGTAGATTTTGGCTTAACATACTTAGATACATGATATGAGCTTGAAAGGTATTCAGATGCTAGTTTTGCAGATTGCAAAGGGTCATTGAGCACATCAGGTTATGTAATTAAATTATTTGGAGACCGTGGGTTGGAGAACTCACAAGCGAACCTATGTAGATCTGTCTACTTGTCAGGCAGAGTACGTTTCAATGAGTGAGGCTTGTCAGGAATTAGTTTCGATAAATAATTCACTGGGAATGATGAAAGTGAGATGTGACAATAAATCAGCTGAGACCAATGCAAAAACGAACGGAGGCATTAAATTGAGACATGACTGATGCTAAAGAGCATTACGTAAAAAAGTATATGAAGAGAAAACTCGTTGAGATAAATTGGGTTCCCTCTACAGAACAAATTGCAGACATATTCACCAAACCACTTACACATATGCAACATTGAGCATTGATCAATATAATTCTGAATTGACCAAATTAGATGAGAAAGATTATATAAAATAGATGAGACAATATTATTATTCAATATACTTATATTTGTTTTTGATTCTGTTACAGGAGATAAAAAGAATTGAGGTGAGAACATTGGAGTCCGTGAGTCCGGAGAAAAGGTCAAGATAGCTATCTACGATAGATTATATTAGTTTGAAAACGTTGAAATAATTTTGTATTATCAAATATAGAAGTACTATAAAATCCTTTATTAAAATTAGTAATTAGTTATTTTTCAATAGATAAGACTAGATAAGAAAAAGAAAAATGTAAAACAAGTCATAGAAGAAGTGAGATGCATTTGAACGGGAGGGAGTGTTAAAAATGACGTTTGACGTGCACTCTATCCTTCTCTGTCTTGTTCCGCCCACTACTATGTAAACCGTGCGAGTTCCCGCTTGCAGCGCCGCGCGCTTGAGCTTAGTACGAGCCCGACCTTCTTGGAGATAGCACGTATAATAAAGTCTTCTATACCTTTTATATTATATACCGACTCTTTATTTCTACAACACACCCCAGTCCTTCTTAGTGCTACTTTGTTATTTCTATTCGCCATATTCCGAAACCTTTCTAGTTCATCACAACGTTCAACCATACCTTTGCTTCTATTGATGTTCAATAATCGTATAAAATTGATTTGTGTTTTTAACAACAACCCAGTGAATGTTCTCACTCTTGATAGAGCGACGTTAAACCAATTTCAAATTCGTCATCACCCAGATCTACTATTGCTTTATTTAACGTGAGTCCTTGTTATCTATGAATGCTAACAGTATATTCAAGCAATAACGGAAATTGTTTGCAAGAGCAAGAAATTCTATTCTTTTTAAGTGACGATACTATTGGTATTATGGGAATGGAATACTCATAGAGTTTTGGTCCCGTGTTTTTTCAAGAGATTCAACCATACACAACGGCATGTGCTCATCGTAATTCTCGCATTCAAAGTTAGGATCATAAACTATATCAGTTACTGTTCCCTCAGATTGAACATTCAAGGGTTTATTTGCACAAACATAATTGTGCAAATAAACCCTTGAATGCACAGTTATGAACAGCATTAATTAACCCCCCTGCGCAGGAGTTATCATGCCAGAAATACCTTCCAAATGCAGTAATTTTTCAAAGCAAGTCTAAAGTGTAGAGGGGAATGATTTTGAGGTTTTTGGGGTCGCTGATTACGAATCTGCAGTCAGAATTACGAAATTCAAAATGGCGGATCCAATATGGCTGCTACATACTAAATTCTTGTATATTACGATTTTTTAAAGAAAATAACCATACATGGGTTTTTGGGGTCGCTAATTACGAATCTACAGTCAGAATTTCGAAATTCAAAATGGAGGATCCAATAAGGCTGCTACATACGAAATTCCTGTATATTACGATTGTTTTTAAAGAAAATAACCATACATGGGTTTTTGGGACTTGTGCGACTTTTCTCAGCAAAAAACGAACGTGTCACAAAACAGATTTTGGTTATTTTCTTCAAATACACCTGTAATGTCCGGATATTGTGTATGTGGCGGCCATATTGGATCCGCCATTTCGAATATCGAAATTCTGATAGCAGATTTGTAATCAGCGATCCCGAAAACCTATGTATGGTTATTTTCTTCAAATAAACTCGTAATGTCCGGATATTGTGTATGTGGCGGCCATATTGCATCCGCCATTTCGAATATCGAAATTATGACAGCAGATTTGTAATCAGCGACCCCGAAAACCCATGTAAGGTTATTTTCTTCAAATAAACTTGTAATGTCCGGATATTGTGTATGAGGCGGCCATATTGGATCCGCCATTTTGAATATCGAAATTCTGACAGCAGATTCGTAATCGGCGACCCTGCAAACCCATGTATGGTTATTTTCTTTGAAAACAATCGTATTAATTATACAATTGTTTTATATATTATTAAATAATATTCAGGAATTTTGTATGTAGCGGCCATATTGGATCTGCCATTTTGAATTTTGAAATTTTAATAATAGATATAATATTGATAATGTTAAAAGCTTATTTACGTTCATATTTTTAGAAAATATTCTTATAATTCTCGGGAATAATTTTAACAGCCGCCATATTGGATCCGCCATTTTGAGTTTTGAAATTATAACTGCAGAATCGTAATAAGCGACCTTGAAAACCTCCGAGTAAGGGTTTTCAAGCTATTTTGAGCTATTTTAAGCAATTTACGAAAGATTTTACAACTGCATACAATAAGTATAAAAAAACGTAATTTTCTTATTTTTCAGATTATAATAATTTTATAATAACATTCAAAATCGTATTTCAAACTCCAGCTATCTTATTACATATATTCTAGGCTTTAATTTGCGGGGTCGTTGATGTCTTATAGTTATTTTGTTCAATAGTTATGATAAAAAATGTTTGGACGAGTATACTCGTCCTCCTATATACGGGAACAACTCCGTTTGGACGAGTTATACTCGGCTCTCTGCGCAGGGGGTTTAAGGCGACAGGTTGTTGATTACTTTCTAATTTTTCAGAATTTAATTTTTAGATTTCTGTATTTATGGGCATAATTATGACCAAAAAATCGATTTTTTTATTTCTTGTTTCGATTCTTAACACAGAAACACATTGTATTTTTTATTTTCATTAATTCTTTAGTTTGAAAATGACATTTTATAGTACCATTTTTGAGCAAAATTGATTTTTTATCTCAAAGAATATCCCTTTAAAATTTCAGATTGCCGTACTATATAGATTTTGAGTTATATTTAATCAATGTTCACATGATTTAAACGAATAATCCATGAATATGAGTTTATTTCAGCTTTAGCGACTCAGCAAGTCTCGAGAAATGTCTGATAATCGGGGAGAAAAAAGGTGAAACCCTTATAAAAGCATATATTTTCATTTCCAGAATCTGGTCCATACAGTAATGAAATAATATTAATCCAAAGATCGTATATCTAACTTTTGCTCATAACTACGTGAGTCAAAAGTTGGTGTTTCTTTTGTAATTTATATATTTTTCGGTTTTGTTGCATTAAAACAACATGAAAATAATTATTTTGTGCTATTCTTATTTTACATATAAAGAAATTCATGTATATTGATATTTTTATTTTTCAGCTGTGTTTTAATATAAGCTTTGTTGCATATAAAAATATTAATCCAAATACAAGGTATTAACAATTAAAAATGTTGATTGAAGAGGTGTAAAAAATCACCGAATTTATAACAATTAAGTTCCGTCCAATATTTATGCATTTCCAGTCATCGTATTGGATTGTTAATAACTTTTACGCGGATTAATATTTTTATTCGCAACACAGCTTAAACTAAAGCTCGCTTTGCTTAGTTTTATTGTGTTTTAGGGTTTATTTTTTACAGTAAAAACACGCAGAGTTACGTTGAGAAGATGACGTGTTTCTTTTTACTAAAATTATACGCAATTGGGGTTTTATGACTTACATCTCGAGAAAAAAAATCTATTTAAAAAAATTACTGGTGCTAGGCTTCATTTTTAGGTACATAAAAACATCTCAAAAAGTTGCATCAAATTTCGTGCCTCGAAGGGTGTGACTATCCTTGTCATACCAGGTTTGGATTTCCGGACACGGTTCAGAGGCTTCATATCGTAAAATACCAAAACAGGTATTATACCAAAATATGTCGTAAACTAAGGTATTATACTTGCAAAACAAAAGATTCTTCAAAGTAAAGATAGTGCGCAATTATTTATATAAAATAAGTTTCTCTCAATTGTTAAATAGTATTTCTAAAATTAAAAATTAAAAACTATTTTAAAGAAAATAATCATTAAGGGTGTAGTCTGGAGGTTTTGCACTTTTTAGAAGGATATTTCAGGAATTTGTTTACATCAAAATAAAATCCAAACGTTTCCAATTCTTTATATGTTATTATTCACATCTTTAACTTCACAACAAAAAAATTTTAAGTTCATTTTACAATATTTAGGAAGTGCTTTGTAAGGATTCGAGATTATTATTATTATTATTCAATTTAAATAAACAACCTTTTATTTATTAAATTTAATTATTATCTTTCCCCGGTGTACCTTGATGATAGAAAGTAATAAGGAAATTATAGGAGGAGTTTATAGGTATGTTTATATAGGTATATAAATAAAATACTATTATTATTTATATACAATGTCAAGTTCCAAGACTTGCATTTATTCAGTAACACAGTTCCATACTATAAAAACAACTTGCGCTTAAATCAGATATTTCCAATAGTAATAAGTAAACTGAAAATATCAAAATTAAGCTGTTCAAATCATTTTACAAGTGCGAGAGGAAGAAGGTCCTGCTTGCTTTGCTCGGCCTTGCACCACTAACGTCGCCAAGCAACCAGGCTCCCACTCCTCTTACCCTTTCCATCAGACATATCGCACATGGATGTAAGCACACATCCTTATTCTCCGCGATTACTCTTTGTGCGGATATTCGCTTCGCGACGATCAGCCTAACGCGCAAACGTGATTTTCATTTTATTTACTCATCTTCACTTTATTTATTCTTATCATTCATTCTTTGCATATATCAATAAAACATTAGTATATAAAAGTATTCTAATAAATAAATAATTAAAATAAACCTATATTCATACCGTACCAATATGGACCGTTACAGCTTATTACGGTCAAAGTGGCCACCTCACAAAAAAGGTATGTGACTGGCTCATGTGGTAGCGTCAGTCCAGGTAATCTGAAATAAAAAATTCGAATGGATTATTGTTCTGTAAGCTTGTCGTTATCGCAGGTAGTAGATTTAGACATTTTTATTAAAAAAAGAAGAAAAAAACGGAGGAATTGTGAAAAAATAAATTTTAAAATCGCTTTTTTTCTTCGAAAATTGGGCTAAAAAGTAGGAAATATTTATTGGAAATAAACAGTTCTGCTACCTGCGAGAGCCATTGATGTATTGAATAACATATCAAAATTTCAGTCCAATCGGTGTGATAGATTTTTTTGCCCCGGGCCGACTGAAAAAATGTTGTTTCGAGAAAAACGCATTTACAGTTTTAGTAACAGGTTTTTTATAAAAAAAATTATACTTACGTAAATAATCTATGCCTGGTGCATACAATAATCCTTCGATTTCTTCATAAGCATCATTTTCAGAAACTTTTTCTGCTCTACGGCTGATCCTGCCCGTTTTAGAAGCCTCAGAAGTTACTTTCTCAGCTCTTTCTATCCGGTAAGCATTGTACAGTTCGGCGTAGGCAATGGCGCGCGGTCCAATTTCGAACATTGGTATAAATCCTTCTTTGAAAATGCATGCAGCTATCCATGTAGCTATTTCCAATGTTTTTTGTCCCATAAAAATATGCTTCGGAGTAAAATTCCATACGCACCTAAACATTCGTTTTTTACGTATAAAACACACTGTTTTATTACAACCATAGGATTGCCGTTGTAAACATTGGCTTCCAATAAATCCTTGAACGTCTTAGAATCACCATCTCCGACATCTTTCTTATACTTTACGCCAAACTACTTCACAGATCGCTGAAACATTTCAATCACACCATCCACTTCCATTTTTCCCGAACTTCCTTCGTGATTTACCGTACATTCTTTCGTATGATGTTCGTAGCACTCCAAATACTCGTCCGTTTCTTCTTTGCCTACCCACTTTTCACATGATATACACACTTTTGATTTTCCTATAACATCTACGATTTTATTCGTAAACTTTCCAATCAAAGAGACGATGCCGATAAGCGATCTGAATCCACGTTTCGCCCACAAACCATTGTCAGAAACTGTGATCTCATCTTCCGGATGACCGTTTGCCGCATTTTTTTCTTTTTTTTCTTTCACTGCTTTTTTTAACACAGTTTCAACTACGGCATTTACAACAATATATATTTGGTCAATTATATAATAATAACAACTTTTTCTAAATCCTACAATGAGCATCGAAATATATTCGAGTCAGCCGTATATACGGACTTAGCGCGGAGAGTATATTGCCGCAGGAATGCGAGCTCTCACGCGCAAAATCTAAACAAACCCCGTCGGACCCTGGAAAATTCTGAGTACGGGCCAGGCTGAAATTAAATAATATTTCGGCATTTGAGTGAATTCGAACGGCTGCTCGATTTATGCGTACATAGTATTTAACATACGAGGAGAATATAACTTGCTGTTAGATAGTTTGTTATAGGTAAGGTAACGTATGCGAATATAGTTTATTGTAAAAGCGTCTCTCGCAAGTGGACAAATGTGTTTTTCAAAGCGTTTTTTATAACAATTATTAGAAATAAAATATAATGATTAAAAGTTTTCTTAATTAACGGTAAATAACAAATACGATTTTTTTGTTGGTGTCGTGATGAGTTATTGCTATTTTAGTAAATATAAAGTGTGAATTTTAATAAAATCACTGGATATTTAAATTAATACAAATTCATATATTTAAAGCGAACTCGCATAATCAATAATACAAACACTTATTTCGTGACGTAAATAAATGTAATCTTATTGCTGAAAATTTCCTAAAATTCAAAGTGTGTAAGAATAAAATAATTATTGAAAATTTTATTACGGAATTTGAGTAGTAGTATTACTCAGTATTGTGTTGAAAGTATATTTACATTTATTTTCGGCTTTTCGAATTAAATAGTTTGTTTAGAAAATTAATCACTTGTTCACAAAATTAATTTATGGTTAAATAAATAATTTGGTAAATAAAATAACATTTTCGACCTCTTGCCCGTTTACTAACTAATTTAATTGCTCATTTATTTGTAGCTAATTTAGTAACCGTATATCTGATTTACGGAAAAATACAGGCTGGTAGTACATGCGCTGATATTGTAGCAGTGTGTATATAAAAGTTCATCATTCGTAGTGTCGATATAGAGCGTATATACAGTGACTGTACTGTATACAATACAGTAAATTGTATATGTGCGTGTCTGTGTAGCCGCAGTGTAGTGTAGGCAATTTAATCAATCTGTTTTTGGCATAATTGTTTTTTATATAAACAATTACTGTCGTCAACTAACATTATTATTGTTTAATTATTTTAGTAAAATAATATTTTATTATTTAATTAATTATTTAATTAATTAATTATTGGAAAAATCTTTTTTGTTTCTGTTTTTTTGCAGAAAATTTTAAAATCGTTTTTCGCGATTTTAGATAAATTACGGGGATTTAAAATATTTTCTTTTTTTTTTACAGCGATCTAAACAAGTTTTTTAATTCAAATTGAGGTTGGATAAAAATAGTATTCTTTCAGTGTTAGGTATAATTGTATTTGATTATAAATTTTTTATTATTAATAATTACTAGGTAATAGTTGTTAGATAAGCGATTTACGCAATATAACACAAATTCGGAAATACACTGAAAGAAACAACTACTTTGTGTGATTAACACAATTTTGGATCGGAAACAGTTCCTATTAAAACAATTATTATTTGATTTAATTAACTGAAATATTTAAATTAATAACTTGTGTTTAAAATTTAATTTCTTCGTATTTAAATTTAAAAACATTTAATTTCGTACAAGTTTAGAGTTAAATAAAAACACAAGAAAATGGCGAATCAATACGATATTACTTTTGATGAAACGGTAGGAACCGAGATCCAAGCGTGGATTCTACGTTTAGATGGACAAATGTTAGATGTTTTTCTAAACAGATTAGAATTAAAAAATGATGGCACGCAATTTGCGAAAAGCGATAGGTTATATAGGCGCTTGCGGGGCGACTACACAGTAACCGGCTTCGTTGATAGCTTAGACAACACAGATATTGAAGAACAGAAAACTCATCGAGAAGAGAAGCTCGAAGAAGTGTTACAAGATGTGAAGTTCAGCAATGAAACACAGGCCGAAATATTGCAAAAGCAGCAATATTATGCAAATCACCGAGGAAGTACGGCCCTATCAAACGATTTTGTTCCAATATCAACCAGCTCTACTCAGATGATTTCCTTGAACATGTCCTTGACGACATGCCAAGAGAATGGACAATTGAACACTGGTGTGTTACGGAATAATGTGGGAGCAGGATCAGAGGCGGCAGCGACGTATTGTACAACAACACCACCAGCTGGCGAAATCACAGCACCAGCGTATGAACTGCCTGTACGAACACGCATACCAATACCACCACCGCCACCATTGCCACTGTCACTCTGGGGAATAGAGGCGATTAGTACCACGGTACCAACAAGCATGTTAGCAGTAAAAAGTACTAAAAGTACGACCACAACTGCTACAGGAACTGGATCAGGGGGGACGAGTAAGACTAGTCACCCGATTACAGTATTTTCGACGGGTACGAGACAAACTGCGAATGCGCAAGGAAACGCAATACAGTAATCAAGTGAAAGAGCTGCAAGAGAATGTTGCTGAACTGATTACGAGCACAAGGTTGCGGTTTGAAACCATACAAAGTAACGAAGAGGCGAATACGCATCAAGGGTGAGGAGCAAGGCCCAAAAACAACAAGAGTGTCGCTTTTCAGGACACGTTCGATCTACGCTATGACGAGGACTACCAGCAGTATGAGAACTCAAGGGCACAGACAGAAGAAGCGGCAAGAGTGGGTGGATCAGCACTTAATGCAAACACTCCAAGCTTTAGATCACTTCTTTAGCAAACAACAGGGAAAGAATCAGCGATGGCTCGCCAGCGCAATCAAACTCTCACAACCCAAGAGTCGGGGGAGGGGAGTGTCTCAGTACTTTGAAACAACGCGAACACCGCAAAATAACACATTTGCTAGTCATCGTGTTAATGATATTGGGAAAACAGTTAAAACCTGGAACATCAAGTTTTCTGGTGAAAAAGACGATCGCAGTATAGAAGAATTTCTGCTACGCGTCAATGAGTGCCGCACACTAGTCCGCATAGAGGACGAGGACCTCCTGAATGCTATGACAGAGTTGCTGAAAGGAGCAGCACTCCAATGGTGTCGTCAGTCTAGAAAGAATTGGCACACATGGCAAGACTTTTGCGATGCAGCACGACGCTGTTCCGGAGTCGATGGCCGTTATCAACAGCGGTTAGTGACATAAGCGACAGCGCGCACTCAAGGATTTACCGAACTAGTTACTGACTATATCTTTTCCCTACTCTCGTACACTGATAAATTTGAAGTGCCTTGAGACGAAGAAAGAAAATTATTGCAACTTATTTATCAGAATATGTCGCCAGAGTTGCAAGCGATCGTGAATAAAGAACAAATCACTGATCTTGACACCTTGATTCGGTTGGCGCGGCAGGCAGAAGCTGTCGTGGAGGTACGGCGGAACTGGAAGGAGCCACCTCCAGCGGATAAGTGCTTGTTGCCGGAATTGGCATATAAAAGGCCGTATTTTAAAAGGTGTGGTAGTCCGAAAAGAAGGAGTCCCACATGCCAGCCAGCCAGCGATAAAAATAAGGGCAAGACTCTTTGGCCACAGTCCCATTTTCTCTGCTGGGGCTGTAGCTGGCCAGGATACACGACGAGGACGTGTCCTGAGTGTGCGGGAAAAGAGAAGAGGGGTGCGTAGAACACATCCCTACCGCACCTGCCGCCAACTTAAGGACCTCACCGACTCACCCTAATGAGACCAGCGAAGCACAATCGCAAGATGAGCCAGTTCTTCCACCGATCGCGACGGCGGCATGACCTATAGTAGCTCACGTTGCGAATGGCGCTTCAGAGGAGTCAACTCCTCACATAGAGAGAGACTACTCTCGCTGGTAGATGCAAGTGGGAGTTGGTGGATTCCAAGTGCGTGCACTGCATGATGGAGGTGCCGCACGCACCCGTATTGGACCACTAGGCTTGCAGATCGCTGCCGCGTGCAATAAAAAGATTGCACCCAGTAAAGAACCAGGCGTACGGATGGCTAACGATCAGATTTCTCCCGTGATCGGTTATGTCGATTTGCCATTCGTGATAAGCAATATATGACTTCAATTAGAGGTCGTTATACTACCCCAGTTGCCTGAAGGATGTCTTCTCGGGGTAGATTTCAAGCGAGCGTTCAACGCATACATCCTACCTCGGGAAAATAAACTCAAGGTAGAAGGGATTGAGGAACTTCTTCCTCTCGAGGTAGCGGCAGTAAGAGTAGATAAGAGGATTCCGGTCCCCTCCGTTGGGCTTGCCGAGGTTACAGATGTGCAACGCTTGCAATTACAAGAGATGTTGGATCGAGTGTTGCCAAAGGGCAAAGTGCCTTTGGGTCGCACTAATCTCATCACACATAGAATTGATGTGGGTTCTGCGCGACCTATTAAGCAGCGATACTATCCTGTCTCTAAGAAACTGGAAGAAGAGATGCATGCTCAGATGCATAAGATGCTAGAAGCAGGGGTCATTCGTAGATCCCATAGCGAATGGTCGAGCCCAGTAGTAATGGTCCGTAAGCCAGGCGGCTCTTACCGCTTCTGCGTCGACTATAGGAAGTTCAACGGAGTGACTAGAGTGCCTGCGTATCCGCTTCCTTACATGGATTCCATCCTGCGAAAGCTACAGAAAGCACGCTATATCTCCAGTATCGACCTAAGCAGTGCATACCATCAAGTGCCGGTAGACGAAAAGTCACGACACCTGACTGCTTTCACAGTGTGAGGCCTAGGCCTGTTCGAATTCTGTTCTCTTCCATATGGCGTATCTGGCGGACCCGCAACGTTCCAAGAATTCAGTGACCGAATTATAGGTCCAGAGCTGGAGCCACACGCATATTCATATATGGATGACATGATTATAACGACAAAAACTTTCGAAGAGCACTTGATATGGTTTGAGTACGTTCTCCGCAGAATTATCGATGCGGGTCTCACCATCAATTTCGAGAAAAGCGAGTTTTGCCGCAGCGAAGTTAAGTTTTTGGGGGTTCTCGTGAATCGAGATGGATTCCGGCCGGATCCAGAAAAGATCGCCCCAGTGTTGGAGTTTCCTGCTCCGAAAAACCTTAAACAACTTCGGCGATTTCTAGGAATGGCGTCGTGGTACCGGAAATTTCTGAATGATTTCGCCACGATTGCGGACCCGCTTACCCATCTGACTAGATCAAATGTCAAGTATGTAGTGGGCGATGAGCAGCAGAAGACGTTTGCACAGGTTAAAGCGCTTATCGCATCTACTCCTCTGTACAAACGGACGCCAGCGGTACTGGTCTCGGGGCGGTGCTCACACAGACTATTGATGGAATGGAATACGTGTTGTGCTTTGCTAGCCGCACGTTAACATCAGCTGAGAGGAACTACTCACCAACTGAGCGCGAGTGTCTCGCAGTACTGTGGGCCATAAGAAAATTCCGATCTTATGTAGAAGGCTACCACTTCAAGGTTATTACAGACCACAAAAGCCTAAGCTGGTTACGAAGTATCCAAAACCCCACAGGACGCTTGGCTCGATGGGCTCTTGAACAGCTTGCCTATGACTTCGAAGTAGAGTATAGGACAGGCATTGAACACTGGGTGCCAGACGCATTATCCATATTGGAAGACGAGTATCCATATTGGAAGATAGTTGGCAACCGACTGTATTATTATCGGTCAGATCCTTCGATAGAAGATCTCTTAGAGGACCAAGACGCTTGGAAGCTAGTCCTACCAAAAGAAAAGCGAATGCAAGTCTTACATGAACGATCAGGACGTGCCAAAACTTATGAACGTATCGCATTGCTGTATTATTGGCCGTCAATTTATAAGGACATAGCAGGTTATGTACGTCGCTGCGCAGTATTCCAGCAATGTAAAGCTGTAAACTAGCACCCGCTGGACTTATGGGCCGGCGTATAGTAACGAGGCCATGGGAAGTTGTAGCTGAAAATATTATGGGCTCCAATTCTCGTACACCGTGCGGTCATGAATACCTGCTAGTATTCATGGACCTCTTCACGCGCTGGTTGGAGTGTATCCCCATTCGCAAAGCAAATGCGAAGACGATTAAAAGGGAACTGCAAGAGAAAATCTTCTTACGCTTCGGAGTGTCGGAAACGTTCCACTCTGATAATGGAACTGAGTTTAAGAATAAGATAGTGGATCGATTCCTAGAAGAGCATGGAGTTATCCACACGACAATACCCCCGTACCATGCGCAAGCAAATTCCGTAGAGCGAGTAAACCGCACCTTCAAGACCATGATCACGTCGTATATAAAGTCAAACCATAGTACTTGGGATCTACACATTCCCGAGCTAGTGTTTGCCTATAATACGGCCATGCAAGAGTCTACGGAATTGTCACCAGCCTTTCTGAATTTCGGACTCAACCCTGTGCCTCCAAGTACGCTACGACGGCAAGAGGAACTCGCCGCAGCACATGAAGCAGAGACAGCTGCGTTAGAGAATTGGAATGAGCGCATGAATAAACTGCAGGAAGTGCGAGATTTAGCAGCAGAAAATTCGGCGAAAGCGCAGGAACACCATGCTAAATATTATAATAGTAAGCGGCGAGATGTGCAATACGCTGTTGGCCAGAAAGTATTGCGGCGTAATCGCATTCTTTCATGTGCTCCACAAGGAATTACTGCTAAATGGGCCCCGAAATATACTGAGCCTTACATCATTTCCGAAAAACAAGGAAATAACACCTACCAGTCAACCGACAACCATGGAAACAAGATGGAACAAATCTTCGTGAAAGATTTGAAACCGTATTTTGACGAGGACACCGCGCCTTCTGACTCTGAAGCTACAGCAGTAAAAGATACGTCGAAGGACGGCGAGGGACCAAGCAACCTCAAGCTTCAGCAAGACGAGCCGCGTGCGAACGATGCGCATTTAGCACAAGGAAAAAGCGTAGTAGGCAGCGTCAAACACGGGTAGTAGTTCAGCGTAAGACAAAGATTGTTAGAAATAGAGTAGGGACACAACCGACTACAGTACGCGAAGTAAGCGTAAATCGCAACGCATCGTCTGCGGAAATCGCGAAAGAAGAACCTACAAGAGGTCGAGGAAGACCAAAGGGGTCCACAAAATCCCCTACGCCTCGAGGTGAGGTATCTCCTAGACGCCCGCGCCCCAAAACGGGGAAAACTCAAAAATGAGATTTTTTACTGTTTTTTTACACGTCTAATTACACCGTTTACTCTATTATTATTCATTGGACTGCGCCCTTAGGCACCTGAGAATCCCCTTCTAACCCCTCTCTCCCTTCTCTAGGAGGAAAATGGACCCGAGACTAGAGATGACGGACCAGAATGCGACCTTCGCTGTTAACATCATAGTGATGCTAATCGGTCCCCAGCGACAGATCGAGCCCATCAACCCTGCTGAGACCCTGACAATCGAAGAGGTTCCTCTGGAGACCCAGGAGGGCTCTGAGGACCAACTCGCCTTGGAATGTCCACCGACAGGGGAGACAGTACCAGCGTGGCAGGAGCCCAGTGAGTCTGAGAGTGACGAGGTGGAAGACACCCGTACCGTCATTGAAGCCGTTTGTAGGCCTGTCGAGGATGAAGCGACAAGCGCAGGAGGGACAGGAGAGGAAAGGCAGGCTAGACCTACACAGCCCTGGAGAACTGGGACGAAGTACGCCAGGAGCTACTCGCCTCCAGACGGGAGTATGTAAAATAGCCTCAACGACGGCAACCCTATGCGTCCAAAAAAGTCAAGAGGAGAGACAACGCGTCGAGCGAGAGGTTGCGGAAGCGCGGGAGAGGATCACTGCGTTCTAGGTCAGGACGTGCCGAGAGGCCGAAGACCTCCAACAACAGCTGAACCAAGCTGTGGTCCAGGGCCGAGCAATTGGAGCTCAGGTCTCATCCTCGCTCCAGGACAGACCATGCTTCTGTCCCCGTTGCGGCCTGAGGGGAGTCAAGCGCGGCCGGGAGTGCCCCAACAGAAACTACCACCCCGATTTCGTACCGCGGCGATGAGCATCAAAATTTAAAACTGCGTATATCACGAGGCGTGGAGGAGGTGCGAACCGCCATAGAAATTTCCCGTCCTCGAATAAAAAAAAGAGGAAAAATACCCTTGTGTACCGGTTTTTTTTGTACGTACCTTTCATACTTTTATTTTCTTTGGAATTTTGATTTTTGTTTCTTTCTTTTCTCTTTTCACATTATTTTTAATTCATAGAGAGAGAGAGAGAGAGGATTGAAGTCGAGTTGGCACACCTCCGGCTAGCAGCGTCTGGGGAGGGGTGTGTGACGGGTAATGGTACCTCGACACATACTCTCTCTCTCATACAAGAAAACATGTAATAATCATTCAAATATTACAGGCATCATCAGCGGCGGCATGAGATAGGGAAGGAGCCGGTGAGTAATGAGAGAGAAAGAGAGAGAGTATAGTAGGCCGCGGGGGGGGGGGGGGGCACTGGAGAGAGAGAGAGAGCCTTCAAGCTTCAGAAATTATCGTGCGATCAGGAGCAACCGTGCGAGACTCGCTCCAGCGAACTACCGAGGGCCGATATAGCACCATTGCGACAGCACAGAGATCATCGCAGCCAAGAAACATTGTGAGTGCCTTTTCGACTCAATACTCTCGTTATCTCTTTCTCTCTTTTCGTGGCATCTTTCCTACCGGCGACTAGCCTGCGAGAGCGCACGGGCATCGGTCTGTACGCCTCTGTACCCTATCCATATTGTAATATAATATACACGGTATTTTTAATAAATATTTCGAGTTGTCCTTGGCTCTACCTTCCCCACGTATAATTCATGCTCTGACTACTATAATAATAAATTAATATATCGCGGGTTCGCTCTGGGCTAAAGCCCCGTTATAACATATTCTGCAAGACTTAACTTGCGGTTTCTATATTTGTTGAAGTTTAACGTACCAGTGGTTGAACATGTTCCAGTGACTGGACAAATTTTACAATAACTATTGATTACAGCTTTATTGTGTATTGTTAATCCCTGTTACTTTCGCTATCATTAATTTATATATAAATATTTATTAATTTTATTTGTTTTGGTAAGAATTATTAATTTAATTATTAATTTAATTATTTTGGTAAGAAAGGAAATATTGTTATTGAAAAATCTTTTATCAGTCTAATAAAACTTTTATTTTTATGATTTGAAATACCAATCGATTATAACGAAACGAAATATTATTCATTTTTTATCTTACTTACTAAAAGATTATTGCATTGCACAGTTACAAAAATTCATTATTATTAATCAATTAACGAATTATTGGTAAAGACTTATCTAACATTTGCCGTGGATAATCGCTGATTTTGAAATCAAGGCCATAATTGAAAGTTTAAAATTACAGATCAAGTATAAAAGAAAAATACTAATATATCGCACAACGTTGTAATCCCATTGGATCTACTATTCACAAATTATCTTCCAGAATGTCATATATTTGTGTAATTTTATTTTAGAAATTATACGCTTAATACAAAATTACAAGAGACCACTTTAATATTAAATTACACGTAAAATATATAAAAAAAATTTCAGGTGGATATTTAGAGTTTTTCAATGTTCCCTTCGAAATATTGGGTCCATCATTTTCAACATGTGTAAAGTATATAAAAATTGTTTCAGCTCATACAAATTTCTTTATTTTCCAGGGGCGTTTAGGGTTTCAAATACTTTTTTTAATACCGTTTGTATTTTTGTATTTTTTAAATTCCTAAATTCTTGATTTTATGTATAATTTTATTAAAAAGATTTCAGATATATATATATATATATATATATATATATATATATATATATATATATATATATATATATATATATATATATGGCATATTCCACGTCAAGTCAGCCGACAAACATTTTTTAATTTCAGAACGAACGGCAAAATTGTCGCAAATGATCATCAAACATTTTTTTAGACCTTTAAGGGGGCAGACCTGGGTTAAACTAAAAAAAACTATTTATTACGATTCCAGAAAACTTTTTAAATATGAAAGCAATAATTCTGAAAATTTTGATGCTATCAATACTCAGTAATATCTTAAATTTTCCGTTGTAAACCTAAAAATCTTGATCCTACATGTCACAATAAATCACTTTTTTCCATACCGTATTTATTACCGGAACTTTGTTCCTCACACTATTCTAGGTAACATGATCAACGAAAATTTCTTTTTCGACGGTTATTCGACTCGATTTTACATGTATTAGAAAAAGAGCGGAGCACTTTTTCATTAAAATATTTTTTTTCGTGAACCAAATTAATTTTTGAAAAACTATTACACAATTTTTTTCAAAAACTAGATTGGATCTCCGATAAAAATAATAACAAAATTTTAACAATAAAGTGCTCTGCTCTTTTCGTAATACATATAAAAAAGAGTGAGTCCAAAGTTCCTTTAATAAATATGGTATTGAAAATAGTGATTTATTGTGACGTGTAGGATCAAGATTTTTAGGTTTTTCTGGACTCACAATAAAAAAGTATTTTTTTGGGTTTAACCCAGGTCTGCTAAAAGTGTAAAAAGTTATATGACACATTAAAATGAAATTTATTATTTATTTTTCATTACTTCCAGGGTTTTCCAAGGTTCACACCTATTCTTTTTATTCTTTTCATCAAAGATCTTCTATGTTGTGTCCTTCCGGTGAAGTCATTACTGTACGCAGACGATATCAAATTATTCTGTAAAATCTCTAGTCCCATGGATTCTTCAAAACTCCAAAGTGATATTAACAACTTAGCAAAATGGTCTCTAGACAATTGTCTGCCAATAAATATCTCAAAATGTCGAATTACTTATTTTTTCAGAGGTAGATCAAGTCTAAAGTTACGATTATATTCTGAACGGAAACAATCTTGAAAGGGTTGATTCAATTCCGGATCTAGGGGTCATTGTTGTTGAATCATTTTTTGTTTAAGCTCTATTGACTCTATCTTGACAAAGGTTCTGAGATTGGTCGGATTCATAAGGAAGATGACTACGGATTTTCGTGGAGCAGAGTCAATACTACACCTATACTAGGTTATGATAATTCCCATTTTAACGTATTCCTCGGTAATCTGGACCTTATTCACCCTGGTCCAGATGAATCGGTTGGAATCTCTTTAGCATAGAATCTTGCGTTCAGTATCATTTTAAACAGGAAACCCTTCGTGATTTACTGATCATAACTACGTACTGATGATGAAAATATTCCACTTATATACTATTCGTTAGGTGCACAGATACTACGACTTCCTGTGTACGTATACAATTTTTAAAGACTGTATTAATTGCTCTGATGTTAAGAATCTCTTTACTAGGCGAGATCTACCGTACCCAATTCGTGAACCTCGTATCTTACAAGAATTCACGAATACATTTAATCCTAGTTTTCATTCATCTACTGCTAGACTACGCCGTAACTGGAATCTGATCCCGGCTTAGGAATACTACGAAAATTGCTACATTCAAACCACAACTACGTTCCTTTGTTAACGAACGAATAAGTGAACAACCTTATCCAAACTTTCAGGTCGGAAAGTTAGCTAATTTTATGCTGTGTAACGTACGCATATGGGCGCATCTTATCTTGCACGAGTCTTCTTGCGTGAGAAAATCGCGTCTGTGGAGTAACGCGCACAGGCAGTCTGAGCTTACCTCCGAACCAGCCAGTCTAGGCTGCACCACTGAGCACGAACGTAGATCGGTCGCGGACACCTCTCTCTCCGAGTTATCACAATAAAACGTATCTCAACCCTAGCTCTTGTCTTTTTCTTTCGGATGTTCTAACCTCGCTGAGACTCGCTGCTTAACTGCATCGAGTAAAGCACGTGACGAACCTCATGCATCGCATCTATTTTTCTCCGTTACAACTCTTTCAAATGCCTTTTCGCTGGATCGTCGATATTATTTCTAAGGTATAAAAGAACCCGAAAAACTTGAACTCAAAAATCAAAAAACCGCTAAAAAACCAAAAACGAATCGAAAAAGAAATAAAAAATTTATTGTATTGCAATTTTTTAAGAAAGACAAAAGAATGAGCCCTGAAATATTAAGCTTCACCATGTATATGCAGAGTAATACAGATCCACGTCCATACGCATACATACACATGCACACACACACGCACGCACACACACTCACGCACGCACACACGCCCATACACGCAGACGCACACACACCCATACACGCAGACGCACACACATACATCCACACAGACATTTTATAAAAATAGTGTATTTTAATTTCTTAAGGTAGGATTCTGCTGTTTTTTTTGCCAAAAAGTAAAAAAAAAGTCTATTATAGTTACTTAATCTTTGTAACGGAAGAATATTTTAATATTTGTCAGGTAAAAAAGCTCGGTGGTTTGAAACAGTTACATGCGGTCAAATAAAATAATTCACATTAGATAGCATACAAAATTGAAACTTTAAACGCGTTTTTCTCAACACTTATTTTTCTAACTTTAAAAGTGGTTGGCGCAAGTGGTTTTAATGAATCTTTTTGAAACTCTTAGGATAATTTGTTAAAGTTCTTTACAATAAAAGTTGGAATTTTTTAATAACAATATTGTAAAACAATTTATTGTGTTACTATTAAACAATATAAATAAAGTTACATTTTCAAACAATTCATTTTGTTATAATTTTATTTTAGATAACAAAAAATTTAAATTGAAAGTCATGCTATGTTTTATTTGTTGCATTGAAGTAAGTATTTATGTCAAAATGAAAACTGAAGAACTTTTTTTTTTCACCATAGTCCTACTATAAGTCTCTAAACATGTTTCTAACATGTTTTTAGCAAAACTTTATTTTTAGGATATTTATATTTATTTGAAGATCAGCGATCTTTTCTGTACAGCAGAAAAGTTATTAATTACATATTAATAATTGAAAGCATCTAATAATTTTAAATAATTTTTGATTGTATGGAAGAACGCCACTTTAATCACCAAAGATCACTTAAATCTAGTCAATGGTAACTCGAGCTGGCATCGATAACATTCTACTTAAGGTTTTTTTTACTAGTGTACACATTGAATCTTAAGGGGATCACTCCATGTAAATGCTTAAAATGAAGCCAATGTATCATGATTGTTTAATACAAAAACAATATATTAAAAAGCTCTAAACCTTTTATATGTATTAATAACATATTTGAAAATATACAAAAAATTTTTTTAAGGTTTTGTGAAACTATATATATATAGGTGGATCTCTGCGAGTTCCACTTGAAAATTTTTTTTCTTCGGTAAAAATGTTTCTTTTGGTATGTAGAGTGTGTGTATATATATGACGTCACAGATGGCGCGAACGCTGAGTGTGCAAGATTTAAATGTAAATAATGCTATAATATATGTATATACACCATAATATACACCATTCAAATAAACCACAAGCAATATTTATCGTAGAAAGGCATACGCTATATAATTTATTTATAAAACCGCCTGTTCATGCGAAAAAAGTGTTAAAAAGATCAAAGTTTTGATAATGATTTATTTTTTTTATGTTTTAATAATTTTATACAAATTGTATTAAGATATTATATTTTTACTGACAAAATAAGGTACACAAATATGTTTTTTTTTCGAGGGTATGTAGGAAATGCCACCTAAGGCACACCCGGCATGGTCCGTACAGCCAGATAGTGTGAGACTGGTTGAGGATGCATCCGCCTTGTGTATAATACACCTCGGTGGAGAATAAGGGAATGTCACCTACGTAACGATCTTGTAGCCGAAGCCCCACACACCCCGATTGACTTCCTCCGTCAGGCTCTTCCAGCACAATGCCTTCCTCCTTTTGATCTCGCGTCGGAGCCGCTTGCGCACTGCCTTATGCTGCGCCGACAACAGTGCTGCCTCCGTTTCGTCTCTCGCTCTTTGCGTTCCTCTTCTGAAGCGTTTCGCTTCCGCTCCCAGTTGCGTGATTTCGTCCGACCACCAGTAGGCAGGGCACTTTCCATGTGCCGATCCCTTGCGCGGCATGGATGTGTCGCAGGTTCACTTAATGAGACTCATAGTCTCCCTCACAAGGGCCTCCGCTCCATCCCTGTCTTCGGTGGCGTTCGTTGTCGGTAAATTTCCCTGTCCTTCGAGCAGTAACTCGACTAGCTTTTCGGTTTTCAGCCTTGCCAGATTCCTCCGCGGTGGCTTTGACGCGCCTTTTTACGACTGGGATTTATGACGCAGCAGGAAGGTAATGTATTGGTGGTTGCTTCCGTTGTAATCCTCCATTACCCTACAACCCGACGCTCTACGCGCTAGATTCTCGGATGCGAAAGACACGTACGTAATAGTCCCGATATGCCCTACCCTTCTGAATGTCGACGTGTTCCCAACGTTGAAAACTATCAGGCCGAGTCTAGATACCATCTCCATGATGGATTTTCCTATGCTGTGCTCGGACATTGAAATCGCCGACGACTACCATCTCGCCTTCTATTTCGCGGATCGTGTCTTCCAGCTCGTCCAGACTCCGCCTGAATTGCTCAATACGGATGTTCGGGCTAAAGTAGCAGCTCACTTAAGTTACGTCTCTGCTTCCCACTCACACAAAGCCGCTTCCGGTCCCGTGTTCGTCCACTCTTATGGTTCATGGGTCCACGTAGATGGCTGTTGTGCCAAATGTGTCTTTGTACCACGTAGGTACTTTTCAGTCACAGTACTGCTCGCTGAATAGCAGCACATCACCCTTCGTCTGAGATATACTCTGAGTCAGAAGGCTTTTGGCTAATTCAGCTCTGTGGAGGTTTGCTTGAAGGACTGTTACTCGGTCCATGATTAGCGCTTGGCTTTGGTCTGTCTAAGCGTTTCGCAAAATGCTCTACACTGCCCTGAGCCCGGCGTCTGGCTCAGCTGTGCTTGGTCTACTTTTATGTCAGTGCACAAGACGCACTTTGCCTCGGTAGCCCTGCAGGCTGCTCCTTTGTGACTTTCCGCGCCACATTTTCAGCAGGCCTTGCTTCTACCGGGGTCACGACAATCGCGCGCTTGATGTCCGTAACCCAAGCATCTGAAGCACCGCTGGAACCGCTGCCATCTTCTCAGTCGTCAGTTCATGTAGCCGACTTTCAGGCGATGCTTTTCAAGGAGGAACTTTGCCTTTTCCTGGTCCATCTCTATGATTCTGACTTCCACGTTTGTCTTAGTTGTCAGGGTCTTCACGGCCCTGTCGTACCCATTACCTTCCTGATGAAGTCTCCTATAGTCCCCAGCTCCTGGTTGTTGCTTTTTGTGTCCAACTCCATCAAGACGTCGCTGGTCCTAGTTTTCCTGATACACTTAATATCAGTCATTGGTCACTCTGCTGTGACCTTTTTGCGGACATTCTAGAGAACGTCCGCGTAGGTGAATCTATCCCCCGGTCGAATAAGGACAGTCTTGGGTCGCTTCCTAGGCGTTCTCCTCCTCTTCTTCTTCTTCGAAGATTTCTCGGAAGGCTCTCTCTTCTTGTTTGCCGATGTCCTAGCTGTCTGAGACATCTGTTGTTGCGATTGCTGCTGCAGTTGTTGCCGCAGCTGCTGCCACTCTTGTTGTTTGCGCTGAAGCTGTTGTTCGATCTGCTGCTTAGGTTGTTTCTGCTGCTACTGATGTTTCTTTGTTGCAGTTTTGTCCTTCTTCGACAGGACCGTTACGAAATCGGCGATCTCCGAGGGCTCGGTAGCCCTAACCTTCTTGCCGGTAACTGCTGACTCAGCGCTATCGAAGTCCCCATCTTGCGGTCGCACCCTCTTATTTTGAGGTCGCTGGCTTGATGTAGCCGTGGCTCTCAGAGTGTCTGTCGTACAGTGCACCTGGATGTTCGAGCGTAGGCGGTCCTTCCATTCGTCGAAATCGTCCACGAGGTTCGGGATCTTTCTCTTCACGTCGTTATTGACACCAGGCTGCCTCTTTAGCCCATATGCAATTAATTGAGGAGCTGATGCACCTGCTTTACGAACTCCTCGACTGTTGTTATCTGCTGGCGGCTGGGCTGTTGTTTGTCATCCGGCAATGTGTGGGAAGGAAGCTGCTCTAATACCACCATTTCTTCCTCGCGGGTATGGGATTTACCTGCCTCCTGGTTCATTTCATTGTTTTGTAGGGACATTTTCTTTCTTGATTCTTTAACCGGCGCATCGTGCGTAGGGGGGCTGGCCGAAATGCTGGGAATGGGTGTACACTCGAATACTTTGATCCTATCCCAGTTCCTTGAGACCAAGCCTTCGTTTTCTTGGTCCCGGGATACACGGACGGACCCGGGCTCGCACGGAGCAACAGGGGTTCCGATCCCCGGTGCCCAGTGTGCACTTCCTGATCAGGGTCCGAAACAGCCGGTTTCTGCTTCCGCACCGAAACTAACCGCCTCGTCAGAGCTAGGCTCACGCCAGCCCTTCGCCCAGGCCGATGGGAACAACCGACAGGGGTCCGGGCATTCCCAACGTGTCCCGGCGCGAGAACAATCGGGTCGGGCGGTTTTCTGTGTACCTGCCTCACGACTAGTCGTACCGCCCGAGAAGAGATGTCTGTGTATTTGCTCAGTGTAGTAATTGTGGTAGGTGCAGCGTAATGAGTGTAAGAGTAAAAGTTTGTGAAGTGTGGTGTTGGCCATTGTCTCCGGTCGCCTGGCCTAGGCGCCCCTTGCGTTCGCCTACGCGGCGCTATCGCAGGGGCAGACACAAATACATGTGCTATTATAATAATTATTATGAATTAGCTGTTAACTACTATCTTCGCAATAGTCGACAGTATTTTCGGTATTTTTGTTCTCGTATTTGAGGTTATTTCAGTGCTTTTTACAACTTATATTAAAAAGTTGCATTTCTGAAGATAACACAATGCATAGAAATGCTATTTGCATACTGTAAATAACTTCTATTTTAACTTTTAGTTGAACGAAAATTCAGTAGTGTTTCCCAAGGTAGAAATTTAGTCAAATAATAGCTTGAAATTTTTTGTATTTAATACATTTGCTTTTTGATTATTATTATAATAACACATGTATTGTTCTATCTTGTGTTGACAATGAGAATACAATATCTTTATACAAATTGTATATAATCATTAAAATACAAAACGAATATCACTGTGAGGACTTCAATCTTCTTCTTAACATATTTTTGCACACAAGTAGGCGGTATTGTAAATTTGATGTCTTTTTACGTTAAAGGCAAACTTCAAAATGTTTAGTAATATTGAATATAATTTATTATAGCATTATTTACATTTTAATGTTGCACCTTGAGCGTATTGCCATCTTTGACGTATATATGTACATATATATATATATATATATATATATATATATATATATATATATATATATATATATATATATTGTAACGGGGTGCTTTATGTTTCAAATAAACAATTTAATGCTAAAGTGTAACCTACTGGCTTATGTCGCGGTTTCCTGCTTTACCTACCTTAGCCTATCCGACGGTGCAACACTGTCGTCGCCTCGACTCGGCACGGCTGCGCTGGTTTCCCTTGTTCACGTCGAGTTCTCATAAACTCGACTTTGTGCGGAGTTTCTTCAATGCACTGGTTTTCGCGGCCTGAAATAAGCGCGAAAACCCGAAACTTACTTAATCGCAACGCGAGAGTGTTAATTTTCGATTCTCGGCCTAACTCGTTTGGTAGAATAGGCGGTTTCAACGATATTAACAACGAACCAATTTAGTATCAAGTAAAATAAAATATTTGTTATAAGTCAAAATTAAGATAACTTTTACAAGATATTAACAAAAAAGAAGCTCAACAATCAATTGAATGAAACGCGCAGGTCGAGCTGCGCATGCGTGTTCGGCGCAACCGTTGCTGAACACACCGCAGGAACGAAAGATATTCGGTCGCGCGTGTACCTCTTCTGCGTCGGCAATTCGTTGCCGATAAAATAATAGGGCACTGCACACTATTCGTAGTGTGGCTCTTCGCGTGAACGCGTTTTCCCCAGGGCTAGCCCTTACCTCTAAATCGACGGATAATCGTAGCGAAGAGGACGATGCGACGGAGACAAAGCTTTTCTCTTTCTCTCTCCCTGTCGCTGTCTCTTTCGCTGCTCGCCGGGGCCTCATGGCCTCTCTCCTCACTGCGTGGCTTCTCCTTCTCTTTGGCTGTTTTGGAGTGATGAGGGAGAGTCAAGATGTCGGTTTCTCTTCTCAGTGAAGCGCGTTTCCTCCAGCTGACGTCAGCAGGCCCATTCGCTCTGCCTGCCCGCGTCGTCAGCTAATTCTCGAGGGTTTCGCGCCTCCTTAAAAAAAAAATATATATATATATAAGGGAAGCAACCTAATGAGGACTATTCTGTCGTTTGGTGACGCCAGTGTGACACGTGAGTCAAAACATTGCGAGAATATCTATGTATGTTGGTAAGATGCACGCGCATACTTCTATATAGATATACTCGCAGTCGTTTGACCCACGTATCATACTAGCGCCACCAAACGACAGAATAGCGCTCACCGCCGGCAAGCTTGGTCGAGCGCGAGCAGTATACCTATGTATGTATACGCAACGTCTGTAAGCCTGGAGCGAGAGCGACAATGCCCTGAGTGGACTGTGGCTGTGTCTCTGAGCTGTGTGCATGTGCGGTGTCTGTGCGCGAATCTGCAGTATAACTATATATTTTGAGGAGCAAAATGTATTTGCAACGTCAAAGCAGTGCAGGGAGAGCGAGCTGCAAGTATTTTTAGATCAGTAGACTTCCTTCTATTTACCGCGTTATATATTTCTCCTCAGCTTTTCCCCTCATTTTGTTACGTATTTTTTCCTTCATCTTTTTCTAACCCCAGCCATAAGTTGTATTCTACATCAAAATTCGGAAAAAAGTTTCACACTTTTTGAAGCTCTACATTTGTAAGGACATTTTGAGATCTGATAGAATAAAGAATTTTCATAATCAATAAAGTTATAACCATTCAATGATAATAATTAACACTGCTTCTAATGTAAAACTGAATATTTAAATGCGTTTTTCTCGAACTTTATTTTTCTAACTTCGGTTGGTGGATCTAGCTGTAACTCCAAGCAAATATTCCTATAAGGATTATTTAAAGAAGTTAGTATTATTTTTCAAGAAGTGTGTATATTGCACTTATTTATTTATAATTTAACAGGCTTGAAGTCCTATTCGATATAAAAAAACGCTGCCAATTCATTGGCACTTAGCTTCCTCAAACATTATAAACTGTAAGTTTAGAGTTTTTCTGGGTATAGAAATTATAATAACTGAGTCAACAATATTTGCATAATAAACGCCATAATCATTTGTTTAGTTTCAAATTTATGATAACTAATGTTAAAGCACGCGACACGGCTCAATTACAATGTGCTTGTTTCGTTCTTTCTCTCTCCTTAAAACGCTGACACGCATTACTTAGTTATTCAAGGCGCAGAATATCGGAGACAGATATGCACCTCCTGCACCGATACAAGATGTTGATGGTAATATGAGTAACAAGCGTCGCAAACCGCCTTTCACTCTCGAGCATCTTGCCGATTCGCGCCTCGCTCTACTGCATCTACTGCACCAAATTTCATGCGCCCGTATCAGCGACTACACACAAAAAACTGCGCACGATGAGTTTTGCTTATTCGCGTAATTTAATTATAATCCGCACATCGATTAATAAAATAAACAATGACCTCCCCCTTTCGGGAATGGTATCGCGCGTGAAGAGAGAGTGAGAGAGAGAGAGAGATAGAGATAGATAGATTGATAGATATACTTTTTATTCATCAAAAGACAAAATCTTACAATTTCATGTACATGTAGTTATAATTATAATTAAAAATATCAGGCGATTTAATATAATTGTTATCTTAACTTTCACTTATTGCATATTTCTTATTAAAATAATAATTCACTTTATCAGTTCGTCAGTTTATAAAATTTAAATGTAATGAACTAGTCACAGTCAGATATCACAGAAAACGTTACGTCAAAAAATAATACATAGAATAAAAAATAAATACAATAGAGATAACATATAAATATAAAGAATACATACACATACTTTGCTAAATTTTTGCGTATACTATCACGTCTAAATTTAAAACACACTCATTCATAACACTTTAACAATCACGCTAATAAATAAATTAATAAATAAATATGTCGAATAAATAAATAAACCAGATAAATAATTAAATTAAATAAATAAATAAATAAATTTAAATAAATAAATAAATTAAATAAATAAATAAATAAATTTAAATAAATAAATTTAAATAAATAAATAAATTAAATAAATAAATAATTCAAAATAAATAAAAAGCTTAAATAAATGTTCGACTCACCTCTGTACATTCTCTTCACCATGTAATTGCTTAAGGTGCCTGCTAAACGCCGTTTTAAATTTACAAAAAGATGGCAGGCACCTCACACTGCTCGGGAGCGAATTCCAGAGGTGCGCACCTTGAACTCTAAATGAGAAAAGGCCCTTATCGGTGCGCGACCCCGGAACCGAGAGCTCTTTCATACCACCCCTACTTGAAGTCTTGGCCTGGTTTTTTTCAAAGAGGGCAGTAAGATACGGTGGCTGCCGCATGACAACCGCTTTGTAAAGCAGCAGCCCCATAAAATACTCCCTCCTCACCTTCAGATCTAACCAGTCCAGTTTTTTCCTGTAGGCGGTGATATGCTCATCTCGCCTAACACCACATATGTATCTCACACATGCATTCTGTAGACGTTGTAGTCGTGTCTGGAGCTCCCCTGACACATCAAGAAGAACCACTGAGCAATAGTCTAAGTGAGGTAGTACCAGTGCGCATGCCAGCTGCTTCCTCAGTATCTCTGTGGTGCTTGAACGGAAAAGTTTTAAGCTATATAGAGCTCTATTTACTTTTCTACTGACCGCATTCAGTTGCGGCTTCCATGTCAATCCTCCGTCCATCACCACGCCGAGGTTGGTGACTGTATCGACAAAGGGAACGTGTACGCCGGTCTGTATATCAATGCCTTGCAAGTCAAGGTTCTGAACCTGTTTGATGTTGTGATCAGATCCAAAAATGATCGCCTTTGTCTTGCCGACATTGAGGCGCAGGCCAGCTGACGTTGCCC
Organism: Gastracanthus pulcherrimus; assembly: GCA_949152435.1. Taxonomy (NCBI): domain Eukaryota; kingdom Metazoa; phylum Arthropoda; class Insecta; order Hymenoptera; family Pteromalidae; genus Gastracanthus; species Gastracanthus pulcherrimus. The sequence goes on from OX424575.1 coordinate 88,311,079, forward strand.
AGTTCGACACTGCTTGTGCTACAGTCAACATGCGACCGATACCATCACGAAGACCCTTCAGGATCACTTGTGTGTAGGTTTGCAAGTCGTCAGCGTAAAGTATGTGTTCGACACCATCTAAGTCCAGTGCGTCTTGTAAGTCGGTTATGTACAGGCTGAAAAGCAGGGGTCCCAGGACTGAGCCCTGTGGAACGCCAAGATTGGTGGTTAGCCAACCTGAATCCCCGTTTGTGATTGTGACGACTTTCTGTCGTCTCCCCATAATATATGACTTAAGCCACAGGAGAACACTCCTGGAGAATCCCATGCGCATCAGCTTACGCAGCGGTTTAGTGTGTGAGATGGTGTCGAATGCTTTGCTAAAATCAAACATTAACAAAATAGTCAATAGTTTTTAGAGAGAGAGAGAGAGAGAGAGAGAGAGAGAGAGAGAGAGAGAGAGAGAGAGAGAGAGGACTGTAAATACTCGCGAGCCGGTACATTGGTACAGTTGAATATATGCACGCGAGGGGTGCTTTCGCCGGGAAGCACCCGATATCGCCTCTTGTGAGCGCGCGAATCTTCGACACTCGTGCGCTGCGACTTGCGCGTCAAGGGGGCCGCGTGCTCCACGCTTTGGTAAATGAAGAGCAGGCCAATATATGAGTTAAAATTGTCGCTCCGTCGTATTTATTTCAATTACTGCCTATCCGCGATGTTCCTTTTCCATACCCCCCAGTTGCGTGAAAGCCCTGAGCGGAGCTTATCCGGGGACACTCAGCCAGCACAGAAGTACTGGGCTGGCTAAGCAGGTTAGTACCTGCTGTGACAAGCATAAGCGAGCCTCAGTCCCGAGCGCAAGGAAAGCGCCTCGGAGACACTCTGAGCGGGCCGCTGGCAGCGAGGCCGCGGCTGAGTCTACAGTGCCAGTGGGCACTAGACTTGGGCGAACAGAAAAGGACGATGTCCGCCCTCGCTTGATTAGTTATTTAATATAATAATCACGCTGTTAGAATATATATATATATATATATATATATATATATATATATATATATATATATATATATATATATATATGCGTGATTTCACGTCAAGTGAGCAAGTGAAAAATTTTAATACTCCGAAACTTTAAGAAAATGATGTATTTCATACTCAAAATATTTAAAAAAAATTCAAACCCTTACCTCTATTGATTTAGGATTTATGCCAAGCTGAAAAACATGATTATTTGCATTATTTTCATTTTTCTCAATATGTATGTATTTTTATCGCGAGAACTATAATAGGTAAAGTAGCGTGTGTTTTGTAAAGAGAATTTGGACCAGAATATGATAGTATTTTTTGCATCACCAAATTTAATGATTTTTTTGGTCCAAATTTCTGCTGAGACACCGATGAATTTTTAAGCTGAGCGCCACAAGCAATTTTGTTCAAAAACATTTCAATCATAGTCTTGAATATATATATATAATATATATATATAATATATATATATAATATATATATATATATATATATATATAGTAATTTAGTAATTTAAACTTATGCAAAAATATAGCATAAATTATGAAAAAGTATTTTTGTTCAAAATATCTTTTAATATATAATACATACCATTTTCACAAATAAATTTATGATAAGATAATAATATGTAACTAAGAAAATCTTAAAAATGTTCATTAAGTGTAATTATTCGAGTTAATTATTCCAAATAGTTTATTCAAACTCATTTTAACTGTGAATCCAAATTTTATTCCTAACAAATTATATTGCAACAAAATATATTCATTAACTAGAAATGCTCTATATCTTATAGTCTTCTTTTATTTTCATTTATTCAATACAAAACTTTTACAACGTATTGGAGTAAACGCATATTCTTGTGATAAAAGCAAGGGTATTAAAAAATAAATTTTTAAGCACCCCTATTAGACAAAACTTATTTAAAAATATTTATTTGAGAAAATTCTTCAACTATAAATAATCCAATGCCAAAGTATAGCATTTCAAAAGACACTTAAAAACTTTTGCATATTAAGTTACATTTTCTTCCAACGGACAACAATAAATTTTGTAACACTATAATTGTTGATTAAATTTTATTTATGAATATCGTAAATGCATTCTACTTTTAAAAATAAAATTTGTATTAATTTTTCTCGAGTTTATCAACAACGGATTCATTTGTTACAAAAATGTCATCAAAATGAAAAATGGCATAAAACAAAAACAAATCTATCAATCTTAATTTTTTCTATTTCAAATCTTCATCAAAAAATAAAAATAGAGCTTCGAAAGGACAAAAATTACCGCACAATACTAACGAAAGAAGCTATTAAATTTTTTTTTAAAAAGAAAGAAAATGAATATCATAAAAATGAAAAAAGTTATAAAACAAAAACGAATCGATAAATCTTAAAAACTTTTCTTGATTTAAAATCTTCATAAAGAAACGTATACGTTCATGTTATAACATGAACATTGTTTGGTCAAACATTACTGCGTAATACGCAAGAAATCTACGATCAAAGAATTTTTGGCAAAAAGAAAATATCATACAAAATGTAAAAACGTTATAAAACAAAAACGATTTGATGAATCTTGAAAATTCTTTTTAATTTAAAATGTTTATCTAAAGACGAAAAGAACAAGTGATAATTGTTAAAAAATTGTCGTGTAATACCGAAGAAATAAGCAATCGCATAATTTTTTAAAAAATATAACCTCGAATATCTCGAAAAATAAAAGTCCTCATGATCTGAACATAGAACTTAGCCGAAAGATAGTAAAAAGATACCTGTTTAGAAATTTTCAGATGGAATAATGCCGTTTTACTCAGTTATCGGTTGCTATAGAAAATCGATTTTTGAACAAAATGATTTTTTTTGTCAATCATAGAAAAATAAAATGTCTTAAAAATTACTAATACTTTATAGAATGATATTCTCGATTGCCCTAATTACTTCAATTTTTTCAAAAGCTTTCCATTATATGTTTCAGAGAAATCACCGTTCAAACAAAAAACGACGTTTCGGTGCATAAGAAAAGAAAGGATACACCTTATCCAAAATGTCTGGTGGTAAAAGATAGGTACTTTTGTGCTCTTTCAGATGCATTTTCACTGGATCGATGATATTATTTCTCACGTACGAGATAATCCGAAAAATTAAAGGTCAAAAATCGAAAAGCTGCTAATAAATAAAAAAAAACGGAAAAACTATAAAAATTATTAATTGTGCCCCCTTTCTTTAAAAGAATAAACAAAATGATCCCTGAAGCATTAAATGTTACCGTGGATTACTCGAGATATGGATGCACGCACACACACACACACCCACACACACACGCACGCACGCACGCACGCACACATACATCCATACGAGCATTTTTTAAAAACAGTGTATTTTGGTCCCTTATATCTCAAAACATGTTTCTAACATGTTTTTAGCAAAACTTGTTTTTTACAATCACTAAGCTTCCTCTTTGAGGAAGCAAAAAGAAGTTTTGAACGGTCAAAAAATACCGCATCATACTCGAGAATAAAACGATTAAATTTTTTTTTTTTTAAATCATGAATATTATAAGAATAAAAAAACTTAATATTCAAGAAATTAGCGATCAAAAATGTTTGAAAAATATAATATCAAAAAATGAAAAAACGTTATAAAAGAAAAACGATTCCATGAATTTTGAAAATTCCTCTTAATTTAAATTCTTGATCAAACGTCGAAAAAAATAAACGTTCATTAGATTAAAATTACCCTGTAATACCCAAGAATTCAGTAATCAAAATTAAAAAAAAAATATTGTGACGGTTTTATTGCTGCTGCAATTATAATACACTCTCTTCTATAACGTCACATCGCCTCTTCGGGCGTAAGTCACATAATACATGTATATATTAGTACTTTGTACATTACAGCAAGCATCAGGGAGAGAGCAGCCGACACAGCGCACGTCCATGCGCTTGGTAAGAAAGAGAGAGAGAGAGAGAGAGCGAGTGAGAGAGAGAGAGAGAGAGACAACCAGGTGTGTGGTTGTCTCCTCTCTATAGCCGCACCATCTACACTTGCCTTCGTCTTGTATCCCCATCTTTTGGAGTTGATCTCCCACCTTCCAATGCCCTGTCAACCAGCCAATCGTTGACCTGGGCTTTATTCTATCCTTAAGTCTCTAATAGCACTTATCCATTCATCTGGTGGGCTGTTTCACAGCATCTCTTTCGCTTGCCTTATTCATGGTGTATTCCTTCACTTTCCGTTAAGTTTCTCTTTGAACCGCGTTTCTGTGGCTCTATTCGAATCGCAGGGTAGGACTGCTGTCTCATAGTATTTTTCTCTAACCTGTCTGTACCATCTGCCTGTCAGTCTATCCGTTTTCTCGTATCGCTGGATGCCCGAGTGTCCTAGCACCCACAACAGTCTAACTGCGTTAGGAAACGATAGGTCGGATAAGGCCTCCCTGCATGTTAGTACCTCCTTGAGCCATCCTGCGCACTTCTTCATGGCTCTGACTTCTGCCTGGAATACCGCCGATGGAGGTCCAGTGAGTACACTAGCTCATGCGTGCTACCCTTTCCCCGTGCTCCTGCTCCTACTCCTTGTTATCCTTCAAAAACGTCCATGAACCAGACGATGCTCACCTTTATAAGGTCGTACGAGCTCCCGTTCCATTCCTCTCTGTCGATGTCCGACAGAGCATCTGTAACAACCTCGTCGTCCCTGAAGTGCTTGTAGTTTGGCACTTCCTTGAGCCTACAGTAGGCCTTAAGGGGGAGGGGGTACTGTTTGTAAACTTTTTTTTTCGTTTTTTTTTTATTACATTTGATGAATGTACAGCATCTGAAGAATGTTGAATTTTTAGAGCATTTGGAGCAAAACTATGGAAGATGTAGCGATTTAATCAACGGCTGCTCCGAGTCGCTACGCTCCGATTTTGTATACCTGCGCGGCAGCTGCACGGCGAGGCTACCTGACAACTGCTTCGTACTTCTAATAAATCCCAAATTTATGTCTATATTTATGGGTCTGCTCAGGTATAAAAGTACCTATATATGTACACTACTACATATTTACAACAGGCCGTGTATACATATTCAGTGTACTAAAGATCAGTCGAAAACGACGCGTTCTACGGAGCAGTTCTGTACGTACGTCAGCTTGTTTCGTGTCAGTTTTCGAATATTTTGACTGTTTTTCGTTAGAGTTTTAACGTGTTATACGCTTGTGAGTGAAAATGCCGAGAAAAGTTAGCAGAGAAGAAAGAAAAAGGAGTATCTCGCGGTTGAGCAATCCCAAAAAAATTGTACCACCGCACAAACGTACTAACCGTATCTAACCGGTATTATGGCTTAGCTATTCATCGCAATCATGATTCTACGGAGAAAATGAAGAACGCGATCTGGGCAACGTACTACCACTACTTATCGACGGACGACAATCGGCAGCATCATAAGTGCCCGAGCGGCGACGACTCTTGGTGCGAATGGCAGAAAGCTGCAGCAGCAAATGAATTGAGGACAGTCAAACACAGTTATACTGCACTCCCTAGTGATGTTCTCAGTGCTATCAAACCTATCTACGAGGACTTAAGCAAGAATGCTCTTCTGCAGCAATGTCTCGGCGGATTTACCCAGAATAACAATGAAAGCTTGAACCAACTAATCTGGAAAATTTCGCCGAAATCAGTCAGTGGTACCGCGGTTTTGGTCGAAATTGCAGCGGATGTGGCAGCTTGCACATTTAATGAAGGATGTTTTGCTTTGCTAATTATGATGGAAGAGATGCAAATCAAATCTGGACCAAGCGCTCACGCATGGGCGCACTCAGTCGACAACTTACGCATAAGCCGAGCGGATGAACAAGCTGAAAAGGAAACCAAAGAAGGTCGAGTCCGCCGAAGACAAGAGCAAAAAGATGCCTTGGACATCCTGAATGAAAGTGCTTGACTGTACAGACCTGGCATCGACGATTCTGTGTAAGTATACAGCGAGAAAAAGAGAATAATTCTGATTTTTTACTGTTTAAAACTTTAAATCGATTTTCCCAAACTTCACGTTTTCGAAGCCGGTGGAGGCTTATTTCAAATTCACTGTACCAATCCTCTCCAAAATGTGTACATTACTTCTCTGTATAACTCGACAAGGTTACCTGGGGAAACTCATAAAATAAAAAAACCATTTGATTTTTTGATTTCAGATAATCGAGTGCCGAGAAATGACCGTCACCGCAAAATATCTTTTTTTCGAGACGTCTCCGGGAATTGGCTGCCAACGGCTTAGATTTCGATATTTTTCACTGAAAATTTAACAAAATATTTTTTAAATGATATACTACAATACTGTAATTAGCTTTGTTTCTTTAAGGTGATGCTAAAGCCTTCTGTCACCGACAAATACGAGGAACTACTTTTCTCATTTAATTTTCAATTTTTAGCAAATATCTTTATGAAACGTTATTGTTCTAATCAAAAACAACAACTTTTCAGAGAGATATTTTCTCAAAATTGAGAATTCAATGAAATAAGTGGTTCCCCGTATTTGACGGTGACAGGGGGTTTAGCATCACCTTAAGATACAACAGTCCAAAGTTTTAATCCCATGCTACAGTATATCTGTATACATACGCAGTGTTTCACTCTCTTTCGACTTTTGGGAATATTTGATACTCTAGACATTATCCATCGAAATTCCGATGTTTGAAATTATTGATTTGGTACGTTTTCACATTAGATAATCCCGTATAATATCTTACAATATAAATTTTCTAATCTAACCCCGAGCACGACTGCAGCCGGAGAACTACCTTAAAGAACAACATAAACTTTTTGCGTTTGGGTTTATTTTGTTTTGTACAAAGAAATGTATTTTACTTATTAATATGTAATACTTTTATTAAAGTATTGCAATCAAGAATAAATAATTCTATATTTAATAACACGTGATTATATTCAAGATAATTACAATTTTTATAGTTAAAAAATAAGTTTGAAAAGTTTAAATTTTCAAAGCATTTAAAATGAATTATACATTAAGTAATAAGTCTATCAAACAAATATAATCTATAAACTGTTTTAATAATTTTTATGATTTTGATGGGAATAATAACGCGTCTCTAGCTCGATTTGTTGGTTAGGGTAATCCGCATTTGGATCAGCTGATGTTCCATCCGTTTTGAGGACCGTAACGTCCGAAATATATATTGCACAGTATACGGCTCGCTATCTCTCTCTCTCTCTCTCCCTCTCTCTCTCTCGCTCTCTCAACCGTCGTCTCTCACTCTATTTCTCTCTCCCTCTCTCCGCACATACGCACACTGTGGATGACGTCAGCGCAAGAGAAAGAGAAAGAGAGAGACAGGGAGGGAGAGAGAGCAAGAACATTTAAAAGCTAAGTATCCTGATGTATGCCTAGTGGAGAAAGTTCTAAAGAAACGTGGATGCCAAGTATACGCCAAATGGTTAGGATTCGACAGTTCCCACAACAGTTGGATTGATAAAGATGAAATGTAAATAGATTCTACTATCACGTAACAGAGTCGCACTTTATGCGACAGTCACACTTTATACGACAGTATCGCACTTTATGCGACACAGTCACACTTTATGCGACAGACTCACACTTTATGCGAGAGAATCGCACTTTATGCGATAGAGTATATATATATCATTTTCTTCTTAAAACGCGTTAAAGTATAATGCAAAAACGAAATTATCTAAGACAGAGTAGATCAAATGAAGAAACTGATTCTTTCAAGCCAATCATCTATCCGCTTGATAACATATTTACCGATAGAGGAATAAATTGTATGATGTCAGGAGACATTAATGAGTCCGATACAACTCAAGATATTGATAATTCTCTTAGAAATGTTTCATTCAGCAATAAAAATACCGTTGCTCTCATTGATTAGTATATCTGGAGACTTAATGGTAATTGTAAAAATTATCTCGATAACGTATATGGAGTTTATAAGCAAGGGCATGAGCTTATGCTTGGTAATTCATCTATTGAGTTTGAAAATTCTGATGTTAAAGTGAATGATTTTAGATATCCTGTGACTAAACGATTGCTTGAATTACTCTTCAAAAAGTCTAATGAAAATCTTATCAGAAGTGATGATATTGTAATCTATCGTAGGATGGTTGAGCTACAAGCGCTCATAAAGAACGATACCGCATAAATGAATCTATTCGTACTTTGAACAGCAATAAATTCAAATGCTTTATTACTGCAATGTTTCAGTCTACTGATCAAGATGGTTATCGTTTTGAGAACAAAACAATCTACGACTGATCCCATTTCCCAGTGCAATAGTAGGAAGCATTATCAGACGATACATCTGATATACAGAAGGATGATCATAATCTTGATATTGTCAAGGTGAAAAATCGTAAACTGCAGAATGAACCCTCACCTATCCAACAATAAATCTTGAGACTCTAGAAGAGAAGATTCACAATTTTAATAATAATTGCGATACTTCCGATGAGAGTAGTGAGGAGGAAGATGAAGAATCTCTGACTAGCGAAGAATCTCTATCTGGCAATTCTTCACGAGCCACTGCATATGAATCTATTCCATCCACTTATGATAGTAATCATATGATTGCTACTAGTTCATCAATATTACAATCGAATTTTGGTTCTAGATTCCAAGGTCAATCATATATAGATGATTCATACGAGAATTGGAGAATGAAGATAAATCGAAAATACGGATTTGATGATTGGGATGAACCTAATGAGTTAGTCGATCGTCTCCAAGTAATTATAGCTAAAAATCCATGTGGAATTCATAATGACGAGATTAACTTTATCGTCGAGAAATTACGTGATGTAGGGTACATATACTGACGTACTTGTTGATTTAAAAAACTTTCCACCATATTCTCATATTTTCATCGAACAGGTAGGTGTCAATAATTTGAATTTATTCTCTATTAACAAATGGTCGGTAATTTGAAAATTTTTAATTTACCGCTCTTCGGTGATTGATAATACCAAACATCAGTAACGTAGATTGTTTTCTTACCGTCGAGTTTCTTGTCCATCGAAAAAAGTTTTGAGTTTAGGATTCCTCTTATGTAACATCACACACACTAACACGTGTACATATACCCACGTTCACGCATAGAGAAAGACAGAGTCCCAGTGGCTTATTGGAATAGGGCTCGGTCAATACCTTTGACTTTTTTATCGGAAGAAAATTTGTCAAACGCGTTCACAGAGGGTCTCGATTAAATGAAACCATAAAGTTGAAGTCTATGGAGAGGTTCTGCTAATTGCAGAACCTCACAGGTGAGTCGATGGTCGGGGCCTTCACCCTTCCTCTTTAAAGATAAGCATAAATAATCTACAATATTACACATTATTCTTTCAGGTCCATACATATACGCTAGGCGATGGAGTCGAATTTTCCATCAACGAGATCTTCACTACACTAGTCCTCGTCTGTGCAGCTCGTTCGACTGGATTCTTACGAGCCTCGCTTACTCTTTCTTAGCGGAGGAGTGGGGTAACTGTGGCGCTCCGCCGCGACCGTGCTCATGGGAGGAGGGGCCTGACGTTCTCTCGACTGTGAAGGTCTAGACAGGCCCGCGCTCGCCACCATCTTGCAGCTTTATAACCTTACCGATGGCAAACAACTGCGGTTATCGATCTGTGAGATGGATTCTCCGACACACACACACACACACACACATACACACACACACACACACACACACACACACACACACACACACACACACACACACGTGTATATACACACACGAAGAAAACCTCTTGCGGGACAGTTGCGCCGGTGCCTACTACTTGGCCGCGAGGTGGCGCTGCGGACTCGCGCGTAGAGGTCCGGAAACGCGGGGCGGGCTTGCGGCCGGAAGTTGTCTCGCGCGGTCTGGTAGCGTCTCCGCCAGGTGTCGGGTGGGGGGAGCCCCAGTCAGGGAGGAGAGGGGAGTAGTGCCAGAAATCTCTTGAGCCTTCTAGCACATGTGATCCAGAAACTCTATGGGGGCTCTCAGCACATCTGTTCTGGAAGCCCCATAAATACATACTTCTAGACTATGAAAAAAACGCAGGAATTTTTAAAAACAAATGTATTCAAAGTTTTTTTGAAGGATATGTTTTAATGCCGCAAACAGGCATCCAAAAGGTAAAGTTTTCACGACCGCTTTCCAGCCTAGGAGATCTGACGCGAACAGATCCATATCTTTCCGACTATTTTACAATAAAAAATAGTCAATGTGTTATTCACACCTACCACGTGTCCCACGATACACACATCTTCTTAAAATTATTTTAAGGTGTATCATTGTATTAAGTACCTAAATATTCTAATTTTAAACAAGAAATCGGTATTCTCCATTCGCGAAAAATTTAGTGTATGTGTGTTTTGTGTTTATACATTCAAGGTTAATAACTTTGTGGTCTATTTTGTGATTAAAATACAAACTATGCAAAATTGAGGTATTATATTTTCAAAATATCGAAAATTCATGGCGGTATTATACCTAGATTTTGACATTACAGTTTTTGTGCATTATGCCCTGAGTACAGAAGTGGGCAGTATTTGAAACACAAGTGTTTGAAATAGGTATTTAAGATACAAATTTACAAAATTTGTTTTTGAAGAAATGTATTTGAATCACTTCCTGTTAAATTAATGTATTTGAAATACCTTTGTATTTGAAATACTTGTATTTGAAAGAATATAATTCAAATACATTTTTTTTAAATACAAGTATTTGAAATACATTTGTTTAGGCACTCGCCCTATAACCATACATAAGCTCTATAGAAATGCCATATACTCGCTATATACCTAATAATGCGTATAGTAGGCGAATTCCTTATGGGTTTAACCAAAAATAGCAGGGTTAGAAACCCTGACACCGACGTACTACGCTTTGCGTCCATATCGCAGTTAAATTAAAACCAAAAATTAGTATAATAATAGCTAAAATAGCTTTAAATAATATATACCTTCAATGTTGAATGCAAAAAATATAATTTCAAAAGATATATAGATAATCCATGTATTGAATACGGTTATAAAACAAATTGCATACCCAATTTCTAAATTTTTTTTTTTTTTTTTTTTTTTTTTCATTAAAAAATCAGTTTATTATGTTTTTATATATTTATGACTAATAGCCATACATACCATTGATAACGGATGAATAATAACATTAAATAATATATACCTTCAATATTGAATGCAAAAACTATAATATCAAAAGCTATATAAATAATCCATCTACTATATAAGGGTTTAAAACAATGTGCATATCGAATCTTGTTTTTTTTCATTAATAATTTAGATTATTATATTTATATCTTTATGACTAATAGCAATACATACCATTGATAACCAATGCTTATATCTCTAAAGAATCCAAAGTTTTCATTATATTTCACATATTTCAAAGGATATTAAAAATTTGATTCGAACGATATATTCATGCAAACAAACTTGCCGTATTAATATACTTGAATTTACAGCAATACGACATTCATAAAGCAGCGCTAGCATGTCGATACATTATCCAACACTTTATCCTGAGGAAATATTTTTTTAAACTTATTCAATCTTCAAATTATCACATATTTATCAATATTTCATATATGGGCAAATCCGACAAATTTTAACATTCTGCCTAAAAAAAGTTTTGAAATGTAAATTGAAGGCACATGATTGGAAAATTATGGACACAGTTTTAAAGTCATTTATGAAAAGAATTGATGCAAGTACCTTATTTTTACGTAACGGCATTTTTGTAAGAGTAGCATATTGTTTCTATATATACTAGATTGGTCATTTTTGGGCGATAATGCATTTTTAAACGAGTAAATATATAAAATGTATAAATTATGCAAACTCCGCTTAGTTTCTACGCTTACGTAGGATAATAAGATGTGATCACACATGCAACCAAACCATTTTAGATAAAATTATAGATGTGCCATAGTAAAAACTAAATTTTTTTAATGAATCACGTTTTTAAAAAGTGTGTATTACACGTTCTAATTTTAATATATCAGGGAGCACATAAACACAACGCGTGTCATTTTCAGTTAGAAGATTTATAGAATTTCGAGACACACATTTAAAGTGTCGTAACTTTTTTCAGGACGAGGAACACATGAGGTTTAAATCTAAACTGTAGTTTATGCTTAATTTACTTAAGGGGCCAAAAAAATACTTTTTTTTACGAGACCAGAAATTTTGTTATGTTCATGAGCAATTATTCTGATAATTTTTATACTATCAATACTTATTAATATCTTAAACTAGCAGCCAACGCCTCGCTCGCTGACGTTCGCTAGATTGTACTTTGCTAATGCTTCTGTTAAATATATAAATTTTAAATAACTGTATTTTATAAATGTAATCTATTGGATATGCATTTTTATATATATATAGTATGCATATATATATATATATATATATATATATATATATATATATATATATATATATATATATATATATATATATATATATATATATAGTAGCGCTGTTTTATATATATATAGTATATAATTATATATATATAGTAGCGCTGTTTTATATATATACAGTATATAATTATATATATATATAGTAGCGCTGTTTTATATATATAGTATATAATTATATAGAGTATATAGTGCTTGTCCGCCGGATGACGTTCTTTTCGTCTGTTTTATTGCATATTATATATATATACAACATTTATATACATATTTGTAGACATTTCTAATAAATCGTATTAGTATTTTGTTGAACTTGCTTAATTACTTAAAGATGTAAATAATAGAGAAAGCAGTGAACCATTGATTTTCAAAGTAAAATTCAATTACAAAAGTCTGATTTTGTTACATCTTTTTCAAAAACAAAGTTAACCTATAAAAAGAAAAAAGCAAAGTTAATGTATGAATAGTGGCTGAACTTAATTAAGTTAGTAGGTATCAAACATTAGGTAAGTTCTTAGCCCATTATTAATTTATCCAATTAATATTGTTATTAATATATCTAAAACTTGACACTTGGTGTAATATTCTTTTGATTTCGTTTCAGATAATTAACAACTATCATTTACCTGGGCTAAACAAGGCGTGAAATCAGTTATAAATAAAATCTTATTTTTAAATATTAATATACTAATTATAAATAAATTATCAACAATTATTATTTGATGTTAAATTTATTTATTATATGTCAATGGTAGATATTTTTAATATGGATGTTTATTAATGAATTATCAAATGTGAAATTTGAATGTGCCGCCGTATATTATACCCATTTAAAGTATATCGTGTTCTATAGAGTATTTTCTATTAATTCTAATGTTTTTTTTAGCATAGTATAATGTGTATAATTCTTATTTTGGGGTGAAAAATAAGTGTGTTAATTTCTTCTAAATATTCTATCAGGGTATTTATTTGAAATTAATTGTTTATTTAATTATTATCTTTTTATAATTGTTGTATAATCTAAAAATTTTAGTTCAAGTAAGAAAATTAGAAAGCAAAGCTAGAGAAATATGAGTGGAAAAGAGATAGAGGTAAGCAAGAAGAACGCGAGAGTGATGTTGAGAGGGAGGGAGGTTAGATAGATACATAGATATACTTTTTATTTTGATAACAATCAAAAACATGGTACAGAATATATGTACATATAGTTTAATTTCTTAAGATTAAATTAAATTGACGTATTTGTCACAATATAGTTTTTATTTAAATCACATATAGCCATGTTATCACATTTCGTCACATTTCGAGCAGGTACAGTCTGTATAAAGTTTTGGTAATAGCATACGCACAATTTACCATATATATCTATCGCGTCAATTTTATAAAAAAAACAAAAATATTCACACACGTTACAGCTACATTCTAAAATATTATTCTGTATGTAAAACCTGCTAATATAAATAAAATAAATAAAAATAAATAGTTGAAAATAAATAAATAGATAAGAAAGTTACACAATAAATAAAAAATAAGTAAATAAATATATAAATATAAATATATAAATATAAAGTACAGAAATATATAAATACATAAATAAATAAATATACAGAAAATAAATAAATAAATTAAGACAGGTACATTACATAGAAAATTTGACATAAAGCAACACATACATTCAACACTTGATTTTAATTCTGTTGGTCACCGCTCTGCTGTCTGAGATATCTAATCAACGCTGTTTTGAATTTACATAGGGATGGAAGATATCTCACATTGTAGGGGAAGTTGTTCCAGAATCGCGTACCCTGGGCTCTAAACGAGTATAGGCCAGTGTCAGTGCGCGATCCCGGAACCGAGAGCTCTTTTACACCATTCCTACTGGAAGTCCTGGCCATGTTTTTCCCAAAAAGAGCCTCAAGGTACGGAGGTTATCCCATGTTTATTGCTTTATACAATAACAATCCCGCAAAGTACGCTCGTCTTTCCTTTATAGTAAACCAGCCAAGATATTTCCTGTAAGGAGTGATGTGCTCATCCCACCTAACACAAAATATGTATCTCACATGTGTATTTTGTAACCTTTGCAACTTTGTCTCAAGCTCCTCTGACACAGCAAGATAAGCCACGGAGCGGTAGTCTAGATGCGGGACTACCAGCGCACAAGCAAGCCGCTTTCGCAGAGCCTCGGTAGTGCATGGACGGAAGATCTTGCAGCTGATTTATATTATACTCAGAACCAAAAACTATCGCTTTAGTTTAGCCCACATTCAGTCTCAGTCCGGATACGTTGGCCCACCCTGAATCTGCCCGCGCTACAGACGACATGCGGCTGATACCCTCATGCAGATCCCGCCAGGCAACTTGAGTGTAGATTTGCAAGTCATCCGCGTATAGCAAGTGTTCAACATCACCACCAGTCAGTACGTCTTGTAGGTCGTTAATGTATAAGCTAAAAAGCAGAGGCCCCAGGTCTGAGCCCTGTGACACTCCCAAATTAGTGGTCAGCCAATCTGAGTCCCCACTGCTATTTATGACCTTTTGTTTACGACCAATTATATAAGATTTAATCCACAGAAGCACACCCCTGTAGAGCCCCATGCCAATCAGCTTACGGAGAAGTTTAGATGGTGATATAGCGTCAAACGCCTTGCTAAAGTCGAAAAGTAACAGAATTGTTAGTAGTTTTTTCTTGTCGTTGATACCCGTTCGAATGTCCTCTGTTAGTTTTATTAATGCTGTTTCTGTGCTGTGATACTGTTGGAAACCTGTCTGTAGAATGTAAATTTCAGTCGGAATACCTGTTGAATGTAAATTTTATAATTTTTAATGAATTGTTCATAAAATTTGTAATTTTTTATGTTATTTTTGTTACAGATTGATAAAGTGTATAAGTTTACTACAGTTGATTTTTCTTTATCTAATAAAAAATTTAATAAATTACAAAACAAGTTTGAAATTTTTCTAAAATCAGATTCCATGGTTAAGGAAACGATGGCTAGCACAAAGAAATTACTAATTGTTGTCACAAAGCAAAAGTAGAATTGCCAGAAAATCCTGCATACCCAAATCGGTTAAATCAATTAGCAACAGAATTATCAGACGATAGTATTAATTTTCGCAAGAATATTAGGTCATATAATAATGCTTTAGCTTTGTAAGGTTTGGAGCAAATTATGACAAATTGTCTGATTTTGAACCGCAAGTTATCAAAATTTGTGGTCAGATATGTCACAATGTTTATGCATTGCATCCAAATGAATATGAAACTCGCAAATATAGACAATTATACGTTCTGGATAATGAATTAGCTACAACTGAACGGAAAAGTAATAAAAATGATTCTGATACAAAATTAAAATTGTTACGTAAATTAGATAGCTTATTAAGAGATATCAATCCTTATGCTAATGCTTATAAAATGATGCATGAAGTAGAAAAAGACGAAATAGAACGATGCGCGAAAATAGGTATTCCACCAAAAACAATAAACATGTCCATAAAACGAAACGAAAAATTAGATAAAAATATATATAATGAAGCTACTTGTAATGAAGTTGCGATGGTATTTGTAGGTATAGATGGTCTACCTCCAGCAGAGCGTGATATTGTTATATATTCAAGACATGAAAAGACAGTTAGTATTACACTAATATGTAAACACACTGACCCTATGACATCCTCTTATTTATATAAATGGAGGATACGGATGAATGTCTCAAATGAAATGTAAATATAGTAATAATAATATTTCAAATTTGCAATTTTATAATTATAAACTTTCTGTAAGAAATGGATTTAATCCATATCTTAATTTGGGAAAATTTTCTAATCAGACAATAATCGATGCATTTGTAAAAGTTGAAAGCTCAAGATTATATTTTATAAAAAAAAATCAAAACATTTTAAGAAGCGATTGTTATAAATGTGTAATGGATTATTTACATAAGAAAAAAGAGTCAGAAAATATTATAATTGGAAGAATGGCCATTTTACCATCAAATTTTACCGGAAGTGCAAGATTCTTAAAACAAAATTATATTGATTTAATGACCCTCGTGAATCGTTATGGAAAACCTGACTTATTTATAACATGACATGTAATCCAAACTGGAAGGAAATAACTGAAAATCTAGAAAAATATGAAACTGCAATTGTAGGCCAGATATTGTTGTTACAGTGTTTCAACAAGAAGTAAAAGAATTTAAAGAATTAGTAGTTAAACAAAGAGTTTTAGGAAAATGTATCGCTTATACATATGTTATTGAATTTCAAAAACGAGGACTTTCACATATACATATGCTATTATTTCTAGATGAAAAAAATAAAATCAATACTCCTGAGAAAGTCGATGAACTTATAAGTGCAGAAATTCCAAATGAAGATATTTATCTACATTTACATAATATTGTAAAACAATTCGTGATACATGGTCCTTGTAGAGAACAAAACATGGGTTCTCCTTGTATGGATAAAAATACAAAAAAATGTATGAAAAACTTTCCAAATAGTATAATAAACAGACAACTTTTGGATCATTTGAATATCCATATTATATGCGAAGAAATGATGGCAAAACATTAATTTTAAGGGTAGAAATTGTACTAAAACTGATGATAACCGATTGGTCGTTCCATATAAACCGCATTTACTTTTTAAATTCAATTATCATATTAACGTAGAAGCATGTTCAACTGTACAATGTATAATATACTTGTTCAAATATTGCTATAAAGGACATGCATTTATTAAAATATGTAACATAGATATCGATTTTAATGAAAGTTCTGACAGCTTAAACGAAAATGAAAAAATCGATAGCAAAGAGTATGAATATGACGAGATAAAGCAATATATTAATACAAGGTATTTATGTCCACCAGAAGCTATGCATATATTATTAGAATATACTTTACATCAAATATCACATGCTATTATCTATTCATGATGAAGATGAGCAAGAAGTATAGTTTAAAGAAGGAAAAGAAGAACAAATAATAAATAAAATTGGAGAAGCAACTTTAAATGCATATTTCAAATTAAATAAAGTTGATTATGAAGCACGAATCTATTTATATTTCGAAATACCAATGCATTATGTGTTTGATAATAAAACCAAAACATGGAAAATAAGAAAAAATCAAATAAACCTATATTAAGCAGAATGTATTTAGTAACTCCAAAAGATCGTCAAAGATATTTTATTAGATTATTACTTTTACGTGTTAAAGGATTAACTTTATTTCAAGAATTGCGTACTGTCAATGTTATTGTATATCCTTCTTTCTATGAAGCTGCTGTCGCTAAACAGTTAGTAAATGAAGATGAAGAATGGGATAGATGTTTAGAAGAACCGACACAAGTATAGTTTCCTACTGCTCTTTGTGAATTATTTGCATTTATTTGTATTTTTCACAATCATATTAACGCAAGAGATTTGTATAAAAATACAAACATTTTTTTATCACCCAAAATTTGAAAAAAGTATTAGTGAAAATCTAGCATTAAACCTAATTGAAAGAAATTTACAAATAAACAGATATTCTTTAAATGATTTTAATTTACTAGATATAACAACACATATAAACAAATATGATGATGTGGCGAAGTTCGATAAAAAAAATAATGCATTTGATGAACTGCAAATTAAAGTCGATTCATTAGAAGATAAAAAATCATTTATGACAATGTTTTAGAATATTTAAATAAGAAAGAAAAAAAAGTATTTTCATCGATGGTCCAGGATGAAGGGGAAAAAGTTATTTACTCAACGTTTTAATAGATCAACTATATAGTTACTTATGGCCAAATTTTAGACGCATGATGTTGAATAAAATTCTTCGAATATCTGATGATGACAATAATTTTAAACAATGGCTATTAGATGCCGGTGAAGGAAAACATTCAAATATTTATGAAGAAGAAAATGAATTACTTGAAATACCTGATGATATAGTGACAAGAGAAAACGACATCGTTGTTGAAATTTTTGGACAAAAGATAAAAATAAATGATGAAAATTTGAATTATAAAGTTATATTGTCTCCAACAAACAATGATGTAATTGAAATTAACAATAAAATAATGGCTGTAATGGAAGGACAAACTGTTGAATATTTAAGTATAAATGCTGGAAAATTAGTATTAATACCAAGAATTTACATTATCACCAACCAAAGAAGAAATACCATTTAATAGGCGTCGTAAACAATTTCCTATACGTTTAGGTTTCGCTATGACAATCAATAAATCACAAGGACAATCATACAATCGAGTTGGTGTGTATTTGCTATCGCCAGTTTTTAGTCGCGGACAGTTATACGTTGTTCTTTCAAGAAATAAAAGTAGAAAAAATCTGAAAATTTTGTTATAAAATCATGCAAAAATTAAAGATAATAAATTAAAAAATAAGCACAAAACATACACTAAGAACATCGTATGCAAAGAAATATTATAATCAAAAACATTATATACAATGAGCAAATTTGACTAAAAATCTGATAAAGAGTATTTATAAACGACTGCAACATTCGAATGACTGTATGTATTGATATTGAAAGAATTTTCAAAACAACTTAGAAAACAAATTTTATAATACGGCTGCAGTATTGACAAAAATACATGCGCTGAAAATCTGATAAAAATATTTATAAACGGCTGCAACATTTAAAATAATTTATTTAAAAGAATGTATGCGCTGTCATTGAAAAAATTTTCAAAACAACTTAAACAAATTTTATAAATAGGCTGCAGTATTGACAAAAATACGTGCGCTCAAAATCTGATAAAAATATTGATAAACGACTGAATCATTTAAAAGAATTTATTTAAAAGAATGGATGCGCTGACATTGAAAACATTTTCAAAACAAATTTCATAAAACGGCTGCAGGATTGATAAGAATACATGCGCTGAAAATCTGATGAAAATATTGATTTGATTTTGCAAAAATATATTACTCTCGAAAATTATACCTTACCAGCACGTCCTCGCCGTAAGAGTCGGGTTACAACATGATCATGTTGGCTAACGCTGGAAGGATATAAAATATATTTTCTTTGCTTTAGATGGAGGAGTGCAAAATTTCCTTTGAATAACTACAAAACCAATCTCCCTAAAGAATAATTTCCAAGTGTAGTAGTATCAGGTACGAAAATTGTATGATTTTTTTTTTAAATTAATGCATCAGTATGTATGTTATTGTATATTGTTATAATTTTTTTTATTATATAATTATGAAATATATTACAAAAATAATCATGCAAAGATTGTATATTGACGAAAATTTAGGTTCTATGACTGAAATTTGTAAACATTGCATAGCTAAACATTTTGTATTTGAATATACAAAATAGAAATTGAACATACAGCATAGAATTGCCGAATCCTATTTGCTCAGTTCGGTTAAAAGAATTAGCTATAGGATTCTCAGAAAATAGGCATATTCGCAAGAATATTAGGTTATACAAAAATTCCTTAGCTTTAGCAAGTTATGGTGCAAATATATGTGATGTCCAGGAGTCAGGGTGACCCTCAAGTCGACGAGACATCATCTACGAGGAAGAGCACCAACTGAATAGCAGATTTAAACAAACAAAATTTTTCCTGTAGATGATGTCCAGGTGTCAGGGTGTCCCCCAGGTCGACGAGACATCATTTACGAGGAAGAGCATCAAGTGAATAGCAGATTAACAAAATAAAAAGATCTTGTAGACGATGTCCTGGTGTCAGGGTGACCCCCAGGTCGACGAGCCATCATCTACGAGGATGAGCACCAAGTAAATAACAGATTTACAAACAAAAAAATTCCCTGTAGACGATGTCCAGGTGTCAGGGTGACCCCCAGGTTGACGAGACATTATCTACGAGAAAGGGCACCAAGTGAATAGCAGATTTATAAAAAAAGAATTCCCTGTAGACGATGTCCAGGTGTCAGGGTGACCCACAGGTCGTCGAAACACCGAAATTTTCCTGTAGACGATGTCCAGGTGTCAGGGTTTCCCAAGTAAATAGTTGATTGACAAAAGAAAAATTTCCCTGTAGACGATGTCCAGGTGTCAGGGTAACCCCCAGGTCGTCGAAACGTCTTCTTCAACAGTGGCCGTCCACCAGTCGTACTAATTTAAAAAAGTAACTCTAAAAAATGTAATTCTTATTAAAAAAAATATGTACTTATAAAACCGGGAGAACCGGCGAACCGGAGAAACAAAAGTGGATCCACTTTAATGTATTATAATATTTTACCTTGTAAAACCTCAAAATATTGATCCTACAAGTCACAATAAATCACTATTTTCAATACCATATTTATTAACGGCATTTTGTTCCTCACACGATTCTAGGTGACATGATAAACGAAAAAAATTTTTCCACTGTTATACGACTCCTTTTTAAATCTATTACAATTTTTTTATAAATATTAAACAATTTTCTTCTATAAATCAACTAGATCTCCGAAAAAAAAATTAAAACGAAAAAGTGCTCCGCTCTTTTTGTAATACATAGAATCGAATAACCGTCGAAAGAAATTCTTTCGTTCATCATGTCACCTAGAATTGATTGAAGAATAAAGTTCCTTTAATAAATATGGTATTGAAAATAATGATTTATTGTGACGTGTAAGATCAAGATTTTGAGGTTTTATAACTGTAGAATTTAAGATATTATTGTGTATTGATAGAATAATAATTTTCAGAATGATTGCATTTAAACATAAAAAGTTTTCGGGACTCGTAAAAGAAGAGTCACTTTTTGGGTTTAACACAGGCCTGCCCCCTTAAATAAAACACCAGAAAAGTCGATAACGATAGAAATGACCTTTCTTACTAACATAACACACCGTAGAATCAATAAAAATGGTCAGGAGTAAATTCTACGAGATCGTTTTTATATTCTCTTGGCCCTTTTTGAACCTTGTATTGGAAGGGTTTAATCTGACCGGACAAAAATTCAGTTGCTGACCTTAGATGAAATGCGATAAAATTCGATAACGACATAAGTGACCGTTTCTCCGACAATATCACACCGTATAATAAATCAAAATTATTCATTAAATTTTCTACGAGTTCTTTTTTATATTCTCCCGACCCGTTTTGAGCCTTGTACAATACCGTAGGGTTTAGTCTGACCGAATAGAAATTCAATAGCTGACCATAGATATAATACGATAAAATTCGTTAACGACAGAAATAACCGTTTCTTCCAGCATATCACACCGTAGAATTAATCCAAACCGCATGAGAAAATTTCTACGAGTTCGTGTTTATATTCTCTCGACCTTTTCTTAGCCGTGTACCATATGACTTTAATTTGACAGAATAAAAATTCTATCACTGAGCTTGGATAAAAAAGTTAAAATTTGATCACTTTGTGAAATAATGTCTATTACTCGTTATGGTAAGTATATATAAAAAATAGAGTCTAAAGTTCGCTACGAGTAAACCATTTTTTATTATTTTTCAACGTTTTGAATTCCTGTTTTGAATTCCTTTTCAAGGTTATAGACATATAAAACAAAGAGATTTTACAAAGTCATAAGTATGAAAACACAGCGTATAACATACGGCATTTTTTAATAAAGCTCAGCACTGTGCTGTTATTAGTGCGAGCCCATAATCAACAATTGCGCATTGGATACTAAATTAAAATTTATTAATTATTAAAAATTTAACCACATTATTCTCTAAAATAAATATTAATATTATTATAAACTATAATTAATTGAGAACAACTTACGTATGTGCAAACCAATAATGCACAACACCCGCAAGTGGCATCGGATCGACAGGCGATGAGCGGCCCGTTCTTGATGTTTCTCCACTCGAGGGTGGACCGACAGTAAACTGGTGAATTCGCGGAAATCAGAGCAAAACTTGAAATTGATAATGAAGGGAAGAGAGGGAAAGCAACGGTCGAAAGAGAGATGGAATCGACAGTAGAGCGGTAAGATGTTCGACGTCCGAGCATACTGCCAAGCGCGTACAACTATACATACATATGAATGTACGTAAATGTGTAGGCTCACACACACAGCTAATAGCTCGTGTAGCGGGGATCCCCTCAGTGTAACGTAAATGTTTATAATTTTAAATAAACGAATACCTTACTCATTCTTTAATATAATAAACAAATTGCACTCCCTCTAATTTATTTACTGCTTATCTCTCAGTTATAATCAATTTCACAAGACTAATTTTATTCAATTAACCTTAAAACACTACTTTTGCTCTACTACTATCCACAAAAGAAACTGAATTTTAATAAAAATTAAATTAAATTACTACATAAAATTTAATTAAATAATTTAAATTTTTTAATTAAACTAATGAACTATTATTATTTTATTTGACCCGAGTTTAATGTTTAGGGGGTTCACACACAAATTTTCACACAAATTTAATTTATATAAGTAATATTATAATAATATATATTAATTACTAATATATATATATTTTTTTTCGACGGTATGTAGGAAATGCCACCTAAGGCATACCCGACTTGGTTCGTACAGCCAGATAGTGTGGGGCTCGTTAAGGATGCATCCGCCGTGTGTATAATACAGGACGAAAAATAAAATAAACGAAAACACGGAAAAACTACACAGCCGTTGCATCACCAACCGACCCACTAAAACCTACCACCCTTTCCTTACCTCTTATGGCGGAACCCACCCTGGTACCGTTTATCACATTACCTCAGGGTGGTGCCATTCTTGTGTCATCTCAACAATCGCTTCTGCCTTGACCTGAACCAAATTTAAAAATTTTAAATTTTGAATCCCCCGAGAGGACGTCAGATCTATCCCGTCTCATTTATACGCGTATTCGAACCGGCGCATTCGTCTCCGTACGGAAGGGACAAGAATCCCTGTCCCTCCCCGCGACATTCATAAAATGAGAGAAAATGAGCGTCCCCTGGTTAAGAAAGCGTTCCATCTTGTCCATCCACGTCCATTTCCATGGAGACGTCCGACGTTCCTGGGTTATGTTGGGGTGTCGGAGCGTCTCCCAGCGCTTCATTCATACCTTTGTCGGTTACCGTGTCTAGGTACCGTTTCTTTTGTCGTAGGACCGTCTCGGCGAATTTTGCCCACGATGTTCTAAGGCGTGAATTATCCGACCGAGCCGAGAAGTGCTGTTCGCTCTTCATTCCACTTTCGCAGTCGAAAAGCGTGTGAAACGCATCGTCGCAATCAGCGGAACAGAAGATACAACTCGGGCGCTGAACCTTCTCCATACGGTCGAGGTATACGCAGAAGTACCCAAGGTCACTCAGGAATTGGGTCAGGTAGTAATTTACTTCCGCATGGTCTCTGTTAATCCAAGTGGCCAGCTGGTCTATCAGTCTTGCTGTCTATTTACCCTTAGTTGTGGTTGTCGAGAATCGTTGCCACGTTTCCTTGGTGCGTTCCTGTTCCTCTCTATGGACTGTTGTTCTATCTTCTCCTGTTTTCTTCCGTTCGTAAATTCGCTTGCGCGCCGTCGCGTGAAGGTCAGTCGGGATGAAGTGAGTCAAATCCGGTATGAGTCTTTTTCCATTGCATCGGCTCGTATTTCAGCACCGTGCTATAAGATGGATGTAATGACAGATATGAGAAGTTGACGCTTGCTCGCATTCGGTCCACTCGTGTTCACCATGAGGCAAAACCTTGCCATCTTTTTTGCCGCTTTATCCGCTGCATACGCTAGGTGATGAAAGAAAGTAACCTTAGTGTCTAGTTTGAGTCTCAGATACATAGCCTCCCTCCTTGTCAAAACATCCGCGTCTCCCACATACATGGGGAAGATGGTCTCAATTCGTTTGCCAGTGAAGGGCACTATCTCTGTCTTAGCGGGTGCAAAGTCGAGACCGTGTTCCCCCATCCAACGCGAAATCCTGCACATCGCATGGTTAAGCGGATATTGTGATGTTGACTAAAGCTACATCATCAATGTAGGCTATCATGTACACCCCTTTCGATAGCCCGAGTCGGAACAAGGCATCGTACAGGATGTTCCAAAACTCAGGGCGAAAGATCGACCCCTGTGCCACGCCGGTGCTGAGATATTTCTTCGGTTGACCGACTTCTGTTTCGTAGCGGAGGATACGGTCCATTAGGTAGTCCCGTATCACCCGTATGAAGTGCTGTGGGACTCTGAACTCGTTCAAAGCGTCCAAGATGTCTGGTCACCTGGCCGAGTTGAAGGCGTTCTTAACGTCCAGCGTAGCGAGAAGCACGATGTTCCTGGAAAAATGATTTCCAGTTCATGCTCTCCTTCCAGAGAGACTACAATCTCGCTATCTATATTTTGGATAGCGTCTTCCAGCTTGTCTAGACTCCGCTGAATTGCTGAATACGGACGTTCGCGGTAAAGTAGCACCTCACGCAAGTTACGACTCTGCTTCTCACCCACACAAAGCCGCTTCCGGCCGCGTGTTTGTCCACTCTGATGGTTCGTGGGTTCACATAGATTGCTGCTGTGCCAAATGTGTTTTTGTACCACGTAGGTACGTTCCAGTCACAGTACTGTTCGCTCATTAGCAGCACATCATCCTTCGTCTCAGATATACTCTGAGTCAGAAGGCTGTTGGCTAATTCGGCTCTGTGGAGGTTTGCTTGAAGGACCGTTACTAGGTCCATCATTAACGCTTGGCTTTGGTCTGCCTAAGCGTTTTGCAAAACGCTCTACACTCCTGAGCTCGGCATGTGGCTCAAGTGTGCTTGGTCTACTTTCAGGTCAGTGCACATGATGCACTTTGCCTCTGTAGCCTTGCAGGCTGTTTCTTTGTGACCTTCCGCGCCTCATTTGTAGCAGGCCTTGCTTCTGTGTAGGACACGGCAATCGCGCGTCTGATGTCCGTAACCCAGACATCTGAAGCACCGCTGGAGCCGATACCATATTCTCAGTCGTCAGTTCATGTAGCCGACTTGCAGGCGATTCTTCTCAAGGAGGAACAAAGCCTTTTCTTGGTCAATCTCTACGATGGTCAGTCGCTGCTCCCTACTGTTGGACTTGGCCAGCGAAACGCTAATTTCACCCGTTGAGACTTCTGCTTCGTCAAAAACCCTCTTGATCGCCGTCTACACTTCTTATTTGGTGGTAAAGCTGTCAAGGTCTCTGACTTCCACGTTTGTCTTAGGTGTCAGGGTCTTTACGGCCTCCGACGTACCCATTACCTTCTTGATGAAGTCTCATATAGTCCCCAGCTCCTGGCTATTGCTTTTTGAGCCCAACTCTACCAGGACGTCGCCAGCCGTGGTTTTCCTGATACACTTAATATCAATCGTTGGATACTCTGCTATGACCTTTTCGCTGACATTCGAGAGAACGTCCGCGTAGGTGACTCCATCCCCCGGTCGAATAAGGACAACCTCGGATCGCTTCCTAAACGTTCTCCTCTTCCTCTGTCTGAAACGTCTGTTCTTGCGGCTGCTGCTACAGTTGTTGTCGTAACTACTGCCGCTCTGGTTGTTTACGCTGCAGCTGTAGTTCGGTTTGCTGCGCAGGTTGGTTCTGCTGCTGATGATGTTTTTTTGCTTCAGCTTTGTCCTTCTTCGACAGAACCATCTCGAAATCGGTGATCTCCGAGGGCCTGGTGGCCCTAGTCTTCTTGACAGTGACTGCTGACTCAGCGCTATCGGAGTCTACATTTAGCGGTCGCACCCTCTTATTTTGAGGCCGCTGCCTTAAGGTAGCCACGGCTCTCAGAGTGTTTGTCGCAAGAGTGCGTCTCAGTGTTCTAGCGTAGGCGGTCTTTCCATTCATCGGAAACGTCGACGAGGTTCGGGATGTTTCTCTTGACATCATTATTGACACCAGGCTGCCTCTTTAGCCCATGTGCAATTAATTTGAGGAGCTGGTGCACCTGCTTTACGAACTTCTCGACTGTTGTTATCTGCGGGTGGCTATTTTTTGAGCGCAAATCATCGCTCTCAAATTCAGCTAATATTTTTAGTAATTGATTTTTATTTTTTACTTGTTGACCCATCATAGCCAAACGGACCCCTCTTTCAAAGTGATCAAGAATCTTTGACACAACCTCTTCCTTGGTATAGTTTAATTCGAGTTCTTTTATTAACCCAAACACATAAATTACGTAATTTACCCTATTCATAGACTTGGTCGCGAACCATTGCCCAAATTCTAGTTTTTGTTTAGCTGTTCTTTTGTACGCCTGCATTCCAATTTTTCGAACATCGGTAATTCGCGAGTGGATGCGTATCTCAGCAAACGACCCGTCTATTTTCGATATCATTTATTGTTTGTTTTTCAGTCACTTTCTCTAGTCTCGGTTCTTAGGGCGCCAATGTGACGGTCTCAGCCGTGTTTAATAAAAAATACAATGCTTTACTTTTATGTGTACGCGGTTCGGTGTTCATGTCGGGGCGACTAAAAATCGATTGCGTTTTCTAGATTCATACCGATTCTGGGCGCTAGTTTGGATACTTTAAGTAGTCTCATGTTGAAATAAAAGTTTAAAACTTTAAAATCGCAATTCCTCGATGAAGAAAAATTTAATTTAATATTGCAAAACAGACGTTTCCATACGACCATGTGAAAAAAGAGCGTGCTACGTAAAAAAAACTAGTCTTCCGGAAAAGCACGAATTTTATAATCGGTTAACCGATTCGTACGTGAGCGATGAGGAATACGCGCATGCACAGTGACTTTGGCATGCGATTAACGTAGGAACGTTGGACGAGTACAGCGACTTATATTTAAGAACGATGTCCTGCTTTTAGCGGATGTGCCTGAGAGTTTCCTATTTTATTCTACCGGGTTATACTTCTGACGCGAGGATAACATATAATAAATTTGAATTAAAATTATTAACGGACTTAAACATGTCAATGTTTATCGAGAGAGGCATTCGCAGCGGGCTTAGTCAATGCAGTCACATCGCATAAATCTACACAGGTTATTATTATATTTTCATATAAACAATCTATATGGGTTCGTCGTGTCTATGCATTTACCCTTTAGAGGGATTCAGTGGATTGAAAATAATAATTTCGATGTTTCAAAAGTACCGGATTATTCGAATATCGCTCATATTTTGAAAGTCGACGTAGAATGTCCCGAGAGTATTCATGATCGCATAAAAGATCTACCGCTTTGCATTAAGCATGCGAAACCCCCCGGTTCGAAACATGAAAAATTATTAACTACGGTATACTATCAAAGGCGGTACGTTAACCATTACCATAATCTGAAATAAACGATCGAAATTGGGTATGAATTAGTTGAAATCCATCGTATATTACAATTTAGACAAGCTCAGTGACTTAAGTCATACATAAATTTGAATAGAGAATTACGAAAAAACGCGACAAATAATTTCGAAAAAAAATTATATTAAGGGAAGAAGATACAGATTTTTGGTCAAAAATGGATTTTTTTTATTTTTCATACTAATTTGTAACCCCATTTCTTAACCCCCCTGCGCAGGAGTTATCATGCCAGAAATACCTTCCAAATGCAGTAATTCTTCAAAGCAAGTCTAAAACGTAGAGGGGATGATTTTAAGGTTTTTGGGGTCGCTGGTTACGAATCTGCAGTTGGAATTACGAAATTCAAAATGGCGGATCCAATATGGCTGCTACATACTAAATTCTTGTATATTACGATTTTTTTAAAGAAAATAACCATACATGGGTTTTTGGGGTCGCTAATTACGAATCTACAGTCAGAATTTCGAAATTCAAAATGGCGGATCCAATAAGGCTGCTACATACGAAATTCCTGTATATTACGATTGTTTTTAAAGAAAATAACCATACATGGGTTTTGGGGGTCGCTAATTACAAATCTGCAGTCAGAATTTCGAAATTCAGAATGGTGAATCCAATATGGCCGCCACATAAGCAATTTTTGTATAATACGAGCGTTTAAAAAAAAATAACCATACATGCGTTTTTGGGACTTGTGCAACTTTTCTCAGCAAAAAACGAACCTGTCACAAAACAGATTTTGAGATTTTACGATTTTTTCAACGAAACCCATGTTTTAATGTGTAATATCCAGAAATTTTGTAGTTTAGATGGTAATTTTAATATTTCATTCTATAACAGAGATAATAATTGCACCATTTTGAATTCTGAAATTCTGACTGCAAATAAGTAGTCAGCGACCACGAAAACCCATGTAAGGTTATTTTCTTCAAAGACACTTCTAATGTCCAAATATTACGTATGTGGCGGCCACATTGGATCCGCCATTTTGAATATCGAAATTCTGACAGCACATTCGTAATCAGCAACCTCGAAAACCCATGTATGGTTATTTTCTTCAAATACACTTATAATGTCCGGATATTGTGTATGTGGCGGCCATATTGGATCCGCCATTTCGAATATCGAAATTCTAACAGCAGATTTGTAATCAGCGATCCCGAAAACCCATGTATGGTTATTTTCTTCAAATAAACTTGTAATGTCCGGATATTGTGTATGTGGCGGCCATATTGGATCCGCCATTTCGAATATCGAAATTCTGACAGCAGATTTGTAATCAGGGACCCCGAAAACCCATGTATGGTTATTTTCTTCAAATAAACTTGTAATGTTCGGATATTGTGTATGTGGCGGCCATATTGGATCCGCCATTACGAATATAGAAATTCTGACAGCAGATTCGTAATCGACGACCCCGCAAACCCATGTATGGTTATTATCTTTGAAAACAATCGTATTAATTATACGATTGTTTTATATATTATTAAATAATATACAGGAATTTTGTATGTAGCGGCCATATTGGATTTGCCATTTTGAATTTTTGAATTTTAATAATAGATATAATATTGATAATGTTAAAAGCTTATTTACGATCATATTTTTAGAAAATATTCTTATAATTCTCGGGAATAATTTTAACAGCCGCCATATTGGATCCGCCATTTTTAATTTTGAAATTATAACTGCAGAATCGTAATAAGCGACCTTGAAAACCTCCGAGTAAGGGTTTTCAAGTTATTTTGGGCTATTTTAAGCAATTTACGAAAGATTTTACAATTGCATACAATAAGTATAAAAAAACGTAATTTTCTTATTTTTCAGATTATAATAATTTTATAATAACATTCAAAATCGTATTTCATTTCCAGCTATGTTATTACATATATTCTAGGCTTTAATTTGCGGAGTCGTTGATGTCTTATAGTTATTTTGTTCAAAAGTTATGATAAAAAATGTTTGTCGAGTATACTCGTCCTCCTGAATACGGGAACAACTCCGTTTGGATAAGTATACTCGGCTCTCTGCGCAGGCGGGTTAATAATAGAAGAGATTTCAGAAGAAAATTTGCCTTCTTTAAGGGGTAACACCACTCTAGCGGCCCTAAAAAATGCCTAATTTGTACGAATTTTTAACAAGAGTAAGAAAGAAGGGATCAAATTTCTTTTTTGAGGGTTTACTATACATATATTGAGGTACAAGCATATATTTTTTTTACATTTAAATACAAAATGGCGGCTATACAGCGAATCTCGTGAGAAGCCTTTTTCTCAAACCTCCAACATGGGAGAAAACTTTTCTCGGAAAGTATGAGATCTGGAACAAAAAACCAAAGAAATTCTTAATCTATATAACGTTAACTTTGGAAGCACGTAGGGTTTTTTTTATTTCAATTTTTGTAGAAAAGGCGCACATCTGACAAAAAGTCGTTTTTTCTCGAAAAAAGAAACGATGTAAATTGTTGATAAAAAAAAATTTACATTTAATTGAAAAACAGCTACTTCTTCCGATAATCTATTTGTGAAGCTACAGTAAAAGTTTCAATCCAATCCATGCAATAGTTTACGAGTACTCTGTTCTCTCAGTTTGAAAAAGTCTTCTCACGAGATTCGGTGTATAGCCGCCATTTTGTATTTAAATGTAAAAAAAATATATTTTTGTACCTCAATATATGTATAGTAAACCCTCAACAAAGAAATTTCATCCCTTTTTTCCTACTCTTGTCAAAAATCGTACAAATTAGGCATTTTTTCGGGCCGCTAGAGTGGTGTTACCCCTTAAACAAAATCTATTTTAAATAATTCAAGAAATTTTTTAACTATGAATGAATGAAAGTGAATATTTTTGATTATGTTTAAACTCAATTTATTGTCTGAGATAAATAAAACATTTTTTGAACCTATACAAAAGTACAGCATAGATTATCAAAAAATATTTAAATTGTGTCAAAACTTAAAAAGCTTTTTCATATCAAGTTACATTTTTTTCAATTGTCAATAATAAATTTTGCAACAATATAATTGTTGATTAAATTTAATTTATGAATACAATGTATACTACTTTTACAAATAAATTTTTTTCATACTTTAATAGCTTTATTCGAGTTTATGAATATAGGATTTATTCATTAGTTACAAAAATATCATACACATGAAAAAACGGTATAACATAAAAACGAATCGATGATTCTAAATTTTCTTTCTATTTCTAACTTTATCAAAAAATAAAAGAAAGCGCTTTGAATGGCCAAAAAATAAACCCTAATACTCAAGAAAAAAGCGATTAAATTCTCTTTGAAAAAATATGAATATCATAAAAATGAAAAACGTTATGGAACAAAAACAAATTGAGAAATCTTAAAATTTCTTCTTGATTTTCAGTCTTCGTTGAAAAACGTAAAAAAATTAACTGAATTGGTAAAAAATTATCGTGTAATACGCAAGAAATCAGCGATCAATAATTTTTTGAAAAATCAAATATTATAACAAATGAAAAAAAACGTTATAGAACAAAAACGATTCGATGAATCTTGAAAATTCTTTTCGATTTTAATTCTTGATCAATCGTCGAAAAAATAAGCATTCATTGATGAAAAATTACCGTGTGATACCCAAGAAATAAGCAATCAAAATTAAAAAGTATATATAATCTCGAATATTTTAAAAAATAGAAGTCCTCATGATCTGAACAGAGATCTTAGCCAAGAGATAGTAAAAAACCTACCTTTTTGGAAATTTTTAGAAGGAATAATGCCGTTTTACTCAAGTTATCATTTGCTATAGAAAATCGATTTTTCTTACAAAATTATTTATTTCTCAGGTATAAAAAATTAAAATGTCTCAAAAATGTTACATAATAATCTTGTCCACTGTACTAATTACCTGCATTTTTAAAAAAAAATTCCATTATATGTTTCAGAGAAATAACCATTCAAACAAAAAATTACGTTTCCGTGTATAACAAAAGAAAGGAAACACTTTATCCAAAATTTTGGGTGGTAAACGATAGGAAATTTTATGATCTTTCAAATGCATTTTCACTGGGTCGATGATATTATTTCTAACGTACGAAAAAATCCGAAAAACCGCTAGAAAACAAAAACTAATCTCAAAAACAAAAAAAATTATTGTTGAGTATAATACTTCTATACTATACTACTTTCGTCAAGTTCCTACCGTTCTGAGTTACTATAGAATAGAGTGTACATGTGTGCTACAGAGTATAGAGTGTGTATGCATAGGAGAGAGCTCGGCTCTATATGTAAAGCCTGCGTGCTCTCAGTTGCTAAAGAGCAGTCCGCCAGTCAAGTTGATGTAAAGCCTTTCTCATATTATAATAAACTTAAATATTTCTAAATTCACTCACTATAATTTATTTATTTATTAAACCTAACATCAACATGGTAGCAGAGCATGGTTTATTAAAAATTGGCATTTAATTGCAATCTTTGGGGAGTAGTTAAATGTTATAGTGAGTGAAAAAGTGAAAGTGAAAACATGTGCTCCGAAAATTGTGGTGAGAGAATTGATTAAAGTTATACATAAGTTATATGAAGAGTAAAGATATAAATAAATGAAAAATATAGTGCAAATAATTTACAAAACAGTGTTGAATAAATAATTAAAGAAAGATTTGAAAGAAATAATAGAAAATTGAGCCGAGGGAAGAAGATTAAAAAAAAAAAGCACATGGTGAATGAAAAGTTTGAAAAAGTTTTGATTGAATACTAATGATTACATGTTCACGATAAATAAATGGTTAAATAGCTTAACCAAAGAAAATAATGAAAATTTAAGTGAAAAGAGAGAAAATTTCGAAAATTTCGAAGATAAAGAAATCGATATTGAAACGAGAAATTGTGTAAGGAAAGTTTTTCTCGTGACATTAAAAAAGGTATTAATTTTGAAAGCTAGTATAGAAAGAAAAGAGGAGAAAATGGCTGATAATAATAAACTTGATGAAGTTAGAATTCCAATATTTGATGGAATTAATTATAGAGCATGGAAATTTAGACTTTTGACATTATTAGAGTATAAAAAGTGTGAGAAACCTGTAGTAAGAGAAAGGCTAGAAACAGAAAAGGAAGAAGATTGGAAAGAATTAGATTTGAAAGCAAGAACAGTGTTAATAAGTTCGGTGTCAGATAAACAATTAGAATATATTAATGAGTGTGAGACGGCACTGGAAATGATGAATAAATTTGAAAGTTTGTATTCAAATAAATCAACGACACTGCAGATAATTAATAGAAATAAGTTAGAGCAAATTAAATTAAATAATTATAATACAGTAGAAGAATTTTTTATTGTATTCGAAAAAGCATATAATGAGTTTAAAAAGGCTGGTGGGAAATTAATAGAAGAAGAGAAAATGAGACATATGTTAAAAGCGTTACCAGTTAGTTACGCTCATATTGGTGATTTCATAGATTTAGTGCCAGAAACACAAAGAACAGTAGAATTAATAAAAGCTAAAATTCAAGAGAAAAGTATAAATACATATGATAGAGAAAATAAACCGAATGCTAGTACGTTTAATGTGAAATCGAAAGGACAGTGCTTCAAGTGTGGAAAAATTGGGCATCACATAAAAGATTGTTGGCAGAATCAACAAAGACAACGAGAGTCATCGAGAGGACAAAGAGGATTACGCAGAGGCCACAGCAGAGGCAGAACATTCAGAGGTCGAGGCAGAGGTTATGGATATCAACAAGGCCAGCAAACAGAGAACAGCGAGCAGCAACAGAAATCATCGCACGAGTCATGGGCAACACAAGTTGTACAAGTGAACGTTAATAATTTAAGTAGAAGTGAAAACAAAAATAAAAACGTCATTGAGTGGTTACTTGATAGTGGTTGCACGGATTATATTGTAAACAACGAAAGATACCTTTGTAATATTAGAGAACTAAGAAACCCAATCGATGTTATTCTCCCTAACGGCAAAATGTTAAAAGCGACTAAGATAGGAAGCGTAAACACTGTATTTAAAAATTATTATCATGATACCAATGTTGAATTAAAAAATGTTTTCTTAGTAGAAGGTATGACACGAAATTTAATAAATATATCAAAGATAACTAAAAATAATGAAATAGTAGCGTATGGTAATTTTGTTAAAATTTATAATCGAAATAGAGAATTAACGGCAGTTGCAGAAAAAATTGACGGTTTGTATTATATGAAAAGCCTTGTATGTGAGAATGAGAATAATAATTAAATTTATACCAATGCTGTTTAAATAACTGATAAAGAAAAATGGCACAGAACACTTGGCCATATAAATTTTAGGTATTTAGATAAATTGATTACAGACAAATTAATTGAAGGGCTACCAGATACATTCGAAAAAGATTGTATGCAATGTGCAAATTGTAAACAAAGTAAAATGGCTAATGTACCGTTCGAAAATAAGCGTACAAGGGCAAAAGAAATATTAGAGTTAATCCATACAGATTTGAATGGGCCGCATAGAACTCCTGGTTATAAAGGAGAAAAATATTTTGTAAGTTTTATTGATGATTATAGCAAATGTACTAAAATATATTGTATTAAAAGTAAAGATGAGACAGCTAATTGTTTGATTGAATTTGTAAACTTGGTAGAGAACCAGTTTGGTAAATGCATAAAAAAATTAAGGTGTGATAATGGTAAAGAGTACTTAAATAAAAGAATTTATGATTTTGTTAAAAGTAAAGGTATTGAAATATTAAATTGTCCTCCATATGTACATGAACTTAATGGAGTAGCTGAAAGGTATAATAGGTCGGCAATGGACATGGGTAGATGCTTAGCAAGGGGAGCTAAAATTGATAATAAGTATTCGCCAGAAATAATGAAAACTGTAGCTTATTTGAAGAACCGTACAATAGCTAATACATATGAAAATAAAACTCCGTATGAAATTTTCTTTGGCGAAAAACCTAATGTTAAAAATTAAAAAATATATGGAAGTAAAGTTTTTGTAAGAGTGCCAGAAGTCTTAAGAAAAGGTAAATGGGATAATAAAGCTAATCTAGGAATTTTAGTTGGTTATAATAATGATGGTTACAGAGTTCTTGTAAATTATAAAGTTATGGATGTAAGGCACGTTGAAGTAATTGAAAATGAAAATGATCTGATTTCTGGTGAAAATGAAATTAATGTTATGAAAGAAAATGATGAATGTGAAAGATTTAATTTTGTAAATCTAGAAAATGATAATTCTACGTCTACGCACACCTTCGGGGAACGTAGGGGTTGTAATAAAAATGAAAATGCTGCATTAAAAAATTATAATGAAAAAATTGAGTTTGAAAATGAAAGAAATAAAATTCCAGAAAGAGAAAATGAACGAAATTTAAATGTAAAAAGATTCTCGCAAAGAAAGAAAAGCCCTGTAAATAGATGTGGAAACCCAGTAACGCATTGTATCTCAGTAAATTATATTGATGTAAATGTACCACAATCATTTAAGTAAGCGTTAAACTGCGAAGAGAATGAAAAATGGAAAAATGCAATGAATGATGAGATTAGAAAGCTAAACGAACATAAAACATGGATTCTAGTAAATAGAGAAAAAGGTAAAGATATTATTGATACTAAATGGGTATATACTACGAAGTTAAATGGTAGATTTAAAGCTAAGCTAGTGGCTAGAGGGTTTAAGCAGAAAAATATAATTGATGATGTGTATGCTCCTGTTGCGAGCAATCAGGCCATAAAGTTTTTATTATCTTTCTGTTGTCAAAATGGCTTAAGAATTGAAATAGTAGATGTAGATTCAGCTTTTTTTATATGGAGATGTACTTTCAGAAGTTTATATTGAGCAACCTAAGGGATTTGGTGACGGAACGGATAGAGTCTTGAAATTGGAAAGGTCAATGTATGGTCTCAGTGAAAGCCCACGAGACTGGTATAAATGTTTTAATGAATATGTGGAAAGTTTAGGATTTAAAAGAAGTAATGTAGAATTGTGTTTATATATATACATAGTACAGGAGACGATAAAATTTATCTAATGAATTATGTTGATGATACAATTATATGTTGTAAAAATAAAGAAAAAATTAAAATTATCAAAAGATTACTATCTAAAAGATTTAAAATTAAAGATATAGGAGAAATTAAAGAATATTAGGGTATCGCGGTAATTTATAATACTGAAAAGAATGAAATTAAATTAAGTCAAAGTAAATATATAGAAAAGCTAGTTGACAAATATGAAATAATAAATAGTAAACTTTACAATACACCAATGGAAACTGGATTAAATATCGAAAAATCTGATTGTTGTGATGAAAATATTATGTACAAAAATTTGTTAGGTGCTTTGTTGTATATTAGTTCGGGCACAAGGCCAGATATAAGTTATAGTGTAAATTATCTTAGTAGATTCCAAAACTGTTATACGAATACTCACTTTAAATATGCATTAAGAATCTTGAAATATTTGTATGCTACAAAAGATTTGAAATTATGTTACAATGAAAATGAAAATTGCGAAATCATTGATTGTTATGTAGATGCTGATTGGGCAGGCGATAAAATAGATAGAAAATCAACGACAGGGTATGTTATAAGATTGTATGGAAATCTGATTTATTGGAAATCGCGAAAACAAAAATGTATTACCAAAGCGTCAACATATGCTGAATATGTAGCATTATCTGAATTAGTAACTGAAGTGAAATATATAAAAGAATTATTAAAGATATTTGAAATTGAATTAGAAAAACCGATCAAAATATACGAAGATAATTCAGGCGCAATTAATATTGCAAAATATGGGAATTTTACGAAAAATTCGAAACACATTGAAATTCATTATCACTATGTACATGAGAGTGTAGAACAAAAATTAATTGATGTAGTTAAAGTGGATTCAGAAAATAATGTAGCGGATATCTTCACAAAAACATTGTGTAGAGAGAAATTTGAAAAATTTAGAACATTGTTAAATTTAAAATAAGATTGTATGTGAAATTTTAGTAAATCGAAAGTTAAAGATATAGTATAAAAGTAAGGAAGCGTGTTGAGTATAATACTTCTATACTATACTACTTTCGTGAAGTTCCTACCGTTCTCAGTTATTATAGAATAGAGTGTACATGTGTGCTACAGAGTATAGAGTGCGTATGCATAGGAGAGAGCTCGGCTCTATATGTAAAGCCTGCGTGATCTCAATTGCTAAAGAGCAGTCCGCCAGTCAAGTTGATATATAAGCCTTTCACATATTATAATAAACTTAAATATTTCTAAATTCACTCACTATAATTTATTTATTTATTAAACCTAGCATCAACAATTATTATTATGCCCCCTTCGTATAAAAAAAATAAACAAAATGACCCTTGGAACATTTATCAATGCATACATACATACATATACGCACGTACGCACACACTCACGTGCACACACCCGTGTAGCCAAAAGCAACGCCCGGCACTACACATTTATGGTACATATATATATATATACTTTTACATGGGTCGGGCGTCGGTTTTGGCTGTGCTGGCACGCACGTACGCACACACGCACGGACACACGCACACACACACACACACATTCACACATACGAACATTTCCTACAAATAGTGTATTTTGATTCTTTATGTCTCAAAACATGTTTCTAACATTGTGACGTGTATTTCACGTCCCAATAATATTAAATACGGGCAGTCAATCGCGACCCAGTCGCCCGTCACCAGAGCCGAGCATTTCTCACATTCAATGAGTATTGTTATTAATGGGGTATTGTTATTATTTGTTGAGGGAATGAGGATAAGGAGTCGCGACCGAGGAGGGCCGCAGACCGGCACACACACGCACACACCCATACCAGCGGCACCAGCTGATCGCCGCAGCGACGACTGCTTGGAGCGAGCAACGGCGACGAGTATACACACACAGGCACAGCACCAACATCACTGCACACTGTACGCGCGACTCTCTCTCTCTCGATTGCTCTTTCTTCCTCGCCTCTCGAGGATGATGAGCCGCTGCCCGCGCACACACATACACACACGCGCGCGCGGCCGCCCTCTCTCCCGATGCACGCAGACGCGGGAGGAGAGAGGATTCACAGCGACAGCGGCGGCTTCCTCGAGGCACACCATCTCGGCTGTAGCCAAGAGAGAGAGAGAGAGAGAGAGAGATACCGACTCGGCTGTCGGTAGAGGGGAGAGCTAGCAGCCGCCGCGCCGCGAGCCGCATGAAGCTGCCGGCCTCTCCTAGCGTAGGCCGACGCGCGCACGTCGCCGCTGCCAACTGTGTTGGTCCGGCGGCGATATAACCGAAAGCGCCCGATATAGATATACACGCCGGGTTGCCCGCGCGTGTATATCTAGCAATTCATAATTGCCCGCGCTGCGTAAGCAGGGCGGTATTAGCGAAGCGAGCCAATGAGGAGTAGCGACTCAAATCACCGCGGACTTGGCCTTGATTTTTGCATCTAGGGAAAATCAAGGCCAATCACCGTAAAGGAAAGGGCGGAAGCAACAGGAGTTTGAGCTGAAGTTGCGCAAGAAGAAAAGCCCAAAAATTTGGAAGAGATTTCCGCCCTCTCCGGTTTTGAGGATTGACTGCCCGGCCTTCAAGAGAGAGAGTCGAACATTTTTGGATTACCGTTAGAGAAGGAAGACCGCGTGGAGAAAACCTATAAAGAAAAAAGGGACCGGCGAGCGATAGTTTTTTGGAGAGTCTTTTTGGCGACCTGCGACCTGAGAGGACAAACACCGCGGACGCGCCTGATTAACCACGGTGAGTGGGCTGTAATTGCCGAGCTTCCCTCGGCACTTGCAAGCGAATTATAACATTAATGTACTTCGTCGCCATGTGCTCGGGGCACATATAAAATTAAGCCGTGGTGGTGTGACACCGAGATATAAAATTCAGTGCGGGTCGGACCAGTAACGAATTTACACCTTATTGTGGGGAAATTTCCGCGACTCAGGAAGACGGGAGACGAGGTTAATATGATAGTAGCGAGGGACGCGTGACTCGGCTAGCGTAGCCATTTTTGTGTATCGCGACCGCGTAGATGTAAGGATATTGTAACTTGCGACCGATAGTGTTAACCGACGAGGAGAAATAAATTTATATATATATATTTAAAGAAAAATTTGTGGGAAATTATTATAAATTGTGCATTCCTGATTTTTCCTATTCACGGAACTTCCTCTGGGAAAAAGGGGGCTCGTGACGAGTTAGCCGCGCTTTACCTGGCGCCCATTAATTGAGAAAAATTTGGTAAACTGTCGAGACAAAGGTAAGCATCACTAATGTAGTGGTTTCGAATTTTCAGTAACGAATGCCATGTTACAAATGACGTACCAACGGGGGCTTAGTGACTCAGGAAAAAACAGGAAAAATAGCAAAATAAATTAATTAAGAAAGTTCGAGAAATATCAGAAAAATTTTTTTTTACGCAGTGTCGAGCCAGCGAAAGTGCAGCGACTAAAACGTTTTTTTTTGTGTCGTATGAAAATTTCGGTAAAGTGGAAAAATTAATTTTTGTGTGTTTAAGGAATTTATAAGTAGGACTTAGAAAATTTTTCACTTGAGCTATTGGGTTATAAATGGGACTTTAAAAATTTGTTTCACTTGAGCTATTGGGTTATAAATTGGACTTAGAAAATTTTCACTTGGGGTAATCGACTAATAAAATTTTCGATTTCGAGAATTTTCCGGAAAATTTTTGGATTTTTTTGAGAATTTTCCGAAATTATTTTTTGAAAATTTTTTGATTTTGAGAATTTTCCGGAAAATTTTTTTGGAAATTTTTGAGAATTTTCCGAAATTATTTTTTGAAAATTTTTCGATTTTGAGAATTTTCCGAAAATTTTTTTGGATATTTTTGAGAATTTTCCGAAATTATTTTTTGAAAATTTTTCGATTTTGAGAATTTTCCGGGAAAATTTTTTGGAAATTTTTGAGAATTTCACGAAATTATTTTTTGAAAATTTTTCGATTTTGAAAATTTTCCGAAGAAATTTTTTGGATATTTTTGTGAATTTTTCGAAATTGCTTTTTTTTAAAATTTTTGATTTTCAGAATTTTCCGGAAAAATTTTTTTTTGATGTGAGGAATGTTCTAAAGGAAGGAAGAGTTTTTTTTGAGATTTTGAGAATTTTCGAAGATATTTTTTTTTTAAGGGTTTTTGTTGAAAATTTTTTTTTGGATTTGAGAGTTTTTTTTGATATTCTTGAAAATTTTTCGAAAATTTCTGAGCGATTTATTGAGGGCTTTCACAGGTTGGGTGTGTAGTGAAGAAAATTTTCGTTTCAATTGAGACCTTTCGTAGGATTCTTTGAGTATTGAAAATTTTCGGTTATTGGAGGAAGCTTGTAGCGATATATAAAGAAAATAGCGAATTACCAGTGTAAGCGGAAGGCTGCGGCGACGCACTGAATATAATAGCGATAAATAGAGAAGGTGGGGAAAATAGGAGACAAATTCAGAAAATCTTTGTTGGAGATTTGGTGAAATTTGAGTAATGAGCTAGAGTGATAGATAAATTAATTGGGTGTAATTTTCTGAATTCTGTCCTATTTTTCAAGTCTCCTCAACGACTTAAAGTAGTAGAGTAGGAGTCACACCACCGTATAGGGAAAATTCATTTTGCGAACACCTCCACAAAATATTATTGCTGTGCTACTACCCCCAAATCGATTAGTAAGAACGATTTATAATTAGTTAAGAGTAAAATTTTTGTAACAACTACTGGAAATTGGGTATAAAAATACAACAACTAAAGTTATTGTATTTATAGTATAACTACTGTGTCAAAGGAAAAATTGATTATTACATATATTTATATTTATTTAATTGTATTGGAAATTATTTACTGAAAATTGATTGCGACCAAGAAGAAACCTCAGATTATTACTTCAGATATAAACAAGAAGAGAAGACCAAGAACTACTGAAAACTGAATAGCGACTTTATTAGATTCGCGTCAGGGTATTTCAGCAGCTACTCAAGAGCTAGGCAAACAAATTTCGAGTAGGCATTTTCAGCTAAAGGAACCGATAAAGAAGACCTCAAGAAAAGAAGCTATTTTCTTTGTTTATCTCCTTTTGTCCCTTTAGCAAAAGTACATACGGTAATCTCCAGAGTAACATACATATATAAATATACATATTATTATTATAAATCATTATAAAAATTGAAAATTAGTGACACAGTAGTTAGGCAGGAAAATTGTCCCGTAAAAGAGTTAAGACTGATTCCTTTATTTGCGACCTCTCCATTCACGTGCACCAGGTATTGCAAGTTAAATCCCCGTCTTTGAAAAGATTCCAAAGACTTGGGCGGGCCCTCCCAACATAGCGAATACTGCAGTAACTGTAGAGTGTAAATAGCGACCAAACCGCTGCTTTTGTTTTCGTCCCTTAGTGTACGAGTAGAGTACAAAATGAACACAAGACAAGCAGCAAAGAAGGATCCGCGCATACGCCAGCGAATGGCAGTATCAAGTAGAATAAATGGGATGGACCCGAGCGAACTTATAATAATTCTAGATCAGATGGGACTTAGCATATCTGGGACAACAGCCCAACTTAGAGACAGACTCTTGCGGGCAAGTATTAGGTCAGTGGAACCAGAGGCAGCAGTAAATTGGGATACAGTATGGGACGAAAGACCATGGGATCAGGTACCAGCAACATCGGCGGCCATAATGCGAGAGGAATCTTTTGAACAAATACCTCAGAAGAAGAAAAGAGGTAGGAAGCCTAAGAGAAGGACCAAAGATGTAGAGTTGCAAAGCACGGAAACGGAGTATAGCCAAGAAGAGGGACAGGCAATCACGGAGCAGATTCAAGAAGTCACAACACAACAACAAACGACCGATGTACCAGTAGTTACGCTAGAAACGATAAGCAAAGCGACCACCACTATCACTACGACGACACCAGTTCGTACACGGGGACCAACGGATAGCTTCGCGATGCAGATGGTGTCTGCAAACACACGACCAAGAGTACAAACAGGGTTTCCACCGCAACTCTTGGCAATGAGCAGTCATACACAGTTGGCATATACTCCGGGACTAATGAAGATGATACCAACCGGCTACCAATGGAGGCTACCAGAGCCACTTTTCCATTATACAGGAAATCATCCATCACCGGATTCCAGTACGGGAACTCCCGCGGTACCAATGATCCAGAGACCAATACAATTGATTACATCAGCGTCAACGGCTTCGGAACCAACGTTACCTTCGATGCCAACCACCGCAGCGCCGTCGGTCACACGATCCCCTGCAATTGCACAAGCAACGAACGTCGGGGCCGGTCCGGGGACTAGTCAGAGGGGGCACCCCCTAGCAAGAAGTGACAATCCGACAGGAACATCACAAAGCCAAACGCCACTGCAGAGGATAAACCCGAACGACAGTATTCAATATATTGGACAAGTAAAACATAGAGACCCCATAACCAGTAACCCAAGAAATGGAAACTCAACAGATAGTAGCGACGTAAGCAACAAAGAAGAAGATAAGAATCGAGAAGAAGATGCCATTCAACGAGGGGCAGGACCATACGAACGGCTACTGCAGGAGTTTGAACATCTGAAAATGGCACAACATAGACCAATTCTCCTCCGAGAACCGGTATACGCGCCACAACCTCCAGTAGTCCCACCTCCGGTAGCACACCCACAGGATTACGTAGACACTCCGAGACCACCGAGGGGATCTCAAGAGAGAAGAGAGCGACCCAGAAATCACGAAGTGGCAGAGATACGGAGGCCTAAGGTGAACACCGTTCGTAGGCCAACAGACCAGCAAACCGAAGCATCAAAACAGAGAAGAGGAGAACGAAAGCGACTGTCATCGAGTAGCTCGGAAAGTAGCGTACTAGACCGAAGATTAGTAAAGAAGAAAGATAGCCGTAAAATGAAAAACCGTAGACATAGGAGTTCGAGTAATAGTACCACAAGTAGCGACGGTAATACAACGTCATCAGATTCAGATAGCGACCACAATAAAAGAAGTACAAAACACAGGAGAGGCCACAAACGGAACCAGTCGATATCGACTAGCGATTCGGAATATGAAGATAAGAACATGAAACAAAAAAATAGGAAAAGTCATTCGAATGCAGATATAGCGGGGAAGAATGTTAAAATATTGCAGAGCTGGAACCTAAAGTTCAATGGGGAAGATAAGGAGCCAGAGGAAATGTTGGACCGGCTGCAGGGTTGCAAAGCAAGCCTAGCCATGAGCGACAGGGAGCTGTTGAATGCTTTACCATCGATCTTTTCGAAAAATGCTAGCAGATGGTATCGATCCAAGCGACCAGACTTAAAATCATGGAAAGACTTTAAAAAAGCATTCAGAAGGCAGTATTTGGGTCACAGAGATGAAGAAGACACGATGACGGACTTACGGAACAGATCGATGGCAAAAGGAGAAAAGATTGCCAATTATATATCCTGCGTAGAATACATTGTCGACCACTTTAAGCGACCCCCTTCCAGGAAAACAATAGTAAAACAGGCCTACAAGGGCTTGAGGAAAGACTATCGACACTTCATGGCGGGGAAAGAAATCAAGACGCTCAAGGATATAGAGAAACTAGGAAGAATTTGGGAAAAGGAGAAAGAACTAGATGACCGGTTTGAAGAGCCTCCACCAAAGGAGAAGATGAGCATACCAGGTGCAGCATACTCTGGGACACCCTCAGTCCGTAAGGTAGCGGCAGCCTACGAGAAATCGAACCCAGAAAGCGACACTAGCGACAGCACATCAGCGACAACCAAACCGGCGAGAAAGAGAAATTGGAATAGAAAAGCGAAGAAAAAACAAAACCAAATAAATGTGGTAGCCGCTGCCAAGGAGAATCAAAGGCCTGAGGCCAACGTACAAGCGACCCCAGTACAGCCAGCCTCACACAACGCGACCGCAAATGTGACGCACAGCACACCACTGAATCCACTGCGACCGAGTTTTGTGCCCGCTTGGCAATGGTCTCCTCCCCAGAATGTTAACTCGTTTCAGGGTAGAGGTGGTCAGGCCCAAGGATTCACCGGCCAAGGCGCCTATAATATGAGAGGAACTAGAGACCAAAATGGGCCTTCTGCCCAAAATATACCAGTATATGGTGCATGCTATACATGCCAGACGGTAGGGCACCGAGCAAGAGAATGTCCACAAAGGACATGCTACTTGTGTAGGGCTATGGGACACTATGCAAGCGAATGTCCCAATAGACAGCCGGCATGGCAGTCTTCTCCAAATAATCAGGCCATGGGAAACG
The DNA here is from genome assembly GCA_949152435.1 of Gastracanthus pulcherrimus. Classification (NCBI taxonomy): domain Eukaryota; kingdom Metazoa; phylum Arthropoda; class Insecta; order Hymenoptera; family Pteromalidae; genus Gastracanthus; species Gastracanthus pulcherrimus. Next base: position 88,354,974 of record OX424575.1, read on the forward strand.
GGATGCAGGGGAGGCAGAAGAGTCCCATACCTCCTCAGCAACCGCAAACGGGACGCAACTGGCAACAATAAAGGGAAGCCAGCATAGCGCCCAACCGACCATACAGGAGAAGAGAATAGCGACCCCAGAGAACGCGAAAATTAGCAGCGACCAAGAGAGAAGTGGATCGATGAGAGTCGAGGCAGATAAAAGTATTAAGTCCATATTGTCAGATGGGGAGACCCACCCAGTATGGAGCAATACTTCAAACAGCGGAGGATTAAATGGGACCTCACCAATAGCGACCACAAAACCATTAAGTAAAGAGAGTAGTGAGAGCAACAAAATTCGAGAAGAGAGAGAAAAATTAGAGAGTAGAAAGAGTAGAGAGAGCAACAACATTCGAGAAGAGAGAGAAAAAGTAGAGAGTAGAGAGAATAGTGAGAGCAACAAAATTCGAGAAGAGAGAAAAAAAGTAGAGAATAGAGAGAGTCGTGAGAGCAAAAGGGTGACCGAAAGAGTGACAACCTTACCGATCCTCGAAGGGTCCGACGTAACGGCGCTCAATCCAACAGCTGACGAGCAGAAGGATTTCGAGCACCTAGCCCTCGTACGAGAGGCGGTCGACCTTCTGGAAGGGTCACAGGTGTCCACTCCCTCGTTGGAGGGCCCCTCCACCTTTGTTACAGACCTAGATGTTGGGGTGCCCACATCTAGTCTAGGGGGGGAGAGCAGCGTACTACGTACGCCAGAGGCCGACCAACTTGAGGTTCCGGAACCAGGCGAAGTCGAAGTCGCAGGTATGAGCGCAGAGAACCGCATCTTCACGAAGGTAATACTAGGTGGTAGACCGTACAGAGCCCTAATTGATGGAGGAGCCACGGTCTCCCTAGTAGGACCAGAGATAGCGGCTAAGTTCAAGGACCGATTGCGACCAGCGAACTCTGTTATAAGAAGTGTGTTAGGTGGAACAAAGAAAGTATTGGGGTATCTGGACATCAACATGGAATTGGATGGCAGGTCCAGGAAGCTGACGGTAAGAGCCGTAGATCCTTGCGACCACGACATTTTACTTGGACAGGACTTTACCACCCCATGGGACGTTGATGTAAGATACGGCAGACGGATGTGGAGGACTAACGAGGGCCCGTGGAAGCAATCTTGGGACGACGAGGAAATCGAAGCGACCCCAGCATACGCCGAATGCGCCGGAATTACCGAGGCAGACGACGAGCAGCGGAAAGCCATAGAAGACCTAGTGACCAAGATATTACCTCCGCCATCGGAAAATTTAGGAACGACCACACTGACCGAACATCACATAGATGTACTCTCCGCAGCCGCCATCAAACATCGGCCAAGGAGAATGTCACCCAAACTTCTGCAAGTAGTACACGAAGAGATAGAGAAGATGTTTAGGAGTGGAGTAATAGAGCGATCGGCAAGTGAATGGAGTAGCGCCCCGGTAATCATCAAGAAGCCAGACGGGAGCTATAGATTTTGTATAGATTATCGCGACCTCAACAAAGTGACCCGGAAGGATGCATATCCTATCAGGAGCATGGATTCCATATTGGACAAATTGCGTAAAGCCAAATATTTGACCAAAATTGACCTCAAGCAAGCCTATTTTCAAGTACCGATGGAGCAAAGCAGCAAGAAATTTACAGCATTTGCAGTGCCGGGGTCAGGGCTTTGGCAATTTGTAAAAATGCCCTTCGGACTAACGAATGCGCCCATGACCTTCCAACGCCTGATCGATGCTTTGTTTGGCGTCCAGTATGAACCATATGTGTTTGGATACTTGGACGACATAATTATAGCGACCGAGACCTTTGAGGAACATCTCCAATGGTTGGAGCTGGTTCTCAAGAAGCTGGTCGAAGCAGGATTGGTAGTCAATCGGAAAAAGTGCGAATTCTGCTGCTCGAGAGTGACGTACTTAGGCTTTTTGCTTGATAAAGATGGATTGCGACCAGACCCAGAAAAGGTATCGCCAGTGACAGAATATCCAGCGCCGAAGACCGTTAAGCAGCTGAGACGATTTCTGGGTATGGTGGGATGGTACTCGCGATTCATTGAGAACGACTCAGAGATGAAAATTCCGTTAGTGAAGTTACTAAGAAAGGGGCAAGAATGGAAATGGGATAGCGACCAACAAGAGGCCTTTGAAGGTCTAAAGAAGGCGCTAACGGTGGCTCCGGTCCTGGCAAGACCAGATTTTGGCAAAACCTTCACGGTCCAGAGTGATGCAAGCGGAGTGGCGATTGGGGCGGTTTTGACACAGGAAGGGGATGATGGAGAGCACCCCATCGTATATGTGAGTAGAGTACTCACGGCGGCTGAACGAAATTATACCACGTCCGAAAGAGAATGCCTGGCGTTATTATGGGCCATTAAGAAGCTGCGACCATACCTTGAAGGGTACGAATTCAAGGCCATCACCGACCATAGCGCCCTCCAATGGCTTCGTAATCTGAAGGACCCTACTGGACGACTAGCCCGTTGGGCACTTGAAATGCAGCAGTGGGACTTCGAAGTAATCCATCGGAAGGGCACTCTGCTGAAAGTGCCTGATGCGTTGTCCAGGATGTATGAAGATGGAGGGGAAATAGCTGGATTTGAAGAGATACAGGACGAGCGATACGTAACGAGGATGGAAGAAGTACAAAGACACCCACACCGATTCCCAGACTGGCGAATTGAAGATGGCATGTTGTACAAATTTCGTAGCGACCCCCTATTAGACCCAGTGACATCTCGAGAAGAAGGATGGAGACTGGTCGTCCCAGTAGAGTACCGTGAGAGAGTGATGACGGAGAGCCACTCCATCACCTCCGCGGGACACCTGGGACTTGAGAAGACCTATGACCGAGTGGCCCGCGAGTACTACTGGCAAGGCATGTACTACGACGTGCGCCACTTCGTCCAGGCTTGTCTCGAATGCCAGAAGCACAAGTCCTCTCAGACGGGACCCCTAGGGCTACTAGGAAAAAGAATTGTAGAGCGACCATGGGCCGTAGTGGCAGCAGATCTTATGGAATTTCCACCAAGTAAGAGCCAATTCAAATACTTGGTGGTATTCCAAGATCTCTTCACGCGGTGGATCGAGCTGAAGCCGCTGAGGAAGGCGGATGGCAAGTCGGTGGCTCGCGCCCTAGAGAAGCTCATCTTGTTTCGGTGGGAGACGCCGAACTACGTACTCACAGATAACGGGAAAGAGTTCATCAATAAGCACCTGACCGCCACGCTGAAGGAGTATGGAGTGACCCATGTGACCACGCCACCGTACCATCCGCAAGCCAATCCAGTGGAGAGAAGCAATCGAACCCTAAAGACCATGATAGCGACCTTCGTAAAACAAGACCATCGGAATTGGGATGCCCATCTTCATGAGTTTAGGCATGCAGTCAACACTGCCATGCAAGCGACCACCAAGGTATCACCAGCCTTCTTGAATTATGGACGACACCCAAGGCCGGTGAAGAGTTTACGAAGAGAAGTAGAGCCAAAGCGACCAATTATTAGTAGCGACCCTGAAGATTGGTTAGAGAGAGTAAGAAGACTTGATGCCCTACGCGACCTAGTAATCAGGCATATCGATTCTGCAAAGGAGCGACAAGCTAAATACTACAATCGTGGCAGGAAGGAGGCGACATTCCAGGTAGGAGACTTAGTAATGAGGGCAAACCACCACTTGTCAAACAAAGACAAGCGTTTTTCGGCTAAGTTAGCTGGCCGGTTTGACGGGCCGTTTGCCATCAAAGAAGTTAAGTCTCCGCTGGTATACGTGCTAAATATGGGTGAGGATAAAAGAATACCCGAGGTGCACGTGAGCGAATTGAAAAGATATATTCCCCCAAGGGGGAGAGCCCCGTAGTAGCGACCCCCTCTTTACCAGCGACCTCGAAGTTGTTATATTTTTTTTTGTTTGTCGTTATGTTCACAGATTTAAGAAGAGAACCACCGATCATAATGTTCAGAGCTAGGGGAGTACGCAGAGGCCGAACGAGCCGAGGAGATCACCACCCTTATCCCGAGTTTGAATACCCCGTTAGCTGCCGTATCCTGAATGACGATCGGGTACAGCAAGTGGAAGCTATGGCGACCCTTCGTAGCCCTCCACCTACGATTGGAGATAGCCCCATGACCGCCCCCGAATGGGAAACCGCGGTGCAGCAGGAGTGGGAGCAGCAGGAGACTAATCGGGCCTTCAACGCCCTGATGGCTACGACCCAGACCCAGGAGTTCCCACGGGAGTTGCCCCCATCCTATCCTGCTGAAGTGGAACCCATGGGCCCCGCGGACATCGAGGTTGGAACCCACGCTCCATCGGGACACGACGATACCCAGCAACTCGGAGAGGATTGGAGGGTCCAGGAAGCTGGGCAAGGAATGGCGGGCCACGGGGTCGCCCCTCACTGCGAGCCACGGGCTATGTCGTTCGTAGCGACCCAGGTCAGCGACCCCACCGGAGCAGAACCATCAAGAGACCAGATGGCGTCGATCGCCCCGAGCGACCCGAGACGAGTCACCTGGGCGGATGAGCAGGAGGAAGAGAAAGCCATCCGGGAGCTGATGAGGAACCGCCGACTCCAACCCGTCCCTCAGCAAGTGGAGGTTGAACACCCTCCTCCACCCGTGGGGAGTTTGGCAGCGCGCCTGATGGCTGCTCGGGCTACGGGAGCGATATCTCGTCGTCTGGCCCAAGAGGTGGAGCAAACGGAGGAACCGCTTTCAGAAGAACATCATAGTGCCGCTAGTCAACGGGAGATTCCAGAAGGGGAGGAATCAAGGGAACCTTGTCCGGAACCCGACATACCCCCGACGCACCCGACTCCTCCATCGATTCCCCTGGAAACAGGGCCGTCAAGGACCCCATTGGCCTGGGACCTGGACGAGGAATTGACCGTGAGTGGAGAGGTTGCCGGGTTGAGGGAAGTCCCCTACCCTCCCCCTATCTCAGCTCGGAGGCATCGGTATAACCCGCGCCGGCAACTCCAGTTAGATGATTACGAGTCGCCGGTGACGGAGAGGGTGGCAGCCATGCGCGCGCAGTCACCACCCCCGGGACCGGCGCTTCTCAGCAGTCGGCGGCCGGTGTCCGTCGAGCCGGTGGAGACCCGCCGGGTGAAGCTCACGGGCATTATGTTTAGCCACGGACTAGTCCCCATACCCTCTGACCCGACGCTTGACCCTCCTGAGGGGGCTTGCAACAATTGTTGGCAGAAGGGGCATATATCGTCGAGGTGTCCGAGGCCCCGCCAAAATACTTGGTGTCGAAACTGCGGCAGGCGGGGCGTAAAAGTGACGAGCTGCCCCAGATGCAGTGAGCCTCACCGGGACTGGGTCCGGTGGAAGTATGAGGGGGGATCGGCCCCGCTGGGCATGAGCCTACGAGACGAACCTCGCGATCCTCTGCCGGGGACGGGTACGGCGTCGTCGACAGCCGGGGAACCGGCTCCGGCGCGGGGGGTCTCGCAACCGTCTACGTTGCCCTCAGCGACGGTATCCCCGCCGGAGCGGAGTCTTAGGAACCCAGAGAGACCGACGCCAGCCCCGCGTCATGTACTGCACCCACCACCAGACCCACCAAGCGACCACTCTAGGGCTGCCGCCCCGCAAGAGGATATCATGGGGAGGATCCAGCGGCTGGCGGAGAGCCTTTCGGACCTTCCGCCACACGATCGAGCTGCCCTGCTACGAGCCACCTTGGAGGCCCACCGCCTCGAGAAGAGCCATAGAAGCGACCCATAGAAGGAGGGCAACCTGACGATCTAGCGACCATCATGATAATAGCGACCATCCGAGACCCTAAGCATCGGCGACCAAAGGGGCATAACCTGAGAACTAGTAGCGACCGAAACATGGAGTGACGGAGGCATACCCATGCCCAGTAAGTTGTTAAAAGGCTTATTATATATTTATTTATTTGGAATTTTTTTATTTTTATGATTTCCCCTAGGGTCGCGCGATCTATGAGCGCGGTTGCTCTGTGGTCGGATTGGGAGTAGTAAGGTGGAGGTTTTAATACATTTTTTTTTGTTTTCAGTGATTAGTTTAAGTGTATAGATGTATATATATATATTGTTTTTTTTTGCAAAAGCTCTGGTGCCGAGGGTTGTTCGGGAATCGCGTTGATGGGATACAATGGCCCACTTAGAGTCTCGTTGATTATTGGAATAACCAGTCCACTCCTGGCGGTGTGTCCCGTTTAGGGGGGGAGAGTTTGTGACGTGTATTTCACGTCCCAATAATATTAAATACGGGCAGTCAATCGCGACCCAGTCGCCCGTCACCAGAGCCGAGCATTTCTCACATTCAATGAGTATTGTTATTAATGGGGTATTGTTATTATTTGTTGAGGGAATGAGGATAAGGAGTCGCGACCGAGGAGGGCCGCAGACCGGCACACACACGCACACACCCATACCAGCGGCACCAGCTGATCGCCGCAGCGACGACTGCTTGGAGCGAGCAACGGCGACGAGTATACACACACAGGCACAGCACCAACATCACTGCACACTGTACGCGCGACTCTCTCTCTCTCTCGATTGCTCTTTCTTCCTCGCCTCTCGAGGATGATGAGCCGCTGCCCGCGCACACACATACACACACGCGCGCGCGGCCGCCCTCTCTCCCGATGCACGCAGACGCGGGAGGAGAGAGGATTCACAGCGGCAGCGGCGGCTTCCTCGAGGCACACCATCTCGGCTGTAGCCAAGAGAGAGAGAGAGAGAGAGAGAGAGAGATACCGACTCGGCTGTCGGTAGAGGGGAGAGCTAGCAGCCGCCGCGCCGCGAGCCGCATGAAGCTGCCGGCCTCTGCTAGCGTAGGCCGACGCGCGCACGTCGCCGCTGCCAACTGTGTTGGTCCGGCGGCGATATAACCGAAAGCGCCCGATATAGATATACACGCCGGGTTGCCCGCGCGTGTATATCTAGCAATTCATAATAGCCCGCGCTGCGTAAGCAGGGCGGTATTAGCGAAGCGAGCCAATGAGGAGTAGCGACTCAAATCACCGCGGACTTGGCCTTGATTTTTGCATCTAGGGAAAATCAAGGCCAATCACCGTAAAGGAAAGGGCGGAAGCAACAGGAGCTTGAGCTGAAGTTGCGCAAGAAGAAAAGCCCAAAAATTTGGAAGAGATTTCCGCCCTCTCCGGTTTTGAGGATTGACTGCCCGGCCTTCAAGAGAGAGAGTCGAACATTTTTGGATTACCGTTAGAGAAGGAAGACCGCGTGGAGAAAACCTATAAAGAAAAAAGGGACCGGCGAGCGATAGTTTTTTGGAGAGTCTTTTTGGCGACCTGCGACCTGAGAGGACAAACACCGCGGACGCGCCTGATTAACCACGGTGAGTGGGCTGTAATTGCCGAGCTTCCCTCGGCACTTGCAAGCGAATTATAACATTAATGTACTTCGTCGCCATGTGCTCGGGGCACATATAAAATTAAGCCGTGGTGGTGTGACACCGAGATATAAAATTCAGTGCGGGTCGGACCAGTAACGAATTTACACCTTATTGTGGGGAAATTTCCGCGACTCAGGAAGACGGGAGACGAGGTTAATATGATAGTAGCGAGGGACGCGTGACTCGGCTAGCGTAGCCATTTTTGTGTATCGCGACCGCGTAGATGTAAGGATATTGTAACTTGCGACCGATAGTGTTAACCGACGAGGAGAAATAAATTTATATATATATTTAAAGAAAAATTTGTGGGAAATTATTATAAATTGTGCATTCCTGATTTTTCCTATTCACGGAACTTCCTCTGGGAAAAAAGGGGGCTCGTGACGAGTTAGCCGCGCTTTACCTGGCGCCCATTAATTGAGAAAAATTTGGTAAAGTGTCGAGACAAAGGTAAGCATCACTAATGTAGTGGTTTCGAATTTTCAGTAACGAATGCCATGTTACAACATGTATATAGAAAACCTTTCTTTTACTATCACAAAGTTTCCTCTTTGAGGAAGCAGTAGATTATACGATTATAAATTGTAATCATAAAGCTTAGAGTTCTATTTTGTATTACTATGAATCACAGCCATATGAACTAAGTAATGAAAGTTAATATTTTTACTATGATTTACCTATACTATGGAACACATTATCTTTTTTCTATTTAATTTAACCCTCGACCACTTTTTTTAACCGTTACAAGAGGATAAACTTGAAAAATGTCCTGCGATTCCTAAAAGCACCCTCAAGAATTTGTACAACGTGTTTTCGGAAAGAAATAATTGCATACACGCTAGAAATAAAAAAATTCAACCCTCAGCCCTTATTTTGAATCCTTGTAGGAGGGTGATCTTCGAAACAGATCTGAAATTTTAAAAAGATCCAGAATAATCATACATAACGTAATATACTGTGATGCATGCTAAAAACAATAATACTTCGATTCTCGACCCTTGTTTTGGAACCCTTGCCAGAGGAAAAACTTAGAAAAATACTTGATAATTGACAGCATCCTGGAAAAATTCATAAAACGTAATTTCGTAAAGAAGTAGTATAATATACAATAGAAAGGAAAAGAATGTCACCCTCAACCCTTGTTTTATAACCCTTATAATAGAGTTAACTTCGAAACAGGTTTGAATTTTGAAAAGAGCACCCTCGAAAATCCCACGGATAGACAATAATAGTTTTAGAGAATAATAATTAAATATACTCGAATCTTTCACTTATATCCCCTAGCTCAATTTTGTAACCGTTACAGTAGTTGACATACTAATTTAAAAAGTTGTTCTGTCTGTGACGAGTTTGGATAAATACACATAGTTTATAATAAGTAATAAATATTTAACGGTTGCAGCAAAATCATTTATAGAATAGTTCTCTAACATATTTCAGAAGACACTTATATCACCCCGACATATTGCATTTTTTAAGGGTTGACGGTAAAAATTAACATCGGCAATCGAAAGAGCATGTCGGAAAACCCCTGGTATAGAATTCTAAGAGCAAATGCTTTTTGGATCACTCAGGACACGACTGTATACGTCAATGTATGCTTAGGCGGTAATGGGTTGAAATACAATTTTGTCCGCAACTCAGTGTAAGCATTTCAACAATTTTCAGGTAAGAACGAAATAAAATTATTAATTTGTGACGATGTCAATTATATTGCGTTTGGTCATGTTACGATCATGTGACAGTCATATGACCGTCACAAAATGTATGATGCGGTCACTTCATATCACTAGTGGGGAGCAACTATTGACACTTGTAGTTCTCATTTAAAGTGAATTTTCTATACATACGCTACTTTAAAGTACATTTAGAAGCTTTTAAAACTCTTTACGTTGAGTAGTGATTTATATTATGTTTCCATCGTCAGTTTGTAAATATTTAGGAGAGCAACTTTGTTTACGGATTTTGGTCATGGCTTGAGTAAAATGCTTTCCGCTGTTAGTGAGCACAGTGAACCAACTATAGGGGAGAAGTATTGCTGGTCACCTAAGCAAACGTGCTTGTTATTTCCACTTTCAAATTTATTTTTTTAACTTTAATTAATTATTATGTTAGTCCAAACCATTGACTTTAAATATTACTTATTGGTTTAATATAAAAATTTAAGATATCGAAGCTAAAAGTCGAAATAAAAGAAACGAGCATTTTGACCGGATTATCCTCACATCAAAGGGTAACACCGGTCAGCCTTGGTACAATTCCGGCCACTATTAAAAAGTTACTTTTATAGGTGAAAAATTTCTTTAAATCAATTATATGAATCGGATATGATCCGTCACATTATTATTCGCACTTCCACAGTGAAATATGTAATAACATAACTACTGTTCAATCAAAAATACTTAAGCAAAGTTGCCCTACCTGAGAGCGCAGCGCAACGTTTTCTTAGCCTTACTTTCGGGAGCGTAATATAAATAACATTGTGACCGAGATTACCCCAATTCTACTTAGTAATTTAAATTGAAATGACAAAAAAGGAATAGGTTTATACTCTTTTTTATTCACTACACTATAAAGTTGTCAAAAATAACTGCATAAAGTAACAAATAATACGCATAAAAGCTTATTTTATAGACTATATTTCTTATAAGAAATGTACGCCTAAACTTTGATTGTGTATAATTCCTTAATAAAACTGAATAGAAGGTTGTTTGGACATTAGATTAATTACATTTTTGGTTGCGTTTGATATACTATTCGAATTATTACCTAAAAATGTTTAGATTATTAAACATAAGGGTGACCGGAATTAGCCAGTGACCGGTATTACCCCGTTCTCCCCTACTTACTCAGAGAATACACTATAATAAGAATATATTTATTCCCTTTATTGTAACGAGAATAAACCTTCATGTCCACCAAATCAGCTTGCCATAAATTATTGAAACCTCGAATTATCACCCTTCTGCGCGAAAAGTTTTTCCTCGGGGACCTATGAGGTTCTGCCACAAGGACCTGTTTTTCTTTACTCATAATTATATTTGATGCATGTACACAATTGTTTTCGATATATATAAGAGGATAAAACATAAGACGAGTATTATCACTAAAATTAAACATTTAACGCTCTTATATATACCCAAAGAAAGGATTTTATAACAGGTCTGTTATTTCTCGTTATTTATTGATAACAGGACTGTTATTCTCGTCAGCAGGACTGCTGATCACTGTTTTTTCTTGATAACAGGACTATTAGTATAGAACAGAACTGTTGTTATTTTCCGATAATTTACCGTTTAATTAGGTGAACGCTAAAGAGCGGCCAGTATAGGCTAGAGCAATACTAATCAACATCAATAATAATAGTATGTGCATTATTATTATTGAGAATACATGCGATTCGTATTTCTTATTTCATCTAACACATTCCATAACCACGGCGTTATCGTTAACGAACGTAATTATTAATTGTTGTATATCATATCATTAAACGCGTTCAAATCATGTATCATTACACCAAACAATTTTTTCCGAATATCCGTATTTATTTTATTTAAATTATTTTGAAGTTTAACTAGATTATTATTAAATTTTTCTAGTTCATTAAAAATGTTCGTCTGACCTAGTTTATCTACTTTACCATCAATTTTATATTATATTTAGTTAGATATGCAGAAACAGTATGCTCTATAATGGAACAGAAAGCTCTATCCATTCGATTAACTATATGATTAGAAGTCTCTATTATAGTAGTATTAATAGACACAGCTTTACTAATCCCGCTCTCTAAATCCTTTTTAATGTCAGATGATATTGCGTTTATAGATGATGCAGCTTTATTAACAATGCTCACTAAATTCTTTAATAATATCAGGTGTATTTTCGTTTATAGAGAAGGAGGCTTTATCAACTGCACTCACTAAATCCTTTTTGATATTCCATGTATGTTCGTTTAAATTTTGAATTTTTTCAGTAGATTTGTCTAAAGAAGCATTAATTTATTTCTCGAGAAGAAAAGAGTCTATCAACAAGAATCACTGGCACTTACAGCCGAATTTGTTAATCGACATTATCTCATGCAGTCAGTATTAAAATTTTATTGATCGAACACGTCTTTTTGTAATTTTAGCTTCTTCGAGTTCGGATACAATTGCTTGTTTTGATGCTATTCACTCGTAATCGATCAACAATTTCATTAGGATCATCTCAGTGTACGTACTCTCGGACTCTATGTTTGTTTTAATAGTCCGGCCCCCATTTTTGGTTTAAAGAGTAGAACGGTAATATTCGAATATTTATAACCTTTATTACTCTTAATCTGATAAACAGCTGAATTATATCTTCTGTGAGCGCTCGTTTCTTTTAGCAAATCACGATATGTCTGCAGATCAACGTTGTCGTATATTTCGCTGTTTGGGTTTTTCATGAAAATTAATTCGAATAAACCTCTAGAACTAGGAAAATTTATTTCACCATTTAAAAATATATTACCATGCTCGTCAATGTGAAACTTTTTATTTCCGAGTTGTATAACACCTTCATTATAGTGAGAAGTATATGCCAAGTCGATTACTATATCCGTATCACCAAAAAACATACGCATATAATGTTTAGTTATTAGGTCTATTTTATCTAGTATAAGGGATCAATAAATTGATTATGCTGCCCCATTTCGACGGCACACTCCTGAATTGACATGTAGGCAGAATCATCCTCATATGTTTCTTCGTAGGTTTCTTCAACAATGGATTCACGCCATGCTAGTGATCGCTCTTGCGGTAGCGATACAATAGCTGGTTCGGAGATCGTTTCTTCGAAAATTTGTGGGAAGGATCGTATTTTTTTTAAAAGACTTTGTTTTAAAGAAGTAGAAGTCATAGGAGTAGCCTATATTTCATGTCGAGGTGGCTCTCTACTCGCAGGAGGAGTTTTAAAGCTACTGTCAATAAATTCAGATTCATTTTTGTTTGTAATATTTTGAGCTATAATAGCTACAGGTTCTACCACAGGTTTTAAACATTGAGTAGTAACAGATAAGAAATTTATTTTACTCGCCTTAAGCAGTTGACTCTTTTAGCTTTAAAATTATAGAATAGAATGGCTTGTCTGTTTAATTCTCTTTGCAAGATCTATACTACGAGCGATTCTAATCATTCATTGAGCAGCAAACTCGTTAAATCCCTGTCTCTATCACGCTTTATGTATAGGACTGTACTTGTCAATCACGAAAAAACCATACGGTTGCGGCCAACACTTAGCGCACATTATCATTTGATACATAGTCAAAAATAAATATAGAATTTTTTCGTGCTTTGCTAGCGGGCGCCACGACACTGTTGTTATTAAATGTAAAATATTCAATCTCTTAAAGTGACTCAATTACAGCTTTAAGATATTGATAGTTTGGTTGATGTAACGATTTAGAATAAACGTATATATTTTCAAATAGTAACCCATGGGTGCTCGTTGTTAAGTTAAAAATTGCATTTGTTTTTCGCAGCTAGAAGGACCACTAATTACACTTCTCACTGAGCTAGGTAATAACTCCCGATATCTCAGTATACGAAAGTCTACCCCATCCATATTAACTACGTTAATAGGGTATGGTTGTTGTTCAAACCATATTATGATTACTGAATAGCAAAATACAAATATTTAAACCTTATATACCTTAAATCAAGGTTTTTAGCTTTCAGTTTCACGCTCGATTTCATACTGATCGTTCACGATACTTTATGTGAGCTCAGCACTGAGCAGGATTCCGAAAGATACTCTCATAAAATACGGCTTTTTAAGTGCGGAATTTCAAAACGATCCCGATATCAAAGGTTATTTATTGTGCTACAAGCATTATAATAGACCAGGTCTAGACCATGTCGACGGCCCTCCTTCTATGCCAAAAGATTGTTGTGTTTCTATATAAATATAGTGATTTCATATATATGTGTGTGTGTGTGTATATATATATATATCATAAATAGTTTAGACTTCGAGATAAACGCATATGATTCTACGTAAAATATGTCGTGCTGCTTCGTAACCTCCCGATAGCTAAGAGAGGCGACTCTCTACCTTTCTTAGCAGCGCTTGAAGCTTTAGGCTCGCTAGCTGAGGATGCTGCTGTTATTGCTAAATCTGTAAACAATATAAAAAAAAGAAAGAAAACGCTCGCCGATTTAAAACGTCATAATCTTGTTGTATAGGTAAATGGTCTGTTTTTAAAACCTTACAAAAAAGGCTCTCGCTTTAAAAAAATCGAAAATTAGAAAATAAAGCGTGACTACTAATATACAACTTGAGAAAGTTGCGAAAACTATATCATTCTTTAGAGGAGTATATATGCGATTGAGTCTACCTTTGCGTGTGCGAAAGAATGACAGCGCTATAGTTAAGCTTGACAATGCCTCAAGGGCGGGCACTCATTGGGTCGCTTGTATAAAACGTGCAAACATCGTAATATACATAGATAGATATATATATATATAGATTCGTTTTGCTCAATACCGACACTTGAAGAACTCGCTCGTTATTTCAGAGGGGCGACTATATCTACAACAAAGATTACTTCCAATCTTTTAAATAGAGCAACTGTGAACAACAATTTCAAACAATTATGTTTAATACTAATAATACTAAATAAATAAATAATACTAAATAATTAAATAATAATAAATAAATAAATAAATAAATATTAAAAAATAATAATAAATAAATACATAAATAAATAAATAATAAAAAATAATAATAAATAAATAAATAATACTAAATAAATAAATAATACTAAATAATTAAATAATAAATAAATAATACTAAATAAATAAATAATACTAAATAATTAAATAATAATAAATAAATAATACTAAATAATTAAATAATAATAAATAAATAATAAATAATTAATAATAAATAATAATTCTTGTTAAGAAACGTATTGTTTCTTAACGGAATAATTATTTTGTATTATTTTATAAAGCCGAGGGGGGGAGAGGTTTGGTCCAGCCGTCCTTTGCAGACCCGGACCTTTCGCGCACGTGGGACGATTAAACTTTTTGTTTTTCTCCTTAATGTTCTTATTAACTAATTCTTTGGGGAATTAAATGAAAAACAAAAAGATTTCTTACGTTATTTGTTCTTTCCTTTTGAACTCAATATATTTTATTTATGGCTTATTAACTTGGTGATTGTTTTCGTACACAAATCTGTATTCGTGAGGCGTGTGGCTATTCTAACTTAACTCAATCACCACTGACCAAAAACGTGGCTTAGCGCAGCGTCTACCCCCGCTCAAGAACTCTCCTCTCCTCCGTGACGTCACGGTGATTGTCGCCTTGTCTCACGCTCATGGTTCTCAAATGAGCTTAGCGACAGCAAGATTCGAACTTTGCAGCGTGCATTCACCGATCGCGCGATAGAGGAGGAGAGTTCCGAAGCAGCGATAAGCAAGCAACCGGAGCCGTTTGTGACCTCAACCAATACATGGAGAAAACTAAATGATGGAAGTTGTGTATGTGTATTCAATAAAATAATTTAATTAATATAGTACAACTTCTGTCACTTAACACCCCCCCCCCCCCTGACTTAAAAACTTTCGTCGTCCTCGACGAACTTCGCGTATCGCTATAGAATAACATATCGATATTTGTTAGTATGTTCGGATCTATGGTACGGGTCCGTCTTTTTGGTATCACGTAAGCTTATGCAAGCAAATTTTTATTATTATTTTTAATTTGATCTAAAGTTTGGTATAAAAGAAAAGAAAATAACTTATTGTGAATATTAGTTGTTGGTGGATGTTATTAAGGAATTTCTGATGGATTTTAGAGAGATTTGGTTATTTTTCTCATTCAATATTTTGAGCATGGGTTCGCCCTCCATCACCAAATAATCCGGAGCCCCATTGGAGTTTAAATGTCCTTCATTACATTAGGGAAGTTGTAGTGCTCCTGGCCGTTGTAAGCCCCGTTGCTTTCATAATAATTGTTTGTGAAATCTCGCTTGTCCGGTTCTTCGGTTGATGATTTTGATACCTTCCCGTATAGTGATTGAATAGCCTTGGGTGGTAGTAATTTATAGACCACTGATTATTGAACCTAGGCGTGTGATCATTATTCCTTTGAAAATGTCCTTGATCAAATCGGATTCCTGGTCCATATTGGGGTCGATGCTCGTATTGATCCCTGTTGTGTCCATAATAACCTCTATTTTCATTCTGATTTCCTAATTCATAGGCTTTCCTGGGTTCATAATGTGTTCGATCTGGTCCCCTGTCTATATATCCTATATAGAGTGGTTCTTGAGTGTCGTTGCCTATGTAATTGTCATACTATCGTCCCCATTGTTCATAAGGCTCCTCGATCTCACGGGATTCATGGTCCATGTATCCAATGTACATTACGTACTGTAGGTCCGTTGTTTACTATTATATCTCACGTCCGGGATAATTCTGGCTTCCATTCTTGTTTCTAATTTGATAGCTTCCGTGTATGATTCCTCTAGCTTCCTCCGGTGAGTCAAATCCACTCACTCGCTGTCTTTACTCGTATATCGAAAAGTGAGATTTTGATCTTGTTTTTTTGTTTTTCATTGCGACATGATTAGACACTTGGTGCCCTTGGTGTAACTTTCTCTCTCCCTTATGTCTTCCTTTGTTTGGGACGGAATTTGGTTGAGATTGTGTTATGTTTCTTTCCTTTTGTTAAACCCCGAATCAATCATTGATTTTTTTTACATAGACTTGATTAAGAACAGTTTACAAAATTTGTGACGTTTGGGTTTTATGCACTTATCAATGTCTTATCAGTTATAATATTCATTTGCATTGTTCTAAAATTAAGATGGTCCATGTTCATAACAATAAATATGGTCCAAGAATTTTAGTGTATATATAGTATATTAAAAAGAAAATTTATAAAGGTATAAAAATCTATTGGTCCAATATTCTTAAATGTTACTTAAAAACTAATATTGTCGAGGTTTTCAAAATCTATCTGGTCCTTATATAGTATGCTTGGCGATGGTTCTCTCACGACTTTGGCTCGTGATAGGTGTATGTCATAGAGGCTGATAAAGTCCCTTCCGCAGAAAAAATACATGTTGTAATTGCATTCCGTTATGTGCTGGTCCCAATCTTCATGCTTTATCCAACTTCCACAGAAGAGGTGTTTTTTGTACATCCTATGCATTTGCTTCCTACATATACTGACGCGGTTCTGTTCATTCCTTAGGTCTATGTCTATACCGCAAGGTTCATGGTATTTCCTGTGCTTAAGCATGTTCTTACTGTTTTATCTTATTGTTGCCCATCTTGGCCGATATTCTTTCGGGCAGTTGTCCATGGCATTGGTAACATCTTCTTCATTAAAATACTGGACATATCCCATATATCTTAGGAAACGTTTGTTGTTTTCCTGTCCTTTCATTAGAACGCGGATGATGTGGTCCAACTTTCCGAAATCCATGAAGTCCTCTTCAAATACTTCTCGCGGTTTTCCTATGGGTATCAGGACACATAGTCTCTTCTTCTCCGTGTCATCTAATCGTCCGGTTATTAAATCTGGCATCAATACCGGTCCTGCGCTGGGTCGCACCTTTCCAGCATCTGGTCCTTCTTGTGTTGTTTCTTGGCTGGTCATTTCGTTGTTTTTGTTTTGTATGTGTTCTTGGAAATTCATGGCTTTTTCTGCACGAATATGAATCTGGTATTCTATTTTTAGCATGTGGTCATTTGGTCCTGTGTTGTCCATGGTGATTGTGCATGGTCCAATGATTTTAAACAGTTGTTTCGCTGCATTCACATTCCCTGGGAAATATACCTGGATTTGGTTTGACTCTGGCCTATTCATGTGGTGCAAAGTTTTCTGACTCAGAGGGTCTGCGATTGGTGGGTGCAGATATATTGGTCCTTGTTCTTCCGAGAAAGAACTGTCTCTATCATCGGTTGTTGAATCGTTGTCTCGATTTTGTCCGTTCATTGCGGTGGGGGTGTGATTTTCAAGAATCTTTCTGGTAGCTTCCTGGTCCACGTATTGGATAGTTAGGCGTCCTATTTTAAGATTTGGTCCTTCTTGTCGGACACTTAATTTTATATTGTAGCTGGTGCCAAAGCTTTTCACATAAGCTGTTACATCTTCTATGGCGTTAGGCGGTTGGTACTCCAGTAGTACAGTACTCAGTTGGTCCTCTAGTACGGTCACCGAAGTAATTTGGTAATGTTGATGGTCCATTCTGAAAGAAAATAGGTTATGTTGTGTTAGTTTGGTCCATTTGGTACGGAGTGTGTTAAAAAAAACTGTAGGTTGGTATTTTTGATTTTACGGGTCGCATGTTATCGTATTGGGTTTAGGTCATGGTTTATATTGAACGTGTATGTGGTGTAATTGTTTTATTGATTTGGGTTCAATCTACATTTATATTAGGTTTATCTCATGTGTCTTGGTCATTCTTTGATAGTGCGAAATTTTGTTTATCTTGGTGCATGATTACTTCGGAACTTGTATATTCTATTTTGGTTCTCTTTATGTTTTCATCTAATAGTCCTTTTAGGTCTGGGTCCGTTTTTCTTTCTTTTTGGTCATGTGTTGCGTTATTTTAATTTCCTTCGTTATTTTTCTGCTGTTATGGTCCCATGCAAGTTGCTTTTTGCAAGTTTGCTCATGTAGGTGGTAAAGTTCTATTGATATTGTTTCTTCGCAGAATTCATGGAATTTGGTGTTAGGTCCCTGTATGTTATATTTGAAACATTTCCTTAGTTCCGCATAGGTCGCCTTGTAGTCCGGGTTGCATCCATGAATTACTTTCTCCGCATCTTGGATATTGAAATATTGTACATATCCAAAGGACAATCTCTGTTTTTTGTCCCTTATAGTCTCATAATACATTATTGGGTCAAATTCTGCGAAGTGCCTAAAAATAATTTCATCTTTTTCTCTGTCAGTACCGGTCCATGGTAGAGTGCAGAATAGCCGTGCTTTGTCATTCTTTAAAATATCTGACTTATTCAGATAAACTTGTGATTTTATGGTTCCGTGAGAGTATCGTGGGTTCATAGTTATTAGCACATGATGATTTTGAGTCCTTGGGCGTTCTAAGGTTCTTTGGTTACATTTGGGTCGTTGTACTCTTTTTGTTATTGATGTTGTAGATAAACCATTGAGTTTGGTTGCTTTTCTGGTTTCTTCTTCAGTTTTGTATCAGATTGTTATTTTGTTGGTGGTTGGGTCCATGCTGTTGGGTTTGATTTCCACTGTAGTTGCCGTTCCTACTTTTTCAAAGGTAGCAATGGTGCCCGATAATGGGATGCTTTTGTCAAAAAACGCAGTGACAGCAATGGGTCTTGAGTTCATGATTATGCCTTTGTCCGCTATAAAAATTATTTTAATGTGTTGATTGTTACGTTGTAGTGTTTTGGTTAATTGAGTTGTTTCTATGTACATAGCGTATAGTTAGTTAATGCGGTAAAAATGTATTTGAAACCGTATATTATAGTTCGATTTCTGCTTCATTTAATTTCATCCTTCTGGATGCTAGGAATGATAATGTTCGTTTCGGTGTTTTGGATTTATTGGGCGCGTCATTAGTATCTTCACTTGTCTTGGGTTCTATTGTTATGGTTTCGGGGTGTGTTTGGGGTTGCATAGTAGCGTGTATGGGTAATGAGTATTCGTGCTGCCTCTTTTTGAAACATAAAATCCCCGTGTTATTTTTAATGCATATGATTATTGTTGTTATTATGAGAATAAGCGTAACTTGAAGTGATAACCCCCCGTACATGAGGGTGTTAGTACGATTAGTCTCTCTTTTGTGTTCTGCTATTTTGTTCATTTGGTCCATTATTTGGTGCAATGATGGTCCCTTGTTTTTCCAGAAAGTTACTTCTTTTGATTTGGTGTTTATAGAGAAGTTCAAAATTCCTTCTGTTCCTTTTAACTTTGGGTAGATTTGATTTATTTCTAAATTTATTTCAGGTTTGTAAATGTACTGTTGCTTCATTCTCTTGTTTTCCTCATTGATTAGTGACACTTCTTTGGTTCTTCCTCCAAAAGCTGTAGCCAGTCTTACAATTCCCACGCCGTTTATTTTTACTGTTTGGTCTGCTTCACCTCAACATGTTATTCTGAAGTTATTTTTTTACCATCGACTACAGCCACAATCCATCTACATTTAAATAGTTCCATTGGGCTGCAGGGTCATATTTGTACCGTACATCTTATGTTTTTAGGCCTTCAATGCTTGGGTTTAACATCATTGTGACTTCACAGTCTTCTGGCGTTGACACTTCTTTGAGGGGCCCTCGTGATGGGCATATATATGCGTAGTGTGTTTTAATACATGCATTTAGAGTATCATGGTCAAGCTTTAAAAATGGTTTCTCATCAGCACTTAACACTAAAATTTTTTTGATGGTTGTATATATGCCAGACCGGCTGATTTGTTATTGTGTTTTTGTGGTACAGCAAGTGGGTGTAACTTATACAAATGATACGGTATCTTTTCTACTAAAGGTAAGTGTAATACCGCGATGACTCTAACATTGTGGTGTATTGCGTCAACTTTTGAAATTTTGACGATTTCTTCAGCTCGTATGTGCTCCGAGGGAATTGGGAAGTCTAGGTCTGCTGTGATTCTTCTTATGTCCATGGTTATTTGATGGCTGATTTCCGTTTTTAGCAATTCAGGGTGTACCTTGCCTCCCTTCAACAATCTTAGAATAGCCAAAAGCTTTTCGTTACTCTGTATCACGTGGTTTAGTTTCGATTCTACGCTCCTGACGTAGCTAGTTAGTTCTAAAATATATTTTAACTTCTCGCCTTCTTGTAGTAGAGTGGTCATTTTCTCTGTGAATACTTTTTCTATGCTGTTAAGCACCTGTTGGTGCGCTCTAGTAATGTTGTATAGCTCTACAAATCCGGCTGATACGATGTGAGTTTTTTGGTCTAATTATTTGCATCATTTTGTTTTGATCTTGGTAGAGTCTATCTATGTTGTGATTGATGTTTTCTACATCATCCTCTGTTACAAGTCCAAATAGACTTTTGCTAATGCTGCCAATTGCTCCTAGGAGTGTCATCCTTTTAGTCCTGATGCTACGCGGAATTCTTGTTCCTGCATATTCATTGTGTCCGAGATTTTGTATGGTATCATTTATTTGTGTGTGTAAGTGGGTCAGTGTTTGGTGTTTCAATTCAATGAGATCTGTTCCCAGTGCTGGTTTGTATTTGTGTTCAGGCAATTTTATAATGCAGTTGGAGTACACTCGATTGAATGATTCGAGAGGTCCGTGAGTTTGTAAAAATTCAGTGACATTTATGCGAATGGCAATTTGGCAATCAGCCCTTTTTATTCTAATTGTTTGCATCCGTTCATAGTAGATGCCGGGGTTTGATTCTACTTTTTCTAAATCATAGTTGCTGCGACAAGATACTATAGTGATGAGTGTTAAGATTGTGAATATTAGGTCCATTTTGATGATACCTGTAATTTAAATAATGTTGTGCAAGTGTGGCTTCTTTTAATTTGTTCATGTGCTTTCTTATTCGCTTGCCACTAAGCAATTCTAGAATTACATTGTTCCTGCCTAGAATTTCTACTATTTTTAAAGGTTTGTTGTTAAAGCTATCTCCCTTTGAGGTCCTGGCTTCTTTTAAGATTCGCGCATAGCCTCCCACCTTTGCCTTAAATCTCCTGGTTTTCGTATCATATTCCTGTTTAGATTTATGTTTGGCTTATATTTGATTTTGACCGGCCATGATTTTCATTTCGTTTATAATAATAAATGTTATAGGTTCGCAAACTTTCATCAGAGGGTATGCGTATTGGGAAACGGGCTATGCGGCCATACACTAATTCAAACGGGGTAAAATTGGTTGAACTGTGTACACTTGTGGTTATATGAAAATGTGGCGGAAGGTGTTAAGTTATCCCAGTCATCAAACTTTTCTGAGTAGGTTCTAATGAAATCTATTAAAGGTGCATGACTCCGTTCAAGGGAGCCATTGGTTTGGGGTCTGTACCCTGAGATTGTTAGGTGATCAATTTTGAATAACCTTAACATGGACCCTACGATTTCTAACAATAAACTAGTTCCTCGGTCTGAAAGTTTTGCCCTCGGTGCACCAAATTTGCAGACTAGATGTTTAGCTAGTACATCTGCTATCGTGGTAGTCTTGAGGTTTTTAATTGGTATCGCCATTAGATACTTGGTCAGGTTGCATTGTATGGTGAGTAGATGGCAGTTTCCACTTGGTGTCATTCTTAGTTCTCCCACTGTATCTATTGATACTTTGTCAAATGCTTCTATGGGAGTGTCTGGTATGATCATTGGCTCTCGAGTTTTGAAACGATCTATTTTTTTTTTCTTGACCTCTAGGATATTTCCGTATATAATCCAGTACATCGTTTCTCATTCATGGCCAGTATTATCTCTGTCTGATCTTTTGGTAAGTTTGATTCACTCCTTTATGCCCGCCTGTCAGACTATTATGCAACGCTGCGATGAGGGCTGCGCGGTCCTTTTTGTCTAGTAATTGCACTTTTACGTAGCAAATTGTTGCTTTTATTCGAGTATTTTCAAAATGCTTTATAATCAATTCTGTTAACAATCCTGGCTCAAGTTGGTCTGTCATCTCTCCACTTCGAGATACCCTGAAACTGTTTATGTTTTGTTTTAATAGGCTTTTCTTCAGGTTTGATAATGCAACGTTTAAGTTGCCTACATTTGTTGGTTCAAAGTATCTGTCCTTCACTACTAATGAAAAAATGTTATGATTTTTGTATGGGGTCGTTAGGATTTGTCCCACTTTTGGTTTTTATGTTTTATATTTTGTAGGTTGATGGTTCGTATTTTCACTAAAAGTCTTGTTATTGAGTTTGTGTTATCACAGTCTTTGGATATGAAATGTACCAAATAATCTCTTTTGTATGTGAGGCATTGGCGCACGGTTGTGACATTATTCCGTAAACCCAGTGAATTGATGGTACTTGTACTTGTTGAGTCATCACTCAAAGTGGTTCTGTTTTTCTCCTCAGGATCTTGATACTGATTCATAGGTCCATCTGGTGGTGTTGGGGGTATGAATATCGGTATTGTAATGTCCGGTGGTTTTGAATAATCGATCACTATTGGCGTGCTTTCTTCTTCCTCTAACCTTGGTATTCTTCTTTCTCTTCTGGTTCCTTGGGTTATTCCTGGCGTGCTTTTGCCAATG
Organism: Gastracanthus pulcherrimus; assembly: GCA_949152435.1. Lineage (NCBI taxonomy): Eukaryota > Metazoa > Arthropoda > Insecta > Hymenoptera > Pteromalidae > Gastracanthus > Gastracanthus pulcherrimus. The sequence continues at coordinate 88,377,572 of OX424575.1, forward strand.
GGTTCTCTTTGCGTTACTGTTGATGTTTCAGATATTGCTTTTCGAGGTTGAGCAATTATCTTGCTCGTCTCAAGTTCTTCATTCTCACTTCCGGCTATGCTCTCATCATCTGCTGTGTCCCCACTAGTGCCATATATCTCTTCCTGCTGTGACGCGAGGGATGTATGTGTTTGACTTAAGGGGGTAGCACCGTGTGACGCGCCTTTTTTCAACGTTTATTTATGAATTTTTTTTGGGTATAAAATAAAATGCGATCTTTCGCAAATTTTTATTTATTTTTATTGATGTTTACTACACAAAAAAAATATATTTTTTTTTATAATATTTATGAGGTTTTATTTTGGTTTTGCCCACCTGAACTAGACTCCTCGTTTTGGAGGCGATGGTGGGGGGGGAGCACTCAGGCTTCTGTGATCATATGAAATCAAAAAAACACATAGATTATTGTTTGTTAGATGTCTCGCTATTACGCTAACCTTTAATATGCATATATTTTTCATAAAAAAAATGGCGGTCTTTTAAGCAAAACGTTTTTTTTTGTTTTTTTTGTCCAAAATTGTTTAAAAAAAATAATTTATTGTTACAAATTTAAATGTTTCAGAGGTTAGCGTAATATTCTTGTATGTTAAGAATAACTGGTAAAAATTTCAGGACGATCGGTTGAATAGTTTTTTGTGAGTCCTTCCCCCGCGACCAAAAAAAGTGGTTTCGAGAAGACGGCGTATAAAGTTTTGATAACAAATTTCTCGTAAGAAAATCAAACTTACCCTAATCGGCTATGCCTGGTCCATAGAGTAGTCCTACGGTTTCATCAAAGTTTTCATCTGCAGCAGCCCTGAGAGCCCTCCGTAGAGTTCTAGCCTCTTTTGAGTTGATTTCAGCGTTTTTGTTCGCTTTTAAAATGCGTGCATTGTCGACAACGTCGGAGTAATCCCTTGCTGTTTGGCCAATTGTTACTTCCATTGTCTCCATTATTTTCAGCAGAGGTAGAAAACCTTCATTGAAGATACAGGCATCTGTCAGTGTAGCGATTTCCAAAACTTTTTTCCCAGTAAAATGATGTTTTGGAGCAAAATTCCACACGAGGCTGTTGAACGATTCATTATTATTCTGTGTGTTGCCTCCTAAGCATCTTTTCAATAAATCTTCGGACGAAAGTTCTTCATAGATTTTTTTTACCAGTTCTGTAGTAACTTCGTCGAAGGTCACTGGGTGCACATAAGGCTCTTCCGGCTTTTCTGCCTTGTGTTTTAAATACTTGCACCATGAATCAGAGCAATTAGAATGCTGCGGCTTAGCGTCCGTAGATATATAATGGAAAAAAGTTGCCCAAACAGCTTTTCGCATGTCTACGCGAGAATTACAATTTCTCGTGATTGCCAATCCATAATAAGTTGACAGTTTCAACATTAATTTGTTTGTTAGTTGCAGAGGTTTAGGCTGTTTAGGTTCACTGCTTTTTCTAGCCACGGTCTTACGCTTTTTCGGAGCAGGTTTACCTTCTTCCTCGGCTTTCTTTTTTTCTTCTTTGTCGATTTTTTTTGCTCGGCATCCTCGATCTGCTTTTTGACTTTTGCATGTTCCGTGATAGTTTTTTTGGTTGCTTGCAAATGCCGGTACATGCGCTTTTTGACATGTAAAACACATTCTTGTTTTTCAACATCTGGTTCGCCATCGTACGGTTTTCTATCGACCAACTGTTTGTGCGTTTTCGAGTCACCGTCTCCAATATACTTCACGAATTTCACGCCAAAATATTCCAAAGAACGCTTGAACATTTCAAGAACGCCGTCCACTTTCATCTTACCGGCGCTGCCTTCGTGATTTGCCATGCACTCGGCTTTGTGATCTTCATACAAACTTTCCGCTTCAACAGGATCTTTCTGAGCTAGATATTGACAACCTTTACATATACTGGATTTGACAATGACATCTATAATTTTATTAGAGTATTTTCCTATCAACGAAACAATTCCTAAAAGCGAGGAAAATCCTCGCTTAGCCCAGGATCCGTCACCGGAAACCGTTTTCTTTTGGCTTCTTTTGGCTATATCTTTAAAAGTATTTCGAATTTTAATCTGAAATTTTCACACAATATTTTCAACATATTTTACTTGCGAAATATGTCAAAAACCCAACATCGATTTTTTGAAGTCGACACACGGTGCTACCCCCTTAATAATTTTTCAACTCTCTGAGATAGTATCGCATCCATGTTGTCAGATTCATAATTTGGGTCTAGTAAACGTAAATAATACCGCATTTCATCTACTACTTCGTCTCCATTAGAGAAGTGTGATGGAATGAGTATTGGTTCTGATGTCACTTCCTAAGTTTTCTCTCTATGAATTCTTAGGCTCTCTTCTAACTTCCTCTTTGATTCCTGTAATTCTTGTCTACTCAGAGTAGTTCTTATCGATAGATTTTTCACTGATTCATCTTCCGAGCTTGATTCTGTGTCTGTAGTTTGCATTGATGTTAGTATTAGAAAATTCTAGGTTGAATCTTATGCCAGACTCATGTCACTTGGGTAATCGCTTTGCGACCCTACTGATCCTCGGGGTGTCGGGTACCGATTTCATATAAAATCTCGCCCAACGCCCAGAGTTAATATTAGCTTCTGCCCTCAGTTATTTTGACTCCAGGTCGTTCCAGATTACTTTTCAGAAGGAAAGTATCTCCCCTACACTGCTATTATCGTTACATTAGCTATATCTCGTTCAGTGAGGAAAAACTCCCCAGTCACCATTATCCGCTTGCTCATGATTGCTGGGCACTTGCAGAGAATATGCGATGAGGTTTCCCCCTCTTCCAAACAAAACCTGCACATTGAACTTTCTGCCAGCCCTATGTTGTATTTATGGTAATTTAAGGAACCATGTCCAGTAAGAATACCAGTGATGGTTTTTGCATTCGCTCTCTTGAGTTTCAGAAGGTCTTTGCTCCTTCTCTTGTTGAGCTTCGTGTCGAGCAAGGCTTTGGCTTGCCGGCAAACTTTAGCCATGGTCCAGTACTTCCTATGCTCTTTGGTCACCCAGTTGTTCAACTCATCCGATCTCCTCTTAGCATTGATGCCAATCATTGGTTCTGGTCCGATGAATCTCTCTTTGGCGCCTAGTTTAGCAAGCCTGTCAGCTATCTCATTTCCGAGAATATTGCTGTGTCCAGGAGTCCATACCAGTGTAACGGTGTTTCCTGAAATTGCCAAGTTGTTTATTGTGTTATGGCATTCTGCCAACAACTTGGATTTCGTTGTGTAATTAGCTAATGCTGATTTGCTGTCTGTGCAGATGAAGATATTCCTTCCACCCTCATCCTCGGCGGCATTCTGTGCGCACCGAATGATACCGAGTGTGTCTGCATGATGGATGGTCGCATTGTTTCCCATAGGGACCGTGAATCCCTTACTACCCATCCTCCTGTATATCCCTGCTCCCACGCCCGCTTCACCTTTGGAACTATTGGTGAACCAGTTCTGTCCGTTCTCCGGTATGGGGCAGGGTCCATTGAACCACTCATTGCGAGTAGGTATGCTTATTTTGTATTTCTTATCAAAGATATACTTCGTTAGGCTCTTATCTGTGGGCATTGTTGAAACTCCTCTTACCAGCACACACGCCCTTGAGTTGCTCGTACTGGTGTCCCTGTAACATAAACTAACATTACCCAGCCCTTTGATACAGTCTTTGACAATCCAGGGTTCCTGGATTAGTGCTATGCCTGTGTGCACCGCAGCCATGCTCTTTTGCAAAACAGCAGAAGTGCTATGGTGCAAGTTAATCTGAATAAATTTGATTTGGGAGGTAGCCATTATTGATTGTGACAACCTCCTTAAATACTTACTCGTGTTCTGCGGTCTCTTCAGGATCCCGTGTGGTCACTTTAAAGGTGACCTGTCCGAGATCGTAGAAGAGCCGACCTTTGAGGTGCTCCAACACCCTCGCCTGAGATTCGAGGATCTGCACGACCAGCAGATTTCTTCCGTCAGTCGCGTTTTTTCCCTCCTCCCCCTCTTTTTCTTTCTCCGTGCTATCGTATCGCACTATTCGCCAGTACGCCGTGTTGATGGTGGGATTGTAACCCTGAAGTCTGTCAAGGACGACTTCTGACTTCCTGAATTTTCCAGGTATCCATGTCGTGGCCTTGACAATCTTCTGGATCAATTCCACCCCCCCCCCCTCTACCTTGAGGTTCGCACCCTCCCATGGCGCGAATCCAGGGATTGTCCCACTGAGCCAATCCTTTGCGGACTGGTCCATGGGGATTATGATTATGGTGCCTCCCCTGACAAAGGTTGTCGAGTTTCATCGGCCACAGCATCCCTAAAGTCTTCCAGCTGTTTAGGCTTTATGGTGACTTCACGGTAGCCTGTCTCTACGACTACCATTGTCAGCGGATTTGCCGTTTGATCCATCGTTAGACCTGTTTTAAGGGAGTTAGACTGCCTGGCTGTGGATCCGCTCCTCTGCTTCTTCTACCTCTCAGCCTCCCCCTCCGGCCGAGTGTCCTTGTGGTCTTTCTGCCTCTTGAACACCCCCCGAGGCGTCTGCTGAGCGGCAGAAGCCGCAGCGATTCTCTCTTTAGCCCCCCCGCTGAGTTTTTTCTTCTCCCTCGGCTCGGTACCCGTTCCTGCAGCGTTAGCTTTAGGATTGGTTCCCGACCCGTGGACTGCAGTAGAGGGTTTGCCGAGGCTGCCCTCTTGTCCAAGTGTGGTTGGGGTACACCGCACCTCGTTCCCCTGGGGGCCCAAGGCCATCGCCCGCAATACCACTTGGTTGTTAGTTTCCATAATTTAATTTTGCATTTTTTTTTTTAAATAACCCGCCCGGTACCCTGACCCCAGTGTTGATGGGCAATAGAGCACCCCTCTGTTCCCACTTCCGGGTGCCGCCTTCCTCTGAGCCTATCCCGGAGAAGTCTGTGGCCTCAATGTAGCATTGATTAACAGCATATTTATTTCGTCATAAAAATCCCCGACGGTATCTCCTTGTTTCATGCGAACATTGTATATTTTACTATCGTAGTAGCTGAAATTCTTTCCTGGTCCAAATCTGTATTTCAAGTGTTTTATTAGATCATCTATGGTGGTTATGGTTTTTTCTTCTCAGACTTCTTTTGGCAACGCCTGTTAATTTTTGAATGACATTCTTTAAGAATTGTTCTTTCACTTTTACAGGTTCATTTGATGCTGCATGCCTGAGATCTTCAATGTAATCTTTGACAGGTATGTTACTTCAATCAAATATCGGAATACCATTCGTGGAATTGAGTAAAGCGAAACTATTCACCATAGTGGTCACTAACTCCACCAAGCCAGTGGCATTTGCGGCAGCCGCAGCGTCAATACCTGAGCCGTCACTGGGGTTAACCATCTCTTTAAAATTGTGCTTGATAAAAAACCTTTTGCACTATTTCTTCACCTTGCGATTGTGTCTATTAGGTAAAATGGTTCAAAATTCCTTGGTAATTAAGACTTGCTTTTGGCTAGGTGTGACTTGGATAAATTTTGAAATTAAGTAGTATTATTTTCCTTTTTCTGAAAGTCCAAATATTCGAAAAGTATTGGCTCGAGTTCTCGAATGAGACCTTGATACCACTCTGAAAAATCTTCAAAACCAATATCCTCTTCTTGTTGCACGGTCACAGTTTCCGTTTTCAAATTAGCTATATATAAATTGTTTATGTCACCCATGCACCCATAAAATTGTTCCAAGTACCATTAAAATAAACTCGATTAATAGTTAAAAACCCCCAAAAAAAATTATTTTAATGACTATAAGTGAGTTATCTACACAAAACAATTCTTATCAATTTGTTATAGAAATATTATTATTAAATAAACTGAATTATTATTTTTTTTTTATTCTTAAGGGTATTGTTAAATAAGTGTGAAAAATGTTAAATAAGAAAGTTGAAAACTAAAGAGAAGGCTTATAATTATTGAAAGTCCCTACAAATTGCATGAAACGCTTAATTTTGTAAAATAAACAAAGAAAAATTATTCATGATTACTAGTTTTAAAAGTTAATATTATGAAGAAAAAAACTACAGAAAAAATATGAAGGTATATTATGTTGAAACGAAATAAAATTACAGAAAATATCACTAAGTTATAATAAATTTAAACAAATGAATGTATTGATATTGTTAGTGATTGAATAATAAATAAAAAGAAAATGGTGTACTATTCATAAAATGCTATTAATATAGATTAAGATTTTTAATTGATGAATAATATGACTAATAAGTATTATTATTAAGTTCAAAGTCCCAAGTAAATAAGTTTTGTAGCAACAAGTAGATAAATAACTTTAGTCATAAAAAAATTGATTTTCCCACCTGTTTATGGAATTAAAATAAAACATTGAAAATCAACAACTATGAAACAAAATATAATTTTATTTTACAAAAGATTAAACAAGATGTGATTATTTTTGTCAAATTAATACTTAATCCTGTAAAAATTCAAATATATATAAAAATAACAGTTCGAATTTTAGGTTAGTTTCGCAAAATGTTAAACAAGTATCATTATTAATGTCGATGATTTTCTTATTCTAAAAAAAAATAAACCAATAAAAAAATGTAAATGTTTGTTATAGAAATAGAGGTATTATTTAAAAGATTTCGTAAAATATGTTTAAAAAAAATATTCTACTGAAAATTTATTACAAAATTGCTTATTTAATAATTATTGTTATTTGTGTTCATTAATAGGATTTTATTATTAGGTTAAATCAGCCTAAACCTTGAATTTATCGAAAACCCGTTTGAAATACGCGCGCTCTGAAAATGGCGCCCGCCCGAAAATGGCGTCGCCGCTGTACTCCTTGCGCTGCGAGTCTAGCTATACTCCGCGTTAGAGTCAGTTCCGCGCGCCTAGTGTTGAGTTTCAGAAGGTCCCAAGGCGCTCGTCACTATAGTCATGTGCATCTGCAACATGCAGTCTGCTGCAGTGTAATGAGTTGAGGTTAAGTCAAGTGTTGTTGTTGGTGTTGTGAGTTGCTCCTGCTGTTGAATTGAAGTTATAGTACATTGAACAATAATACTAAATAGTAATAACTATATACTAAATAGTATCTTCCCAGCAAGAATACTTTCCTCAATTCACAGGTTGCGGAAAAGGAGTGGTCCAGGTTTGCTGTATCAACGTATGACCAGATAAGTTACCTTATTTACTCTGCCAAAAAGCTATTGCCTCTTTTCTAAAACGACTATTCCTTTGTGTAGCCTCTCCTTGTTTTATCTTTTAATTTTCAGAAAGCTGCATAAGCTGGTTGCTTGTGCCCGGAGCCTGAAATCTCTCAAGCTGTCTCTTCTGCACAAACTTGGCCGTTACTCTTGGTTTGAGTCGACTCAAGCTTCTTTGCATATTGGTGAGTGTTGTCATAATTCTTCTTATTATCGAGCTCTTACCCCTTTCATTAATTTCCTCTATAATCCCTATATAATTCCATATATTCCTTGTTTTAGCGCTTCATTCCAATACAAATATATTTTACTACTTACTTTACTACATACTCCAGATTTTACTGTATTGACGGGCTTATTATTTATGAATTATGAGTAATATGCTTAAAATTAGGTAAATGTATGTGTGTATATGTAAATATTTATAATGGTGTCTTTGTACAGGTTGGAGTTAAAGTTGAAGTAAAGGTTGGAGCGATACGTAGCCGGAACGTCTGGAAAACCAAATTATGACTGGCGCCAACGCAAAAAAAAGGTGAAAAGGGTATCTTTGCCCGTCAACTAGCCGGTTTCCCTAGCGTACGGCTTCTGGGCTTTTCGTCGACCTGAATCGAAGCTTTAGAACCAAAAGCTGGCTTATGGGACACCTGTCTCAGAGTTTTTGCCCCTCGTCCTTATTAATATTTAGTTGTAGAAGTTATTTTCAATGAGTGGCTTTAATATATTTT